>CM071953.1:19971000-20670500 GCA_036784905.1 Acrossocheilus fasciatus
ATTTGGTGCCCTGTAAATGGCATTTACTTATTCCCTGTTAATTACGAGGTATAGAGGACCCTAAGAACAAAGAGCACATATTGCTTGATACTGTTACTGTATGACTGTACAGGCAGAGCAGTAGGAAATACTAGTGTGATTTAGTTCTCCACTAAATGGTTTGTTTTTGTTTTTTATTTTTGTCCTTTTTCCATTCATTTCTTTTGATACTTGCCTAATTTGCATGTGGCTATGAAGTAGTTAATATGGGGTGGAAAGGGAGTACTGTCGGGCTGGCTAGCTTTGTGTCATGTCTCTGGAATTTTCATACAGAACACCCAAGCATAAATGTTATTTGGAGGGAAAATATGTAATTTCATGTAAGTGGATTAAAAAATAATTTAACACAATGATATTACTATGTGGTGTTTTTTTTTTATTGTTATTACTTATTTTAGTTCAAATGTGATGTATCTGACCATATTAGGATACGTGAAATCATGTAAATGCATTCAGAAGAATTCATTCTTGGCATCCTAAAATCATAATTTAACCTAAAAATATTCAGCACAAATTCATAAAATAAGTTTTATAACATTCGATAATTGATCAAAAGTGACATGGAAGATATTTGTTACAAATATTTTATTTCTAGTGAACACAAGAATACATTAAAGTATTACTGTATTTTTATCAAATAAAGGCATTAAAGAAACAAGTTGCACTGACCCCAAACCTTTGAAAGAGTTTATATACAATAGTCAGCATTTGAAGTGGATCAAAACCTTTCATTTAAGTTGTCCTAAAACCAAAATGTGTTATTGTCTTAGTACAACTTTGATAAACTTTTTTGATCCACGTCAAATGTTTAACTACTATATATACAGTATATAACTGTGTGCAAAAGTCCCAAGATGCTTTGAGATCATCAGATTTCATCTCCTTTGTCCACAACAATTCAGAGGCCCAAGGCATAATGATTTGTGCAACAAAATATTAGTGTATTGAAACTTAATTCCACGTAGAAACCTAAGTCTACACCCTCTTGAAAGGAAAATAATCAGTAAATATCTGTTCCTTGTTACACACTGTACTAAGAGTTGGTTGCTCAGACCAAAGCTACACTGATAAAAATGATTTTGTGGTGAAGTAAATACTACAGAAAAACAAATGTAGTTTCTACATCAAATAATTTAGTTCAGGCAAGAATTTAAATAAAAGTAAATTCAATATTAGTACTCAATTTAAGCTTGTAGAATTTAAAGTTTGAACTTATAAGTATATTTAACTTGGAATTGTTTGTTATTTTTACAAATATTGTTTAAGTAAATATCAACGTCATGATCCTGTTGTTCCCATCATGCACTTGGGCATGAATAATTAATAAGGTAATTTTGTTTTTGCTGTTTTCGAGATGTATTTACACTGTTTTGTGGTTGCTTTTGTTGTTAGGTTAAGTTCATTTTTTACTCAAAATGGCCCATTCATACTCAAACACTATTCACTGATTTTCACCGTCATTGTGTATGATGTACCAAGTATTCAGGTCTCTGTGTTCATTCAGTTTATAACTATATTGAGTCAATATATTACCTTAAATTGAAAAACGAGCAGTCTACTTGTTTACATACGTGCTTTTAACTTAACCACATGCTTTATAGGCATTTTTTTATCAGTGCTATGTTGTTTGAGTAAAGTTTACAAACTTTAGTGAAATGTACTTGAGTATTGTAGGGTAAACTTAAAATAATTACTTAGAAATTACTAAAAAAACGTAGAAATTACTCATCAAACTCTACCTGGTCACGTTAAATTTACTTATTTCCTTTACTAATTTGAGATAACTTAGTTAAATAGATTTTACTTAATTCCTTATTTAAATTTTACTTAAAAAATATTCGTGCAAAAACTTGCAAAAGAAAAATTAAGTAAATTTAACTTCTTATTTTTTTCAGTGTATGTTAGTTTAAAAAAAACACCGCTACTGGCCATTGTTTGCAAAATCTTTTTATATCTGTTTTTGGCTAAATGAAAATTTCAGTATATACAAAATGAACAACTTGACAAGCACCCTAATGTCACCAATACTCACACATCCTAGAATCAGGCATTAACAATATATGTTTAGATGATCATTTAACAGATATAACCAACCTGCAAGAATGTTGGCTGGATTTAGTTTTTTTGTAAATATGAAACCTCAAGAGAATCATGACAACTGAAAGCTCAAAAATGACGTCTGTAGTATGGCGTACATCAGAATCCCCAGCTGAAAGAAGCAGCTCGGAGTGGAGGTCTGAGCGCTGTTACACAGATGACCTTTACAGCAGCTCTGCTCCGCCGCTATGCTGGACTGGCCGATCTTGGTGGACAAGTCACCCATACAAAAACTTCTGGTCACACATCCTTTCATCGTCATCATCTGTCCATCACTATAAACTTGATAATAATGAAGAGAGAAAAATGTTACAAAACCTTTAAAA
This sequence comes from Acrossocheilus fasciatus, assembly GCA_036784905.1. Taxonomy (NCBI): domain Eukaryota; kingdom Metazoa; phylum Chordata; class Actinopteri; order Cypriniformes; family Cyprinidae; genus Acrossocheilus; species Acrossocheilus fasciatus. Next base: position 19,973,463 of record CM071953.1, read on the forward strand.
CAACACTGACACAAAAGAATCTTACTTGGGGCAGTGAGACTTTGAAAAATGACACGGTTTCATTGCTTGCGGTGCGGAGCACTCGACTCCTGTGACATGTTAATGTCAGAAACACCTTTAGGCTCATATGATATCTCATCTTTAACAAATAACATTTTTAAAAGTAACCAAAATTGTCTAATGCAATTGAATGTACACCATTCAAAAGTGTGGGGCCATTAAGATTACGGATCTTCTCTTATGCTCATCAAGGCAGCATTTATTTGGTCAAAAATACAGTAAAAACTATAAAATTGTGAAATATTACGTTTAATTTTTTTACAATTTTATTTTAAGTTCAGTTTTCACATGATTCTTCAGAAATCACTGTTGATTTGATGCTCAAGAAATATTTGTTTCACACTTGAAAACAGATTAATGTCTTCTTAATGTCTTGGGGTAAACTGGCCTACATTGCACAGCATATATTTAGGATATATGTAATATAAAAATACAAATCTAATTAATAATGAATATTTTAAAAAAGACCCTTTAATTAAGTGTAGTTTGTAAGTATTATAAATGTTACACTGTAAAAAGTGAAAGTTGACTTAACTTAAAAAAAATTGAGGAAACCCGTTATGATTAAGTACATAATAATTAAAAAAAGTGAAACTTGACAGTTCAATTAACTTATTTTTTTTAAATTATCATTTACTTAATAATTTTAAGGCAACAGATTTCCTCAATTTTTTTAAGTTAAGTCAACTTATCACTTCTTACAGTGTAGAGCTCTGTGACGATTTTTGTCTTATTTAACCTGTTGCCTTGATACAGTGATCTTCCTCATCAACGCAAGGCAAAGTTGATGCACAATTTTCTCCACTGCAGGTGTAGCAGTGCATTCCATTTGGGATCATCTTGGGTGATTCTACGAAATATGCATAGTTAAAGTTAAAAAATATGCTGTACTCCAGTGGAAGTCATGTCTGATGTAAATACATTTTATTGTCACATGATATTATTCTTGGTCCTGTGTTAAACTTACCTGGTTCGATCTGGGTATTGCACAGGTTAGTACTGCAGCACTGATTGTTGATGGCTATTTTTGTCATTCCAAAGTTTGCAGATGCAGTCACACATTGATGAGTTTCAGAGCAGTTCTTCATTATCATGTCAGCCAATGTGTTGTTTCCTACAGCAGAAATTTAAATAATCGGCCTTATTTTTAAAATTGCGAATTCAGTTCAAATATTCAATCTGTCCAAAACTTACCCATATAAGATGTGGTCCTCATAGTCCCACACTGACCAACAGGACACTCCACTTTAGTTTCAGTGCATTTAGTTGATGTCTCAGGTATGCACTGATAGCAGGTTAGGGAATTTACTGAAATTGACATCAAATTTAAATAAATAAAAAATAACCCCTAACCCTAACCCTTTTGGAAAAGTCTTGTCAAAGCATATAAATTCTGAAAAATATGATATAATGCAAAGTAAATCTAGGACACTAAGGAAATACAGTATTAATGTTTAAGTCTGCTGCATTCTATACAACAAAGATTCAGTTCAGTAACCCTTATTTTAATCTAGTAAATTCCGGTTTTAACACAGTTACGCAATGCACTATAGAAAACCATACAAATTTATATCAAACATACTTAACACTAACAACAGCGTAAAGAAAAATTCCAACAATTACCTTTGTAGAATAGACTTGTACTGATGAGAACAAAGAGTAGCGGCCGTGCCATTTTGATTTGAGTTCAGACTGAGATGAGAAGGGAGGGACAGGAGACTACATCCCTCAGCCTCTGAAGAAACATGAAACATGCTGAAACTGATACTGTCCCTCAAAAAAGGTGTTGCCAACGTGTCACATACACTGTAAAAAGTGATAAGTTGACTTAACTTAAAAAAATTGAGGAAACCCATTGCCTTAAAATTATTAAGTACATAATAATTAAAAAAAAAAAAAAAAAAGTTAAGTGAACTTGACAATTCAATTAACTTATTTTTTTAATTATCATTGACTTACATTTATGGGTTTCCTCTTTTTTTTTTTTAAGTTAAGTCAACTTATCACTTTTTACAGTGTACAGCTCATCATTTTTCCAGCTGAAGTTCCTAAACTTGGATACTGTTATGATAATATACAATATGTGTGAGAAATATAGAGAACGAATGTTTTATGGTGTATTTTATGTTTTAAATGTGTATGGCAGTAGAGATAAGCATGAAAGAAGCGCGAGGAAAAAAAGAGGGAATATGATCAGGATGTGAGGACAGCTTATGCTCGAGTACTTTTATTGTCTGAAGCTAATGTTAGTGTGTTGTAGTAACATGGCCTGGAGCTTATCACTATTACAGACTAGAATTCAGGTTTTATAAATTACAAGGAATAAAATGCTGGTGTAAAGGTAGTGTAGTGTAAACAAAGTAACTGGTTATTGTATAATTGTTACATTTATTTTGCTATGAAACAAAGAGCAGGAAGTAAATCGGGTTTTAAGTATCACAAACACAATATTGTCTAATTACTTTTTTTGTCTCAAAAATATTGTAAATACTTTATGAATATTTTAAATGAACTGCAGCTGTGTTCTCAGCCTTCTGGATTTCAAGGTCCCCCTTTATCCAAGACAATTATTAATGACCCTCCAATGATATGTACTTCTGTTACTTTTGTTGTAGTAGTAATAATAATTAATTTAAACAAACAAACAAACTCATGCTAGTTTAATGTTGTACATCTTTATTTGATTTTTTAATCTTTAATTCAAATAATAAGACTTTTAAAAACCAAAACTATTAAAAAAAAACATAAGAAATATTAATATTCTTTTCATTACAGGCCTTCATTGAAACCTTTCTTTATCAAATAATGCCACAATCATAGCAGTTTACAGTAATAGGACTATAATTAGGGCAACAAAGATCAACGTTGGTAGGTCAACCAAATACATAAGCTTCTTCAGTCTGAGATTTTTTGACAGTTTGTTAGGACACAGTTTTTTTCCTTGGTCACTTTTATAGTTTCTGACGTCAGAATGTCAAAGTTTTTTAAGATATGTCCCATTTTTGTAACATCTATTTAAACTCAGAATGTACATGAAACATGAAATATAGGTTGGCTTACAGTCCTACTCAACCACTGTAAAGCAAGTCAATAGCAGCTCCCTTACGAAAATTAACCATGGTTTTACCACAAATAAAACCAAAAAAACATGGTTACTGTAACTATGGCAACCACAAATTAACCATGGTTTTGCTACACTAACCATAGTTTAACCATGGTATTTGTGGTAAAACTGTGGTTATACAAATGGTAATCGATACGCTGAAAAAGCACGGTTAGCCTACTCCACTTTTACTATAGGCTAATAAAACCATGGTTCCTTTTCGTAAGGGCTGTGTTAATGGTCCATGCTATGAAACCATTTACTTGAGTATAGTTAAATACCATAGATATCTACATAAAGATACTCAAATGGGAAGCAAGATTATTTTGAACCGTTTGGAGAGCAAGAAAAGCATCTTTATAAGCATTCCACATCTACTACAGTCCCCTCCACCACCACTAGAGGTCTCCATCTCCTCAACGCTTCTACAGTGTTTGAGTTTCCATTTGCTCAAATAGATATAACACAAAGTATAGTTTCATAAAAGTACAATAATTTTTTAAAAATAAAAATCTAAATAAATAAATAAATAAATAACCTTTAGATTTACGATGTTAAGAACTGTGGAAACACATCTCACTGTCTGTGAAAAGGGCCATTTGAGATTTTAATTATTATTATTATTATTATTATTATTATTATAGTTTTATTTTGATGTGGATCACCTGAGGCTCATTCAACCAACTTCCAAAAACATGTACATTGGCCCCACACTTAAACCAAATGTACAAAAAATATAGGCCTAGATGTCATTGCATTAGAATTAAATGATAAAACTATAGAAATAGACCTAATCTTAATACCAGAACACAAATTAGAGAGAAGTGTTATTTTAAGAGCAAACCTCTGAAAAAAAAAAAAGAAATAAAAAACTGAAAGATAGCATATATCAGAAGACAAATAGAGAGAGAAGTGGTACCAGCATCAGGAAATACACTCTCAAGCTCTGAGCGCCGTTACACAGGTTTCCGTCACAACATTTCACGTTAGCACCAAAGCCATAGGACTGTACAGGTAATCCCAGTGCCAGTGTTCCGTTCCCACAGAGCAACTTGCTTGAACATCCTTTCGTGGTCACCTTCTTTCCATTGACTTCAGCTGAGAGACAAAAAAAAGAGAAGAGCTGGTGTGACGTTTAAAGCCCTAAATAAAAACTGCTAATTACTGACATTCTGTCTATGTATAGATTTAAATAAAAATAAGGGTTATTATTATTATTAATAATAATAATAAAAGGTTCACCTGTTGTAATAAAGCACTGAGTCTCATCACCCTCACAAGTCATCGTACGTGTGCAGTCTGTAGTGGCATTGCAGGTGAAACATTTCTTCCCATTCAAAGGCTTCAGTGGCAAATCTGTACAAGTTATAAGTAGACATGACATTAAAATAAAATTCTGAGTCAAGACCTCAAACTGAAATCTTATAATCAAAGTACCTGGTGCATTTACATTGTTGCATAAATCTATATTACAGCACTGGGAGTTGAGGGTCACTTTGCTTTGTCCAGAATTCATGCTCCCAGGAACACAAGAAACAGGATCTGCACAAGTCTTTGCAGTGCTGTTATTCACTTTTTTGCCATCTAAAGACCAAAATGAAAACCACTTCATTAACAAAACCCTTATACAATTTACACATTTTTCATGATCATTGTATTTCTTACCTACGTATACGGTTGTGGTTATGGAGCCACAACGGGATGGACAGGTTATCACATTTGGTGTACATGCTCCAGCAGAATCTGGTATACATCCATTACACTTCAGTGTCAGTGCTGAAAAATACGCTAATTAATGCATTGATACTTTGGTGTCAGCAAAGGAAGCACCAATCTTAAACAGGAAACCAGTTTGCATCTTATATCTGATTTTAACATTTAGAAACAAATAGTATAAACATTTAAAATAAAAACTCTATATAGATAGCTAAAACCAAAGCCATAACCATTTTTTTTTCTTCACTTTAAACCTAAAACTGAAATTAAATATTAAAATATTATTTTATCTCAGCTAGTTGCCAAGGCCACATTTCACATGATCAATTAATTTGTCTTGAAACTAAAAGTGAAATAAAAGTTAATGAAAACTAATATAATATAATTATAATTATAATATAATATAATATAATATAATATAATATAATATAATATAATATAATATAATATAATATAATATAATATAATATAATATAATATAATATAATATAATATAATATAATATAATATTATATAATTGGCCGTTTATAATAAGCCATTGAAAATAAAAATGTCAAAAAGACATAACAACATTACTAAAACTACAACAAAAATTCAAATGAAAACAGAAAATATAAAAATAAAAACTAATTCAAAATATACTAAGATACTAAAATAAGCCTGCACTGTACCTTTGGAGAAAAAAGCAGTGGTGAGAAGCAGAGTAATGTGCAGCGCCATAGCTGGACTAACTGAAGGACTGCAGCTCCTCAGCAGGAGTTCTTATATATGCATTTCCACAGGTCTGTTTTGCATTGAAGAATAAAGGACTGCCTGATTTCATCCAGAAACTTCATTTGTTAAGCAGAATCCTCAAAAGGCAATGTCCTCTGTCTGAACTTGAGCTCAAGGAGGAAAAGTAAAACGTTTTGGAAAAGCGATTGGTTCAATTTGTTAACATCAGTTAATGCAGTATTATGAACTAACAACTAACTATAAACATTTATTAATCCTGGTAAATATTAATGTCCAAATATAATAGTGCTTGATGATAATTAATGTTTGTTTGTAACATATTAACACATTAACATTTTTACTTGAAATATAAAAAATGTTCTAGTATTTATAAATATTACATACATACAGTACTTACAAACCTACATACATATATTCTTTCACTGTATGGACAAAAAATTATACATTCTTTAAATATTTAATTGTGTGTTTCACAGAAGCTATATATATATATATATATATATATATATATATATATATATATAGACACACATATATTTTATTTTTTTCAATGTATTTCATAAATACATGAAATGTGCCACAATATATAACAAATGGTTAGTAGTCCTATCCTATAGCCTGCCTATACATTTTCATAATAATGCAAATGTTGTATTTACATTACATGTGTCGTTTTTACCTACTTTTGCATTTTTCTGTGACGCTGACCTTTTTAAAAACAAATCTGTCTTGGAATGATACTTGAGTGACTTTCAATGTATACGACTACTTAAAGCTCTCTCTCTCGTCACAATATGTTTTAGTTGATCTTAACTTTTAAAAAAGAAGATGGCAATTGAATCTTGAAAATGAAAGTTTTAATCATGAATGTGTCAAAAAAGTTATAATTATTAAAATATATTTATAATTAATAAAAAAATTATTATTTTGTAGGAGTTAGCTTGGCAGCTGTATAGAGATTAGATAGATAGATAGATAGATAGATAGATAGATAGATAGATAGATAGATAGATAGAGATAGATAGATAGATAGATAGAGATAGATAGATAGATAGATAGATAGATAGATAGATAGATAGATAGATAGATAGATAGATAGATAGATAGATAGTATTTTATTTTTTAATTTTTATATTAGTTAGGGATTAAAAATTAAGTGAAAATTAAGTAAAGTTAATTAATTACTTTATTTTTTTCATTGTTACATTTATTTATTTACGTATTTATGTATTATTATTAATATATGTTTATTTACTAATTATTCGTTCATTCATTCAGGTTTGGCCCTCCATGGTAAAACTTAATGCAATCAAATCACTGGCCAAAACAGGCTTCTTACAAAAGTATTAAAAAATGGCAATTATAGTATAATTATTATACTGACATTCTAGCATTAAGTAGCCTACAGGCGTTATTACACAAACTTCCGATGAAACCAACTGAAGCAGATACAGGACAGGCAATGCACGATATAATCTTGGTGCTCATACAATAATACAATTATATAGTTAGAAAATTATATTATATTTATTTAACACAGCTATATTTTTATACAGCTTGGCTGCCAATGCGATTTTATGAACAAATGATCGGAACCAAAAAGCGAAAGTACGTTTGCTCATCGGTCTCTTTTCGGGTTCGTACCATTTCGTTCACACAACAGTCTGGTAACTTACCTGTTAAATACACACACTCTGACATTTATTTAAATACTACTACATTACAAAAAGAAGATAAATGAGCTATTTTGCTACGTAGTTACAGCATGTAAGTCGACATTGCTATTTAAACTAAAAAGGTTTATTCATTCATTAGTAATTTGGCTGTCGACAAGCCAATACAGTCAGATATTAGTTATGAATATGTTTTGATATGTAACGTTAATGTTACGGCTTTAATAAACACTATAAAACGTTAGAACGTTAAGAAACCGCCCTAAAAGTGTTACAAGAATAGCCATAAGAGGATCCAGCATCGGTCATGTCGGAGTCGGGTCACAGTCAGCCCGGGATGTACGGACAGGGAAGGAGGAGGCGGCGACGGCGGGACCGAGACCCAGGACCACCGGCTCAAAACCTCTCCGGACCCAGTCGAGATCGAGACTATGTTCCCCGTGAGCGCAGGGTGAGATTCTGTGTCAAAACATGAGCTGCCTACCTAAACATCATTTTAAGACATGGTTTTTGAATGATGATCTAAAAACATATAATGCTTTAGTGCAGAAACTTTCTATGTTTTAGATGCCAAATATAATCCTCGTGCGAGGGACCACAATCCTTAAATTTAAAAGCTACTGTATATATTTTTCTTTTTAACAACTTAACTATAAAAACGTATTTATTTAATCTGTTTTATTTTAATCAATTTTGAATTATTTATTTTTATCAATGTTTGTAATATTTTTTATTTATTTAAATCTTATTTTAATTGTTTATACATTTATTTAAGCTTTTTCATACATTTTCCACAGACCCGCTAGCACTGCACCCCTGTGGGAGTCTCTGGACCCCAGTTTGAAAACCCCTGCTTTATTGACTGAATTGTTGATTTGTATGATTATATTATTGTCATGTATTCTCAGGATGGCAGCGAGGAACCCACAGGACCTCTTCTACAGAAGACTCCCATTATTCTTGCTAAGCCTCCTGGAGAGCGAGTATGTGTATAATTTATGTTTATCCTACGCAAGTAAACAATTCAAGTGAATGTTTTATTATTGCTTTGGATTGTGTTGTATATATAGTATTGATACATAATGTTGTCCTTATTTGGTTTTAGTCCAAACCAAGTGTTCCAGCAAGTGGAACCCCATCTTTGGAAAAGCCGATCATGCTCATTAAAACCAGAGATGAAGCGGGGAAACCTGGGAACCCTCCTGACGTGACTCCTTCAGTCTCAGGTGCTGGAACTGCCAAACTGGAGAGGGAAGGCCAGCGGCCGACCCAACCGGTGTATCAGATCCAGAACAGAGGCATGGGCTCAGCTGCATCCGGTGGAGCTGTGGATCGTCAGTTATTTTCTTACGTTTTGCTCCTTAATTTATCTTTTAATTACACACATAAGCTTTAAAGGAATAGTTCATCCAAAAATGAAAATTTGCTAAAGAATTTACTTACCCTCTGGCCATCCAAGATGTAGATAGAGAAGATCGGAACAGATTTGTAGAAATTTAGCGTTACATCACTTGCTCACCAACAGATCCTCTGCAGTGAATGGCTGCCGTCAGAATGAGAGTTCAGACAGCTAAGAAAAACATCACAGTAATCCACAAGAAATTGTCACAACTCCAGTCCATGTCTTCTGAAGTGAAAAGCTGCATGTGTTTAATAAACAAATCCATTATTAAGACATTTTAACTTAAAACCATAATCCAAAACAGTAAACAAATATGTCAGTGGATTTGGATGTAAGAAGTCAACAGGGGATTTTCATTAAAATTTAAAACACCTCAATGATAGATTTGAATCTTACAAACATGCAGCTTTTCACTTTACGCAAATTAATGGATTCATGGATTAGAGTAAATTGATGTGATGTTTTTTCAGCTGTTTGAACTCTCATTCTGTCGGCACCCATTCACTACAGAAGATCCATTGATGAGCAAATGAAATGATGATAAAGAAATGAACTCATCTACATCTTGGATGGCCTAAGGGCGAGTATGTTTTCAGCAAATTTTCATTTTTGTGTGAATAGTTAATCTAAACTGATATTATGGGTATTTTATGTCCTGATTTTTTTTTCTGTGGTTAACCAATCGTCATACGTTACCATTTAATTTTTCAGCTGTGATTGGCCAGACTAAGCTCCTCCCCCCTGAGAAGATGAAGCACAGCATTAAGCTGGTGGATGACCAAATGAATTGGTGTGACAGTGCTATGGAGGTGAGGGCATATGTTTTCTGTTAATAATGTTATGTTTTGTATCTGTCGCTCTATATAGGTGCATAACAGTCAGGTGAATGTATGCTGAATGTGTGTTTATTATATATTAGTATCTGCGAGACCAGACGGATATGTTAGTAGTTGGAGTTATTGGGCTACAAGGCACAGGCAAGTCCACAATCATGTCTCTCCTGTCTGCAAACAGCCCTGAGGAGGACCAGAGGTTAGTCCATGTTTTTGTATTTGTTCCCCTCAATTTATTTGCCTTTCCACCTCATTGTTATTGCATTTCACCCAATGATTCTCTGTTAAACAGGGCGTATGTGTTCAGAGCTCAGACGCAGGAGATCAAGGAGAGAGCTGGGAACCAGAGCAGTGGAATCGATTTCTACATCACGCAGGAGAGGGTCATCTTTCTGGACACGCAGGTCAGACTGTAGGGTCACATAGAACAGTGCTGTTTTCTGTTTTCATGTAGTTTCCTGATAAACTAATAGTCATTTTCATCTCCAGCCAATTTTAAGCCCCTCTATTTTGGATCATCTCATTAACAACGACCGCAAGCTTCCGCCAGAATACAATCTCCCACATACGTATGTGGAGATGCAGGTGAGTTTAAGGCAATGATGCAAAATGCTCTGTGCCATGTACTATTTTACAAATAATGTTGTATATTAATTAGTGCTGTAAAACGATTAATCGCATCCAAAATAAAAGTTTTTGTTTACATAATATATGTGTGTGTACTGTGTATATTTATTATGTTCATATAAATACACACATATGCATGCATATATTTAAGAAAAATGTTATGTTAATTATATATTATAAGAATAAAAATATATACATGTAAATATTTTCAAAATATATACTGTACGTGTGTGTGTATTTATAGTAAATATACACAGTACACACACACATATATTTTACAAAAACTTTTATTTTGGATGCGATTGATCGTTTGACAGCACTAATATTAATATAACATAATATTACGTATTACTACATGCCATGTATTTATATTAATAATTGTCACATAGACATTTACAAATAGTATTCTATAGTTTATTTGTCATGTCCTATTTTAGAATATTCTGATAATTCTACTTTACAAAAAATATTCAGTAGATTTAATTTTTTTCCAACTGTTTGTTTTAGTCTCTGCAGATCACTGCCTTCCTCTTTACCGTATGCCATGTTGTGATTGTGATTCAGGACTGGTTCACTGATATCAACTTATATAGGTAATGACCTAAGTTTCAAGAATAATAGCATGGAAATAAATCACCATAAAATTTGAACATTTTAATTAGCCTTCTTTTTACTTTTTTCATTGTATGTATGTATATATATATATATATATATATTTTGTCGTAGTTAAATTTATAAGATGTAGATAGATTATAGATAGTCATGGTCATAGGAAACTGGAGGCTCTGTGTGGCATAAAACTAACAGCTGAGTCTGTAAGCAGGTTTCTGCAGACGGCTGAGATGCTGAAACCCTCGACTCCATCGGCCAGTCATGACAGCACCGGCTCCTCAGGGGCAGATGATGGCTCTGAGTATTATCCTCACATAGGTCAGAAAACTATTAATGATCATTATTCCTGAATCATTTACTGAGCTATAATTGGGTTGTACCTTCACATTCATGATGTATGAAACTGCTGGCAAACACTCACAGATTTAGTTTTGTATGAGGCTTTAATGCATGTCTTTTCTTTCTATTTTCATAGTTTTCTTGCAGAACAAAGCAAGGCGGGAGGAGTTCTGTCCGCGAAATCTGAAGAAGATGCATATGGCAGTTGACAAGCTTATGGCCCATTCCCACCTAAAATATAAAGGTCAGTCCACTTGACATGAAAGTAAACATGTTCATAAACACCACATGATTTGGTGCTTAACTCATTGACGTTTTTTCCTATTGTAGGCACCTTATCCATGCTGGATTGTAACATATTCCCAGGACTGAATCGAGATTACTTGGAGACAGAAGTAAATCTTTTCCTCTTACCCATGATGGAGAATGATGGGGAAGATGCTTTGACAAGAGCAGGTCAGAAAATAGGCCTAGTTGTTGTTAAACTACATTTTTGAACTTTAGTATTATTTCAATTAACTAGTTTAAAAAGTGAGCCATAACCAAATGTTCGAAAAGTTCATTCAGTACTGCTGTTGATTATGTTTATAAATTGTATGTTTAATTTTTGTTTTAGTATTTTACAGCTCATATTATTAGAGAGCTCATGCAGATAGCTCTTTAAAATGACAAAAATTATTATAGACTTTTCCACGATTCTCTGTTGTTCTTGATGGATCTGCTTAATTTGCATTGCATCTGTATCTTTTGTGCACCAGGTTCAGGTCCCCCTCTTTTCTCTCTGCTGCCTGGTTACAGAGGTCATCCCAGCTTTTCTTCACTGGTTTCTAAATTCCGCAGTCAGATCTTGGCTATGTCCCGCAGTCAGCTCTCACACACAATCCTCACTGAGAAAAACTGGTAAGGCACACCCTGACGCATGATGCTTCTGTTCTTCCTTTTGGAACTGAATTCTTTATTAATTCTTTACATCAGGATTGAACGACATATTTCAAGTATTACAAAGTATTACACAACATTATTTCTATTTATATATGTACATTTTAAGACGATGGATGACTGCATTTGTTTTTACAGGTTTCATTATGCGGCTAGAATTTGGGATGGTGTTAAGAAATCATCTGCGCTCTCTGAATATAGCCGACTACTGTCATAGTCATGATGGTCTTACAGTACCTGTCAGTTCATTGTTAAAGAGGACTGGGCTCCTGCTCAGGTGATTTCAGACAGGAGGCAGTTCGCAAAGAGAAGACTGGGCCACAGAAATGCAGTAGTGCTGAGTGAGGTTTAACCATCTTCTTCTGTGAGGTCTGGATCACAGCAGCGGAGTGCTTTGCAGTTTGGGAGTTGTGCCTGAGTTGGTTGTTGTATGAAAATTAGCAGGTGCCTGCCAGAGTCCATCCAGTCATGTGTTAAACTCATTGTTATTACAAAAGATAATATGCAAAGATTCAGTGATGTAAACATTTTCTTTATACAGTAAAAATGTCCAGAAACCTTTGATTTTCATATTTTATTGTGTAAATAAAACCGTATGACTGCACACGTTGCTTGTCAGATATGTGTTTGAAAAACTTGTAACTTAGATGCAGTTACAGCATGATTTTTATATATCAGTGTTTAATGGAATTAAAAATAATAAAAACATGTCACATCTTTATTCACTTGGTGGTTTAATTTAATCTTATCAGACATTGATCAATATTCCATTATTTAATTTTGGTCCATAATATTTTTGGAAAATTGCCAAATCACAATCAATTATTGTTTACTATCAGATATTATTACTGAGATATAATAACATAATATAATAACAGAATTACAAGATAACATTCACTGTACACTGAAATGTATGATATAGGAAACATTAAAATTATTTGTGTTTGTTTATGTAAATATATTGTTTATTAAATGTGTTTTAGTAACATAGCATCAAGGAATATATAAAATCTTACTGTAGACTAATAAAAGACACCTGTAACCAGAAAGCTACATACATATATATGTATAAAAAATATTTTTTTAAAAAAGTGGAAAGATGTTGCGCATGCGCAATGCATAGACTTGTTGTCCGGACGTATTTAGGAGACGGACACGCGCATGCCTACATGTTTGGGGGAGGAGTCAACACCAAAACACGAAAATTATTAATGAAATCATTATATTGTAAGTATCCGCGTTTATAACAAGACTCCCGTCTTCTACTCCGTTTACATACTATAAAAGGTGTGAGAAACATTCTGCAATTGATAGCTTTTATTTTGTCCTTTTAAATGTCAGGTAGCTTATACAGGTTAAGAGATTTTATTTATTATTTAATAAAGTGTGATATCCGCCTGACAAAACGTCACTGCTATACTATGACAGAAAAAAAACCCTGAAAAGCATCTAACTGCACAAACAGACCACACCCTCTAAAGTTTCTGGAACAAGATTCAAACTGATTTTATATTTCAGGAAAAGTTTTATTGCACTGTAGGACACTAAGTTGCACAGAGTACGGTAATGGAGGTGTATATGTAATGTATAGGTAGACTCCAATATTGTTGCTCGTTTTGTGTGTACTGGTTACCAAAAGTTTTTCTTACCGTTTCAGCCTAAAGTAGCAGGACAAGAGTTGGCATGGAAATCTTACCATTTGAGGAGGTGGAGCGTGTTGCTGGTGCCAAAATACAGCAACAGCAACAGTATGTAAGTGGTTACACGAGAAACGTCTCTCAATGAACTTACAGTGAAACACACGCAAATTCTGGTTTGACGTTCTTATTTGTACTAAGCAGTTTCTTGCTGTATTAATAGTGTTTCTCCAGCAGAAGACATTCTGAATTGCATGCTTGCCATCTGCTGCCCATCTCAGTCACGCACATCTTGCTCTGAAACCATTTTTAGATTGGTTTCCTTAGTAGTGGTATGTCAGAAGTGTTATTTATGTAAGTTTAGGGATTTGTTCTAATATTTCTGTTGGAATGCACAGTTAAAAAGATGGTTGCTTTTTGTGCAATTGTGCCCTTAAGCTAAATATTTAGACCTATTGCTCCAGAGAGATTATCATGACTGTTTACATGCATATCATTTTCACTAGGAAATGAGTCGACAAGAAATAGAAATATTGCTGAATATGTATATACGCTACCATTCAAAAGTTTTGGATCATTAATATTTTATATATATATATATATATATTCTTTTGAGCTTTCTATTTAGCTAAGAATCCTGAAAAATCACAAAATTTCACGAAGTTTTCACAAAAATATTAAACGGCACATTTTTTTCAATATTGATGATAATTACTAAATGTTTCCTGAGTAGCAAATCAACATATTAGGATTATTTCTGAAGGACAATTTGACACTGAAGACTAGAGTATGGCTGCTGAAAATTCAGCTTTGCTGAACAAAGGAATAAATTACGTTTTTAAATTAAATGATTTAAACTTTATATTAAACTTTATAAGTTTTATTTAAACTTTAAATTAAAATTAAAAGCCATTATTTCAAAATATTAATGTTATATTATTGTATTATATTATTGAATTTTTGATAAATGCATTCATGGTGAGGAAAAAGACTTACCATCCCCCAAATTTAAACTGTATTATATTAATATTATATTAAAGTGAAGCCATGAGTCATGCCCCCCCACATGTTCTGCTCTTTTATCAAATGCACACTCTTTGTTTTCAGGGCTATAACAACATCATCTCTACACCTCTACAAGGATTCTCAGAAGACTCCAGTGATGAGGATGACTACATGGCACCACTGGCACCTAAAAGTGAGGAAGGCTCTGTGTGCTGTGTTTGTGGAGAAAACATCCCTTTACTGAATAAACTGATTGAGCACTTTAAGACGCACACAGCCGAGGTGTGTTGCCACCTGTGTCGGACAAAGTTTGGAAGTGTGATGTCGCTGGCGTTACACTTAAAAAATGCCCATCCAAGAAAAAGTTTCATGTGTGGAATCTGCAGAGCTCTCTTTAGGTGCACGTGGCATCTGAATGGACATATGGAAAAGCATCGGATAGACGCAATGGAGGTAAAACCTGTGGTTAA
This sequence comes from Acrossocheilus fasciatus, assembly GCA_036784905.1. NCBI lineage: Eukaryota > Metazoa > Chordata > Actinopteri > Cypriniformes > Cyprinidae > Acrossocheilus > Acrossocheilus fasciatus. Next base: position 19,988,614 of record CM071953.1, read on the forward strand.
AATGGAACAGACTGAAGAAATCAGCAACGACGAGAACATAAGATACGCTGATATGAGAAAAATAATCTTGAGGGATCATTCATATTGCGTCTCAGATCAAGCAGCTACAAATGACACTTGCAAGAAGCGCATCGACAATGATAAAAACTCCACAAATCAAGTGCCACACATCAAAACAGAAACCGAAAGATTGCCTATTATTGATAAACAAAACGATACTTGCAGCTCGAGTCAATCAGAGCAAGAGCATCTAAGCTTAAGACTGAAGGAAGAGAATGAGGATGAGAATGAGTTCGGAGAAACTGCGGTTTGTGAGGTGGCTGCAGAGGAGGAAATCAGAGTGATGGAGGATGACCAAAGTACCGACACCGATGACGATGTCAACCCTGACTCACTACCCCCTGGTGACACGGCGTACAACCCGGATGAGGACTTCAGCTCAGAACCTGATGACAGTGACTCAAGAAGCAGCTCCTGTGGCCGCCACCGAAAGAAAAAGAGACGAAAGAAACAGACGCCTGACAGTAAAAGACCTGCAAATAAGAATCTAGAGTCAGCTGACATTGCACAGAAATTTGGGTTTCAGTCCGATTCTCCGTTTTGCTGCTATGGCAAATTCGCTAATTTGGGGAAGCACATGGACGATTGTAGGAACAAACTGAGCTTTGCTTGTTGCCTGTGCAACATGGTATGTGAGAATAAAGAGTTGCTGCTGAAGCACACGACCGAAAAACACTCCGCGGCTGGGTATATCTGTGCACACTGCCACAGTGTTTTCCCTAGACTGGACAGTTTCAAAAACCATGTCTGTTTGAGACGAACAACAGGCGGCATGAACTTGCCAGCCACCTTGGTAACCCAGCTACCTGTCGTGCCTTTATCCGACAGCAGCGGTCAAGTAAGACCTTCTGCCCCTGCTTTTTACACCAATCAAAACTCCATTAAAATGATCAAAATAACTCAGACAGCGAATGAAATTTCCTCAGCCCCTGATCCTCCACCTTTGATGCTGCAGCATTTGCTTCAGACAACTCCTTTGGTTCCTGCTAAGGTGACTAATTTGCTTCCACAAGTTGTGGCTGTGCCGCAAACTCTTATCAGGCCCCATTTCCCTCAAATTTCTTGCGTCACTCGTCCGAAAGTTCCTGTCCAAGTACCTCCGGTAGTGCGTCCCTTGATGCCAAATCTGGCCAGGATGACTCTTCGTATCCCTAACCTTTCCAACCCACCTTTTCCAAGTCAAGTCGTCGTATCCTTCTCACCCACAGTGAACGTCTCAGCACCCTGTCTAGTATCAGCCAACAGGCCTGTTCTGAGACAAACGCCTCTGGCTAATATTAGGCCCCTACCTGTAAACGTCCCGCTGATGACCACAGTCACTTGTCCCACCCTGGTCAGTGCTTTTACTGAACACAAGCAGCCACAGGTCCCTCCTGCTCAGGTTCAGGCTCCGTTACAAGTAGTTGCCATGTTTGTGAACCAAAGCAAGGATTTGGCTCTACAGAAGCCTCTCGAGCAGAGCTGGCGCTCCAAGACCATCTTCCCCTGCCGTCACTGTGGTGCTGTCTCAAGACAGCCGTCGCTGAAGGTGCGTCACCGCTACTTACACCGTGGGTCAAGGTTGTACAGATGTCAGTGCGGAAGGTCGTTCCAAAGGCAGCTGCATTTGCTGAGACACCAGGTCCAGCATGCGGAGTCAGTTCGATTTGTTTGTGCACGGTGCGGAAATACATTCGAAGGGGCGCATAAATTGACCTGGCACAAACGGAAGCATAGAAATGGCAGGAAGTACGTGAAGAAGAAATGCAAGGCGGCTTTTGACTGTAGCTGTGGACAGATGTTTACAAGGCCATCTGCACTATTGTGGCATATGCTTAAAAACTCCAAACTTTCAAAACGCACTCGAAAAAACTCACAATCTGCCTCTGTTTGAATGGTTTGTGTAAATGAGACACACATAAGATTGAAAACAAATTGTGTTTTTCTTTGGCCCTGATTGATCATTGTGTATTATTATGTGGTCAAAAATGGTGTATCTGATTTTTGATTTTTAAATTTTTTTTACTGAACTGAAGACTTTTAAAGTCCAAATCCATAATAGCACAAATAGTAACACTTTAACCGTAAAGATAAGTTTTCTATCAGAACAAATGTGATGTGAGCACTGGTATAATTTTATACATTTTTATTTTTTCTGTCATAAGATGGATGTGACTACTGAAAGAATGCTTAGTGAGAGTATTTTAATCAAGCTCTCATTTATTAATGACCAAAAAAACACTGTTTTTTCATTTTTATAGGGGTTTTGTGTTGTAAGGCAACGATTCATTCTAACCCATTTGTAATAAAAAAATTATGTACATAAATACACAGAGAACTGTTCTGTATATATTTTTTTAAACTATTCTCGTCATCATGTAGTTGGGAAAACACAAAATTATGTTAACATGAGATGGCTTTATTAAAATGTGCAAAAATAATGCTGTAAACGTTTTTCCGTCATTTTCTCCTGGCATTTTTTATGTATATTTCACAATACAACATGCAAAACTGTATTCCTGATCAACTTATCTTGATTCTAAAGCGATAAAAATGTTCTGGTTTGCTTCACTATGTTCCTGAATAAGCAGCAACAGTTAATGATTGGTGAAATAATGAGTCATGTGCCATTCATATGCTTCCCTCATACCAGCAGTTTCAAATATGTAAAGACAGCAGTAAAACCAAGACAAAGTCCCTGTTCGTTTATCAAAAAGAGCTACATACAACAGACCTAACTTCTTTTGTTATTCCCATTGCCCGCATATAACCATTCTGCATACACATCTAAGTAATGAGTCTGTTTTAAAAATATTCATCACAAACCATACAGGACAAGCACAGTCTCAACAAGAATGATGGCCAAACATGCAACATACTTTTGTCCACCAGGAGGAGATACCAGAGAGGACTGACAGCCTCTGTCTTAATGAACTTAAATACAGGCTTGAGCAATAAACATTTTTCCGTTACACCAGTATTCTGAGGACCATGCTACGCAAAACCTTTTCATGGTGTAATTAGAGCCGCCACATGCCGTCATTCAACAGATGCCCTGTCAGGTTAAAGGGCTGATGGAAATTCAAGTCATTCCCAGATTTTTTTATTGGGGTGCTTTGGGTGCAGGTGGTTTTGCCTCAATTAAGGTTGTTCTAAAAATATCAGTGTACAAGGGCAATAGTCTGTGAGGAAGTCTGGCTTACCCTTGACACCTAACAACAATTTATCTGACTTCCCTTTGAAAACATAGCCAGCAAGTTACAGAGACCTTCATCGATGAATCATTACCAGGTTGTATGCACATAACTGAAAAATAGTGTATCAAATCAGAGTAATAAAGTTATCAAATTGCTCAGCATGATTCATAATTCCCAATTCTGAGATGAAGTTGTTTTCTTCAGTTTGATTAAGACTAACTTCCCCATTCTCACCTAGGAACAGGAACTACAGAAAGAATGATCTTTTTTTTCACATTTTTTCAGTTTCACGTTTCTTCTGTGACTTTCACACTGAGGCCTGTGCGATGGGGTTACAAGTAATCTAAATTTGTTCCTTGGTGTAACACCAGAATCTCCATCTCATAGTTCCGGTATCAATCAACTGAATCAAACTGAAACTCAAAATCAGAAGTCAAAATAACCTTTTCCCAAGTTCATGTTTGTAGCATTGAGGAAGCGTTCATAAATACACACGACAGAACGTCTGTTCAAAATAAAACGTTGTCTGCTATGGTTGTTGCTGCTCTTAATCCTTTTGAAGTTCATCATGAAGTTCCTCCATCAGTTCAAGAGGCTTGATTGAAGAACACTCTATTAGCCTTCAGTAGAGATGTCACAGGTCACCTGTATAGAAATAGATCCAGACTTTACACCATAAACCTACTCGATTAGGTCAAGCACATAAAGACTGTTGAGGGCATTACCTGTGGTCCAGTCTGCGGTGATGTAGCGCCTGTGTGAGCAGCTCAGAGGTGATTTGGAAGGAGCGTCCCAGCTCGTCCAGCTTCTGCTCCATAGAGATGATTCGCTGCTCAAGCTCATGGTAAGAGCTGTTCCAGTTTGCACTCAGATCACACATGATCATCTGCATCTGTTCGAAGACAAAAGCCCTTTTCAGAAAATATCCTGGTCTTAGCCATGTTTCATGAGTGTAAGATGATTTTTTCCCCCAGGTTAAACACGTAAGGCAAAGTTTGGTCATATTTCTCACTCAAAATACTTGGGACTTGTTTTTCTTTTTATGTGCACAGCTGTAAGTATCACACAAGATGCTGTCAGACTTAAGGTAGTTTTTACAGAGATTTTTATGGTTTCGCTGAACATTTATAATATGTCTGGGTTAGGTGAATGCCTCTTTTTTTCAGGCAAACGGACCTAGACATGAGTCTGATGTATTTTCTGACTTACCTTCGAGAGATCCACCATCTCACTGGCATAATCCCTTAACTTCCTCTGCTTCAATCGCAGGTGACGAAATCTAGTCGAGACAGGAAAAACATGCATTACATTCTGGTACAATGGTTTTAACGGGACTCTAGTCAGCCTGGTTTCTCCTATATGTCAGTCTTTAGATAACCTCAGAATGAAACAAACAAACAAAAAAATAATAATTAAAATGACCATGAGTGTGGTTTTGTGGAGTATTTTTACTTAATACTTAATATTACATGTATTTTTTCTAAACCTCACATAAATCAGCAATGCCATTCACATGTGCTGCCCATATTTCATAAAAATTATATTTTTGCAAGTGTTCTTAATGGGTGTCATAACAGTGTTATTTTAATAGAATTGATATTGATTTTCTTATAGTATTTATTAGCATTTATTAAAGCTTTTTTCAGTTAGTTACTTTTAGCTTATTTTTATTTCAGTTTTACTTTTAGTATTCCAACTGAAACTTGTTTTATTTCAGTTAGTTAAAATTATACTACAATAATAATATTCAACTACAATTTACTGTATTTCACTTTATTTGAATTACCAATTCAATTTTAAATAGTTTTAGTTTTACAGTAACAATACTGACATCTATGCATTTCTCAGAATATTGACTGGTAAGTTTCGTCAAGAGTAATATTTAATTCATCGGCACTCCCTGTATCTGTCACAAACGTGGTTTGTGACATGATTATGGATATGATTATTCTTTTTTAATGATCATTTTCTATCTTTTTTCAAAAAAGTGATTTCATCACTTGATAGGCCTCTTTTGTACATCCATGTGTGCAAACATTTCTCACATAGACATACGTTAATTCTATTTCTAATTAGTTCAACTGAATTCTTTTATTGGTAATGAACAAATGAATATTCTTGAAACATTTTTGGAATTCATGTAGGCTTTTGAGGCCATTTCAGGGTTAAATTCAGAATTCTTGCTTTATTTTGATAGTTTTAGCTGTACATTTGTGTATTTTTTGCAGTAGCCCTACTTGCAGTTGTCTCTGACTATGTTGCGTCCCAAAAAAGCAAAACAGCAAGTGGCTATTGCAGGGAAACCATCAGCAACTGCCAAAGCATGCAGAAATGACCAGTGTCCATGTATCATGGGAGCAAAAAGGGAACAGACCCGAAAATCACAAACCAGAATGACCTCCTAACTATTTGGCGGCCTGCTTGCTGGCATGCTGTTTTTGCATGAGTATGAGTATTTTTGGTGGTTCTGCTAACTGTAAAACAGGAAGTCAGAATCCCTCCACCCTTACGGCCATCCACAGTTACTCACGGATCTCATACATGCACACATGGAACATTCTAAGAGCCAGATTCCTGTAGTCATTAACGCTGTTAAACGCTGCAGTGTAAATTCACACATCGCCGCTTCCTATTCACTGCTCATAAAGGAAATGCAGCCAAAGAGGGCAGCCAGCTGAGCCGCTCTCCCCAAACTCAGCGCCTTATCTGCAGGAAGATGTCAGGTCTTACTGTAAACAATAAACCGGTCAACAATCAGCTGAAAGATGGGGAAACTGCCATTCTCGCAATGACCAGAAGACAAACAATCCCAAAACCACATTTTATCCAAGCTGCTTCACACTGCATAAAGTGACCTCTGTGGTGACCTCAAGTCATGAAGGATTTTATAGAAAATGACCGAGTGGAATATGATCAGTGTCCTATCGACATGAGCTTAAATAGTAAATATTCCAGGTAATGGGCCAGATGTTTAATCGGTTAACTGTTGCATGAGTTTGCTCATTGTCATATCTAATGTTTAATTTATATATTAAACATATTAAACATTTCCTCTACGTATATTTATTTACAGGAAAGGGTTTTGATGAGCTGCATGAGGTACACTTAGAATGTGTACTTTATCATACAAGTTTATACCTGTTTTTTTATAAAAACATTATATAGACTTCTGTTTTGTTAATAAGTACTAAAACAATCACAAAATGGCATCACACCTGTCACCTAAAAATCACCTATTATAAAAATGACCTATAATCATCATCAAAAATAAATAAATTCTTTAATTAAAAAATAAATTCATGTTGTTTATATGTTTATATTTTAAACAAGTGACAATTAATATATATATATATATATATATATATATATATATATATATATATATATATATATATATATATATATATATATAATGAAAATGTATAATATTAAAAACTACAAATATTATAATTAATTAAAAATAATCATTTTAAAAGGTGTTAAATTATGTAATTGCTTAATTGTGTATTTTAAATAATATAAAAATATACAAATATATAAAAATTTAAATAATTATTCAATTATAGTCTATCTATTAATACATTTAAAATAAATGTTAAATCTATCTATCTATCTATCTATCTATCTATCTATCTATCTATCTATCTATCTATCTATCTATCTATCTATCTATCTATCTATCTATCTATCTATCTATCTATCTATCTATCTATCTATCATTTAAAATAATAATACATTTTAAAAGATATTTAATTAAGTATATCTTTAAAAAAAAAAGGTTTTCAGCTGCTCAGTTTGTTTCATGTCAGCTATCCACAGACCCTCTGTCTTTCTCTTCTAGTGAATCTGTAAGTACAGTGTGTAATGGTTGAGTGCTGGCTGTAATGGATCACTCACACACGGATGGCCTCCAGCAGGCATCTCTGGTGGTGACGATGCTCTCCGCTGTCGTCTTTTGTCTGGGTGGTGCGATGCAGAAGCCAACATTCTCTCAGCACGTTGGCTGCTGCGTGCCGGATCTGTTTGACAGAGAATTTGATTAGAGTAATAAGTAATCCATCCATCATATCTCTACAATTATAGTCTATTGACAGTCTGTAGGATATTCCTTAAGTAAATAGTGGCATGTTTACATTGTTCAGAAGATGGCTGATCAAACACTGTCTGAAACTACTGTACAAGTTGTTGTCTGTTTAACTACACTCGCTATTAACTATAATATGATGATGTTGTGATTGTGTAAATGACAAATTGTAACATAACAGAGTATTACTAGAAAATCTGGACAGGATGTAAGGAAACTGGTACAGTTTTTTTATGGGGCGACCTTGATGAAAATAAAAATGGAAAGACGGGAACGGAAGGAAAAGTAATGGTTATTTTGAGTGTGATTTGAGGATGAGAATAGCCATCATAAAGATGTGGGTTACGGACAGTCAAGGGCTTATTATAATCACACATTTCTCTGCTTTCTTTGATTCTATTATTGTCTGTGTGTCTTCCTGTTGGAAGACCTGCTCATAATGATGTCACCAGCTCCCTGGCAATTTTGTGTGTTTGTGGTTATTAATAGAGTGTCCAACTGTGTCCAGATGTCTTCCTTTAAAGTATCATCAAGGTAAATCATCACAGGGCCTGATGAGTAGGACCCGTGGCATGCACACACACACACACACACACACACACACACACACACATACACACACACACACACACACACACACACACACACAACGATACACCCTGTGACAGGATATGGCTTTTGCCATAGGATCAGACCTTCATGAATAAAAGGAATATTCTGGGCTCAGTTCAAGTTAAACTCAATCAACATCATTAGTGTCATAATGTTGATTACCACAAAAACTATTTCTAGTTGTCCCTCTTAAAAACCTCAGATCAAAAACTGGTCTACGGTGAGGCAAACACAATAAAAGTAAATGAGGCCAGTTTGTGAACATTAAAATACTCACTATTTCAATAGTATGGCCGCACGATGGAAACAATGTGTTTATTAGCAATATTTTTTTTCCTGTACAATGCCCAATTTTACAACTTGTCCATGATAACAATACATCAGAAACCCTAAAATGACAGAAAAATGACTGTAATAGCTTATATTTCCTTTTTTTAATATATATATATTTATATTTACCTTGTATATAAATTGTACATTTAAAAACTAACATAATATATATATATTTATATTAAATTATATTTTTATAATAAAATAAATATTATAATGATTTAATAAATTAAATGAATAATTACAATAATATTAATTTAAAATGTGATTAAAAAAAATTCAACTGTCCAAAAGTATTTGTGTCAGAAGTGTTATAATGCATTATACATAAAGGCTTTCAGTAAAGCGTTACCGTTATTTTTTTGTTGAAACTTTATGTCAAAAATACCCGCCTGCCCACCTCAGCATCAAGATCCGGCCCTCAGCACCTTCTCTCCTTCACTCTTTTCCAGTGCATATGCTAACGGACACACATCGGTGCATCTTATTTCCTGCCTGAGTTAAGCTTCTCATGGACTGACACAAGTTTTCCTGACAGGGACCTGATTGTTTCCTCCCTTTGACGCCTTTTGTCGGCTATTAAGAGCTCAGCGGCCGTCTCTGCCTGGCCATCCTAAGCATTTTCCCACACTGTGCTGCTATTTGGAAGTCCCTATTTAAGGAAAAAATAATATTCTAAAAAGCCTCCGAAATCATAACACGCGTGCGATGCGGAAAATAACGCTGCTTCCATCCATGCCTCTGCATCCTCCGGGTCACTGCTTTTTATGTTTCTCATCCGAAACGGAGGCATATTTTTAAAGATTAAGTTAAGTATTCCCAAATGGCTAAGCTAAGTCTGATTATCATTAACGTATATTTTTTATGACTACCAAATCGGTCATAAGGAAATAACCAAGCACACATAGGTGTTGACAAAAAGACAAAGAAGAATTGAAAGAGGGTGCCATTTATGGGGTTTTTTATGTGGTGGTCTGTCTTGCTCACCCGCTTGGAGATCTGAATGTCCATCATGAAGAAATGCACATGTTTCTCCCCTTTGTTAAGCGCCAGTTTCTTAGTCATGACGGCTACCAACATAGCAGTACATGCCACACCCTGACAACAAACACATAGACATGAGCATGGTTACCATCTGTCTCATTATCCCAAACATGTACTCAGGCATAAAGTATTCAGAGTTAATGATATTCAGACAGTACACAGAATTCCACAAAGATTCTTTGTAGCAAGGGAATGAAATATAATGGCATTTATTTTACTCAAATCAGTTTCAAAATTTGGAAAACTTTTCCAAAACAAGAAAAAACATCCCAAATTAAACCATTAATAAAATACCATAAAGCAAAAACTTAAATAATAAAACAGTAGTATTATATGGAAGAAAGTGTATGTCTCTATGAAGAATGTTTCCATGTAATTTTACACTAAACAGATCATTTACCTGAACTCCTTAATTTGTTGCATTAGAGAACAAAATGATTGAGAGATAAAGAAAGGGAGACAAAGAGAGAGCCAGTTAGTTGTTATGGAGAGAAAGTATACTTAGCATCGCTTTAAGGTTTCTTCATGCTATTGACTAAAAGGCTTACAGTTTTTCCATAGTTGATTATTCACAGCAGTGAAGGAAAATGTTGAAGTGTAATTACAGAACTCGCCTTAGTCAATCATTTTAGAATTAATCCATTCAAAAGGCAAAATCTTTAATACTACCATAATTTTTCACAAGAGTTGCTCCCAAAATGGTATTTTATTCTGTTGGCAGACAGTATGAATTCCTCTGTGTTATAATCTAATATATGGAGATACACATTCATCTTTTGAACTATCCACACCCCATAAGCAGAATTTTCAGGAATTCACGCAAGATTTTTTTCCCCCAACTATAAATATTCAAGCATAATTAAACCAAATTACTTGGGAGGCAAAACAGTATAAGCTCTTTATTATAAAGCTGAATATAATTATGCCCAAATGCACTGCATATAATCATGAAAAAAACAAAAACAATATACAATAGCAAATCTCAACATCTTGATTACTTCTATCGTCACAAAATGCAAACTATATTATTGGCAAGCATCTGAAAAAAGCAACAATAAGGCATGAAGATATTAAAGTTTATATCATAATGTTTTGTAGCTGCTTGGAAACAATGTGTTTTATGAATAAACGACTTGACTTGAAGCTATTAAGAAATGTTTTCAGAGAATATAGCTTGAATTAAGTTTCTTGGAATTGGCAATTATCTAATTGTTTGTTCCTTTTTTCTTTTTTATGAAATTAAATAAAGTTTAAGCTTAAAGCAAACAATTTCCCATTTATAACCAGGGTTATTTTAGTATGACTGAGATACTATTATAGTTTTTAATTCATACTTTGAATTAGTTTTTATGTTTGTATTTTAATTTGAAAGTTTTTTGTAAAATTTTATTAAATTAAATTGTATTATGTAATAAGATAATTAGTACTTAGGTTTTTAATTATGTCATTTTTAGTTATTTTAGAGCATCAATCTGAAATAAAATAAGTTTATGTTTTGTGATTTATTTAAAAAAACAATGTTTTAATAATATTATGTTTTATTTTATTTCAGTTAAACTATATTTTAAGTATGAAAAATGTTTTATGGTTTTAGTTTTAGTTATAACTATAACAACCCTGTTTATAACCAGTGCAATTTAACTATATTTTTTTCCCTCAATAACTCAATTATATGCATCTTTTTGGGCAACGAGAGAAAATGACTGATTAAGAATACACATTTTTGCAGCGCAGGTGTTGGATGCAAGACAAACACACAGACGCTCCGTCACACTTCCACTTGATAGGTAACAGGTGACAATGGAAGCTGATCCTGACACTGGAAAGCCATTAAAATCTCATCTTTATGTGGAGAAAGTGATAGGAGGCATTTACATGGGGCAGCCAGGCATGCTGAACGCTCCCGCTGAACAAGCTACAGGTGAGAGGGCTATCCCACACTAATGAACACCCGTATACTGTTCCAACTGGATTAGGAAACTTTTTTCTGGTTTTCCGAGTCTTGGGCACAGGTTGGCACACCCTCCTGATCTAGTGGCGCCAAATGCTATAAACCACCTAAAAATGGCAATGGTGGAAAGTTTTCCCTAAAAAAAGGGGAAAGCTTATAAAAACACTGAGCGAGGGAGAGAAAGAGGAGTGAAGGATTATTTTCCACTGTGTCAGGGAGGTGTCTGGGTTTGGCTTTAGCCCCATGCTCCTGTCGTGTGAGCCCCATGCTCCTATCCTGCCGGCTTATCTGTCCTGATCGGAAATGAGGGATGGAGAGAAGAGAAGGGCGGACAGTCCGGTGCAGATGCAGCTGCCTGAGTCAGAGAGAGGCTGGAAACTCAACCCTCACGAACATACGGCACAACACAGCACATGTTCACAACACGCACTGGCACGCGCTCTTACTGTCAACTGTAAACATTTGTTCGCTAACTACATCAGTTATCCTCAGCTAGCAATGAACAATACTACTAAAGCATTCATTAATTTCAGGTAATGTTCATTTAATAATACTTTATTAAAATCAAAAGTTATACACTAATGTTAGCAAAGATTAATAAATACCTCAACAAATGTATTGCTCATTGTTAGCCAATGCCTTACCTAATGGGACCTTATTGTAAAGTTTTATAAAACAGAAACTACCATTTGACCCTAATGTTTTGAACTAATATATTTTAATATTTATATTAATATAAAAAAAAAATATATATATATATTTCATTAAAATATAATAATATAAAATATTAAAGAATAATATTTAATAAAGCTTCTTGTTATGAACTTTTGCCATGAAATTAATATGTATTGACTATATTTTCAATCATTTGGTCTGAAATGATCTTGCACGGGTGTAACCAGTACTTGGTTTACAGACAAAACAATCTGTGTATCATAATGCTAAATCATTCCCTCCCTTCTTCACTTACTGAACTCTATGCTCAGATACACCCAGACGCACACACACACACACACACACACACACACACACACACACACACACACACACACACACACACACACACACACACACAAGGCCTGATGGTCCACATTTAAAGCATTTTTTAAATATGCTCATAATGCCTTAAAGATATGATTTCAGTGCACAATCTATGATCAACCAAAAATTATTTCATGGATATTTGTTAAAATGCAGATTATTCATTCAGACAAGCTTGTTTATTAACCATGTGACTGAACAGCCGAACGATGTCACAGACTGTGATTCTGTTTAAATCTTCATCCTTCATCAGTGAGCCTGCCAGCACAGCATCACTGAAATCCCAGCTGGAATCCAGTGTCGCTGTCAGGAAGGGTGGAAGAACAGCTGTAACTGTACAAAAGGTGTGTCCAGATGGACGTGGATCTCATAACTCATTCCCAATGCTTTAAATGTGATGAAGCAGAATCTGCAGCAACTGCAGACACTGATAAACCAGTGCAGGTGGGTGCCATTTAGGAGACAAATGACTGACAAACCACATACACACTTGCTAAGATTATTATTAACTGATTGAACTATGTTATGAAAATGTATCTTTAAATGTATTATCATGTGATCAAAGGGTCAGTAAAATGTAAAGTATACGGCACAGTTACAGTTTATTTCTACCGGGACAACGCTGGAAAATGTCTCAAGAGGGAGTCAGTTGTGAACTCAGTAACGACTCTGAACGATTCACTGACTAACTGACTCTGATTTAAAGCACCAGTTTACGGCAAGTTTGAATCTTTTTTTTTTTTAACTTTTTGACACTTATTAAAACGAACCAGTGCATAAGAGTCATTTTTTTGTAACTTTAAGGTTGTAACTGGGGAAGTACCTTTTTAAAAGGTATACCTTTGTACCTTATTTATCCCTAAAAGATGCATATTAGTACCTTCAAGGTATATATTAGTATGTCAGGTGTACATATTAGTAAGGGTACTACCCCAGTGACAGCTTTTGTACCTTTTTTTTTTTTAAAGAGTGAGTTAAAACGACATATGATAATGGTAAACATATTTTATTTCTTTACTAAACCATAGAAATGTAGCTCAGTGAAGCAGTAGGAGTGTTTGTCTTCCTTCAAGTACATAGCCTAGTACAACAAAAGCAATTTCATTATTTTGTCAATTATAGATCTAGCAGTAGAAACATGCCTAATTGTTAAGAGTTACTCAAGAGTTCTATTTACCATGACGCCTGTGAAGAGACACACCACCTTGCCACAGCTGGTGTGAGGGGACACATCTCCATATCCCACTGTAAGGAAGGTGATGGCTATGAGCCACAGTGCAGTGTCCATGCCACCTGTCTCTACCTGCTGCTGCCTATAGGTGGAGACAGAGAGCGGCTGTGTAAATATACGAAAGACATGTGCAAAACTTCAACTGATTGAAACCTTTAAACGAATTGTTGCAGAAAAGACAACAGTGTTAATGAATGACTCATCCTTGCCGTGACAAGTGAACTAGAAAATATTGTTCAAAATTTGACAGTCAGTAATGAGCTGGTGCTGAAGAGCAGTTTGTTTGTTCCTGAAATAAATCCATTGGTAAGAAAAGTTTGACCACAACTCAAATTGACCATCAACATCAGAAGAAGCATGATAACACTTGTTTCTAATGAGCGAATGGAAAAACCATAATAAATACTGTTGGATAAGTGTTTGTGTTTCTCTACAAATAATTGCACGTTCTGTACCTTTCACACAGTCGCAGCATCCAAGACGCGGAGAGCCAGAAGAACATAATGAAGACCAACAGCGTGCGTGCCGGATACTTGTTCATTAGCACCTTGAGCACAAAGCGGAAGGAGAAGTTGATGTTGTTGAGGGAGCCGATGCTCCTGTACGAGGCGCTGAGGAGCACCTTGCTGTGTAGCAGGACGGCTCTGTGCACGAGATACAGTCTGAGGAACATGAGGGCCGACAGCAGCAGCTCCACATCTAGCATGACTTCTTTGTGACTGGAGGACAAGCAGAGGGGGGTGGAGGAATTTTGCTCCGGCTTCCCCCCGAGTCTGTCCTCCATATCGGGCCTCAGGTAGATAGCCACGGGATGGATAGCACAGACAACGAGCTCCAGGGAGATGCCAAGCACCCGGTTACTGGTCATGGCAATGCGCCAGTCCACCTGGTTGTGGTCAATGATGAAAAGCTTGAAGAAAGGAAAGAAAAACAGAGGCAGGATGTGTATCAACAAGAGAATCACTTGATTGATCTCATAAGGAAGCAATGATTAACAAAGTACGGCAGAGACGAGCGAGTGAGCAAGACGTTCTTGATTCACTGTAAGAACGGGGCCAAAACAAACACAGCCCTGCCCTCCCTGATAGGACGTCCAGCTGTAAACTGTTTTGCTTGTGAAGGACAAGTGTGTCAGTGAAACTACTCGAAACCATAAATCACAAATGAATGGCCCATTAATTACATGACACAAAAAATATTAAACATGACTTAGAGCTGAAAATGAGAAACACCATATAAATCAACAGTCGTCCTGGATTACAACAGACAGTTGTAATTTTGATCGTTGCTTACATTTTTCGGCTACACTTATTGTACCACTTCCAGCTGCTGCATAATCTGAAAACGTCTGTCACTCTGCACTGCAAACTTTTCCTCATTCATGAGGTCATTCGCTGTGATGACAAGACATGGAATTCTAGGTACTTTGATCAAACATTTAAGCATTTTAAATTAATAGACCTATACTGTGGCAAAAAAGGCATGGTTTAGAGAGGAAAATTCATAATGCTAAATTGCACCGACTACTGTGACTTATAAAAAAGTAACACAATTAACCATACCATACTATAATTATATCACAATAGAAATGTACTTGTAGTTAGTAAGGTTTTGCTTTTGCATCGTTAAACTCATAAAACAAAAAAACATTAACAATAAAAAATATTAGAGTTGTCAGTATATTAATATACACAATCTTTTTTTTTTAAATGTTATTGTGACTTTTCTGATATTTTTCTTGTAATTGCACATTTATATCTCACAATTAAGACTTTTCTTCTTATAGAAATGCGCTTGCATTGGTGGAAATGGACTTTATAATGCATTCATTTGCTTTTTAAAGTAAATAAGTGAAACAAACTGTGTGTATATGTATATACAGTGTATAAAGACACTGGTCAATATGTGTTAAAGTTAAAATACATTAACTTTTAGAAAGTGTTCCTGTAGCTCAAACAGTAGAACAGAGCATGGCACTAAAACTACAATAAGATCATGGCTTTGATTCCCAGGAAATGCATGGACTTATAAATCAACTAATTATTCATACAAATTCTCTTACTTCTGTGTAAACTAATAATGTTGCTTCATAAAAAACACCCAAAGAAAAAAAATACTTTTCCTGAAAGGAGCCTTTTTGACCTGTTGTACACTACTGATAACATTACGTGTGCAACATGTGGTTGCATAAGTTCCTGCTTTGATAGGAATCGCAACTGAAACAACTAATACTCAAAAGTGACCTTAATCAACGCAAGACTACTTGCAAAATTATTGCCCTTAATCTGGAGTAGCATAAATATTTCAGTGTACAACACTGAATATATCAGACAATATGAAATCTTACATTTATTTGCTTTGATGTGAGTTAATCTATTAATCCAGCTGCAAACAGTCAGAGATTTTGTCCCTTGAATGAGGCCTTATAGTGAAGGGTGCAATATGAGCAGAGTGGGCCGATAGACACATGTGCTGAGGCAATTAAGACTAGTGGGGGCTTTTAGCCAAATGTCATACTTTCTCAAAGTACACAAGATTTTAGAAGACAGACATTTACCTGACACACTCACACACGGACACACAGACACACACACACACACACACACATATACATATATATATATATACATTCTCAGTTCTTTTTTGACTTCGCTTTTGTTTAATCAAATGAGTCACAGTAAAGTGAAGTGTAACTGACTGTTTTTTACTTGAGGTCCCTTTAGCCCCCATATTGCTGACTCTGTGTGTGGAGTTCAGATAAGCTCCTTCTGCTCTTCACACTTTTGACTTCTTATCTCTATACTGCACTTGTAGATCCCCTGCTGTGAAAGTTTTCTGAGTTTGATGCTGTTAAAATTTAGTCAGGTTTCTTTCACTGGCCTCGCTCAATTTTCTTACTAATTATTCTTTCTTGCTTAACCCAAACCAACATACACTACAGTTTGTAACTACAGTTAGTATTCTCCAGCATAAATGACTAAAGATGTTGAGTTAGTAATGGTTAAGGCTAGGAATCTTCTAATGTATTACACTATTTAACACCTTTAACGCATGACATCACTCATGTCAAAGTGTACTTGTATTTTCGTTTTTAGTTGTCAACACAGATGATAACAAGTGGCATTCCTTTCTAATTAGTATGACAACAAGAAAGGACTAGATGAAACGAAACTGACAATTGTACCAAATCTTTTTAAACACTTCAAGAATTTCTTAAAGGGATAGTTCACCGAAACAATGATAATTCTGAGATTGTTTTACTAGCGAAATATTTTAAGTAATATTTCAACTGTTTATGCATATACAATGAAAGTTATCTTCGTTTGTGTCACACAGAAGAAATAAAGTCATATATGTTTGGAACGACGTGAGAGTGAGTAAATGATGACAGAATTGTCATTTTTGGGTGAACTGTACCTTTAAGAGTACTTTCTTCAGACATTAAAATGAGGCAATTCAATGGATTCAGATTGGACAAAAACACTCACTCTGATGTCTTTATAATGGAAGGCGATGATGAGAATGAGCAAACACCCCGTGGAGAAACTGATGAGACCATTTATGGAGAGGGCATATATGGATCCCTGGAGAGAACAGACAAAACAAAGAGAATGAGAGTGAGTTAAAAAGGTTTCACTTTGTGAGGTTTGGTTAGCAGTGACTGAAATGCAGCTTTACACACAACTGCCGGTCTGCATGAAGAGGATCTTGAGACTCCAGTAGCTTCAAACACCTGTTTGCTGCTCAGCAGTGGC
Source organism: Acrossocheilus fasciatus (assembly GCA_036784905.1). Lineage (NCBI taxonomy): Eukaryota > Metazoa > Chordata > Actinopteri > Cypriniformes > Cyprinidae > Acrossocheilus > Acrossocheilus fasciatus. Next base: position 20,005,898 of record CM071953.1, read on the forward strand.
TTTTTTACAGCTGGTATTACAATACAGTTCATTTGTTTGACAAAAACTTTCCTTAATAAATCTTTATCTGACCAAGATCTTCTGTGCTCTAAGTCACTCACAAATCTTTTGACAGTTCAATAATTTCTATTTGCTTTTCGCGAAATATTGCTTGTTTTGATGCTTTTTGCAAGACATTGCATTGTTTCATACTTTTCATCTTCAGAAAGATCTTTTTTCCTCAACATATTTCATGAGAACTGTGACTTGCTTAATAATGTGGAACTACCACTTTAAGTAGTGTTTCCATTTACCTAAGAAGAACTGGCAAACTATTGAACAAACCTGTCTGAGATTGATATCAATCAACTAAAAAGATGTGAAAAGCAACACAAACAAAATTCTGACTCCTTATTGTACCGAAGCCCTACTGATATATCACTTGCATATTAATTTGGAACGCAGTGTAGTCTAAAGTTACAGTATTTCACTGTAATTTCCTCTGTTTAATTATTACATTTAGTTTAAATAAAGTGAGGCAGGTGCTTCCTGTTGAAAGATGTGGAACGCAATGAGCAATTTAACATTTTTAGAATCGTATTTAAGATTGCTTTGCTCACTCCATTGACCATGTTACGTGGGGAGGATAGCGCATGAAAATCGGAATCAAGCTTATATGCCATTAGAGGTCAAAACTCGAATCCATTATTCAAACAGGCGCTAATTATGCACTAAATGATGTGGAAAGATGCAATATGACCGTAGGCAGTGTGAGCAACACAAAGGGGAGGGAGACAAAATGTGGAAAAACTTGCATAAATAGCCAATTTTCCTGCATAACCTGTTTTCCAAGAGAATGGTGAGCTTAAATAAATTATCCTGCCTGGAAGATCGTTCTGTTAGCATGTGTTCCCTCTCCATGCCAATGCAATGAAAATAATATAAAACAAATATGTGCATTGCTATGCAACTTCATGAGCAAATGCCATTACACTGGCAGAAGAAAATGGGCAAAAATTCTATTCTGATAAAATGATAGTATGACAGTTTTATAGATCAGATTCCTTGTCAGTTTTGGTGTTAAGCAAGGTGTCCTGCATCATTTGGAATTCTTTCAAACCCCTCTGTGGCCAACAAATCATTTTATGCACTAAAGATGAGTTGGACATTTTGAAGAAGATTAGACTGCTTGGCCATGTATTTTCATAAAGACATCAATGGTAAATTTAACAATACGAGAGACAACATTTCATTGAGTGAAATCTGGCATAACGAAAGTCGTTTAATAAGACCAGGTGCACTTAGGGAGGAAACTTCCATTGCATAGGTTATACACCCAATCAATGCATGCTTTGGGTTGTATAAAGACTTGGCAACTTCATGTACACAGTTCTGTTCAATTTATCCTTAAGCGATAGTTCACCCCAAAAATGAATAATCTGTCATCATTTAATCTGTCATCACCCTTGAGTTGTGTCAAACCTGTATAAGTATCTTTATCTGTTGAACAAAAAAAAAATATATATTTTAAAGAAATTTGGTAACCAGACAGTTGCTGGTAGCCATTGACTTCCATAGTACCCCCCACCCCCCACCCCCAATACTGGAGACCATCGACCATTTGGTTCTTCAACATTCTTTATAATATCTTCTTTTGTGTCAGAATTTTCATTTTTGGGTTAACAATCCCTTTACATCCAAAGTCTAAAGACTTTAGCATCTATAGAAACGATTTATAGTGACATTAAGTATATAGTTGCTTTGTTGGTTTGATCTGCATACGCAGTTTTATAAAAGTCTCTCACAAATATTGGTTTCAAAAAATAATGAATGATTTCTTTGTGTTCATGCTGATGTTTGTGAATACACACACCAACATTAAGGAAACAGTGAGTGAAATTTACAGGGGGTAGTGCTGAAGTATGTTTTGCCCACTTCAATCACCACAGTATGTCGACACGACAGCACGTGAAAATCAGCATAGTGCTTTTGTCCCGTTTGAGGTCAACACTCAAATCCATTATTCAAACAGGCGCTAATTATGCACTAAATGGTGTGGAAAGATGCAATAGGCAGTCTGAGCAGCACAAAGGGAGGGGGGGCAAAATGTGGAAAAACTTGCATAAATAGCTGCTTTTCCTGTATAATTTGGTTTCCATGAGAATGGTAAGTTTAAATACACCGTCACGGTTGCAGAAGTAGGCTATGCTTTGGAGGCGTAAATTAATTCTTTCTCTAAATTTTCTGAAGCAGTATAATCAAAAATAAGTTTTAAGCAATACGACCAAAAATAATTGGAGGAAACTTGCTAGAGCGAATCAAGAAAACAGAGATGAATACACTGATTAGTTGTCAGCAGGGCCGCTGCTGGCCAAATGGGTGCCCTAAGCAGGATTGTATTGTTGTGCCCCCCTTCCTCAAATATTAAAGTAAAAAAAAAAAAAAAAAAAAAACCCACCTACTATAAGGGTCAAAATAGAACTTTAGTAAAATATAAAAGTAAATGAATAAATAAATTGTAATTCAATTGTATTTACAAATTACGATTGTAGCTCTAGACAGTTACCTATGGGTATTATTTTATTAATACAGCTGTCTGATTGATTTTATGGTCTCAAGCATTCAGAAATCACGCAAAAGAAAATGAAGCAGTTTTACTATGATAAAACCATGGTTCATTTTTGTAAGGGTTGTGATGTCCACGTTTTTTGTTGAAGAAATTATAGAGGCTGTGTCATCTATAGCAAAAAGGTGGCCAAAAATGAAAGATTACGTGGATATTTGAATTAAATGTTTGGTCGATAGCCCATTATACAAGGATATGATCGTCCTGTAAGTATAGCAGCAGCAATTACCAGGCCTTTGGCTCCCTTTACGGCCATTTGTAATAACATGTAATGTTGAAAAAAAACAATAGACACCATCACAAAATTTGTAATGGTTTTACTGGTTATAATGGGACTTGTATTGGTTTTAATGGAAACATAATGGACCCTGCTGGTCTCTACTGGTAATTGGTAACAACACACTGCAGAAGAAAACCATTGTATTTTAAACAGTTTTAATGGTTAAAAGTTGATGGTTTGTAATGTTTGTAATGGTATTTGTGATTCATTTGTGATAGTATTAGAATTTTCTGTGATGGTTCTATTGTTTTTGTTTTTTTTTCAGCAGGGTGTCCTCATTGTTTCTATATAATGCATACGTCCTTTTAAAGACTGTTGTCGGCTTAGGTTTGTTTTTATAACCACAAAAATATATTAGATGCGTTGGTGGTGTTGAAATTATTACCGACATTTAAACACGTTATTAACGTCAACACCCAAAAAAAGTTTCACAGGATTATGGTTTTATGAATGTAGCCTACCTGAAAGTGACGCGCGGGCTTTTTTCCCTTGGCGCCGGATTTCTGATGTCTTTTCACGGGCATAGTTGTCCATCAGTTATGATCATTTGCATTCAGCCGCAAACATGAGGTGCGAGCGGTCGCGGGTGCGGCAATGGTGCGTCACGTTTTTTGTTGTTGTTGTTGTTGTTGTTGTTTTTTTAGCAACTGGGATGTTGGCCCACTGGGAGTTGGTGCCCTACGCAAACTGCGTACTCTGCGTCTAGGGAGCGGCGGTACTGGTTGTCAATGAGGACGTTAAAACTCTTTAGTCACCCGTGTTGACTATTACAGTGTGACGCTGAAAAAACGAAGTCATAATAATATAACATACACTTAATTAGGTCTTCAAATTAGTGTTTTCATACATTTCTGAAATGGAAATCAGAGCAGGGGCCAGACAAATGAAAAAAATTTGGAAAATGAAGTTAAGAAATTTCTAAAAATAAATTCCAAGAAGTTTGTAAGAATGTACAATTTTTTTTTAAACTCTTAATTTCTCAAATATTTTCTTAAGAAAATCAGTTTTTTCCTTACAAAAAAAGATGGCAGGCTTTGCAAGGGCTGGATTAAAAAAAAAAAAAAAAAAAGGCTCTATAGAAAGAATTTTCTTTAGATAAATTCCAAGGTGTTGGTAAGAATGTTCCTGAGGGCAATTCTTGTTTCCTTGTGTAACAAAATATAAAAATAGCAGTCACTAAGAATTTTATTTCTAAGTATGTTTTGTGAAACTGGCTTCAGGGATATACTGACCATTATAATTATAATTATTATTAAATAAAATCCAAAATATATGTGGCTGTTCCATAGGCTACATAAAACAGTAGAGCAAGGTGCTAGCAACACCAAGGTCATGGGTTCAAATCTTAGAGAATGCATGAACTGATACACTGCACTGAACTGCACTGTGATATGCTTTGGCTAAACGTATAAATGACCAGACACATCAAAATAATGACTACTCTGGGAAACATAACAGGTAATACAGTGATTAGAGTGCACACTATCTGGTTTCCTGCATTAGTTGGGTTTCTGTGAATCACCTCAGTGGCCAACAGATTATTAGGCTACATGGCAATTTATGTCATGTTGTGTTTTTGTTGTTGTTGTTGTTTCGCCTAAGCATTATAAATTAGTCTTTTTCTTGAGAAGACATACCAAGTAAACCTGCTATAGAGTTATGATGTGCAAGATTAAGAGAAGTTTTCTCTTTTGGTCAACCTGCTACCCTCCATTAATGCGTTCTCAAAAAAACGACGATTCTCCTTCGACGCTAGCATTTATCGAGATAACTGGCTGATTTGGGGAACGGAACAAACGCAACTCCATTGATGTATAAAGGCATATGTGTGTATCACGACCCGCAGGGACCCGATGTGAGACCTCAGAGAAGTTCACGAGGTTTTTTGATTGGTGAAAGTCAATGAAGAATATCTCGTGTTTTTCCGTATGTGTTCGGCCAATCCCGTAGGTGCTCGAGCTCCCTAAACGAACGTGTTTTGTCCAAGTGAAACATTATTTAATAGATCACTACATCAGCCTAATTTACTCCAGTTAAAGTCATGTGAAGGGTTAGATCAAGTAGCAATACTGCATGTATCCACTTTTTAGATTTTGCTTCAGCATCGACGTTTTAGTTCCACACAACTAAATTAAAATTAGCTATGTATATGTAAACCAGGCGTAATTTTGGAACGTTTAATTTCTTTATTTGGGTCAATCATCTTTTTGTCTTTTCTTCTAAATTTGGGTGATATTTCTTCTTTATTGAATATCATTTTACCCTCTAGAGCTCAAAACTGATGCTCCATCCATCAAATTGTCTCAAGTGCACTACTGGTTTGTGTATTTCACTAGGCTATAGCTGTAGATCTACTTACTGGTTGATACACTACTGGGCACAGCTCAGCATGTAATACCATCAGCAGAATGCCTAACAACGCGGTTCCCAGTGCCCACGCGCAGAGGCGCTTCTTGTCCTCCAAAAGAAACTTTCTGTCACGCAGTCTGTAAAGATTTCCCCCCTCGATCGGACTGAGTCTCTTCCCCGTGTGAGACAGCGGTACTCTTATGTCCGTCGTTTCCCCGTTGTGGTTGACAAGTCCATCACAGTTTCTGCCATCCACCTTGGTGTCCAAGTGCGCAAGGCGAGTGGTCATCTCCATAGCGCGCTCTTGTCTTCAGTCCATACAGACATCAGTCGCCTTGTTCTCCATCCTGTCCTTCCCCCTCTCCAACCAAAATTTCGGAAGGCATAGCACGCTGAAGTCAAGAAAGTATTTCAAAGCACAGAGTGAAGACCGAAATGCGCACTCCTACCTTGCGAACTTCCACTTACACTGTTACGCGCCTCAGCATTTGACTTAGGTCTGTGGGTAGGCGCTCTGAAACTGTTTCACTATGAAGTAGGGCTCTTACGTATGCCGTGGATGGACTGCATCAAGTTCTTTAGATGTGGTGTCGCCTCATATGATGATTGTGGAATACATTTTTTTCTTCGTTTGTTGTCATTAGCTAATGTTTATTTTAGGAAACTATCGTTCAAACTTTTGGCAATGTTTTCTAAAAGAGTTACCGTTCAAGATCAGTGGAAATGCGAAACTATGAGGAAGTTATATGACAGAGTGAAGCTCCAAACATTTAACGATACAAGTGTTAGAATTAAGTGTTTAATAGCTTATATTTGCGCTCTCAGCACGTTTGAGCTACGAAATACAGTCAATATAAACACTGGCAAATTTGTCCAGAGGGGTACCTCTAGTGGGAGACCCGTTTAGTGCAAGGCTAACGGTTTAGTTAATTGTGTATACTGTAGGTCCAGTGCTCCAATTACGGTAGACTTTATAAAAATGATTTTATATGTAGCTATTTTCGGGGAACAATCTGTTCCCGCGTGATGTTACTAGTTGTCTTTGTACACAAAACATATTTCTTTTAGGTAGTGATAAATACAGACGGCATTAGTCATATTAGTGCACCGCCCAATGGATTGCTTATTGTGCTATGGTTACCTCTACTAACTTATGTTCAACAACTAGTTGCATTTTTTGAGGTTAGTCTATTGAAACATTTCAAAACACCAGTTAAACTATATACTTATATGTAAAAGGAATATATATTTTAAGATTCAAAGCCTTTCTTCTTAAGGGGTCAGACCATACTTTGATGGCAGGTGGACCTCAACCAACTACTGCACTGCCCACCGCAGTTAATATAGGCCTATATTTGTTTGTTAGTTTAACACTGACAGCTAATTTAAAGCGTTTGATAAGGAGATTCCTATATAGACCATTCAGAAAATGAAATATCAAACTGTCACTTCCATAATGAACTCTAGAGGGACAGGAACTCAGAAAGTAAACATGAGTGGCCACGAGGTTTGTTGCTCTCTCCTCTTCGTTTACAATCCACCTCCTTCAAACCCAATGAACTGAAGCAGATTCTATTTCTATGCGCAAATCCTTGGTTGTCTTCCTCTAGGAATGACGTAATGACCTTGGGCCATGTGACGCACTAGCCCCATGTGGATCCTTCCGCCAGGGCATCCTGTAGCACGCAACCATCCCAATAAGTGTTTAGTCCAACTCAATCTATAGGAGCCCATGAGGAGTAATGCATTAGGTTGTTTCCATCATATATTTGGTTTGATTTCAGAGGTTAGAAGGTCTTTAGAATGCTTACAGAGATCCTCTAACCTTTAGCCTTCACAGTAGGCTTTCCTGAGGCTCCCCAAACTCCCAATTCTTCAATCAGGCCATAAAGAGCATGAAAAGATTCAACAAAAGGTTTAAAAGTCTGAGTTTGTTCATTTTCAGTCCATGAAGAATACTGTGAATTGTACATTCAGGAATAGATTATATCCAGAATCAGCCAAATCTATAAAATTCAGGAACATTTTTATATTTTACCATAATCAAATAAAAAAATAAAAATAAAACTGTTAATATTTTAATAATAAAATATATATATGTAACATCCGTTGGACATAGCTCATTACTTTTTTGCTAAAGAAGAAGCAATATTTACAATGAAAAACAGCAAAACAACATTTTAAAGATTACATGGAAAGAAAGCACAAATTCAGAAGACTGAGAAAAAAGGCAAAGTTTTGTAAACATAGCATAGGTTATAAGTTTAACATACAAAACTGCACACAATTAATTTATTAAAAATAATGATATAGCCAAGGTAAAATCTAAAATGGCAGATTATAAAAGCATTTCCGCTGGTACACATGACAGCAATTGTGAGATGACACTGTACACTTTTACATGTCATTTTTACAAAACAATTACTACAAGAAGAAAATCTGTTATGTACAATCAAATTATCTAGATGATGAAATGGAAATATGGCTTGTAATGAAATTACGGCTTGAGGCAATGCATACTACCACCTAGTGGTATTGGAATAAATGACAATACGATTACCATCATTTAAGCAAAGGTAAATGGTAAAATTGTGCACAGAATCTAGTATAATTAAATAAATAATGTTTTTGTTAATGCAGTCCTCTCTACATCACGACCAGATAATATTCTTGGTATATTCTAAGCAGAATTCCCATTACTCAGGAAATTTATATGCAGCAGCTAATTTGAAACCTCATCCACACAGCACTCTTTGGCTTCAGTATATGAGATTATTTTTTAATAGAAAAGGTATAGGATGCTTGTTGTTTTAGAGGTAACTTCATAAACTATTACACCTGAGCTGAACTGCTGGTAATATTTGGGAATGTGCATCCATTGAGTATTTCAGTGAATAATTATTCACTCAAAAACAATCTACACCATTAAATATCACTCAAGTGTTCCATGAATAAAAAGTTGCCAAATAATTTAAACACTCACTACAGAAGCTACTGGAAAAGTTGTGATTTCCATATCTATGACTAAAAAAATTTCAAGTATGCAGTAATCCAACTTTAGCAAAGTTGAGAAATAATTTCTGTACAGTTTGTGATCAAGTAATAACAGAGCCAGTGTTTTGTGCAAGAGAAGTTTAAACATATTGATTGACTATTTTTAGCACATGAAAACCTAAAGCTAAAAACACAAAGAAAAATAAATAATGGCAGAACAGGTAAAATGAAAAGCTTAAAGTTCATTTGAGTATATAAGCCCAAAATCATTGAAAGGTTAAATAGTCGACACGCCTGACACTATATTTCAAGTTTAAGATTTCATTCTAATAAGCTATAAAGTTCCCTGCAGATTGGCAGATACGTTTTACATAATAGATACACTGGTTTTGGTTACCCTTTCACTGTCCCCCAGGTTTGGAGGGTAGCGTGAGGCACAATGAACTGAGGAGGGGCTTTGGGTACGACGTAGTAAGCAAACAACGGAGAAGGTGTTGGTGCACATACAGTCGTGAAGAACATGCCTCTCTCCTTCTTGTACTGGGGCCACATCGGTGCAGGGTTATAAAAGTACTGTGGGCCAGGGATCTGTTAATGACAGAAAATGTTTTACAATGTTAGTTTAATTACTTTTTTAATTCAAAAAGTTACTATAGTTTGTGTACTACAGAAAAATCTTGCAAGAACCGAATATAACAGCAGTTAGTTTCTAAAAGAGAGGCAGAAGTTGCCTTTGTTCCTCCCATGAGTGTACTTTTTTTACTGAGTGTAATTTGCTGAAGTGAACTTTAAAGGGACAGTACACCTTCAGTTGCAAGTCAATGGGGACCAGCAACTGAAGTTGAACTATCCCTTTACGCAACGCTTAATGGTATTTACCTGAGCTGGGGGAAACTTGCGTGGCCCTTTAGGCTCCCTTGCTTTAGATCTTGTTGTATTCTTCACTGTTTTTCCCTCTACTTTTTTCGTTTTGTTCTCTTTCACCTCCTCTTCTGTATCAGTTGAGACTGCTGAGCCGCAGTCAGATGAGGTTGCTGAGTGGTAGTCGGATGTATCCAGATTCACAGAACCCACTTGGCTAAAAGTATCATCCTGATTCGTGTCCCTTTCCTCATCCTCCACTTTAGCAAACTGAGCTACTGTAAAATATCTGCCGTTCTCCCCAGACCTGTGGGAGCATATGAAAGTGAACCATTACTTTTAGTGATAAGTTCTCACTTCACAGAAAATGTCAAGTATAATCATTCATAAAAAGGCCAAAAGGAACAGTCTTTTCTAATTTATCATATAACAAGCCTTTCATAGAAATATACTAGAACTTACCGCACACACACCTCCGATGGATCAATCCAGATTGTGATCTCACGAGGCAAGCCTAATTCACTTGGCTTTAAGCCGCTCTCCATGCACGCTTGTGATACTGATTCATCACAGGGAATTATGTTATTTATTCTGATGCATCTGAGTAGGGAATAAAAAATGGTCATATTGTGAAACTGCTATGTGCGTTTGTAGGTCTTTCTCATGTAGAGTATGAATTTCCACTTATACAACAAATTAAAATGTAAAGACATAAAAAAGTATAAGTTTTACTAAATCAGTGAACCTCTTCATTTACCTGTACGCCTGTCCCTTGCATGGATTGTCTGGGTACCAGTGGTCTGTGAACTTTTTAAGCAGAATCTCTTGTAATTTAGCAGCAAAAATTTTGGCTTTAATTTGATCCACACCTCCACGCTCCACTGCCAAACCTTTCAGAAAGTTCACTCCAGCACTCACTTCCTTCTTCATTCTCACCACTGTAAAGAAAAACAAAACTGAAATTTTAATCTGGGGCTTTATTACAATCACAAACCACAAAGTAAGGAAATAACTCTGATTGACTTCCTTTGTTTAAGTCGAACGTTTTAGCATTCTTATTTTCAATACTATACTCGGTGAAATAATAAAATATATATATATTTGAAAAATGTGTTGAAAAAAACCTTCTTCTAGACTTCTTTTACATTCAGATAAACAAATAAAAAGCACACCTATTGGTTTCTAGTTACCTGCCAAAAATATTAAAACATATCAAATAAAAAAAAAAAAAATGTCTCATGCGTAACCACAACCTGAAACACCTACACTTTTGTAGGTCATCTCTATTGGCATCTGTGATAGAGGAACTTCCCTGAGCACTGTTTTCTCTTTCCTCTGACAGCTGTTGAAGCTGTGTCAGCTGTTATTGAACTCCACCACATGTGAAGACTTGTTATACTGATAGAATGTCATAGCAATAATTTGCATTACAGGCAAATAAGATACAAATAAGGAAAGCACATTGCTAAATAAGGTTTACAGTTGCAAATTTAGACACATAAAAGTGCAAATAAACATGATCTTTCGGACTCACATTGGAAGTTCAAATTAGTATTATCATAGTGCTATATTGCTGAACAAGATACCTGACTTAGGCCACTCTTTAACTTTTTATGAATTGCAGGATTTTATATCCAAGACATTTAAAGAATGATCATCACCTGAACTGATTTTTTTTTTTTTTTTAGTTAATAAAACCACAAAGAAGATGCATTTAACAAATATTTTATTCTACAATTAACAACAGTTACTGTTCAAATTAAACGTTGTTTTTTACCTTGTGAATTATGTTAGTCTATGTATGACAATTCATGAGTCTTGGTTAATTCCAAGAAGAAGAAAAAATCTAATTAAACACTATATAACACTAATTAAACCAATTAAACAAGTATCTGCCACTCCAAACATGAGACTGAGGTTGTTGCATCAGGCAACCTTTGAGCTACACGCTGTGAATGTACTCAAGCATTAGTCAGAGTGCTGATTTGAGTGACACAATAATAACTAATTCAAGAGTAAGTCTCTTAACAATGCACAAAGGGCTCAAATAGAGCTGAGATCAAATCTATGTTCCACCTACATGTCAAAATTTTGAGCTACTTGTGACAGAATCTGCAAACTAAGCAAAGCAGAATGTCATGTGCATGGGTTCCGATGGACTGCAAACAGCCACTGACTCGTGTATAAAGTGAGCAGGTCAACAGATGCTGAAAGTTTGAGCTATGTATTATAAAATGAGAGATCACTGGCATATTCTATAAATGGACTCTGAACAGACGTTACTCCATTCTATAGCATGAATCGCTCGTTATAAACTCAGTGAGGACCATTTTAGGCAAAAAGCAATTTTCCAGACAATTATATCTGTCTATGTATTTTCCAAAGCGCTTGTCGTATGTAGAGTCGTGGGATAATGTTTACAATAGTCAAATATTCTATTCTATTATTATAGTCTAGTAAAACTGACAGGTCTATTAAAAAATCTGAGCAAAAATTACTGTATAAATGAGTAAAAAGCGCAACGTACTCAAGAACGCTATTCAGTCACGTGCTAGACGCGCACCACATGCAATACTGAAGGTTTTCAAGCAAGCGGCTGGGAAAGTGTATCATCGGAAATTCCCAATAAGAAATCCCCAAATCATATGTATATACTGTATGTAGGCCTATATATTATAGATATATATTTACTAAACATAGCTAATATTTACAGAGTGATAAAACTAATATGGTGTCTCCAAAAGTATTTTTTCAGACTTTTTTTTTAAACTTAATATAATGATAATAACGGTGTTATCCAATTACAGTAACAAGTACAATCGTGATACTCGTACTTTAACATTTGACATACATTCACATTGATGTTTTGACATTGTAACAACTTAATTCCTTTGACTTCTAAAGAACAAATGAGAAAGAAAAACTTTAACCGTTTTGTTTATAATGGATAGTTCTTAAGGTAATTTCATACCTATATAGGCTGAATCCCAAACGACTGGATGTTTTTCGTTCTCTTCGGTTATATTTCCTCAAAACTGTTAGCCTATATCCAAACAGAATAATAACCTGAGTAAGCACGCCGCTTCCTTGTTGTAGTACACTAGTGCTCCACGTTTCTTCATCTGAGTCTTTGGCTCGGTCGACCAACAAACGCGTCATTTTACCGTCAGTGATTAGCATATGACTCACTTCCTTGTCCATAAAGTACAGTTTACATTGTTTCTACTACACGCAGTCATGTCTGTTATTATGACGCTGATTCACTCAAAGCCCAAATATGGTCAGAGTTAGTGTACTAGGAAGTAGGCTAGGTGTAAAATATAATAATCCAGTTCCCCAGAATTTTCATTTAGGCTTCACCAGAAATTTAAGAAGACGTTGTAAGAACACGTGCTATGTTATGTGTGCTACGTCTGTGATAGTTTACATCAGTTTAATAATAATAAAAGGTTATTTAAAATACTGTTGAAAAGGCTGTGAATAATATATAGGCCTACTGTATATATACATATATATATATATATGTATGTATAGCCTACATGTAGGCATATTGTTTTTCATTATTTTTTGACAATCTAAAAAACAAAATAAACATACCAATCGGCAAAAACATATCATATATAATATATAATTATAAATATATAAGTTATAATGCAATTTATAATTTTTGAGGCAATTAGGCTACTCAATAATGAAACCATTAGTTCTTTAAAAAGAAGGTCTTTTGGAGGAATTTAAGACAAGAGTCTGTGCATTGACAGAGGACAATTTAAAGTCACTATTTAAAAAAACAATGTAGTAGCGGTTAAGAATAGATAGAGGGGGTGTTGATAGAGGGTGAACTTCTTCTGATGTGCAGCAGATGGCAGAATTGATCCCTTCTCTTCTTTTCCTCATTTATGCTGCTTTTCTGTTGCTCTCTGGGTGAGAATCTGATGTAAGAGCATGTTCATCAACCTGCGTAAGTGTTTGCTTATATTGAAAATGGATAATGTCCTGATTATTTGAATTCTAGAGAACACCCTAGAAAACAGCATGTGATAAACGTTACAATTTTCTAGACACTCCTTTGCAGTAACAGTCAGTCACTTTAAGTTCAAACCAGATCATGGGCTACAGCATGTCCCAGATGCTAAATCAAGAGGAAATTATGGCTAAAAGAAAGAGAGAGGTGGACACAGATTTAAAAACAGAAAGTAGATCAGATGGCCATTACCAATATTCAGTAAGTTTTTACTGACAGTGCAGCCAGGGGAATAATCAATCTGCCTCTGCTTGTAACAGGAATTTAAGAACAAAATTGGTAAACAGTGTGATTTCTCCTCATGTTCTCCTCCTTCCATTGTCTTTTCCTCTTGGCTCCAGATTCCTTGTCAGTGGGTAATTCCGGTCCTCAGCTGGTAGACTGATTGGATTTTTCCTGGATGCCTTTGAACAAGCAATTAATTTGGTCAAAGAGCCATGGGTGATTTGGCGTCCCTCTTGAATTAAGAGTGTGATGCATTCCTTTGACCTGGCACATCAGCCCTCAAGAGGTTGGTGTTGTGTTAATCATAATGAAGAAAACCTGTGTACTTGGTTCATTTGCATTTGATTCATTTTTCTTCAATACAGAAATGTGTCTTGAATGTGACATTTTGGCCATTCCTAGGCTGATTTCCCCAAAGTCTAAACACTGTGGCTATATCAAAATATTTAGTTTGTTTGTGCATCCCAACCAGCCCAGCAACAGTGGCTCGACCAATGGAATGAGTTTGGGGCAGGGCTATCTGCATGACTGACCAATGGCAGACACAGGGAGTGTTCGGTCATAATTTTTGCAAATTTAGCAAATAATACTACAGTTTGGTCAGAATTTGTGCCAGTTTGGCAACATGCCGAAGAAATTAAACTTTTTACCTTTAATTTCTGGAAGTACTTTTTTTTCCCCTTTATTCTCTTGCTCTCCCATCTGCCTACAAGTCCTTGACTTATTATCCACAACAATAATAGAGGTTGTAAAGTAGCTTGAGGGTTTTTTTCTTAAACTTATCGCTACCAAGGCAAACAAACTCATATTACCTCATATTAGAAACCACAGGTGTTTCGTAGCCATGGGAAATGATGAAGAGGAAGTTATGGATGAGGGCTTGTACACATGGCTAGTTTTGGTTGCCCAGGCTGAGCTTTGTGGCAATATAAGATTTCTGCACTGGGACATCATATCTGAAGGCAGTGTATATATATATATATATATATATATATTTTTTTTTTTTTAATTTAATTAATTAATTTTTTTATTAAATATATAAAAATAAATAAAGATTTGCATTTTAAATTATATATTTTTTATGTAGAATTTTAATAATATTTGTTTGATTATGTGTATTTTTATTTCTTAAAAATAACCACTTTAGAATAAATTGTATATTCCTGAAACACACAAAAACAAATCCGCTAGTTGCTTCGCCTTTAAAAATGTATTGATTTCCTGGGCTCCCAGCAAGCTTAATGCAATCGATAGCGATGGCCTTTCAAGATCAGCACCATAAGCATACCATCCTCTCATGCACAGTTACCTCTACACAGCCACACACACTCTCCCTCTGTATCCCCCTCACACCCCCAAGTAATGATTGTCCTTGGGCAAAAGAACAGTTTGTCTGCATTAGGAGTGAAGTGTTCCTAATGGGATTGTTCTCCCACTCTGGTAATGATGTTATGTATGAAGGGCCAGTTTGGTTTGTAATGAAGGTGAAAGAGATTGCAGCACACTTCTCTTTGACCTCTGTTATCTACCCTGTCTTTTCTCTGTCTTTCATCCCACCTCAGCTCTCACCAATTCTGAAGAAGATCGATAGTTGTTTATGTTTGCAGTGCGCTCAGAGATCTGCCTCGTTGGTTGTGTGGAGATAATGTGTGGTGTGATCTGTCCTTGTTACTCTGGGTGAGGGCAATCAAAGAGGTGAGACTGTGATTTTGATTACTTTTGAAGGGTTGCTCAGTGAACACAATGTAAAGCTCTGTTGATCTTAACATTGTGTATTAACAGAATACTGTAATGAGCTACATGTGCTTAAATGTGAATATTTTGTGAAACTGCTTGTAATAATTGTAAACACATTGTTATTATTATTATTATTATTTTATATATATATATAAATGTCACAGGTCAGTTCCAGTGTTGATAGGGGTTGTGGAACAGCAAAACTCGACAGAATAGCACAATATTGTAAATAACCAATGCAACACTATTATGTTATTTGCTTGCAGCCCACTTAAATTTATAAAACTAATTTTATCTGTGTTGGGACTATATTGTTATTATTATTATTTTTGCTGGCATTAACAGAAACTTTTTAGTTTTTAGTTCTAGGATTTCTAGTTCCCAGCATGCTTTGCATTAGACCGGATAATAGGAGTGAGTGAATGATAGTATGTGTTGTTTGATGTGTTTTTATATAGGGTGACATATTTGTTTACTTTAGTGGTATATTTTAATTTATAATTAATTCTGTTATGTTGGAGTTTTGAGAGTTGCTGTGGTGAGGAGTGAACATTTCTTTTTACATCATTTTGGGGGTTAGGTTTTCACTACCAGGCATTTCAGTTGAGTTTACTTGGTGAATTTATGTTAAGAAATTCTATTTCCATCTTTCCGAGCTCTATCAAATTGATGACGACAGAAGTCGCAAACGATCAGCAGAAAGTGCAATTTTTTTTCTTTATTTTTTTTGCGCCAGTCTGTACTGTTTTAAATTCTGGTCTGTTTCACTGCTTCGCTGATGCGAAGTGGCTCGTTTTTTCGGTCTTGAACCGAAGACCCGCGAAAAACCTGCACGTTCTGTGCAGTGTATGTTTGAATGCTAGAACATGTCCAGTGTGAATCACCGTTATTCCAAACGTGTATGAACGGGGATTTCTGAATACTAAAGGGAGACATTTATAGACCTTTCTACACAAAACAAAGGTGAGGAAGGACAATATAAGCATAAAAATATTAAGACCGAGGCAGGTTTTCACGCTTTTTTCTTCAGTAAATATTTATCAGGGTGGTGGGTTTATTTTTAAAAGTATTGGCGCGAATTACACTCTTAAAAAGAAAGGTGCTTCACGCCATAGAAGAACGTTTTTGTCTAAATGGTTCCATAAAGAACCTTTAACATCTGAAGAACCTTTTTGTTTCACAAAAGGTTCTTTGTGGTTGAAGAAGGTTCTTCAGATCATAAAAAGGTAAGGAAAAGATGGTTCTTTAAAGAACCTTTGACTGAATGGTTCTTTGTGGAACCAATGGATTGCTTGAAGAAACTTTTGAAACACCTTTATTTTTAAGAGTGTACCACAACCGTAAAGCTATTGAAAGTTACTGAATCCCAGAAAAGAAGAAGAAGAAGAAAGGTTTTAACCCAGAAGCGGGCGTGTTGCCACAGCTAATAAGGTAATTTGTGATAATTTGTTAAAATATGACGACCTGCTCTGACCTGACATGAAAAATGCCCTTATGCAGTCCAGCGTTTGATGTAAAATCTACTTTAATTATAAAGTTGTCTAAACACTAAAAAAAATTCTGTCAGTGTAGTTTACTTTATTCACTTGTTTACCCAACAACTATTTAAATATGACAAACAGGGGGGGGGGGGGGAATCCTAATTTAAAGACTTTTTTGACATACAAAACCAGAACATAAATATCATAAATTATTTCTCCTTGATTATAAAAAATGTTATATTTTCACATGATATTTCTATGTCTTTTTGAAGAGTCATCTGTCAGGATATTTCGCTTTGACTGTCCTGCACCTCTCTGCTCTGCATATCAATGTTCACTTTCCCTTTCTTGTCCCCCAGACTCAGTTCAATGTGTTTCTCCTGCAGGAGGTTCTCAGGCAGGGAGAGGCCAGGATGGGGTTGCACAACAGGGAGAGAGTTTCAAGTTCAAGTGCAAGATTACATGTTCCTGACCAAGAGGAAGAGCCAGGGAAAAAAAGTGTGGTATCTAAGCCGAGAGGAGTCATCTGTATGCTGCTGTAACCTTAAAAAAGTGTGGTAACTAAGCCGAGACGAGTCATCTGTATGCTGCTGTAACCTTAACAGCACATTGATTCCAAATGAGAGAAAAAGTGAACAAGAGAAGCCGGGGAGAAAAATCCACCCCTCTGCTTTCTCTTCACTGCTACTCTCCTCCTCTTTCCCTCCCACTAAGATATTCTGTCTGAAGCCACCCCCCTTCTCTCTCTCTCGATCTGTCCTGTATTCCTATCCTTCACTCTCTCCTACACATGCACATACTATTAAACACCACTTTTCACATTTTTCTTCCTCTCTCATCAGGTCGTCTTTTAGCACACCGATTTAAGAGCCTCTAGTATTTCTGCTTCTCCCGACGGGTGGAGAAACCGGCTCAATGCGGCTCTCTCTCTCTCACCGGTGTATCACACACTGGGATAGCCTGTTTCTCATTGAGAGGCCCTTTTTTTTTTTTTTTACTTGTAACACGCGAGTCTCGCTCTTTTTACGGTGCAGGTTTCCCTCCCCCTCCCCTTCTTCTCTACACTTATCCGTAAAGAAAGGAAGGAAGCGGAAGAGAGAGGTGTCTGTGAGGAGGAATGATGAAAAGGCAGAGAGAGGGAGAGAGAGAGAGAGAGAGAAGGAGGGGGTAAAAGAAGAGAGCAGGACTGAGAAGAGTGGACTGGCAGAAACGTGAAATACGAGAGGGAGAAGAGTAAAGTAGGAGAGGAACCCGTAAGAGGAGAAACGAGGGATGGCTGACCTGGAAGTGGGCAAAATCGGGGGAAAGGAAACCACCGTTCTATTCCAACACTTGCTGGTATTTCGCTTTTCACTTTGCTTTTGTTTTGGTCATTTCTTGTCTTCATTTTTCATCTTCCTGATTCTGTTTTTTTTTTTCTATTTTTTATGGTAATATGTCCCGATATCATTCCTGGGTGTTTTAGTAGTGTATAAATGTGCTTTCTTTTTCTTTACATGCAAAAGTAACCATCCTTTTGCAGACTTGAAGTACTTTTCCTTCCTCTTCCATCACATTTTCCTCCCTGCAGCAGTCACGTTTTGTTTTCTTGTGCGACACGTATTCGCTTTGGTTGTGTATTTTTGTTAGACACTTTATTGTTAACACATTAGACTAATATTCATGACCCCTCCAAAAGGCTAAAATGGGGCCCGCAATCAAGATGAAGCTTTAGTACTTACCGTTTGCATCAGTTAAATTAGTTGTACACTGATGCACTTGTAGAGAGTGTGATCTTTATGTAAAATCAGTCCTGGCCTCCACAGTTTGTGCCACTTTTGTTTGACTTGAAATGCAGCGTAGTCCCTTTATTGGGGTGTCCCCTCTTCTCTCTCCGTACCACGCTCCTCCCATCACCCCTCATCCCCGCTGTCTGTCTTCCTCCGTCTGCGCCTTTGCAAAAAGGTTCACTGCTGTAATGCTTGTTCATCAAACCAATGAATACAGATGTTAACATTAATGAACCGTTTCCCCCTTTCTGTGTTTATTCTTCTTCTGTGTTTTTATTTTCCTTTTATGATTTGATAACGGCATGCTATCTCATCCTCTGTCTTTGCTTGCATATGTGTTTCTTTCAGGGTTTTATGTCTCACATCTGACTGCATAACTGTCTCCACGGTGATTATCCTCTACTGCTGTTAACCTCATGGTTCCTGCTAACCTGCCGACATAATGGCAGTCTAGCGGTCAAAAAAAAATGATGAAATGATGTTTGCTTTAGGCATAAATCCTATGAGGACAAAGTTAAGAGCTTGTGTATATTGATGCTATGATTTTTAGTTTTTGCTTTCTTGCTTTTATGTTTTTAAAAATGGTGTTTATTTGTAAACACTATGAGTTCTTCATGAACATGTACAGTTTTAAATCGCAGATGACAATTCGGTTAAATGTTAAAAGAACATGGAGGTAGTAAATAATATAATGCATGAAATGTGAGGGTGTAGCACAAATGTTCGGAGCAAACGGATGAGTCTAATGCAGTGCTTCTCAACCAGGGGGCTGGGGCCCACTAGAGGGCCTCAGCAAACTTCCACGGGGGCCTCAAGATAACTTAATGCAACTAAAATTCTATATATTTACCTTTTTAATGATTTTTTTTGTCTTTGAAGAAACAGGAAGAATGCCTTGGCCATGGAAAACCTGAATATATAAGGAACTGTCATTTTAAAAGTGTGATTTCTAGATCTGGAATAAAGTAAATTGATAAAATCTTATAACACCATGGGCATTTTTTATAATGAATATACATTTGTCTACTTGCGCCAAGCTCTAAAATATTTTATTGGTTAAAAATGAATGAGGAAAAATATCTACAAAAATCCTTATACTTGATCATATCCAGCAAATCACGAACAACTGCAAAACAACTTCAAAAATTGTTAAGTCAGAAAGTTTGAGAACCACTAAAGGTCTAATGTCTGTCAGTTATATGCATAAAGGGGGTTAGCTAGGCACCAGAAAGGGGAAAAATATGGTTTTGGTCTGTTTCAGGTTATATTGTCATATAGGACATAGGAACTAATTTTTTTGATCATCCCTGTTTCACTGGATGGATGTTTGTGTGCTATAACCATCGACTATATAAGTCAAGCATTAAAGCAGAGTTCTTTTGAGGAATCTACACTGTTTTTTGTTTAAATAACAATATACTCTGGCATATTATTTTTTTTTATTATTATTTTAAGTCCTTCCTGTCTTTGTGTACCCCCTCAGTTTCCTTGAAACTACATTAATCATTGGCTCACAAGTGCATTCATACAGTGCCACATCAATTTCAGTATAACAAATGAATCACCTTGAGCCTCAAGTCTTGAATACTACCAGCAGTACGAAACAGTATAAGGGCCATTGACTCTCCATATGTTCAAGTGTCTCAGATTGCTTGAGCCCATCCTCACTGAAGTGCTCAGGAAATCAATAGGTTTGACATCAGCGCTGCCTCCTATCTTACAATTTCTCACTGAGGAATAGAATGTGGAAAATTCATTTTCAGCCAAAAAAAGAGAGAAAAAACAGTGGACCTCCACTGCTACTGTTTTCTGTTGTGAAGTACTTCAATTAACTTCAGGCTTTTACTATTAGGCTTAAATTCTCTATTGTGCAACATCGTGCAATCAAAGTAACAAAGATTTATTCATGACCAATGTATTGTCGTATGGAGTTTGATGGCATTTGCTATTGTGAAAGAAAAAAAAAAAATATATATATGTATATATATTCCTATGTGCTCTGTACAAAGATAGCATTTCTACATGTAATATAAACAGCGATTTGCCTCGTTCTTCTGGTATCAGATGTGTCTGTGAATGTGTCTAATTGGCCGAAATTGTAGTGGTTACTGTATATTTTTAGGTAACCTTACTAGTGACTCTGGTCTAAATGGCTCTTTCAAATCTCAGCCCACTTCAAAATCCAAATTAGGCTGAATTAAGACATTTGTAGGGGAGCTGATGCCATTCTCAACAACAGGTGGATATGTATTACATTCAGTAGAGCAAAAATGTGTCTTAGGATTTTTTGTTACATTTTTGAAAAATTATCTGTTTTAAAGAGGGTCTAGTAAGCAAACGTGTCTTCTTTAAACAGCTTCTATACTTGCATGGTAAAAAAAAATGTATTCAATGTAACTGTGCTCATTGAGTGTTTAATTAACTTGATTCCTGAGATTCTGATCATAATGCCAAACCTTAATTGAATACATTTTTTTTTTCACTTATTGCTTAAGTGATATGTAATCCCAAATTTGAATGGATATTTCACTTTGAAAAAAATGTCATCATTTTATCACCCTCATGTTGTTCAGTTTTGTTTATTTTAACTAAACGAAAAAATGAAACTTACAAATTTTCAGAAATGAAAATAAATCTCAAATAAACCAAAATGAAGTATAGCAGAAATAAATAAACTGTAGTTAACATACTGAAATTGCTGAAACTAAAACTGAAATAAAAATAAAGCAATACAGAAATATAAAATAATAAAAATGACAAAAGCACATAACCTAATTACAAAAATGTGAACTACAATTAAAATGAAAACATCAAAACATTACATTATAAATAACAACATTTTAAATAAATAAATAATAATAAATTAAAATAACACTGATGTCATTCCAACACATTTCATTGTGTTTTTAGCCACACAGTGAAAGTCAAAGGAGTCCGAAACAAAACAACAGTCGACAACACTGACCAAAAATGTGGCCAAAAATACACAAGACATTTTTAAAAAAATCTTCTTGATTATGAATGATGACAGAATTTTCATTTTTGGAGAGCTATCCCTTTAAGAATAACGTGTATTTATTTGAACTGAAAGGCAGTATTTCCTGTGGAGCTATAGTGGAGGTGATGTTTTTCAGGTGATATTCTGCACCTGCATAGTCAAATGTGCTGACAGTATGGGGCTAATTAACAGTTGCCTGACTGCTGTAGTACTGTGTGTTTACCTGGAGTGCTGACGTACGAATTGCTGGAGAAGAAATGGTACCACTGGCTATTGTGTGTTCAGTATGTGTGCGCTATGCACGTTTACACAGTGAAGGTGACACAGAAGTGTTAGTATGCATGACCAAGTGAGAGTGGCATTGTGTCATGACTGTGTATAGTTGCACCTGAGGTTTGATAGCGTGTGTACAGCGCTTATGATCATGTGTGGGTGTGGGTGTGCGTACAGTGGTCGCGTGGGGGTTAATATCTGCAGTCCAGAGGAATGTGTTTCGGGTCAGCAATGAGAATTCCTCAGTTCTGCATTAGTAGGTCACAGCGCTGCTGCTTGCCTCAGCACACTCCTTCACTGGCGATATTCTCTCTCATTTTCTCATCTTCTCCACTTCCCTTCTTTTGCTTTAGCTAGGTCTCATTTTAATTTTTCAACCTTCACTTTTCCCACATGGAATTGTTATGCATCCTCTCATTCTTTCTTTGTTTCCTCTCTCTCCTGCTAAGACGACTGAGATGTAGGGGGTTGGGTGAAAAGGGGGAAAGGCTATATGTGTGTGTTTGTGTTATATAAATGTAGCCACGTGCACCGTTCACTCTTGTCTCCTGGTGCTTATGTTTGCATATGATTTATGTCGAAGGTCTTTCTTATAACCAAATGTCGCCCATTTCAGTCTCTTCCTATGAAGAAAAGAGGGAGTATTAAAAAGTTCAAACATTTAGGGTAAAAAGCATTTGTTTTTGAAAGAAATTAATACTTTTATTCAGCAAGAATGCATAAATTGATCAAAAGTGACAGTTAGTGACAAAAGATTTATACTATTTCAAATAATGACTTCCTATTCATCAAAGGATCATGAAAAAAATGTAGCATGGTTTCTCTACTTTAAACAAAAAATTGTATGATCAAAAATTTGTTAGCTAAAAATAAAACAAACTATTAACAAATATTTTTCAGTAATTTAAATAATGCAAAATAAACTAAATGATGAATATTAGATTAAAAAAAAATCTTAACTTAAACTTAATATGTAATAAGTAATATGTTATCATTATTATAAGTTATATTAAGGCAGCTGTTAAAGTAGATGATTTTTTTTTTTTTTTTTTACTGTGCATTGAAAATGTTAAGCTCAGTACTGATAATAGTAATAAATGTTTCTTGTGCCCCAAATCAGCATATTAGAATGATTTCTAAAGGATCATGTGACACTGAAGACTGGAGTAATGGCTGCAGGAAACTTTAATTTGTTATATTTCACAGTATTACTGTTTTTACAGTATTTCTGATAAAACAAATGGCACCTTGCTTCAAAAACATTGTAAAAACTTGTTGACCCCAAATGTTTTTAAGGTAGTATACTATATGCTGCATCTGCTCATCCAGAAGTACAGTATCTAGTATCCAGAAATGAAAAATTTCCATCATTCATGTTGTGTAAAATGCAATATATGGAAACATAACCCAGGCAAAAACAACATATGCCACATATTCACAAGCTTGCAAATATGCAAACTGAGGTATTATGTACTCGTTCACCACAGAAAGCAGGGCGTTATTTGGTTTTAACTTTACAAATTCAGTTGAACATATGGCCTGCAGCTTCAGGGTGGACCCGCTTTTCAATTGTACCTTTGTTCCAGTGTCCTCAGTGCTCTTTTATTTGTGTTGTATCCCTGTCTTTCGTGTGGAGATACCTTTCTCTTTCTTGGCTTTCTCTCTCCCATCTGTGTCTGCACTTTGTTCATGTCTGCATCCCTATCTCCTGCCTGTCTCTGCTATCTTATCCTCTGATCCTACACTGTCTAGGTTGTTATCCTGCTCCTTCTTGTGTGTGTGTGTGTGCTCCCAGAAAACTGTATTTGTGTCACACTCTGTCCCCAAAGCTCGATATGTGTCTTTAAGCCCTTCTGGGAATCAGTGAAAAGAGAGGCATATTCACGACGGATTCAAAGGGTATTTTAGTCCATTTCCCAATTCCAAAGAAAAAAAACAAAAACAAATGAGAAACTAGGGTTATTTTCACATCTGAATTTATAATAAATGGTTATATTTAGATTTGGCCTATCAACTACATTGTTAGTTGTGCGTTTATTGTTGTAATATCAAAATCCGAGACTCAGACTTTGAACTTCATTACATGAGAAGACAATCTTAAAAGATGCCTTAATGATTTTAAAGGTGTACTCACACTTGTCTTGTTTGGTTAGATTGAATCGAACTCAAGTTCGTTTCCCCCCTTGGTGCAGATATTTTGGGCAGGTGTGAATACAGCAATTGCACTCGGGTGTGGACCAAACAACTGTACCAAGACCCGGCTGAAGAGGTGGTCTCGGTTTGGTTCCTAATGAACTCTGGTACGGTTGAATGGATGAACCAATGAATGAATGACATTAAGCACATGTGATGTTTTGTTTACAGTTTCTGGTTCACTTGCAAAAAGGGCAGTGTGAAAGCGAACCGCACCACACGAAAAAAAATCAACGTAGTATTTGGTCCGGACCAAAACAGGTTAACTAGCCGACTTTCCTGGTGTGAATACACTATTAAACTAGAGGGATTCATTAAACTTGAGGGATTTATGCTGTTTCTTTCTTGGTTTTACAAGATTTAGATTTCTTGGACTAGATGTCTAAGCTAAGCCAAGGTTCTCCAGTCATTAAATCCAATTAATTTTCAAAACTGTTTTTTATATATATTTAAAAATTAAATTTGTTCCTGTGATGGCACACCTGCAGAAATCGTTCTAATATGCTGATTTGTAGCTCAAGAAACATTTCTTATTATTATCATCAATGAAATCAGTTGTAAAAACAGTCTTTAATAGAAAAAATAAGACCGTTGAAAAGAACAGCAATATAAACTAAAATAAACAAAAATTTAGATAAAATTTGCAAAATTTTCTGAACCCAAACTTTTGAACAAATGTGTATATATTTAAAAATGTAATTAGTTTTAAAACTAAAACAAACAAAAAAAATTTTGGTTGGCTGCCATATAAACATATTGAGAATTTATTAATTTATTATTTATCAGTACAGGCTTTGTTGAAGCTCTCAGCTCAGTGTAGAACCACGCACAAAGACAGACTCTTCGAAGCATCATCAAACACTCAGCGGCTGAAACATGTTTTTTGCATGCTTAAGGCCTTTGAGGGACAGTTATGTTTTTGCATTTTCCTTTTTATGGAGGAATGGATAAGGAAAACGACTGCATTGTTGACTGGTCCAGTGGCAATGAATGTGACAAGATGATTGGTTAAAAAGCAGCTGTGGCTTTTAGATTCATGCAGTTTAGAGGAACGAGAGTGTAAGATGAAAGCCGCCGTAACCATGGTTCCCCTTCTCGGGACGTTTGCTTAGAGCAAAGAAAGGTCAGGAAACAGATCAAGCGCAAACACTTGTGAATTGTTCAAGTTCAAGGTGAAGTTTAACGGCTAATGGAAAACATGGTAGAGTAAGAATAAGATCAGTAGATACAAGTAAAAATTTTGAGATATTGTATAGTACAGTTTGGTCACAGTGAGAAAAGCGTGTTTGACTCATAAATGACTGTTGATAGCACTTCAGCGGTACTATTTCCTAATTAATATGATGAAAGCTTCTCAAATGCTCTCAATTTGTGTGCATTAATGACTTGAATTCTGGAAAAAGAGTCACTCAGTGAACTCTGCGGTTAGCTTCACACCATGCTGTAGATTTGAGCCTGACCTGATTTTCTGCCAGTGGATTTGAATGGTTATGCAAAGCTAACCAGTTAAAGTTGACACAATAGATATTTATCAGGTACAGAAAACAAGAGAAATGGCTAAACGATAAAGGAATCACAGATTATCTGGATGCATGGGTGATCATACAGCATCATGCTCTGGTGAAGGAGGTGATTTGTGCTCTGCTGTGCCTGTTTGCCCTCTCAGACAATGTTCAAGGTCAAAGCCAGAAGGTCAGATGTCAAAGCCGGGGAAATGTGACACTTCCCTTCCCCCAGCTCTTGTCTGACGACCTCCTGTGTTGTGTCTGCTCGGCTGATATGTGTCTGTATTTAACCCCCCATGGGATGCCCATTATCATGTGCTGTTGACACACAGTCAAACTCTTTGTCCTGTTTTAAAAAACATACAGGTACTTCCAAAATATCACAAAAACATTTTACATTGTTTTGGGGATAATTTGCTATATTTTTTATTGTAGTATAATAAAATATATTTGATAATTTCTTTACATTTATATTTTTATTTAATTCTATGTTTTATATAATATATATTTATATAATTGTTATATAACTATAATAAAATAATTGTTCACAAAGGATGCATGATTAAATGGTTTTAAGTGACAATAATGACATTTATAATGTTACAAAAGTTGTTCTAATAAATGTTGTTCTTTAAAACTTTCTATTCATCAAAGAATGAAAAAAAGATTTCAACAAAATATAAAGCAACACAAATGTTTTCAACTTTGAAAATAGTAATTAATAATATTGAGCAAATCAGCATATTAGAATAATTTCTATAGGGATCATGTGACACTGAATACTGCAGTAATGATGCTGAAAATTTAGCTTTGCCATCACACTAATAAATTACATTTTAAAATATATTTACCACTTTAGATATATATTTTGCTTTAACATTTTATTTTTTAAAGTGTAATAATGTTTTGAACTATTACTGTTTACTGTATTTTTGATCAAATAGGTGCAGCCTTGGTGTCAGCCTTTAAGATTTGATCATATTTAGCAAACTTCTGCGGACCAATTTGTACCCAAAGTATAGCTAAGTAAACACACACACATTCACATAAATTAGGTTCTGACTCACCCCTTTAACAGAAAGTCAATAACAGCACAGGAATGATTAATCAGTGGCTCCATTGTCCAATTCCACCAATTCCCCCTCCTCTCTCACACACTCTGGGCCCCTCTCATGGCACAGTATTGATCTGAATGCATTTGCCTTCCATTTATCCACTGAACACAAAGAACTGTGAACTCACCCGGTACTGTGCCCAAATCCATCTAGGGAAGGATCACTTGCTTGCCATAGACATGCATAAATAGGTTTAGGGTAAGTGTTAGTCAATGGAAATGTACTCCGCAACAGCTTTAGCCTGTTTTTCTTTTTTCTGCTTTTTCCCCCTGAATTAATTGACAACATCTCACATACTGTTGGTCATGTGTTATGAGGTCACATTATTTGGCAGCATGATACAAAATTGCATATTGCAGTACACCAGCAGAGAAACATAAATTAGATAATAAAAGTCAATATTCAGGCATAAGACATTAACGTTCAGGTAATGGGAAAGCTGTATATCATGTGGTGTTGAGTATAGAAGAAAAAAATGGTAATTAAATGATGGTTGTGGGAATTGAAGGAGCCACATCCACAATGTTTGATGCTGGAAAACAGTTTTGCACTTTCTTTATGGAAATAAAATAAGAAGATAAATATTATTGTCAGAAATATGTGTATCGTGATGAATATACTTATATGCTTTTTATGTACACTGTAAAAAGTGATAAGTTGACTTAACTTAAAAATTTTAAGGCAATGGGTTTCCTCAATTTTCAATTTTAAGTTAAGTCAACTTATCACTTTTTACAGTGTAGTGTATGGATATGTACCATATTTGTTTATTTAGTGTCTTTATTCTCTTTACTCTTAAAGCTTTTAAAACATGCTTGTCAATCATCATATTTAAGAGTTTGTGTGTTGCTGTTTGTCTGTGTTCCTATCTGAAAACCAGAATAATTTGACGGACAGCCTGTTCAAAGCCCTCCCTGCCTACCCTATCATTGTGGTTGCCATGACACCAGACTGTTTTGTCTGCCCTTT
This sequence comes from Acrossocheilus fasciatus, assembly GCA_036784905.1. NCBI lineage: Eukaryota > Metazoa > Chordata > Actinopteri > Cypriniformes > Cyprinidae > Acrossocheilus > Acrossocheilus fasciatus. Next base: position 20,033,276 of record CM071953.1, read on the forward strand.
GACCCCTTTAAGAGGTGCTTTGGTCAATCAGGCATTGCCCACGAGGGGCCAACTAAGGGGGGAAAGATGGGGCGACATTTCCTCTCTAAAATGAGGTATAAAAGGTTCCTCTATACATCTGTTGTATGCAGGGGTACCAGCATAGATATGGGGAGGCACAGGCTTGCACACACAAACAAAAGGCACAGATGAATGTATCCATGGCACAGTTCTGCCTTGGAAAAAAAAATTTGAAAGGATCTATGAGGTCCCTTGTGTAGACAGAGCTTGTGCTTGTGATAAGAGCAGCTACCAGCACAGGAAAGATTTTCAGACGAATGCTTAGTGGAAAGACTAGAATTAGGCAGTTTGAAGGTCAGAAAGGTTGCTGACAAATTGGCTTTTGGAGACAATTAAGGCCCTTTATATTTATAAATGATGTTAATTGATTAAAATGCAATTTCATAAAAATATGAATGTAATAAATCATTTAAAAATATGCATTACCATTCAAAAAATGTCTATCTTAATGTTTTTTTTAAAATGTGTTTTATTCCTGTGATAGCAAAGTTGAATTTTCAGCATCAATACTCCAGTCTTCAGTGTCTCATGATCCTTCAAAATAATTTTATTTTGATGATTTGGTGCTCAAGAAACATTTCTTATTATTATCAATGTTGAAAACAGTTGTGTGCTTAATGTGTTATTTTTTTAAAAGATTTTTTTTGATGAACAGAAAGTTTAAAATAAAACAGCATTTATTTGAAATTTTTTGCAATATTCTTGCTGATTAAAGTATTAATTTATTTTAAGAAATTTACTGACCCCAAACTTTTGAATGGTTGTGTATTGTAAGAATCAAAATGTTAACATAATAACATAATATATATAAAGTGCAAATCAGTGTTTGTTGAGCAAAGTCTACAAATGAGGATAATTCAAAAACATTGAATTATTGTGGCAGATGAGTAAAGCATCAATGGATAGGCATTATTTCTGATTTTAGAGGTCAGTTATATCTTTTGGTAGATTTGAGTCTTGGTAAAGATTTAATAACAGAAAAAATCTGAATAATATTTCACCCATCAAAAGTCATAAAAAGTGATTACAGACCATCTTATCCTGTCACTGTACTGCGATCTGCCATCTGATCTCTTAAGATATCACCAAACCTATTAACGTAATCATATAAATATGCTTATAGAAGGACCACTTTGGCAATCATGGATAGTAAAAGGACTATCAAGCATAATATAAGTCCTATTTACACTTGACTCCAGTGAACTAACGCCTGACAAGCCTTTGAATTTAATCCTCTCTTGCCAGAACTGCAGCATGCATCCTCCTCTCCTCCGAGGATTGTTGTGACTCGCTGTGAGTCCTCGTCAGGACTGATAAGATTAGCGTGGGTTCTGTTCTCACCCTAGGACACAAAGTATGTGGAACAGAATAACAGCTCATGGGAATTTATGTTGCTCTGTTTAATGGTGTTAGATATGTTATGCTTCAGACTATGAAATTGGCCTGGAACAGAGAATTTGTTTGGTTTTCTCTCCCTGTTAGCCGCATAAATGCAGATAATCGGTGATGAAAATGAACTTACTTTGATTTCTGAAGGCTCCTTTCATTTCGGTTTTATTTCCGTCGTGAGTGCTGACCTGTATGTGACCTGTTTAATATGGTGTATGCAGATAAGATTACTGCCAGGCAGAAGGGTGCTTTTTTTTCTCATGCAAATGAACACAGAAGCCTGTCAAAACAGACATAAAATATGAATTACATACCAGAGATCTGGGGCTAGAGTTTGTTTATATTTAAACACTTATGTGCATTCTTGGCATGATGTCACAATTATCTGGGTAAGATGATGCATCAGGGGAAAACCCTGGGTGTCTGGATAAAAGTGAAAAATGAGAGCACATGCTTGTAAGCAATAGGCAGAAATAACTTCATCAAGCTAATTTTATTTCATAAGAATTATTAATTCAATCATTCAAGTACACTGTGGTCCAAAAACTCATTTGGATAGATAGACTGCTCTTAAAAATGTATGAATGCCTTTGAATTATATAACAAAATATCAAATCAAGCAGGACTGTGATAGCAAAGCTAAATTTTCAGCAGCCATTGTTCAAAAGAACAGAAATGATTGGAATTAGAAATCTTTTGTAACAACATAACAACATAAATGTCTTACTGTCACTTTTGATTAATTTAATACTTCTTTGATTAATAAAATAAGGGTGTCACGGTACACAAACATGATGGTTTGGTATTTACCTCAGTTTTGACGTCACGGTTCGTATGGTTTCAGTTCATAAAGTTAGATTTGTACGGCATTTATTTTTTTAATTTCCTGAAACAAAAATGGACATCATTTGAAAGATGAGACTTTGTTTCTTATCAAAAGTATAAATATATAAAACTGGAAGTTTCCAATTTCGGTACACACCTAGAATAAAAGTATTAATTTCCTTTAAAAAAAACAAACATTTGAACGGTAGTGTTTTTCTGAGAAATAAATTATTAAAAATGAACTGATGCCACTTGGTTTGTTATCTAATGCAAAATTTATAAATTTTTGAGTTTGTCTTGTGTCAAGATGTGTTCAAATTATATGTTTTAAACCATCAGTACTTTGTCTTTTTAGAAGCTGGGATGCATCACCTGAGATCTGCTCTGATGCTCGTCAGGGACTACAGGTGTTCACTCCTCATACGACATACAGCTGAAAGGAGACCAGCTGGTCAGTGATCAGGTAACCATACTTTTCTTTCCCACCATCATTCTCCACCCGTTGTCTTCTCTACCTACAATGCTCACGCACCAGAGCTGAATACACCTATGAATCGAAACTTTAAACTCATGTAAATCACTCATGCTTAACGCTTCATTCACGTCTAGTGTGAACGCACCATTAGAACCTGTTTTTTTGTGTGTGTTCAGTATGAGTTCGTCCAAGAATGTTGTATGTTCTTCTGCGTATGTTTCTAATATCTTTCACATTTCTGCCATGGTTTGTATGTTTTCTTATGAATCAGCTTTTATCATAGAAATATTTGTTGAACGGCCTTACATTCGTGTTTTGTTTCCCACTCTTTTTTTACATTAATGGCCAAAGCTGGACGTCAAGTTGCTCTCTGAATTTTTCTGATTGTTCCTGAATATCCTTGGCATTCCAGCTGACCTTCAAATTTTGCAGCTGACCAGAGTTGTGCGTGTGTATTTCTCTTTTCTCAGCATCAGAGCTCAGTCCCACCAACATGCCTGGCATACACGCTAACCCCTCTGACGTGATTGACAACTCTGCCCTAGCAACCGCTTGGCACGTTGCCGGGCTGCCCAGGGTTGCCAGGGAAAGTGTTCCCATAGCAACACGTTTAACCACTTTATTTGCCACCTTGAAATGTAGCAAAGGTTTTGCAAAGAGGCAGAAAGGGATTACTGGTGAAATTTGCCCAGGAAGAAAATGTGTGGAAAGGTGATATGATTTTTGTGTTTCATTTTTGCAATTTATTTGTCCATTTACTTTAAATTTTTTTTTATGTGTTTAGGGATCTGCTGCTAGTGCCAAAGGCAGGATTTTTTTTCTTTATGTAAGACTATGTAGATTTGGTATGGTGTATGGTGGCTCATTACTGGCCATTTAAAATCACAGACATCAATATTCAGCTTGAAGGATTATTTCAATTCCAGAATAAAAATTTCCTGATAATTTACTCACCCTCATGTCATCCAAGATGTTCATGTCTTTCTTTCTTCAGTTGAAAAGAAAGTGTTTTTAAGGAAAACATTCCAGGATTTTTCTCCATATTGTGGACTTCAATGGGAGCCAACAGGTCGAAGGTCCAAATTGCAGTTTCAGTGCAGCTTCAAAGGGCTCGACACGGTCCCAGCTGTGGAATAAGGGTCTTATCTAGCCAAATGAATGCTCATTTTCTAAAAACTAAAAACTTTTCTAATTTACATTTATATACTTTATATTAGGGATGCGCGGTATACCGGTACTGGAAAAATACCGGTGTATATTATATTTCAAACAGTACGATATCATAATTTTGCTCGATTCGGTATTTCATACGCTGCTGTTGCGAAGTGCACCTGTAGGTGGCAGTGCTTCCCAAATTGCTGCGCAACCAGTAAATGTGACAACAGAACAACGCGATGGATCAAACAGATGAAACTATCAACGCACCTGAAATTAATAAATAAAGAGAACAGTAGAAGTGAAATATGGCATTACTTTGCATACAAAACAGATGCCAAAGGTGAACAAACTGACCTTACTGCACCTGTATGAAAGTGTTGCTATAAATCATGTGTTGCCACAGGAAGCCTTTTTAAGCATTGTCACTTGCTCATCCTGATCTTTTCAGAGAATTAAGAGATCGACAGGTGAGTGCATCATTCATAAATTCAGATTTAATTTTAACTTGTATTTACAACTGATCAACGCACATACAGATGTGATACAGTAAGCTCAAATGTGCGTGTGTGACACGCCAGAACCAGTGAAGTTTTGATCACGTAATATATGTACTTGCATTTCATACAAACGAATATTAATTGAATTTGAATTAAGCAAGAGTTTTGCTATAATAATTTTAGTATGAATAATATGAAGGGAATGTTTCTGCCCCGCTGCCGACCGAGTGCAAGAGTGAGATTTATATTTAATGTTTTTTCTTTGGCTATCTGAGTCTGAAATCTGAAAACAATCTGAGAGAGAGAGAGAGAGAAATAATAACGTGATTTTGAATATTACTTTGACTGTTAAAATAACACTTTTCAATGAAGCAACATTTGTTGCATTAATTGGGTTACTTCAGTTCTTTTTTTTTTCTTCTTCTAACTCAGTCAAAATGTAACCTATATTGCCGGTAGGTTTTTTGTTACATTTTGAGAGATTTTGTTTGCATAATGTGTTTGCACTGAAAGGATAAGAAGATTTGATAGATTTGATTTGATATTTTCATTGTATTACTTCAGTTATATATATTTTTTCTCCAACATCAAAATGTAACCTATGTTCCCTGTAGGATTTTTGTTACAGGTTGATACAAAGAGGTATTAAGATATGAATCTGTTTTTATTATTATTATTATTTTAATAAAATTGAATTCACTTCTCTTTCGAGGCTGGCTTTTTGTCACCTATGGTATCGATTTAATATCGATACCGAGGTATTACATTCTAGTATCGTACCAAAGCCAAAATTATGGTATCAAGCCATCCCTACTTTATATACAAATGTTCATTTTGCACTAGCTCTGCGATGCACATGTGCGACTTAACGCATTGTACAATCACAGTGGAAAGGTCATGCGCTGTTAGTTCTTTGTATGTGTATTTCGGTTCAAAAAGGTAAGGTAGGGCGAAAAACTCCATCTCATTTTCTCCTCCAATTTCAAATTCATCTGGCATCATTGTAAAGCAATCGTTTTTTGTAAAGGCCATATGATTTTCTTTGCACTTTCGCTTTGTAAACACTGGGTCGGTATTTCCGTCTATGTAACGCATGACCTTTCCAACGTGATCACATAATGCGTGAGGTCGAGCTAATACAAGATGAACATTTGTGGTTGAAAAGTATATACATTTGATTTTTTTTAGATAATGACCAATCAAGACCCTTATTCCTCGGTTGTTATCGTGAAGAGCCATTTGAAGCTGTATTGAAACTGCGGACCTTCAAATTTGGACCTTCAACCCGTAGGCCACCATTGAAGTCTACTATATGGAGAAACATCCTGGAATGTTTTCCTCAAAAACCTTCATTTCTTTTTCAATTGAAGAAAGAAAGACATGAACATCTTGGATGACACGGGGTGAATAAAATATCAGGAAATTTTTATTCTGGAAGTGAACTAGTCCTTTAACATCCATGTGCACATCAAGGATGATCATTTAAGTTTAAGTTCAAGGGTGCACACAAGTGCATCATGCTTTCACACATATGCATTTCAGTCACACAGTTACACATTAACACTCAGATTCAGGTGTTCAAGCTTGCTGTGTCCAGTATTGGCATTTATATGGAAAGTGTGATCTGGAGAGGGTGAGTGAGAGTGCATTGGGGAACCGAAGGGAAGAAAAGTATGGAGAGATTTTAAAAAACACCAACTGGAAGAGGGGGTGTTACAAAAGCCGTATCTTGTGAGGATGACGCTGAGTTGACATCAATGCTGCATTTATGCATGATTTGATTTTAAAAGAGAACAAGGGGGTGCGGAGGTCAGCAGAGGGAGGAAAAATAAAGGGATTGGATAATTGAAGAAAGAGTGTTAGAATGAGAACCGGATGACATGTAGGTGGTCCAAAGGTCGACTAAGTAGTAGGACGGAAAAAAGGGACATTGGGATGTAGGCAGAATTAGGGAGGGAACCTGACAACTCTCGTAGTGGTGTGAGAATTAAAAAAGGGCAAGAGTCTAGAGACAAAAAGGATGTACAGCCAAATAATCTACCTGGCAACACGCTAAAGGAGGCCGTGGTATTGCCATGGTAACGTGCCACAGGATTGTCACAGGTTTTTGACGTGTCGCTTGTCTTTTTTTCATTCTGTGCAAAAATACAGAATCATTGAGTTACAAGCAAGGGTTTGTGCATTATTTTGGGCTTGTGAGCTCTATGCAGAACACCAAAAAAGATATTTTTGGGAATGTTGGTAACCAGGTTAAGTGAATAAGGTCAGAATTTTTTTTATTTTTGACTGAACTGTCCCTTTAAAATGCTTTCTCATACCCCTCTTTAATATGCAGAGCATGGTGTGGGTCTGATCTGTTTATTAGCCAATGGCAGACGGAGAGAGTTCAGGGATACCCATTTAAAACGGGTATTCTTTCTATTCTGTTTGGTGATGCAAGTGGCAAAGAAATTAAATATTTTTTTCTTTCACGTCAATATATAATACACAGATAATCGCAGATTAACCACATTAGCTATGAACATGTTCCACCTTCATACCAGAAAATACATTTTGTTTTATAATGTGCAACCTAACAAAATTCTTTTTTGTAAAAAAATAAATAAATAAAAAAAACACACTCCCACCAGGGTTATCATTACCTAAAACAAAATATTTTTTATTAGTTAGGTAATAAAATAAATGTTAACTGAAATAAACAAACAAACAAAAAAAACACCTTATTTTATTGCTAGTTGCCAAAATTTCTCGTTTTTGTTTAGTTTAAGCACTAAAATAACTAAAACTAAATAAACCAAACACTAAACAAGGGGCCTGTTCTTCGTACGTCGCTAACTCAGGTACTCGGGAGCAGGTTTATTTCATGTAAACAGGATTAGATTGCATCTTTTTAAGCAGAATTGATACTTAAAGTATGTCCCAGCCTCCGCTACTTTATTATAAGAGTATCCTACTGGTCCAGGGACAATAATTTCAAATAATAACAATTTCAAAATTAATTAGAAAATAATATAACAATGTTGTGTAGTCTATAATACTATAGACACAGCCAGTTTTAATCATTAAAAGATTTATTAGTGATGAAATAATTACTTTATAATTGTATTGGAGTCTTACATGCTATACAGTTAATCTGAGTCGTCCATTAATTTGAGTGGTGACAGATATTATGGGAGTGGCTTGATGGAGTGCAGGAGATGCAGATAACTTGATCTGTAAGAAATCATGAGTATAAATAATTGGGAATAATGTTTAAAAAAAGACAAATTAAAAACAGTGCACATCTCATTTATCTATTATAACATTTATGTAGTTTTGTTCGCTTGGCTGTTTCCTCATAAAAGTCCAGAAATTTGTCAAGTTTTTCGTCAGGTGTCTTTTTTAATGATGTGATGTCATTGCGTTGCTGTCTTGCCGCCAGCCAATCGCTGCATTGCTGATCGTGGTTTCGAATATCAATACATCTGCCCTTTTCGGGGGAACACGAGAATGTGCAGTAATCTTAGACACCTTAATCCAGATATTTTAATCTAATACGCAAATTCGTTTGAAGAACCAAATTAGCCAGAGATCAGTTGTCAGCATTAGAACATCTGCAATCTTTCAAATGATCTCAGATGTAATAAGTGACGTACGAAGAATGGACCACTGACTTATTAACAAAAAAACGACAATGACACACAACAAAATGACTAAAACTAGTATTACAATGAAAACAAAAAAATATAAAAATAAATCTAATTCAAAATATTAACAAAAACTATAATAGTATGTCAGTACATATAAAATACCATTTGGGTTTTAATTTGACGTTCACATTAATTTAAAGCATATTTGATGTTAAAACACTGGCTCAAGCAGTTGCATGTGTTTGAAGCGGGACTATCTGTTTGTTAGTATATGGAACACAGGGGAAATGTCCAAGAAGGGATACCATCTGAAAACAATTATTCTTTCTATTCTGTTTGACTCGGGTGGTGCAGAAATTGCACATTACACAACACATTCACACTGACATTATATAACACATAGAAAAACCCTAACATACACAATTATTTCCCTAACATAATATTTGCTTCTTGGCACAAATTAACTGCACTAATGCCGGTTCCTCAGCTAGCATTCATATCTGTGACTGCACAGAAGGTCATAAACTCCTATAGACTCATTAAGCTGAAACCTCTTGGATGAATTCACACTGCAGTAAAAACAAATGTAGAGAACAAACACAAACAAAGAAGCCAGGCTGCAGACCGAGCGGCTTATGCTAGTGTAGATAAACACATTTGCATTCCTTTGCATGTATGCCATCTGTGAAACGTGTGTAGCCGGCATGCAAGTGATATGGCTTGAACCTATGGCTCTCGTAGGCCTTTGGTGTCTGTGTGTGAAAATGAGAGGTCTCAGAGGAGCGCTACACCACTGCTTTCCTGCTGAATAAGCACTAGCTTCTCTGTTAGCAGACAGACTCTATATTGCCAGGCCTGCAGAATCAGTCTAGACTGATGGAATACAAGCTCACAGCAGTGATTTACACAGCGCTCTTCACATACACACACATTTATGGGGTATTTCAATGATTTTGTAGCATTTCGTTATCATTAAGTAAAGATCAATAAGCATTTTTTCTTAAAACAGTGTGTGTCTGAGGGAAATTAGTGTGTGATGGGATGACGATGATAAAAGAAAACATATTATCAGGGCAGCATGAATATTTTAGTAGTTGCAGAGAGAGTGGGTGGTTTCACCAGGGAGGTCAGGCTGTGTGTGTACATGTGGATGCGTATATCTGTGTGTCTGTTTCATGTGTGTATTATGTATGTGAAAGCCACTAATGAGCAGAGACAATGCAGGAGGAGGCAAGGCAGAGTCTGTTCAGTGCACAATATCACCAGCAGAGGGCAACAATGCCACAACAATGATTGCAAAGTGCTTTCGACAAGGGTTTTGTGCTTGTATTGTTTGCTAAATATGCAAGAGAGTTTGTTTATGGTGATTTTGTGTGTATTTGCATGTGTTGTGTACCCAAGGGCTATTATTATATAGACAATTTTAGGTAAGATATGAGGCCATTATAGTCATTTTGAATACTGAACATATATTAGGAGAACTTTTAACTTTGTCATGAATATAAATGCCTTTGAAATATCAAAATTCAAGAGATGGCAGTGTAAAAAGTGAAAAAAAACAAAAAAAAAACAATGCATCAGTCTATCGGGCAACGGAGTAAAACGGTCCTCAGCAATCTCTCTAATGGGCTTTTCACGGAGAAGTATGTGGCCCTGCATGTGCGTTGCGGTGTGAGGTAGTTGGTTGTATGGTTTCGCATAATAAACAGCCCGGAGATAACTGTACAACCTTCTAGCTTTCCCTGCGGCTGCACACTTACAGCTATCAGAACCCACTATGACGCCTGAAGCAGCATGGGATGAGCTCATGTGGACAGCCAGGAGCAATGATTCAAATTACTGTGGTTATGTAGTGGATATGTAAGAGATTAAAATGTCTTTTTTTAAAAAAGATAATCTGAGGTATTAAATTAGATACAGTGGGGTCCCGGATTGAACATGTGGGATTCAAGCTCTTATTTAAAATCTGCGAATAAGCAAAGTTGTTTAAATATTTAACACAAAGAAACATGATGTAAAATGAATCATAAATATGGAAGAATCTGCACTATTTCAGATATGGCAATCTGTGAGGTGAGCTTTTGTACAAAAGGTCAGATGTTCATCTTCTATTGCAGCACAGGATGCTCTTTGGAGAACATTTTGGAGAACATCTGTTTTTTCTCAAACCTGTAGAGTTCATGAAGCCTCATTCTGAAATTAATTTAAAATTTTCACTTCTACATTTCATACAAATTGTTATGCTGAATATATCATTTGTAATGAGGAAAATTTGCAAAACAGAAGCACTTTCTCTGGTCTCTGACTCTTGGTCCCCACTGTATATCATACAACATATAATCAAAATTGACTGTACTGTATCACTGCATGCACTACCAAAGACAAGTGTTTTTATCATACATTGGAAACATCAACAGGAGATGCTTTAAGGCAGTATGCGTGTTGTGAAGTCAAAGTCATTTTTTGTTTGGTGGTGACTGAGGAATGTAAACAGCACAAAAGCTGCAGCTCTTCATAATCTGTATCATATTTAGATTGAAAAGCGACGCATTCATAAAAATGAATTTTTCTCACAGCAATGGTATGCGGCGTTGTTTATATCAGCTTTATAGAAATGCTAAGAACATTTTAGTTCTGATTTATTGCCACTGGCATCCAATTAGATGAAATTTGTCTGATACCAAAGGCTGTCAGATCTTGCCTTTAATTTTTAAATCACTTTATTTCATCTAATGTTCATTAAATTATAGATTAGATATCAAATGAATTTATTTTCTCTAATTTTTTTTTATTTATTATTAATTTCTAACTGAAAAATACTGATATAAAATAACCAGCATTCATCATTTTTTCCACTCAGAAAAAGCGGAAGCCTTTAACAAAGCAAAAGGCTTTTGCTGGTTGTTTGTGTCCGCGCACTAGTGTGTGTTTGTGTGTTTATTTGTTTGTGCCTCCTATTTCTGCATCACCATCCAAGTCACCCCTCATCCTCCTCCTCCTCCCCATCTCCCCCTGTGTGTCTGGCTGGTGGCTCAGACAGCCAGCATCCGCATTGCGTTGTAGCTCTCCTTTACTCCCCCTCTGTCTCTTTCTCTCTTTTCATTCTCTTTCTCCCTCACTCTGTCTCTTTCTTCCTGTTTCACCTCCATAGGGTGGGAAAAGGGCATGTATCAGCATATATCCTATCGGAGGTGTGATGAGAGGTTGTTCTGTGGTCAGATGTCGATAGTTTCTGTTGTATGTTGAGGATTCAGTGTTCATTTCACACACCATAATGGTATGGGTTGAAATGATATGTTTCGGTGTCTGTTCTCCATTGCTGTGCGCCTGCGACCAGACTGGACCAGTTCTGCCCTCATATTCTGCTTTAATTTTCATACCCTTCACCCACTTTGACTCTGTCTGTATTACTGCTGCTCAGATCAGCTGCACTCGCAGGAATAATTGGCGTGATGTGTAATAGAATGTGAATCTTATATGTCCTCACAAACATTTGCTTGTGCATTTAAACGTGTGTGTGTCCTGTGGTTGGGTCAGTTTTTTATAAGAGGAAATCTGGGCAAGTTGTTACACATGGATCTTGTCTTAGTCAATGTATCTCAGTAACTAGGTTTGAGGAAAAAAATCCAATTAAACAAATTTGTGTTTTTTAGCAGTTTGGTATATCGGTTTCAAAATTGTTGTTCATAAATCACTTTCATTTTTAAATTTTTGTGAATAACATTTTTTTTATATTATAGAGTTAATGTAGTTAAATACAATTTAATCACACTATAGTGCACATACTAAATATAGTGTGTGTGTGTGTGTGTGTGTGTGTGTGTGTGTGTGTGTGTGTGTGTGTGTGTGTGTGTGTATGTATATGTGTATATATATATATATAATATACTGTCATGGCCAAAAATATCGGCACAAATATGATCAAAGAAGGTTGTGAAAATGAACCTGCATTATTAATCCTGTTGATCTTTTATTTTAAAAAATTCACAAAAATCCTTTCATTGGATAATAAGAATTTAAAATGGGGGGAAATATCATTATGAAATAAATGTTTTTCTCTGATACATATTGGCCACAATTAACGGCACTCTTTTATTCAATACTTTTTGAAACCTCCTTTTGCCAGTTTAACAGCTCTAAATTTTCTCCTATAATGCCTGATGAGGTTAGAGAACACCTGACAAGAGATCAGAGACCATTCCTTCATCCAGAATCACTCCAGACCCTTTAGATTCCCAGCTCCATGTTGGTGCTTCTACTCTTCAGTTCACCACTCATTTTCTATGGTTCAGGTCAGAGGACTGGAATGGCCAGCAGAAGCTTGGTTTTGTGCTCAGTGACCCATTTTTGTGTTGTTTTTGAGGGTTGTGTTTGGATTATTGTACGGTTGGAAGATCCAAACATGGCCCATTATAAGATTTCTAACAAAGTCAGTCACTTATTGATTTTTTATCTGCTGGTATTTGATAGAATCCATGATGCCATGTGTCTAAACAAGATGTCCAGGACCTCCAGCAGAAATATAGGCTCACAACATCAAAAATACAGCAGTATATTTCATTGTACAGATGGGGTACTTTTTATCCCTGTGTTCACCAAACCCATCTTGAGTGTTTGCTGCTGAAAAGTTCATTTTTTATTTTCATCTGACCATAGAAGCCAGTCCCATTTGAAGTTCAAGTCGTGTCTGATAACTGAATATGCTGGAGTTTGTTTTTGGATGAGCGAGGAGAAGTTTTCTTGAAACCCTCCCAAACAACATGTGGTGATGTAGGTGCTGTTTGACAAGTTCTTTTTAAGGTTTTCTGATCCCGAGACTCAACTATTTTCTGCAATTCTCCAGCTGTGGTCCTTGGAGAGTCTTTAGCCACTCAAACTCTCCTCCTCACCGTGCATTAGGACGATATAGACACTAGTGATCGACCGATATCAATTATTTGTGTGTTTTTGTGCCCGATAAACAATATGCAGAACCGATATTTATTTACTGTTATAAAGGAAATTAAAGACTGAGTGAAGTAAGTCCATACTTCACTTTGGTTTTTCCTCCTTTCAGTCATCTTAAAAAAAAAAATGTTTTGAGAATTAGCAGTCTTTCATGTTCAATTTAATCTTCATATTACAACAATAAAAACATTTTGTTTATAAAAAGCATCAGCAGCAACACAAATATTAACGATAAGCAAAATAAGTGTAGAATGTCTGTTTTCAAATGGAGAAAATAAAGGACAGGAGTCATATCAACTTCATTTTAACCTACAGTTTTAGTAGGTTTATAAGCTGTTTAATAGGCTAAAGAGTGAAGAATAATTCACTGGATAATGTTAATTCACTGAATAATATTCTCTGGAATATTGGAATACAACAAAACATTGTATTTTATTGCATTTCTCAACTGGCATGTTATATCAGAATTATTAATAATGTTTTTGTTTTTCTAGAATCTAGATTATGCATTTACACGGAACCATAGGCTACTCAAACTGCAATCGATCGCGGAGATAATAAATAATTAATTTCCATAGAGTTGTATTTCTTTAAATGTTTATTAGCGAAATAATGGTTATATAGTAAATGTTAATATAATTTAGGGTGTTTTAAACAAGTGAATATTCTTTAAATTTACATGCGGTGGCCGTGCTGGAGCATTTCCTGAGTATCAACCAGCTGAGTGCACAGCAATATGAAGGCGGCTTCATGAGATTAATGATGAGCATATACAACAGAGAGAGAATTAAATTCAGCGCTTTTATTTCCAACATGCGCTCTTTCATGGCTTCATATTGTTTAATTCAGGCGAAGTTATGTCTTTATTGGGACAGACTGACGGATTATCTTATGTGACACTCTGAGTTCGTCTTTATTTCTTAGAGACAAGATGCATAAACTAGGCCTACATATCAGGCATTAATGTTAAACATATAATTTGTGCATTCATGGTTGTAATGTTAAATAAAGTTTGCTAACTACAGCAAATCAAGTACCTGTGCACGCTGTTGTTGCTACAATGGCTATCCTGTGTGCAATTCTCAAAACTCCCACTTTGGCTGTTTATCGCTGAATCCGATATTACAAAACCAATATCCGATTATGGAAAAAATGCTTAAATATCGGGAAAATATTGGTAAATCGATATATCGGTCAATCTCTAATAGACACACATTCTCTTCCAGGCAGTTTCCTAACATTTTATGTTTATTACTTAATTATTGCCCTTATGGTGGAAATGGGAATTTTCACTGCTCTAGAACTTTTTTTAAAGTCACTTCACTAATTTGTGAAGCAAATTTTTTCTCATTGTGATGGATGATTAAGGGAATTTGGGCTTTGTTTTCCCTCCTATTTATATTTCTGTGAAACAGGAAGCCATGGCTGTGTAACACAATAATTGTGTTCAACGTGTATTTGAGAAAAACATATATTTCATAATGATATTTCCCCCCATTTTAAATTCTTATTATTCAATGAAAGGTTAGATTTTTATGAATTTTTTTAATAAAAGATCAAAAGGATTAACAATACAGATGAATTTTCACAGCATTCTTATATATAATATGTGTATATATTATTATTTATTTAGCCAATATTACAATGTTTTCTGTTTTCTATTTGAGCGGTACATTTAACATTTTGTCTGATTTCTAAGTTTTTATAATTTAAATTTTGCTGAATAGGCAAACGTGTCCCACTATTTCCACTATTACTAAATGTCAGCGCTTTTAATTAACTGCATCCATTAGTTATATAATGGTGGAAATATTCAGTTATTTCTATGTATTCATTACTTTTCATATATACACTACATTTCAAAAGTTTGAGTCAGTAATCTTTTTTTTTTTCAAAAGAAATGAACACTTCTATTCAGCAAGGAGACATTGAATTGATAAAAAAAGTGACAGTTAAGACATGTTCTGAAATATTTCCATTTCAAATAAATGCTGTTATTTTGAACTTTCTTTTCTATTCAAAGAATTCTGAAAATATGTATCTCAGTTTCCACTAAAATATTAAGCTGTTTTCAACACTGATAATATTGTTTGTTCAACTCCAAATCAGAACATGAGAAGTGACACTGAAAACTGGAGTAATGATGCTGAAAATAGATATTTTAAAACATAAAATATTTAATTTAGAAATACTGATTTATTATTTTAAATTGTTTCACAGAATTACTGTTTTTACTGTATTTTACTGCACTACAGCCTTGAGAGCATAAGAGCCTTCTTTCAAAAACATTTTTAAAAAATCTTATTGACCCCAAACTTTGTGTGTGTGTGTGTGTGTGTGTGTGTGTGTGTGTGTGTGTGTGTATATCTAAACCTACCCATATATAAATCTGGTGTAAACGAAAGTTACCTAAAATGACAGCTAGCCCCAGTCTTTCCTATACTGTTGCAAAGTCATCCTCCTCCTTAAACCAGAGTGGAAATTTTCCTGACATTTGTCTGGTGGCTGGAGGAAGCGGATGCTTTGCCACGTGATAAGAGGTTCAATTGAGAGTGACTTAGAAGTGTGGCCATCCGGGCCCTGAAATGGGGAGACCTGCACCGAACAAGGTGACGTCATTCCTTCAGTGAGAAACTCAGTGCTTTGTCTCATTGTGCTCCTTTATTGCAGGCATGCAAACCGAGACAGAAAGTGGTCCAGATTGAAAAAAGGAGATGCGAAAGGACAGACATTAGAATATAAAACGGTGGAAGAAGACAGAGGGGTAGATATATTGAGAAAATAAAGAGGTTTATTTATGAGAGGATAGATATATAGAAATGAACAAGAGTGAGAAGCAGATAAAGCGCAAGCTTTTGCAAATAACTTCCAGACTGCCTGCAGTCAGCAGCACTAATAACAGCTGTTGCCATCCCTCGGAGTTGTGGAAATGGAGGTTATTAAGCATTCCCTTTGAATAAGCTGCTGTAAAGCTAATGTATAGCTGATCCATACTTGTGCACCCTTGTTTAAGTAGGCTCTTTCATGTTCCTGCGCATCAATGTCTGAACGTCTTTATCCCAGACTGTACTAATAATGCTGTCTGCAGCAGACATTTTGGCTCCAGAACAAGGGACTTTCATACCCGCTGGTTGCGATGGCATGAAAAGGGGCTATTCCCTCTTAGCTCTTCTTTGTTGCTACTTGCGCCTATCTTTGTCTTTGTTACTGTTCGCTCTCAAAGCGAAATGAGTAGCCTCCCCCACTCACTGTACCAGCATGTCATAAATCATATTTAAACGACTACACCTCCACTGAGGATGTGGGACTGGAGTGTGGCTGGCTAAAGAGGCCATGCGAGGACAATGCACCATTTAGTCGTAGAAACGAGCAGTTTTAGTAGCTGAAATTGTTTTGATTTTTTTTCCAGCAAACTGTTGATTTTTCCATTGTAAAACGTTTATACACTTATTAAGTACATATACACCAGTGTATTTCGGTGACACATGACCTTAATATAGTATTATTTACCAAAGGATACTAAACATATATTGCATGTTGCATTATATCGTTTTAAGCACAATATCTTTGATTTTATTCTTTTTGTGTTTTTAAAGGGACAGTCCACCCCAAAAAATGTCAGTTATATCATGTCGTACCAAACCTCTTTGACTTTCTTCTACAAAACACACACACACAAAAGATATTTTGACACATTTCGTCTGTATTGAAAGTGACTGGGGTCCAAAACACTGACTTTGATTAAACAGACAAAAAACTGCTGTTCTTTCAAACTTTCCAAGCATCAGAGAATCCTGAGACAAAATGATCACTGTTTCCACATTGAAAGTCAATGGGGTCCAAAACAACACTGAACCCCAGTAACTTTCATTAAATTGAAAAAGAGAAAGTACTGAGACATCTTCTTTTGTGTTGCGCAGAAGAAAGAACGTCATACACTTTTGGAACGACATTTGGTTGAGTATATGAGAATTATCTTTATCGAATTCAAATGCACAGAGCGTGATGCTTCTGGTGCTGAAAAATATATGTAGTATAGTGTGCGAACACGTTAGTGCATGAGTAGCTATAGGCAATTTGCTGCACTGGAGAAGCCACGGCATGTCGGGAAGACGGAGCTTAATCTGATGAGGCGTACCCGTGGATTGATTAACAGAAGATTGCGGCAAATGCGGGGAGTAATATTTTCCAGTGCTTTATCATTTTGCTAGCCTGATGCTCAGTGGCTTCTCACCCTGTTTGAGATTCTGACCCTCCCCCTTCGTTTCCCATTCCTTCCTACTCTCGGCTCTCTTCTCCTCTCCCCTTTGCCCCCTCCCTGCTCCCTCTGTCTCTCACACACATTTCCTCTCTCAGACGCACGCATACACGAGCGCTCAGACTGCGAAAGAAGGGGGGGGGCAGGGGTAGTAGCGGAGACACGATGCCTGAAAAAACGTGAGCGAGGGAAAGAGAGAGAGAGAGAGAGAATAGGGATGTTGCAGGCTAGGGAGGGATTGAGAGGAAAAAAGCGAGAGAGTTTGAGATTGGGGACAAGGGATGTGAGTGCTTGAGATGCTGAGAAGAGACAGAGTGATGGAAGACTCAAAGGCAAAGGCAGAAAATGTGTGTGTGTGTGTGTGTGTGTGTGTGTCTGTCTGACAGACAGAGCGGACACAGTCTGAGGGGCTCGTGGTGCTGTAGACTATAGGATTGCTGTAGGGGAGGTAGGTTGTATGCTACCTATGGGATCAGCGTGATTGTCTTTGCTCTACCTGCCTGTGGGCTCATTGTCTGTGTCTGACTGACTGTCTGACTGTTTTTCTCTTTCCAGAGAAAGAGGGAGAGATGACCAGACACTTAGATCGGAGAGTGGAAAGGATGGCCGTTTTCTGTTTTCTTTCACTTTGTCTTTGTGTCGTCAGGTCGTCAACTTTTCCGAGTCCGACACGTTTCCGCATCCTTCATGCTGCACGTGAATTGGTTTTTTGTCTCATACGTGTAGTTTTCCACAGATTTCGTACGTCGACATGCACTTTTTGTCGCCACAAAGCTTGACATTGTCAAAGTCTGCATGTTCCAGATGCCACGATAAGGTAGTACATCTCCTTTTGGATCTTTGCCATTCGCCCCTGCTACATCATTATGCGATTTTTGGCACAGCAGAGGCTTGTATTTGCCGTAGACAGTTTATTGTGGTGCTTGTGATTGACACACCTGTGCACATGCATGTATGTGAGACAGATAATAATTCTCTAATGCCGAGATGGAGAGATGCTTTCAAGTACGCTTGTTCGGTTTATTTAATGTTTTAAAAGACAATAGAACTGTGGGTCTAACTACTGCTGCAGTCGTTTTCATAATTCATGATGGTGTGATGTTTGAGAAATATTTTATCGCCATAGTATTTTTGAGTCTCTGGCCAGTTTGAAGTATTGCATGTCTACAACCGGCATGGCGTGAAGATCTTAGTTTGTCAACTTGTGCATTTTTTATGATAGTCACGGTACATTTTTTGGTAATAGTCATGGTCAAGATTTGAACAGTTTGGTGTCTCTACTCACTCAGTCACTGTGTCAGTTGTACCAGCTGTCTACCAAGAAGGGGCACTATTGCACCATTTTACCTTCTTCAGGTCCCCATTTGTAATTTGTGCACTGTGTAACATAAATCCATCTAATAATAAGTGTTAATCACTTGTTTAGCTACTTGAAATGTTTGCATTGGATATATTCATATTTGTTTTGTTTTATCTTCACAGGTTTCGACCTAACACCTGGACGTTTTGGGAAATTTGGATTACTTCCATATACTGTGCTGTAGGTATTCCATACTGCCCTGTCCTCATGTTACCTGATGACAGCTGAAGGAGCCGTCCAAGTGTTAACATGTTATTTTTGGTTGGTTGATTTATGGCTTTTTATATTAGTAATTTACTAAGAATTACTTTACCCTGTAAGTTAGTTTTATTTGATCATGTAATATTGCGGAGAAATCCTCTATCTTTGTCTCAGGAGTCGGCGAATGTGTCTTTGATTTTACAAAAGAAAAGCTCCTAAAGCTGAGGAGGTTTTACTGAAGCTCCTAGTAGAATCGTGCAAAGGATGATGCCACGGCTTACAGCCTCTGCGGTGAAACATATTGCAGTAAAAGTACCCATCAACAACACCCCATGGTTTTATTATGACTGACACAACACAGTTTGGTGCAAACATTATGTGTTTACTGCTCTCTGTGCACCTTCACTGCCTGAAGGAAGTGAGGGTAAAAATCTGAACAGCGCAATGCAGTCGGAGCCCCTTTTTCCAGGTGCTTTAAATGAGGTTTCGAAGACATCAGAAAGAAAGTGTGACGTAATTGTGCATTTTTAATTCCAGAAACATGATCCTGTTTTTTTTTTTTTTTCACAGTATGTCTCTTTGTCCCTGAGACCCTTAACCTGTGAGGTCAAACTAGGTCACAGGTGAGGTCCTCAGGAACAGGGCTGCATGCGCCATCATCCCAAAATGTCAAACCAAGGAGAAATATTTGCATTTTTATTATGTCTTTAAATTAGTCTTAGCTATATTTACAGTAGCTGATTAAACATGCTGAAAAAGATCTTTTTTATGTTTAGCTTTAGCGTTCTTGTACTGTAAATGATTAGACTGTACTCTGGCCCTCCAGTTGTGGTAGCGACTACTGGGGACACACCCTATTGGCTGGCTTTGTGTTCTACAAAATGAAATGGTCCAATAAGAAGACAGCCAAGGGTGGTGACCCCATAATATTATCTTCACTGATACCGTCTTTCCGTTCACACAAAACAAGACAGATGTATTTTACAAACATACAGATGTGTTGATCCATGTATGTCAATATGTATCTCTTCTCCCCTTTATCGATACTAGTGACTTTTTAGTATCAGATACTGTAATTGTTTTTATTAATAGTTTTTATTTTAAAAAGTTCCTTTTTAATTTTTTTGTATTTTTTGTTTCTCAATTTCATTAGGTTTTCTTATGTCAATATTTTTAAATAATTTTTATTTCTGTTTGTGTTATTTTAGTACAAGTTAAACTTTATATTTTATTCTAGGTATTTTTCTTTAATATATATGTATGATTTTAGTTCACTATAATAGACATGATCTATACTTGATGCTCTCACCGTGCCTTATTTCAAACATATTGGTGAGCTTTCTTACTTACATATGTGCATAATTTGTTAATACTTATCAATAGAGATATTTAAAAATTAATTAATTAATTAAAGAGAAATTAAACATCTCACAAAACATTGCTGGGGACTTATTAGTTGTTTGGTGCAATTATTGTGTGTTTTCTAATCTCAGTGACAGCTTGAATGAAGTGAGCCTGAAAATTTGACTTAATCTGAGCAGCGCAATGCAGTCAGAGTCCCTTTTTCAGGTATAATTTGTTCACGCTTATCAGTGGTCCTGTTTTTAATTAATGCAGGAAAAATAAAACATCCCATAGAGCATCACCGCAACATGCTGGATACAAAGATTTCTATCACAAACCAAATATAATAACACTTAATATAGAAGAGTCACTCTCCTGCATGTGACGCACATTCAAAATCACAAATGAAAAATGAACCTGGGAAAAAAAAAGAGACACCGGCACACCATGATATGTTCATTTTTCAGTGAACCCTCACTGACTTTCTGGCCTTCTGTTGGAGGGCCAGCTGTACAATTAGCTTCTCAGGACAGTGCAGCGCAATGCTACCTGTCTTCTGATCACTGCTGATAGGCCGCTGAATGACTACACCGTCTTTTCTCTGGCAGGCCTGCGGTGGGGCTCCTGCTCACTATTGATTGGCTTGTCTTTGCAGAGACAGATGAATGCATTAGTACCCAAGTCGCTCCTGCCACTGGAAATATATTAACTTCATGTATTAGGCACCCTGTCTCGTTACCATGGCGACACTTTGGAAAAAAACAGGGGAGGGGGTGGAGGCAGCAGAGGGGGTTTTGGGGTGATGGAATTGGGGGGGAGGGGTGTGGGATACGGGATGCAATGAGCTTGTGGGCTTGATTGGTAGTCTCTCTGTTTCTCAGACATACACACATTGACTATGTTGGGGATCCTACTATATCAGATTTTTAAAATATGTTTATGTTTTAACCTTTATATTAATCTTGTAAATGGCAGTTATGCTTTCCCTAATGTCTCACCCATTGTTTCATTATTGTAATTTTACGTTTTGTCTTTTTCCTTTCTTTTGTCTGCTGCTCAGAGATCAGTGATCGATCACGTGCACAGAAAGCCTTTTCTTTTCCCTTTGTTCCGGTCAATTTGGATCATTTGCAATATCACGGCACCCCACCACCATCATCAACAGGCACACAGGCATCACCCTCTCCTTCCCTTTTCCCTTCTGTCACTCCCTCTCTTTCACACACACACTCCCCATCTCTTTAGTTTGCAGCAAAATGGTGCATAATGGGAGCAAGAAGAGGGTTGAAAATACAATGGAGTAAATTAGCAATATTTCTTAATGGGGAACACTCCACAAGACCATGAACATCACAGCTGTATATTGCTTTTGTCTGGAGTCACTGCCTCATCTATGTAAAATAGATAGGAAAATCCTGTCATCGTTCACTCACTCTCATGTCCTTCTAATCCTGTATGTATTTTTTGTCCATATAATGGAATCAATAGGAACTGATCATTGGTTACGAATAGACCTAAGTCTGGGTACTGCCATATTTAAATTTTGACAGGAAATATAGTGAGGCTGTGGCAGATAGAAGTACTATAGCATGCTTTCAATGGATTGAACTGTTGTTTAACAACATACCAATTGTGCAGTTGCTGAAACGTATTTATGAAGAAAAAAACATTCAATAGACAAAAAACCCTTAAAACAGTTTTTAAAGTTGTGAGTTGGTGAAAATTATGTGATCTATGACCTTTGTACAGTGTGTACAAGTTGTAAGTCTTTCCCCTCACAGCCTAGTTTTCATCTAAATTCAATGTAACGTCTAACATGACTATATTCTTCCAAATATCTTCTTTTGTGTTCCACATAAAAAAGAAAGTCATGCAGGTTTGGAAAGACATGAGAGTGAGTGAATGATTACATAGTTTTCATTTTTTTGGGAGGACTATCCCTTTAAGAATCCTACATGAGCCTACTATATACATTTTACAATGAACTAGAGAAATGTAGAGTTTTGCTATTTGTTTATGATTTTTGAGATATATGTTAATTGTAACACAAGAAATGAGTACATAACATTATGTGTATCGCCAAAGTCCCTTTTTCATTCCTGTCAAATGAAATTGCACACTTTTGTAAGAAATATTGCTGTGCCCATGTGGTAATTATTTCGTCATGACGATGTAATCCGTAAACAGAATTTTCAAAAGATGTTTAGTTTCAAACAGGTTGAGGTATAATGTAACAGGTCCAGGAATAACAGAAATGTTTGCGATGATCATAAGACTGCTGCTTTTCAGCTCAGTAATTAACACAGTTTTGAATTGCTATCAGTGCTTTATTGATGTCGATGACAGTCTACGTTTGTGCTGGGGCCATATTCTCACCGAATACAATATAAGGAATGTAGACTCTTGTTTCATAACACTGGAAAACATATTCAACAATGAATCGAGAGTAATTGAAGCAGGAAAAGTAGGTAAGAATTATGAAATGGCACATTCATGTTATGCTACTAAACAATAGGCCTACGGTACGAGAAGCTGTAATGATGCAGTACGGTCTCGAGTATATTTTTGCTTTTAATAAACGGGTACTTTATCTTAACAACAATTAAAACCTAAATTATATCAAAACGTTGTTTCAGTAAGTATAAACAAAGTCTCTTTAAGTAGTCTTTGGTGTCCTTCCGCTGGAATATAATGTTGCTTTGCAACAAACCGCTGTAGCTGATATTTCTCACAAAAATGTAGCTAATCATGTTTCGTTCTGAAGAAGTTATCACATTAGCATTTTTTCCCCCCACTATACTCTTCAAACTTTTCATAATTAGCATGATTAATATGCAATTCTTTTAAACTTCCTATTTTCTGTCATTTTTGCTTGATGTCTGTCAACTATTTAGTAGCCTAATTAAAATCAAGTAGACAGGAACGTGCACTAAACGTTTCACGTTGCTCCACTTTCATTTTACTGTAAAAAAAATTAAGCTGCATTTAAACTTAACGTTATTTATAGTGTGTTCAGAATTTGTACAGTTTCTTGCATAACTAATGTTTTTGTATCTCTTTCACAGGGAGAGGCTATGATTTGATGCTGAAGAATATCTTGATGGCTGAAATTATGCCTATAGTGGAGGAATTTGACCAGCAGAAAAATAATGGTAATAGATTTATCTAATTACCAGTTTCAGCAACCAAGTGATAGACTAACAGTGTTTGTTTCAACCTGTCTCGTTTGTTTGGGACCAGACCTGTGACAATTCATTAGGCCATAATTTGAAAGGATTTACCCTGAGTCTGCATAGTAGTAAATATTTCCTGTCAGACGTGATTCATTGGAAATAGTAAGCGTGAGGATCCTTTATCAGTGAACTCCAACAATACTTAGATTCCAAAGGGAAGACCTAAAGACTTACATAATGTTTACTGAAAAGTGATATGTACAAATGCGAAATGATTGTCTACAATCACCGCACCCAGAGACACAGTGTTTATGAGATGCTGGGTGTTGTAAAGCAGTAAATCTGTCCGTTCTAGTGGTTTGATTGCAAGTATTACATAATACATAGACAAATTGTTTATCCCTTGGAAATGATAAATTTATATATAAATTAATTTTATATATAAATTATTATTCCCCCTATTATTCCTTTTCAACACGAACTGCTTACTTTAGGTCATTTCTAATCATTCAGTAATTTAATTGTGGAGCCCATTTTTCCCTCAAACTGAGGAAAGTAAAAAAGACAGACTGGGACTGGTATGAAATAGCAGAGAGAGATCCAGATAGAAACAGACTTGTAGTCTTTGACATACACACTTTGACTGAAATTGAGATAAATAGCTCTGTCCTTCTCCCCTCTCCTCCCTTCTTTCAGATACAGTATATAAGTTCAGGCTACAGGCAGCAGCAAACAATTTCATTGCTGCAGCCTCAAGGCTGCCCAGAGGTGAGACTTACATTATCACTTCATTTCTTTTGCTTGGTAAACCATGAAAAACTGGACCTGAGTCTTCATCTTCAATACTGCAGCTCTCACTTTTCCCTATAAGTTCCATCACAATATCCGCTTATTTCTCTCTTAAATCATTGCAGTATCTAAAATATGTTTTGTATCGTTTTCTGCAGACTCTGGATGTTTCCCCCCATGTGGTTAGTAACACTTACACTATATATGTCATGACCCTCATGATGAAACAAAAAAGTGCTTTATTTGTTATGTTATTTAAGGTCTTCAGATTGATACACTGAAATCTCTGAAGAACCATTTTTAAGGAGCCTCAAATGTCCAGAAACTCAATATATATTATAAGTGACTGCAAACCATTTCCTTTATGGTGGTGTTGCTGTACATACCAATGACTTTAGGTCTTTAGGGTTCTTGCAGAAATTTATGGGTTCCATCTTTTCTTTATTTGTTTATCAGAACAATGTTTTTTAACTATTGTGTTAATGGAAAAGTTCAAAGAAAAAATAACAAATCCTTTACAAGGGGAGCAAAGGGGAGGGTTCTGGCAATGTGGCGATATCTTAATATTTTTAATGTTGACGTATACTAATACTCTAAATATATGCTTTTTGATTTACAAATACAGTTAGGTTTTTTCAAAGACTACAAAAAAAAAAAACATAGTACATAGTACACTATAAATGGGATCAAATATATTGTTTAGGTTTCCAGGTTCAAGGTGCTGTTTATAACTGCATAACCTGTCAGTACGACTCCTGTGAGTTCCCGCTGGATTGCCCCGGTGAGTTGACAGGCTCCTTTACATGTGTGCAGTGTTCTGTTCAATATATTATGATATGTAATTCTATGCAGTCCCCCACTCACCCACTCTCTCCACACTTGACATGATGGATATGTTATAACTCAACCTGACAGAACCACCTCTGTAATTATGTAACGGCATTTACACAGCGCAAACATCTACAGCTTTTAACTCTACTTAGGAGCACAGCAAAGTTGTTAAACGAAACCTTGGGCCTTGACACACTTTTACACATAATATCATTTCGCACATATAGCCCTGTGGGTCACCTAAGATGGCAGGCCTTCTCCCACACACTGTGGTATTCATTTCCACTCAGCACAGCTACAATTATTGCTCAGCGTATCGTTTCCTTGGCTGCTCTCACCAGAGGCTCTGCTTAAATATTATAATTAGGTGAATGGTGGGCAGACTGTGCTGCCTCTGTTCTTCTGTTGACAAAAGGCATTCAATTGCAAGGTGAAGTGTTACAGATCTGCGTCTAATGTATTGTCTAATGTGTGTGTTTGTGTGTGTGTGTGTGTGTGTGTGTGTGTGTGTGTGTGTGTGTGTGTGTGTGTGTGATGTATGTGCTTTTACAGTGAAGGAAATCAAAGTAAATGAGAATAACAGGACTCAGATGTGGTGTAAGGTCCCTTTCCTGCTTCCCACAGATGCAGAGATAGTCTGGAGATATGCAATGGTGATGAGAAAATCACTTTAAACCATGAATAGCTAACAGTAGATTATGAGCAAAACTAATAGTAATAATAATAATAATAGAATTCAACACACTTTGACAGTTTCAATGAATTATATTTATTTATTTATTCATTCATCTTGTTTTTATTTATTTTTTTAATCAGACAAAATTATGGGACCGTAAAGCACAAAATTGAAGCACATTTCTTGCAGAACTGACCAAAATCTGAGAGAAATACAGCAATATATTACTTGTTTTATTGTTTTATGCAAACAAAATTACAGTATGTTTCTTGCCGTTTTAGTGAAGATTTATTTATTCATTCATTCAGATAAAATTATGGTATGTTTCCTGCCGTTTTAATGAATATTCATTCATTCATTCATTCATTTTTTTTTTTTTTATTTAAATGCAGACAAATATGTTTTGCATGTACAATATGATTTCTGCATAATGTATCAAAATTAGAGGGGAATGTAGCAATATTTGTAATTTGTAATATTTTTATACAAACAAAATTACAGTGTTTACTGCAGTTTCAATACATACATACATATATATATATATATATATATACACACACATATATGTATATGTAATGAATAAATAAATAAATATATATATATTCATTCATTTGAATAAGATTATGGTATATTTTCCACAGTTTTATGTAAAATGTATTTTGTTAGTTATTCATTCATTCCTTTATTTATTAATCTTTTTTTCAATTCAAATGCAGTCGAAATTACAGTATGTTTCCTGCAGAATTTACAGAAATTAGAGGGACTATAGCAATTTTCTTTTCTTTTTATGCAGACAAAATTACAGTGCATTTCTTACTGTTTCAATTACTATTCTTTCATTTAGCAATATAGCATGTAGCAGTATTTGATGCATATTTGAATTTAGAGTTGAATGTGACAGTACTTTAAAGATCAGAATTTCTAAGCCTTTCCTTCAAACTCTTTCTGTACTTACATCCACTGAACTTGACACACAGGAGAAAACGATGTTGATGGATCGGTTTGACGAGGTCACGGTTGGAGTGGATCCACTTTACTTCATCCCCTCTGCTCGGCCAGAGCACTCGGGCACCTACCAGTGTGAAATATTCTCTCAGGAGCACTCACTCGTCCGTATCTACTACTACCTCACAGGTGACCACTCACATCTATCAAATATAATTACATTCCTGTGCTGTTGCTAGTACTGACCACTCTCTATATATACCAAATGTCTGTGGTTTTCACCTCAGTAGTCCCTATGGCACAGATAGGCCACGCAGAACTACAGGATGTCTTTGAACAGGCTCTCCTCCCAGGAGGCCAGTTCCCTCCCCTGTCCCCTACAGATCCATTCACCTTATGGCTGCCCAGTCCTGCCCTTGTCACCACCTGTCTGACTGCAATGCTTCTGCTGGTCTTCCTTAGTCTAGGGTAAAAAATTATTTATTTTTGGTGTAATTATTCTGTGTAATTCCTGTTTGATTTGGTTTGAACATGAGAATATCTTATAGCAGGGATTCCCAAACTTTTTAGTCTGCTGAACCCCTTTAACCAAAAATATTACCCTCGACTACCCATGAGCTTTTACGTTAATATTTACAATTTTTTTACAACATATTTGCATGTTCATGTTGGTCTCACTGGTAAACAAATATGCAGGTGAATAAATAAAATATTTTCTTTTTAAAATATTTATTTATTTACATTTTATATTTGTATGATTGCATTCATTTTTTTTTTCTTCAACTCACTGCAGTTTCCTCACAAATTTCAGTTGGGGAATCCATGCATTACAATAATGCGTCACAATGCAAAGAAAATCCTAAAAAAAATAAATAAGTCTTTCTTTATGTACAATATCATTTATGTATATTTTCTCTTGAATTTGGGTGTGAAATTTTACCTGGACATGTTTTTACAAGTTTACTGATTTATTACTGTTTTATTTGATACCTCCTTGTCCACAGGGCGCTACATTGGTTATCTTATGAAGTTGGGAACAATGAGTCTGATCCAGCTCAGGAAACAAAACTCACAGAAAAGAAGAAATATTTGATTCACTGCTAACAAGAGAAACACAATAAAATATTATGGCACAACTTGTTTCACTGGTAAGGCATTTCTATTTGATTTTGGACCAGATTATTAAAAAATAATTGAAATATTATTATGTAGAAGTCAGCTTTTAAAAATGAACAGGAGAACATGGGAGAGCCAGTGAATCTGAGTTTATGAGTGAGGCTGTGCCACTACATCAAGTTATAAAGCCTCCTTTATACTACTAAATATAGCCAGACGTGACTCAAGGCGTTACTCCGTTTACAGTCTTTACTCAGTGTTTTGCTGCTGTTGTCCCAACAACCCATTAGGTCCAAACTGGGCGAGGGATATACTTCATTGTACAGCATTGCAATTTTCCATAAGGTTTGTTAGGACAATGTGTATTTTAGAGTTGCACGTTTTTTTTACGATGTCTGGATTTTATCACAGGGCTTAAGATTTAAAGACCTAAAGTATTTTTCCATAAATTCCGAATACATTTAAATAAGTAGGTTTTTAGGGATGAACTTTGTTGATGACTATCATCACCACTGGTCATATTTCTGCTTCTCATCTTATTTGGCACCTCTTTACCTCTACTTATCTGCCCTGAGATAAGATGATGTCCGCCAACACAGTGCTGAGGTCATGACTGTTAAGAGAAACCACCCAAAATGGAAGACTACACAATGTCGAACTAAAGTGGAAAATAGGAATTCAAAGACGCAACCTGTGCCTGTGCCTCTGGATTTTAATGTGTGAAGAGTTTATGTACAGTTTTAAAAAAGTGCTACTTTATTCACTGGCTGTTAAAATAAGCATCAAACGACAAAACTGACAGACATTGTCAAGAAAAGTCTCAATTGGACTATAATAATTGGTACTTGTATGATGCAACAAATACATTTAGACAGAATTATATGTAGGTATAAATATTGTTTTACAAGACTTCTATTCTTTTATTCTTCCTTTGATGGAATCATTACAAAGTTCTGAATGTGAAAAAAAGGCAGATTTGTGATTATTGAACTCCCTTAAGAGTTTCCTTGAGAAAACAAACCATCCTATCTATCAGATGTGACATGGAAACTTAGTCATGTCTTCAGAGACATTAATGAGGACTGTTCTTTCCAAAGTTATATATAAAAAAAAAAAAAAAAAGTCAAAATGTTTGATGACAATCAACATGAAATGACTGTGGAGACGAAAATGTTTTTAAAACACTGCTGGAATCCAGCAGAGTGTGTCTGTAATTGGATGTCATTTGAAGTAAAAAAAAAAAAAAGAAGATAAAATAAAATAATAATATATATATATATATATATATATATATATATATATATATTTCATCTATAGGAACAGCCAATCCTGTGAACTCAAACAATCTGACAAACTGCAGGCAAAAATATCCTTGTATATTGATCAAAATATACAAAAATAGAATTTAAACAAAATAGTTTGGCAATAATTAGCTATTATAAATACTGCATGCCACCTGAGAAGTCATGATCTTGTTTTGCTATTTTTTATTTTATTATTATTATTTTTTTTTTTTCACAAAAAAGGGACAGTGTACATTAGTCAACATTCATGAATATAAATGTGTCCAAATTAGCCCGAAGGCTAGTTTTCATTGGTAGTCCCTTTGCTAGATGTTATTAGGCCAAAAAAATTAGAGGAAGAAAAGAAACAAAATAGAAAAACAATAACAACGATATTCAACCAAAAATTATACATAATTCTCTAAAATATAGTTAAACAACAAATTATACAAAATGACAGTAAAAAAAAGGATAAAGAATTATGTTATAAAAAAAATAAATATAAATATAAAAAGCAGCTTGTCAAGATAAATAAACAACATTAATGTTCACATTGTTGGTTATGAAGAAGCCGTTTCTTAAAAATTATGCTTAAATGAGTTAAATGATGTACATAACTATATTACATATACTATGATATTTTTACCCTTTGTTTAATTTACATTGTATTTATTGTAGCATACCGGATTAATTATTGATTATTACATTATTTTATTGTAATATTTATTTATTTATTTTTTTTAAATGCTTAATATACAAGTAGAAAAAAGAAGATTCTCATTTACTCACCTTCAGGAAAAAGAAGCAGTTATTCTGAACAATGCTTCTGAACAACGATGTTTTTGTGAATACACATATGAATGAAAAACACTGAGACATTTTTCAAAAGATCTTCTTTTGTGTCAAAAAGTCATTCCGGTTTGGAATGACATGAGGGTAAATTAATTATGATTTTTCACTTTTGTCTGTATTACAACTTTGTGTCCTGAATTAAGCAAAAATAACGTCAACAACCAACTGTAAAACCTATGTAGAGGAACGCATTATCAATTAATATTTGTTGTAGTTGTTTGTCATGTACAAATATCAGCACAGTACACGGTGGTGGTTACAGTGATGACATTAAATTTATCAATAAAGCTGAATCATTTGTGGTTGCTATTGTGGTCTAGCTTTGTTGTGGCACGATCAGTGTGTGAGAAGTGAAACAGAAATGACAGCTGGATTAATTCACTGTATGAGGCCAATACAGCGCCTCTTACTCACAGAAATCTGTTTCCTCTTTTAATCATTCCCAGATGTGCGGTCTGGGTCTGTAGACCCTCTGACGCAAGAAAGGGAAAAGAGACAGGGTGGGCAGGATCTGAATAATTGCAAACATTTGTCAAGGACGAAGCATCATTTTTGCCATGGGTTGACTACCAGTAACAGAAAGAGGTTTCTTCATTTTTCTCAAGCGTCATCACAATGAGTGTTGCGTGTTTAAGTCATTGCATCTTTGTATCAGTGCCAGTCTTTAACTGACCAAATAAAACATTACTAAACAAAACAGAAACCACTGGTTGGAAAATCGCTGGCTGATGTCAGTAGTGACCGTTTTATCAACCTCTTAGTGTTGAATGAGTAAGAATGATAC
Source organism: Acrossocheilus fasciatus (assembly GCA_036784905.1). Lineage (NCBI taxonomy): Eukaryota > Metazoa > Chordata > Actinopteri > Cypriniformes > Cyprinidae > Acrossocheilus > Acrossocheilus fasciatus. The sequence goes on from CM071953.1 coordinate 20,063,868, forward strand.
AGGGCAGGTCCATTACTGGAATTTCACTATCAAAAAAAATAATATTTTGCCAAACAGTTGGTCATCGGAGTCATTTTCCATAGAATATGCGTGTAACGTGCTTAAAGGTGCGGTCCGGTCCTCTGAAAATTCTCAAATTATCGCCTTTGGGAAACTCCTGAATGCATGGATTCTGACTCAAATGACTGGACATTTGAGAGAAACTTTGTGTTCAAGTTTCTCTCTTGAATTTTCTGCATTCACCAACAGAAAGCTACTTGGTTTGAACGTGACTTGTGCTTCATATATCTCTACACTATTGACAGTGGACCTTTTTTGCCAAAAACTTTTTACTATCTGACCGCACCTACTGTTCCTCAGCGAAAATTCACATCAATCCTGTGAATTTTGCTTAAAGATGAAATATTTCCCCAAGAAAATTTGTATTGGGTTCAAGCTTTTCATGAAGATATGTCACATTGACCAACAAAATCCTGCTTAGTTTAAAAGTAACTTACTTTATTGAAAGTATCGAAGGTAGACAGTGGACCATTTGCGACCTTGCCTTTAAACCCTATAGAGTTCTTGCTGTAGTCAAGTTATGGTGTTTAACACTCATTTAAGACACTTGCTTCTATGTGTTTTATCTTGGGGGAAAAATCAATTCTATAGGCTGTGGTGGATGACGTACCTGAAAGCCACACAAGTACAGATATTTCTGTATGTTTCTGAATACTGATATTTCATGTGATTTAAAACTTGAAAAAAATTGTCGAAATGTGAAATTAAAACTGCCAGGTGGCAGTCAACCGATTAATTCAAACGGCTGATTCATTCAGAAACAAAGCATCTGTCACGATCACGCCTGTGTTGGAGCGAGGAGACGCAAGAAAATCATCAACAGTCATTTAATGAACCAAAAATAGCCAGGAGAACACACACAGAGCGGGGTGAAGACATTCAATACCGGACAGGAAACAAGGGGCAGAACACACTATAAATACTCAACTAAACGAGGAGATGACAAGACACACCTGGAATCAAATTAACACGACAAGGACCGGAACAGGAAAATAACTGAATATGGGCATATGAGGGAGGGAAACACAAGACACAGAAACACAGGCCTGACAGCAGCTGACTGTGTTAATTATTAAGTCACTGAATCATTCATTCAACTGATTAAAAATCTGATTCATTCAATAAGGAATTGAATTCAGTATCTGAAGAGAAAAAAAATGACACTCTTCGTGCGATATAGCTTAACTATAGACGGTTTCATCGGGCACACGTCACAATATCAATACTGACCACCTCAAATAGATTTTCCGACTCTATTGAATAAACATGAGCACTGCATGTTTCAAAATCGAAACGCGGCATGGGTGTTTTTATATCACTGTATCTCTGAAGGAAACCGCCTGTCTTTAGAACATTTTTGATGTCCTTTTTTTGCCTGTAATGCCTGATAAAATAGCGTTCATAAGCAGAGCTCTTCTTTGTGTACAGCCGTTCCCGGGGAAACCTCTATCTCTGCCTCTCCAAAAGCACCTTCTGCTGGCAGAGAATGAATTTGCATTTTCAATAAGCCCGTCTGATTTACGCAGCAAACATATTTTGCTTGTTGTCAGAAATAATATACTCTAGAGGGACTTTGCTGTTGTTATTGATTCTTTGTGGAAGTCTACTGGAAGTTAAGTTTGGGCCACAAAAGCGCGTATGCGCAGTAACCTTGTTTATGTTGTTGCCATTGAAACCGTCTATATTAAATGATATAAATAAAAGGCATAAAGAGGGATTTTTGCCACATTTAGAATGCATTGAATTGTGTTGATTGTAAATGTGTTGTAATAGACTAAATCACTTGCGTGCACTCTCTGTGCGTGTTTTTGTGATTTACTTGTTAAAACAACACTTACTATATTATCGCAGAAGATATGTCCCAAACCCCAGCCTCAACTTGAGTGGAAAATGAAATCATCCACGGTTGTGTGAGCATGTGTTTTTGAGAAGTCTAGCTCGGAAGCGCCAGGTCACTGATTTGTCAAACCTGCTTTCTTGCAGTCTTTTCTTCTGACTTTATTTTAAGTAACTAATATGCTTTGGGGAAATATATCCGAGTAAAACTTTACTTTTTAAAGGGATTTGCATTCAGTAGATAATATCCAAAATGGCACTACGGTTATGCGGAGAGACAGAGAAGAGACGATTGTTGAAAAAACTTAGCTATTTTTATTTTCTTTGCGTACAAAAAGTCCAGATTGAACCACTGATGGCAGATGGACTAACCTGACGATGCTTTTCATACTTTTCTGGGCCTTGACAGTGATAATTACTTGGCAGTCAAAGGGACAGTCACACGCCTCCCAGTTTTCATCTAAAATATCTTAAATTGTGTTCCAAAGACGAACAAAGCTTTTACGGGTTTGCAACGACATGGGGGGAAAGCGATTAATGACAAAATTTTCTTTTTGGGGTGGAGTAACCCTTTAATTAGGAAATGTAATGGAGTAAAAAGGAAAGTTGACAGAAATATAAAAACTCAAGTAAAGTACAGATTCTCTCAAAAAATACTTAAGTACTGTAACACAGTATTATTACTTCATTACAGCACTGCTGTTTAGAAACTCATTCTACATAACCAAAAATAACACTTTGGGCTTGCATGTTACAATATACATACTGCATGACCTAAAACACAAATGTGGTTGACAGGGCATGTTCCTACAATGATAAATGGCTTATTAAATGACTTGGATAATTATTTACCAAACCTTCCCATGATAATTTTGACATTAGGGGGTCATTGTCAGCAATTACATCATTCTTTCACCCATTGTGACGTGGCTAGCTCCACCCACTTCAAAGTGAAATGCTGATGCCATCATTGAAGTGCAAGTCTGTTATTTTTATGAAAGTCATTGTTAGATTTTGCTGTATTTGGCTGAGCAGCAGTTTGGGTGGCTCGCCAATGTACTAGATTTCTCTAATACATAAAATAAGTAAGCTTGACCAAAGTTCTTGTGGGAAGAAGAATTTATTGAAGGTAGCAGTGTAGCAGTTTTTCAGCAGTGATGTTAGCATGTCAATCCTTCAAACAATCTTAACCCAAGGTACTGTCTGTGAGACCAGACCTTTATACCTGGTAACAAATGTGCTACAAACAATACAATAACCCCATGGAGAGCCAATGATAGTGTAACCTTATGATGATCTGATAGGACCTCTCCCATGGAGAGCCCATGATTCATTGACCTAATGTTGACCTAAGAGGCTAATTATATGGGCCATTTGGTTCACACTTTTGTAAACATAAGTACAGCTGGGTACAGTTGATTGCAAATACATTTGACTAAAGTTAATTAAAAAAAAAAAAATTTCATCATGAACACAAGTGTTGGAAATGTTATTGTGATCATTTTTGAGTCCTAGCTATAGTGCAAACATTGTAAACCCCATAGATTAATAGAAAATAAATCAACTTTAGTTTGACATGCTGAGAGTGACAGTCAACATTTTCTCAATCACTTCCTTTCATTGACCATTTATTCCTTATGATACAAGCCTTAAAGGGACAGTTCACCCAAAAATGAAAATTGTCATCAATTACTCACCCTCATGTCGTTGCAAACCCGTCAGACCACTGTTCATTTTCAGAACACAAATTAAGATATTTTTATGAAATCCAAAAGCATTAAGATCCTGCATAGACAGCAATGCAACTAAAATATTTTATGGCCCAGAAAGGTAGTAAGGACATCGATAAAATAGTCCATGTGGCATCAGTGGTTCACCTGTAGTGTAATGAAGCTGCAAGAACACTTTGTTTTCTTTGCGCACAAAAAGTATTCTTATAGCTTCCTAAAATTACAGTTGAACCACTGTTGTCACATGGACTATTTTAAAAATGTCCTTACTACCTTTCTGGGCCTTGAACATGGTAGTTACGCTGCTGTCTATGCAGCGTCAGAAATCTCTCAGATATCATAAAAAATAGCATTTTTATAAATGAAAATTTTCATTTATTGGTGAACTATCCCTTTAATACCATTGCATCTTACTGTTCTTGTTCTTAATTTCTCAAACATATGGCTTAATATTCAGAATGTTTTCTGTTATGATTAAACATTTTTGTTACATTTTAGTGAGCTAACCTCTAATCACATTCCACAGCAGATGTTTCATGAACATAAAAACATTAAATTCACTGTTTCAAGAACTACATTTTTTTTTAAAAAGTATCCTAAAAGAAGCGCTGCATGTTGAAAACAAACCAAATAATCATAAACACCTTTTTCTTAAACTTTTGACTCTTCACATGTGGTTCTAAGTAAAATCCCAGGAGAAAAAATGTACACTTCCATAATGTGCTCTATTTTCATGCATTAATTTTGTACTTAGTATAGACTACTAAAAATGATTCTTTAGTACATCTTAAGATAATCTTCTAATTGTACTCAACTGTGCTATTTTGGGACACCATATGAACTAAAATGTGCATTTCACATAATTTATCTTTATTTAAAAAAATTACTTATCTACCACTTGTAGAGGTAATGGGCCCTATCATACACCCGGGGCAAGGCGCGTCGCAAGTGTTTTTGCTAGTTTCAGCCAGACACAGCTCACAGTTTTCCCGTCCTGCGCCGCCGTAGTTTAAATAGTAAGTGCATTTGCGCCCATTTGTGCGCCCATGGGCATGCTGGTCTGAAAACGAGGTGTGGGAAGACGCATCGTTGGCGCGTTGCTATTTTGAGGAACTGAAAATAGACTGCGCCACAAACCAACTCAAACCTGGTCTATCAGAATTAGCCAACCTATTTGCTCGCGCATGAGCAGATCCGTTTGCTCTCTGGAGACGCGTTCAGTCTGTGAGCCTAAAATTCCGCCGTTTAAATAGCGAATCTGCCATGGCGCAAGCGCAGCTCGCTCTTAAAGGGAATGGGAGATGAGACTCTGATTGGTTTATTGCATGTTACGCCCAAAAAACACCCATTACTCATTAACGGTGCGTTTCCACTGTAGCGAGCGTTTTCAATTCATTCCTATTGAAGTTGAGCGGTGCGCGGTGTATTAAGGGATTGAAAGCGGCGCAGAGAAAGCGCTGAGAGCGGCCAAAAGCGTCAAAAAAAAATTCTTCTCGACTTTATGCATCTTCTCGACTTGCAATTCTTCTCGACTTTATGAAAACTTTTGGGAACTTTTTGCAAATGTGAAAAACGCCGGGCGACAGCCAATCGCTGTCAAAAGAGGAAGATGAAACGCAAACATGGGTGTAAACATTGTTTTAAGAGGCGTGCTCTGCCCTAAATTTGACACGCCCCAAAGCAGTGGCGTTGTGGCGTTGCCAGCGGCACTGAGCGCAGATTTGACGGTGTAGTGGAAACGCACCCCAAGAGAATAGGGACAAACCGTTTAGACCATGCGCCCGGGCGCGCCGACCGTTTTCCCGTCGTTAAACTATAGCAAAAGTGGATTTGGACACGCCCTGAGTGCACTTGCGCAGTGCGCTTTAGACCATGCGCTTAGATCATTAAAATCGGGCCCAGTGAGTTAAAGGCACATTTTAGTTCATATTCATGGTGTCCCAAAATAGCAAAGTTTAGTACACTTAGATATTCTTAAGATTATCTTAAGAAGTACTAAAGAATCATTTTTAGTGTATTGAGTACAAAATGATTAAAGTGCTCTACAAAATAGAGCACTTTAAGTACATTATGGAAGTATACTTTTTTCTCCTGGTATTCTCTAGTTTAAGCAGTTGTTATATTGCTCATATAGTTTTAAAGAGATCATTATTCAGTTTTTTCCTTGTTTCTGGCTGTTTGTTTTTTGTTGATGGTTTTATTGAAGCAAGATTTAATTCTCAACCTCCTATAATTGAGGTCCACCTTGGTTGCCTTTGGTAACAGTCTAAACATGGTACAACACAAACGTTCTTCATGAAATGTTTTGCATTTCAGCAGTTACCCCCAAACGACTCCCACCCTGTTCTGATTCAGCTTGTGTTCATGTGTGACAAGATGCTCTAAATCACACAAAAGGTTAAATCATTTACTTTGAATTGATCATGCATATATTATCCCACGGGTCAATTATGGCCAACCATAACTTATTTGTGGGCTGTTATCCTACAGTGTTATTGATTTTGCTGTAAATGACACCCAAGCTGATTTATGTCACTGCTGGTCTGGATGTACAAATGTCAGGGAATCCTCCCTTAAACTCTATTTTGTTCAAAGATTGTGAAATTGTCTTTAGAGTTGCACCCTAGTCCACATATACACTTCTGCAAATTGCTGTTTAAAAAAATGCAGGCAATTTAACCAATTTTGTTTCTTATTTTATATTTTTAAAATTAAAGTATGACTATTAATTTTTTGACAAATTTCCCTTTTTTTTCCGCTAAACTAGATCTGCATTTTAAGTCCTGAGGTCATTCCAGCAGTGCAAAATATAAAATATTTACTTTTACATTGTCGGCATATAGTTATTTTAATCGCATAATAATTCATGGTAGAATTGTTTTGTCAAACAGCAATATTTGAAATAAGTTCAGCACATTTTCCTTTAAAAATAATTGATTTAATCTCGTGTTGTTTAAAAAACAAACATTTGTAAGTTCACATTTACACAATATTCCTGTGAAAAGTACTTATCAATAAATATACATACTCAACATATTCTATTCAAGTGCTAAAAGACAACATAAAATTCCCTGTCACATTACATCAGAAAGGATTAACAAGTTTTTTAATTCAACACTCACCACAAAAAAATAAAATAAAATAAAATAAACATTTGGAAATTTTTTGTCATGAAATATTTGTTATATTTTTCTTAGTAGTCATTCTGAAAATAACAAATCCTAAAACATCATGAATATCACATGATCAGTGTTGCTCACTGTGTAGCTATTAATCTATTTATCTAAGTTTCATAACCAATGTGTAACAGGTCTTAGTGTTTCAAAAATCAGTCAGTATCACTTCAGTCAGCTCAATGATGTACAGTGCTATGTTCAGTTTCCCCTCACTAATAACATATTCCTATTATTTAGGTTCAACACTATATTTTATACATTTAAAAACTTACAGCATCAATGTTAACTCTGTATGACTGCTTTTTGCACATTTCATATAGTCATTATATTTCAAAAAGATCTCTGAATACTTATAAGCATCATAAATTGCATAAAATGTGTGCAATACCAAAAAAATCATAAATAAAATTGCAAGATTAAAAACAGTCTATAAATACAATTGCATGTAAACCATTTAAAAATAAAAAATGTGCAAGTGTTTAAATAATGTGCCCAAATAATCGTGCTATACATTCACAGTGTAACTCTGTGAGCGTTTTCGAAATAATCTCCGAAACCACATCCAATAGAGGCAGAGCATTACAAGCCAGTAGCACACATAAGCTGCGGCTCCAAATATCAAAAACTTGATCTCCTCTTTCTTTACATCTGTTGTCCAAGTCTTAATGCTTTCCCTGTAGATCGTGTACCCCAGGCCTCCCAACAAAATGGCCGCCCACACTGATAGAGGTGCCAGGGGGATATAGTTCCCCACCATCTTACGACGGCCCGATGTCCCCCAGCTGCTTTTGTTCATGGTGATAATGGCAAAGTATTTGGCAGGCAGGAGGCTGGTCATATAGAGAGCAGAGTATAAGGACATAAAGAGCATCACTGCATTTTGTCGTAGGATGCAGGCATAGGCTGCCTTTACCAGACCAATCAACTGGATGCAGCATAAGACCCACAAAATGTCCCACAGAGTGCCTGTCCAGAAGAGCTTGATAATGGTGGCAGTTACAAAAAAAGGAAAGATGCCTGAAACAATGGATTCGTAGGTCATCCACAGGTGATGCTTGTGCCACCACATAGCATTATACAGCCACTCACGGAAGTAGGATTTGGTCCAACGCGTCTGCTGATTGAGCCACCGCAGAAACTGAGCGGGAGTCTCCGTGTAGCACTTAGAACGGGCAGTGTACCTTAAAGAAACAGAAACTCTGTTAAAACATGCCTGTTTGAAATTAATTATAATTTATAAGAAGTTAACAAGAATAGGACCTCATATATAACGTACAATTTTGTATGATCTGCTTATACCCTACTAATGGTTAGGCATGAGGTGGACCTTCATGCTTTTTTTTTTCTCTTCTGTTTGAATCACATCGTACAAATAAATGAAATTGCCACTTTATGAAAAAGATATGATCTCTCATACTGACAAAGAGATCGGGTTGATCATATCATACAGAAAAGTAAAGTTTGCAGATTAACTACAAAACAGATTTATTGATAAGTATCAATTTGAATTTGTTTCAGCTTTCTTATCCGTTCTGTTTGCCATAATAATATCCTGATATTATGTGAACCCTCATCACGTCACTACAGACAATCCTATTTCACTGAGCTGCCAAAAAATGGACAACCGCTCATTATCTATTTAGCTTGTAAATAATCAATAGTGAATCAACTACTTACTTTGTAGCATAGCCCATGCTTAGCATTCGATTGGTGAGATGCCGGTCATCCCCAAAGGTACAGTGGGTGCCAAGAAACTTCTGGTTGTACCAGGATTCCAGAAACTGCTGCAGCAGGTCATTCCTATAAAGACCTGAAGCGAAGATCATGAAACTCAGTTATTCCTACAGACAAAATTTCAAAACTCAGATCACAGTAATAACTAAAATAAGCCAGCTAGAGTAGATCAGATGAGAAGTGAGCAATCCCACGCCTTCAAGAACAATTTAATCAGTGTTTCTCAACAGCGGTGATCTGAGTGAACCAAAGATTTAAATAGGCCTACTTGAAAGAAAAAAAAACAAGTTTTTATATTTTATCCATCTGGAATTAATTAGACTGTGAATAAAAAATGGTTTTTACATACTAGAATGGAACCAAATGATTTAGTTTGCTACAACAATTCCTAAATATTGTTTGGCTGTTGATTAATATCATCCAATAGCCTCTAGTGACATCCGTTGGAAAGAGGCAGTGCAAGTTATTGGATTAAAGATTATGAAGACAAACTTTCTTTATTTGAACTAAGCTGCACCGATTACTCATTCAGTATAAGACTAGAAATATGCATTTAGCACATAGGCTCAGTTATGATTTAGTGCAAACTTCAGGTCTAAGATTTTCTGTGTTACCTAAGGGGCCGCTGATGCAGGAGACACAGTCAAAGAAGGACTGGCAGGACCTCTCAATGTTAAACGCCATCCAGTAGCGCAGGCTGCTCATGAAGCTGATATAAGAGTCTTTAAGGTTAAGGATCATCACATCGCCTCCCACGGCACCGTATTTCTGGTTGCTCTCCAGCACCTTGCAGAGCTCCACTGTGGCCAGAGGGTCTAATTTTGTGTCGGAGTCACACACCTGATTAAACAGCAGAATAAAAAGAAAACTGAGTATTTCTTGAAGTACTTGTATACACATAGCTCAAACTTAAAAATCACTAACCTGTATATAATCCACAGAAGATCCTAGTGCTTTGAATGCTGTATACATCACTTCCCGCTTTCCTCCCCATTTTTGCATGATGCACACACACTTCTTGGTCCTGATGAGTTCTTCGACCTCTAAGCGCTGAGGGTCTTCAAACACAACGTCATCATCTGCTTCTGGACCGTCAGCTTCAGCTGCATCCTTTTCTTGGCCAGTGGGCTTCCAAGAGTGGTAGTTGTTCTGCCATATGTAACAGCCAGGATCCTGGTCAGCAAAGACCTCCCTGAACATCTCCATCATGTAGCGGTCATCTTCTGAGTTCCCGTCCACCACCATGACAATGCGTAGCAGCTCAGATGGGTACTGCAGGGCCCGTACTGACCGAAGGCACTCGCAAAGATAAGCAGGGTCCTCCTCATAGGCTGATATAGTAAAGCCGATGGTTTTTGTGTAAGAGCATGGTTTGCGTCTTGCGTTCATGCGCCGATGCTCCACAAAGGCAAAAAAGCTCTGAATTAGGACATGAAGGCTGAGCAGCACTCCATAGAAACCAAATGAGATGATGTTATATGGAGATGTGGCTATCAGGAAACCATCGATATATGCCCATAACATCAACCCAAGTACCAGGAGAGCAAAGAGAAATGTGAGAATGGCTCGGACCAAATAGCCAAATCTCCTTAATACTGGTTTGATGTCCATTTTTTATGAAAATGCTAGAAATATTGGAGGGAAAGTAGTAAAAAAAAAAATACATTTGTAATAAAATCACAATGATGCTAGTTCAAATATCAACCAGTATCTCACAGAGAAGTAAATTAAATTAATGTTTGTAATGTTAATATTATGTATTATATATATATAAAAGCAACAAATGTTAAATAAATATATACATATAAATAGTATAGAATTAAATGAATCAGCTGATAATAACATACCTATTCAATCGGACAAATCTTTACCCAGGTTTATTCACTCCTCCTTTGACCTGCTCTCCTCCTGAACTAACTGTTCATTCAGGACCTAAAAACTTATAGTCTGGCTCTGAGCTCAGGGAACATCCTTCCGCAGATGTGTAATAAGCTACAAATGTGGCTGAGCTTAGATCACGCCCCACTCACAGGACTTCCATCCATGACTCACACGCTCTAAGTCAAAACTCACTACTCCTCTTTCTGAATTTCTGATGTTCTGGGTTAGTGTTGGGTCAGTATATATAACAAAGACGATGAGAGACCGTAATCAGTTTTGGTCATTATGGATTTTATTCCTCTTTTAAAGTTCAAACTATCTTACAGAATAGTTATGTTTCACAAGGTGTGCACATCTGATAATTAATCTAATCTGATCACACCAATTTTTACACTTTATGCTCAAAGATCAAAATTAAATTTGAAAATCATTGGTGCCTTTATTTTAATGGATTGTTATGCCTTGAAAAGCCAGCTTCTGTGTATTTTGTATATATATTTGGTGAAGAGCTGTGGAAGGGTTAGATTCCTCTTGATCTTCTCAAAGTATGTATACCACATATATAACATAAGAATATACATTGATGTTTTTATCTGAATCCCTGGAGATATGCAAACAGGACTTGTTTTCCTGTATCCAGATTTCAGAGTTTGTCTATTTATATTTTATGTATTTATTTGAATATTTATTAATTTGGTAAGTTTGGATGTTAGAATTTATAAATGCATTGTGGGCTCGTCAGTGATGTCATTGCTCACTGTTGCAGTATCTTATCAAGGACACAGGAGGGTGTAGAATAAGAAAGAAAATCTACCCCTTGCCCTCATTAGATAACAGTTTGTTCCATAAAAACATCAGTACTGTCAATTTATCTAATAAAATTGGTGCTTTTTCTGTTTGCTTTGTTTTGCTTTTGATAAGTGGACAACATAGCTGATCCAAGGAAAACAGAGTATGTTGCCCTCTTGTGGTACAATAGTGTGTACTCCTGACATTAACACCGTGGGGAAAAAATGGTTTTGTTTTTTAATTAATTGTTCGTGCTGCCTTAAAATTTTAAGTTTAGTCAGTTTGAAACATTAAGTTGTACTCCGCGACAGCTTGGACAGGCCATTGATACGATGAATTAATTTTTTTTTTTTTTTTGTCTGTACCTGATATAATTTACAAACTAAGTTTCAGTTAATCAAGATCATTCATTGGCAACTACGTTGTCAACTAACTCTTTGGAGTATTAGCTAGTATACTGTTAGGGGGATAAGTTGACCTGTAGGTACTTGCAAAGTTATAGGCCTATAGTTGGAATGTCTGTTGGGGGAGCATCAAAATAAAGTCTTAAAAGATATTAAGCAGCCAGTCATCTATATTCTAATGACTGACCTGTACTTGCAGTTATTTATAGTTACAGCTGACTTCACAATTCAAAATGTTTTCTTCAGCATTAATAGACAGATATTAACAGATATAAAAGTTGTTTTTTATACATTTATTTTATTACTATTATTTTTGAGTTTATAACATCTGCTCCTGAAATTAGTTTTACTACAATACCGCTTTGCTGTACCACCATTTTGTACCAGCAGAGAGCAGCATCGCATTATCTAGTTTTCGCGGTGACTCGGTCTAAATTAGGAACTTGAAATAGGCAACACTGGCTGTAAAAACCATTACATGCTGGTCTACAAAAGCAACTTGCAATATTTTTAAATAGCCTATGCTATATGGTCAGTCATGTTTAGAAATGTTTGTGCTTGTGTTGATATGGGGATTTTGTGTATATTGTTTTCAGGGGGTATTTTTAGAATGTCAGCTGACCTTCAAAGACCACATTGCAAAGACAGCTCGATCATGCAGGGTTGCACTCCACAATATAAGGAAGATCAGGCCCTTCTTAATGGTGCTTGCTGTGGAACTTCTTGTCCAGGCCAGGCCCTTGTCATTTCTAGGCTGGATTACTGCAGTGCCCTTCTAGATCACTCCTCTACAAATTATTCACAATGCAGCAGCTCAACTGGTCTTCAGTGACCCCAAAACAGAGCCCATGTCTCAACTCTCTTTATCTCTCTGCACTGCCTACGGGTGGCAGCTCACATCAAGTGCAAGACATTGATGTTTGTGTATAGAAAAGCCACAGGCTCCACATTCTCTCTCTCTTACCAGTTTACATCCCTCTAGAAGCCTGTGGTCAGTAAGCGGTAGCCTACATCACAAAATCACTTCCCAGAACTCTCTTATTGATCGTTCCTTGCTGGTGGAATGATCTTCCCAACCCCATCCAGAATGTGGATGACAACTTTTATGAGACTGCATCCTACTGAAAAATAAATAAATATATGTTAAATGCTAAGTAGTGAAGTACTGGTTTTAACTAATGTTCGTTGAAACTAATGATTTTAGCAATAAGCAATAAACAACTGCTTCTTAAATACACTTGTTGTGCAGCCACAAATCGTAGGCCTAAGGTAAAAAAAAAACAAAAAACATTTTTATTCTGAAATTGTTGCAGTAAATTGTGAAAAACTTCACTGTCAAATCCACATGATACAGACAGCTCAATGGCATTGATATTGCCAGTCTGAATTAGTTTTCTTCTATCTTACTTTTACACTCATCTTCATGGGTAATTTGTGACTAATGCCACTTTTTCTCAAAATGTGATCTCATTTTAGTCATAATAATATGTCTTTCAAAACACTAATTTGTGGCAAATGACAATAGCTTAGGGAATACAGAGAGTGGTTATTAGTATAGGAATCATGTGGATGTAGCCAAGAGCTGTTTGTTGTGCACTTAAACAAGCAGCCATGCTCTAAAATTTAATGAGAAGATAAGGGATTTATTTTAATATTCTATAACTGCTTTTCACTCTCAGACACAAAGAAACAACATTTTCTTTCACTGTTTCTCATTTTCTTATTTAAAAAAAAAACAGAAACCTGCATGGGAAACTTCAATGTGAATAAATGTTTTATCTCTAAAGAACCATGTGGATCAACTCAAGTGCAACAGTGCAGTTTTGATTATTTTTAGACATTTCAAAATATCTTCTCTCTTTTTTTAATCTCTCTGTATTTCCCGACAGCAGTCTCAAAGAAAACGAAGGTTCCCTCAGTTGTTTGTTTTAAATAAAATCTTGTATGTATCCAATTAATAATTCACGTTTTAAGTAATTGCTACATATTGTAGGCAGCAGATTGTCAGGCACTCTATAAACACATGTGCCAAGGTGTTTATCAGTGGCAGACAGAAAAATAGTCAGATGTAAGGGTACATTTCACAAACCCCATGATTATATGTACTTAACTTTTAAATATAACGCATTCCCATCCAGTATGGGCAAGTTCTCTTCTCCTCGCTCTTTGTCATAGCTGACTTGCTTTTATTGTTGAACTTCAAAGGCCATGGTAAGAAGTTCTGGGCATTGGTATAATGAAGAAAATAAATGCTATTTTGCTTTTTTCTTTAATGGTATTTTTTGGTCCTCTCTGTCTTCAGAAAAGCACACTTGTTTACTATTTAAAATGTAACACTTCAGGGGAAAGATGCACACCTTCATTTCTCACTTGTTGACAGTGGAAAGAGCAACAAGAGGAAGTTATTTTATTATCACTTCATTGTGCAAACCACGGAAAATTTTACTTTTGATAAACCAAAAAAAAAAAAATTATTGTCTTTGGGGCATAAAATCTACAAATTTACACTGCAAATTAGTCAGTGTTTAATTCCCAATGTTAAAGCATGTCAGAGTAAAGTGTTGACGTTATACTGTAGAGTTAGATTTTGATAAATTAACACTATCAGAGTTAAAAGCTGATTCAGTGTAAAACCACAGTGTTACAGGTAACTAACGCTGCCAGTGTTACTTCCAACATCCTGGTATGTATGCAGCGCTGTCACTGAAGAATCTTCCAGATGCCATTTTCCCTCAGTTTCAGAATAGCAACTGGTAAATCAAGCTACCTCAGTGCTTGTACTTTATAGACTTTCTGTATGGAAATACAGTTATAAATGTACTGTTAGTTAAATGACTTAAGACAGAGGGACGAATTGTAAGTTTTGGCGGTTCAGTCGTGGTTGTTTGTGTAACGTTAATTAGTTCGCCGGACTACGATACTTTCTTCACTTCTGTTCAATACTGACAGCTATCAGAATGTTATTTTAAGTAATTTAATGTACGTGAGTGTGTTTAAATGGCCACGTTTTGTGCACTCTCAGACATTAAGTAGTTGTACGGCCATGGCCATGTAACATTACTTTGGACATGGACAAGAAATTTTTGTCTCCCGCATGGTGCCTAAAACCATAACATTTACATGTAAGTTTAACTTGCACGTATTTCTGTCTCAGCAAAGGCTATTTTGTGCGCTGTTACAGCCACCAGTCTTTAAACAAAAAAAAATAAAAATAAAAAAAATAAATAAATAAATATATATATATATATATACACACACACACACACACACGTGTGTGTGTGTGTGTGTGTGTGTGTGTGTGTATCAACGTTTCCTTTAATTCGTATTTTAGCGCCTAAACGAGCGAGGGGAGTCTGTCTCTGCTCGTGCAATTCTTCCAGATGCCATTTTCCCTCGCTTAAGAGAGTTGCTGAATGTATCTGGTGAGTAAATTAATAAAGTAATTTAATGTACATAAGTGTGTTTAAATGGCTGCCTTTTTGCTCTTCCTCAGACATTTGTTCACCCAAAAATAAAATCAACACTTCTTTAATCTGTATTTTAGCGCCGAAATTAGCAAGAGGAAGCACTGCCTCTGCTCGTGCAGTACTTCCTTCCTAGCCTTTTTCACAAGAATCGGAAATTACATCTGCGCACGGTAAAGTTAGTTCTGTTACAGGTCTGCGCATCTTATATCAGTGTGCCCTTTTCTCAAATAGTGCTTCTTACCTTTTCTGTTTTGTCTGTTTTCCAAGTTGTTATATAATCTGTAAACAAATATCATTTTACTTGTTTGAAACTTATGGCTACTCAGACCAATGACTAGTGAGATAATGTGCTTAAAGGAACACTCCACTTTTTTTGGAAATAGGCTCATTCTCCAACTCCCCCAGAGTTAATAAGTTGAGTTTTACCGTTTTTGAATCCATTCAGCCGATCTCTGGATCTGGCGATAGCACTTTTAGCATAGCTTAGCATAGATCATTGAATCCGATTAGACCAGTAGCATCGTGTTCAAAAATGACCAAAGAGTTTCGATATTTGTCCTATTTAAAACTTGACTCTTCTGTAGTTATGTCGTGTACTAAGACCGGCGAAAAATGAAAAGTTGCGATTTTCTAAGTTGATATGATTAAGAACTATAGGCTACTCTCATTCTGGCATAATAATCAAGGAACTTTGCTGCCGTAACATGGCCGCAGCAGGTGCAGTGATATTACGCAGCGCCTGAAAGTAGTCCCCAGCTAGGTAGTTATAATATAGCTGGGGACTACTTTCAGGCGCTACGTAATATCACTGCGCCATGGTACGGCAACAAAGTTCCTTGATTATTACGCCGGAATAAGAGTGTAGTTCCTAGCCAAATTGGCAACTTTTCATTTTCTGCCGGTCTTAGTAAACGATATAACTACAGAAGAGTCAAGTTTTAAATAGGACAAATATCGAAACTCTTTGGTCATTTTTGAACGCGATGCTACTGGTCTAATTGGATTCAATGATCTATGCTAAAAGTGCTATCGCCAGACCAGGAGATCGGCTGAATGGATTCCAAAACAGTAAAACTCAACTTATTAACTCTGGGGGATTTGGAGAATGAGCCTATTTCCAAAAAAAGTGGAGTGTTCCATTAACATAGCGCTGGATGATCTATTCTCCGTCTCCAGCAAAGTCCCTTATTAACCACCCAGCCAAATTTGAATGATAAAAAACCTCCAAGTAACTAAAATTAGTTATCAAAATCTCTCTGCTCTCAAACGCTGGGGGCGTGTCCGCTGTCAGCGCTGAAACCACGCCCACTCGCGGGAACGCGGCGGTCTCTCTCAACTGTCAAATACCGCTACAACCTGAATGGATGCTACTGATGCTCTAGTAGCTTAATTGTATTTATACAGCCATACATGTTTGAGTGTGCAAGTTCATTATTTAATTGTAGACGCGCGTCAGCTCTGCAGTGACTTGAAACCTTCTGGTCTTCAAGGCGTGCGTGGCTCATGATTACTTAGCAACGGCAAACACACAAGCTCCGGTGCGCTCTGAAAGAAGAGAAAGCGGTACAGCTGGCGTTTCCATGCGTTTTTAGATGCTAATTGTGAACGCTCCGTTTTTAAATTGTATGTATTCTGCCACATATTGATGTCTCTGAGCTAAGACCTGGATATCCACCCTAGAACTGTCCCTGCCTAGAATCTATTTCTAACATCACAGACATTCAAAAAGACAAACTAAGAACTTGATCTCTCAACATAGTTATTATAGTGTTAGGGGCGGGGCCACGCTCGGTGGCTCCATTGCGTCATCGAGCCACCATTTTAGCCCCGCCCAATAAATCCTGAACACAGAATTGGTGAAAAACTGTTTAACGGTTTAACTCCACAATTCAGTACTACATAGTTCAGAATCTGTTTCAGCAGTACATTTCTAACATTTGTAATGTGTTTAGAAACAATTCTCAGAATTCTCTTTACACGGACTTTAAGCAATTCTCAGTCCGGTTGAAGCATATTAAACTCGACACAACAACCTAATCCCGATAGAATAGGAACAAAGCAACTGAGTCATCTCTTGTTTAATATGTATTTCCAAGGAAACGTTATACAATGTACATTTACTCCATCACATTAATGCAAAGAAGAGCATGTAGAAAATTCAACAATACTTTAATAATAATAATAATCATAGCGAAAAAAATCATGTGGAGAGTCATAATTCACAGCCAGCACCAAATGGACAGAATGGCAAAGCTAACTGAACTGCCACCATTTAGAATTAAACAAACTTGTATTTGTGATTACCCGAGCTGACCAAACAGTTAATTGTGAAATGTTTGCACTTTGTAGAGTACAGTACCGGCAGTTCAAGCATTTTCATAGGATCTAATTTGTAAAAAAAAAAAAAAAGACTTTGATTCTCGAATTCATTCTTGTTCAGTACGGCCGCTGTTGTCACCGGAAAAACTTTTACCCTGCAAGCGCCAATCCGGAAGCCAGAAACGCGGAAGTGTGAAAAAGGCTAATTGTCTACACTTAAGAGAGTTAAAGATACTTCTGTGGTAAGTAAAGCTACTTAAAGTGATATTTCACCAAAAATGAAAATTCTGTCATTAATTACTCACCCTCATGTTGTTCCAAACCTGTAAGACCTTCGTTAATCTTCGGAACACAAATTAAGATATTTTTGATGCAAGCTGAGATCTCTCAGACCCTCTATAGACAGCAAGGTTACTACCACGATCAAGCTCCATGAACGTATAAAGGAGATGAGTAAAATAATCCATGTGACATCAGGGATTCAACCATTACGAAGCTAAGAGAATAGTTTTTGTGCACAAAAGAAAAAAACGGCTTTATCCAAATTCGTCTCGACCTCACTGTAGCGTCATTTTGGAGAATATCCACTGAACGCAAGCAGCATATGCTCTTCTGTGTCAGCTGCACCACACGGATACATTGTTTTGTTCAAATCGAAGTGTACATACAACATAGAAAATGAATGGGGTCTGAGAGCTGTCACATTCCATCAAAAACATTTGAATTTGTGTTCTGAAGATTAACGGAGGTCTTATGGTTGTGGAACAACACGAGTGTGAGTAGTGACCGAATTTTAATTTTTGGGTGAACTAACCCTTTAAGCGTTGCATTTTATGGACTTTTGTGTATTGAAGAATACACGTCAGCATGTATTGTTAAATTATTTGTGATATATGTGATATATTTTTTGTTAAATATTTGTTGCCTTTGTATAGTTATCTAACAAATGTATCTATATACTTTTTAAATTTGCTTGTCGTTTTGTTGCGACTGATAATCATCTTTAGAGTATGATTTACAGGTTTGATTTGTAAAGTGGGGAAGAATGATTTGCAAGGTTCAATTCCTGAGCCAAAAGAAGTATGTTAAGATAGGGGAGGCGTGCTTTGAGATGTTCATCGCTGAAGATAGTTTTTTTTCCCTCAAAATGAAAAGGTTATGCAAATGTGTTAACTACATTTTGATAAATGTTTTACTATTTTTTTTTTTTTCAATAGCCAGAGAAAAGTTCTCCATACAACAAGACAAGACCCTAACAGTGATGGACGATGGAGGAATAGAGATTGATGCTGATGTGTTTCCAGAGTTGGTGACCAAGGATGTGTGCTTGGTCATTCATGGTGATTCTAACGAAGGTATGTCTTGTGCAAGAATAAGATAAGATTGACGAAGTTGTAGGCTGTCATAAAGGAAATGAAATTTCATAAAGGAAATTTGCCAGAATAAGCTCAAATATTAAATTGTTTTATGTTATTGCATGTCTCTATTACAGTGTTTCAGCATGAAAGTCTTAAAAGTTTGTTAGTTTAATTGACAAAACAAATGATGCTGACATAAGTTCTCATAGGACTCATAGGACATGAGGATGAGCAGTGTAAACAGGCTATTTCTTTGACCCATACCAATGATCAGGAGATATATTCCAGAAGATGCGAGAGACATTTGCGTATCGACAAAGACTGATCCACAACACTGAAATTTCAGCTACAGTTTTGTCAGTGTTCCCAAGACGTTTGGACACAAAAGGATTAGTAAGTTTAAAATTACTGTGCATATTACTGTAAATAAAGTGTCAGTAAGGAAGCATACAATTAATCCACACAATTTAACTGGTATATTGAAAGTCTTTTGAAGTAACAATTAGGTCTGATAAATTCAAACGTCAATTAATGTTAAAACATTTTGGCAAATGTTAAGAATCTTGCGTACCACATTAACGTTTATGTTGCCAACAATGTTTTGAGTTTGAGCCGATCTTCTCACTTCAAAAGACTGTTACGATATGAGCCGGACACAGAGATGAGTGATATCAAACGTGAGTTTATTGACAGGTAAGTGAGAGGTGAGTATCCAAAATAGCGTTGTGATAATCAGTGAGTAACTTGTTTCTTTCCACAGTAGCGGGGAGGACGAGATGAAGGGATCCACAAGGACAAACTCACACTCAAACACCATCGACAGAGGATCTGGAGGAGGAAGATAACAAAGGGAGATGGAGAACAGGTGGTATAAATCACAAGGTATGTAAATGGTAGGTAAGGATATTCCTTTGCTTGCCGTGAGGTCGGAGTCCACGTTGGAATGAACGAGATCGGACGGTGTGGTGTGAGTGATGCTGGTTTAAGTAGTGTGCTTGATGGCTGTGGTGATTGAGTGCAGGTGCGGGTGATTAGTATACGGGTGACCTGGAACGCTGTGATTGGTGGAGTGAAGGGCCTGACTGATCCGTGACAAAGACTTGGAATAAACTATTTGAATTGTATGAATTAATATCATGCTACCTTTACGTTTTGGAGTTTCAAAGTGTTGGTAGCTGTTGATTTTCATTGTATTTGCATTTCATGAAGCTGAGAGAGTGTGTATTAAAGATATCTCTTGTGTTCAAAGAATGACATCAGGGTGGCAAGTTTTCATTTTGGGTGAACTCTCCCTTAAATAATGTTCTCCTCCTTGCTTGCTTTTTTTTCTCCCCTATGTATCTTAATGTTTTAGATTCTTCAAGACTTCAGCCTTCTCTTTGGACCTGAAACGTCTGCTAGACCAAAGTTGATAAAGGAGGCATTAATGCTTGCATCGACACCGTATCTGGAACAGCTTTTACAATCAGCCAGAGAGGAGCAAGGGGAATCCTGTGAAGACATCTTGAAAAGTATTTATTATTTGTGTAATTTATTTTCATAATTTTTTTTTTGTGTGTTGTCGATTGATTAAATTTGTATGACATACTAGTTTTTAGTAGTTGAATCAATTGTTTTTGCAGGTTGGGACGGTGATATGTCCACTTTACTTCTGCTGCCTGTCACCTTTTGGCGAAATTCGCCGTTTTCACCTTGTAATCGGTCATTCACGTGAATCGTGTAGATCTGTAAAAAAAATAACATTGGTGGTGGGGGAGGGGGGTCGTATCTGCGAGTCATCTGTGTCACGTCACCTGTAGCATTTTTTTTCCCTCTGTAGGTAAAGGATTGGACCCGCCCTACTCTGCCTCTGATTGGCTTACCTTAATGTCCTTTCCCTCATCCAACCAAGCAACTTATTTTTTGAAGTAATTGGGCTATGCTGGTGGTTAGATTAGCCGGTTTGTAGCTAGCTAAATTAAGTTCACTGTAAAACAGAACGGAATGCATTTGTATCTGCTGTAAATTGTGTTCCAGTATAAATGGTGATTACCGTGTGAGGCTGTTGTATTTTTATTTATTTTTTTTTGTTTGTTTTTGTTTTTGGCTGCTGTTGCAATAGCTATGAAGATTGTAAGTTACGTTATCACTACATTAGTTTGCTACCCTTTGCAAAATGCTCCTCAGTCTCGACCTTAACATTTGTCTCACATATCAGTAAGCTATTACTCTGACATGAAGTCGATTTGAAAACTGTTCGACCTACAAGTAAAGCATACTGTTTAATGTACACTCATTGCCAAAAATATCGGCACCCTTGGCAAATATGATCAAAGAAGGCTTTGAAAATTAATCTGCATTGTTAATCCTTTTGATCTTTTATTAAAAAAATTCACAAAAATCTAACCTTTCATCAGATAATAAGAATTTAAAATGGGGGGAAATAACATTGTGAAATAAATGTTTTTCTCTAATGCAGGTTGGACACAATTATTGGCACCCCTAGAAATTCTTATGAGTAAAATATCTCTGAAGTATATTCCCATTCATATTCATAATTTTGAGCATTCCAGGGTGACTATGAACATGAAATTATCCAGCCATTGCTTCCCGTTTCAAAGAAATATAAATAGGAGGGAAAACAAACCCCAAATTTCCTTAATCATCCATCACAAACATATATTTCTGATGTGCAGCAAAAGATAATTGAGCTTCACAAATTAGTGAAGTGGCTTTAAGAAAAAGCTAGAGCAGTGAAGATTCCCATTTCCACCATCAGGGCAATAATTAAGAATTTCCAATCAACATAAAATGTTACGAAACTGCCTGGAAGAGGACGTGTGTCTATATCGTCCTAATGCACGGCGAGAAGGAGAGTTTGAGTGACCACAGCTGGAGATTTGCAGAAAGTAGTTAAGTCTCGGGATCAGAAAGCCTTGAAAAAAATTGTCAAACAGCACCTACATCACCACATGTTGTT
This sequence comes from Acrossocheilus fasciatus, assembly GCA_036784905.1. Classification (NCBI taxonomy): domain Eukaryota; kingdom Metazoa; phylum Chordata; class Actinopteri; order Cypriniformes; family Cyprinidae; genus Acrossocheilus; species Acrossocheilus fasciatus. Next base: position 20,085,581 of record CM071953.1, read on the forward strand.
CGGGAGGGTTTCAAGAAAAATGCTCCTAGCTCATCCAAAAACAAACTCAAGCATATTCAGTTATCAGACACGACTGGAACTTCAAATGGGACTGGCTTCTATGGTCAGATGAAACTAAAAAATGAACTTTTTAGCACAAAACACTCAAGATGGGTTTGGTGAACACAGGGATAAAAAGTACCCTATGTGTACAATGAAATATAAAGCTGTTTTTTTGATGTTGTGGGCCTATATTTCTGCTGGAGGTCCTGGACATCTTGTTTAGGCACATGGCATCATGGATTCTATCAAATACCAACAGATAAAAAATCAATAAGTGACTGACTCTGTTAGAAATCTTAATAATGGGCCATGTTTGGGACATGTTTGGATCTTCCAACCGTACAATAATCCAAACACAAACCTCAAAAACAACACAAAAATTGGTCACTGAGCACAAAACCAAGCTTCTGCTATGGCCATTCCAGTCCTCTGACCTGAACCCTATAGAAAATGAGTGGTGAACTGAAGAGAAGAAGCACCAACATGGAGCTGGGAATCTAAAAGGTCTGGAGTGATTCTGGATGAAGGAATGGTCTCTGATCTCTTGTCAGGTGTTCTCTAACCTCATCAGGCATTATAGGAGAACATTTAGAGCTGTTAAACTGGCAAATGGAGGTTTCAAAAATTATTGAATAAAAGGGTGCCGTTAATTGTGGCCAATGTGTATTAGAGAAAAACAAAATGATATTTCCCTCAATTTTAAATTCTTATTATCCAATGAAAGGTTAGATTTTTGTGATTTTTTTTTTTTTTAAATAAAAGATCAAAAGGATCAACAATACAAATTAATTTTCACAGCCTTCTTTGATCATATTTAACAAGGGTGCCGATATTTTTGGCAATGAGTGTACAGTAATATTAGTATCACTCAGCTCAAGTGGAGGCAGCGCTATCTTGCTGCGTTCAAGTGCTCCTGGGACGTTCGTACTTACGAGTTGACCAGTCGTTATCATGACGTCGGGTGCGTTCAAGTCACTTTGGTCGGAACAAGATGACTTTTCTTCATAAAATTCGACGATTTTTTTAAACTCAACATCCACAAAATATTGAATGAAGAATGTGCATCAGTGTGTTTTTTCTTTTTTTTATTTAATTTATGAAGGGGATGTAAACTGAATAATTATATATTCTATTATAATTATACAATAATATTGTGTGTAGGCTATGTAACTTATATAGTTTTATTGTACATTACAAAACAATAATCATTTTATTCATTTCGACAACTTAACCGATGCTGCATATTAAAGGTGCTATATGTAGGATTGACACCCAGCGGTTGAACTAGGTATTGCAGTCCAAATTCAAAATATTGGAGACGGTTTTTTTCACCCGGCCCCTCCTCCTCAGATTTGACGCACACGCAGGTTGCCACATTAACGACACCAACAGAAACGAGCACACATGCTGAGGAATGAAATTAAATACGCTGTGTTTTCCGCCAACTGGCAACCCTCTGTGCCGAAATACAATTGGGTAAACTGGCAGTGGGCGGGTTTCACAAACCATAACAAACACAGACATTCCGGGCCGGAATGCACATTTTCAAAGGAGAATAACTGACTGTAGCATTGTTTTTCAGATAAACAAGTATGTTAACTTAGCATGTTTCTTAAATATCTACAAACATATTATGGTATTTTTATGCTTTAGTAGAGTCAAAATCCTACACAGCACCTTTAATGGTTTTAGTCTTTGGTTCTGTCCATTGCATCTGACACGTTTTTTCACTGAAACGCCGCCAACTCGGAAATTAAAAAAACTAAACTAAAAATTCTGAGTTTCCCCACTTGTAGTAACGACTTTGTGGTGGCGTTCATGTGCGTTCAACTCGTAAATACTATGTATCCGACATGATTTGAATGCAAGTGTCACTGTAACAACCTGTTTCAAGACGGAGAAACACCTCGCGTTTAGCCCGTCAGCTGCTTCAAAAATTCGAGTGCTGAAATGAAGATTTACAGTGGTTTATTTGCCCTGACTAAGTTCATGTAACATCTTAACAACAATCCTTGTTGATTGTAGACCGTAGTTGTTTCTCAAACGTCTTTTAATCATATAAAGGTGTTTATCCTTGAATGGTGCACTGCAAAAAATGATTTCCTATTTAAGAGTTTTTTTCTTGTTTCTAGTCCAAATAGTTAAAAATTCTTAAATCAAGAGGCATTTTCTAGACAAGTAAGAACTGTCTTCTTTTCAGAAAAAAAGTCAAAATTAAGTGAGTTTTTCCTTAAAACAAGCAAAATAATCTTATTTCAAACCCGAAAACAAGATTATTTTGACTTTTGACTTATTTTGATTTTGATTTAAGAATTAATAGATATTTGGACTGGAAACAAGACAAAAAAATGTAAGAAAAGCATTTTTAGCAGTGTGTAACATTTTCTCCCTATAAAGCACTTTGACTTGCCATTGTGTGTGAAATGTGCTATGTGAATTATGTGAATTAACTTGCCCTTAGTTTTAACACACCTGTGTGTGTGTGTGTGTGTGTGTGTGTGTGTGGGGGGGGGGGGGGGGGGGGGGGGGGGGGTTGGAGTTTTGGTTGGTCACCGTTTTCACCCCTGACGAGTTTGCACCCCTGAATCACTGAACTGAATATTTTTCTCCATATAGACGAGATCAACAGGTTTAGTGTCTGTGCAGCTTCAGAGGGCTCTACACAATCCAAGCCAGGGAAAAAGGGTCTTATTTAGCGAAATTGGATAAACAAGATGGCGCCGGGTTGTTCTCTGGCGTGCCGTCGACTCTCATCGTTGTCAATTGTATTATATGTATTGTTGTGGGCAATATGGCTGTTCGTGGTAGAAACTTCTGCTGCCCTTACCTACGATCACCAAGCTCTTCTTGATTTACGTCCTCTTTTGTCGGACTGGTGTAAACATATCCCGATTGAGGACCACTGTTTTAACTCACGGATGTCTTCTACCTTTCCTGTGGTTACCTGTCGACCGACGGGTTGCTGTTTTCATCGTAAAAAGTGCTGGAGAAAGAGGGGTGTAGATTTTCGGAACCTCCGGACTTTGGAATACGTTAAATCAGCGGACTCACTCATGGTTATTGGTCCACAGCAGGTGAAATTGGCGATGGTAAATGCAAGATCCATCAGTAACAAATCGTTCATTTTAAATGACTTTTTTATATCTCAAGATCTGGACTTCTTATTTCTGACAGAAACGTGGCTCAACGCTGGTGAGTTAGATTCATTAGCAGATTTAACACCAGAGGACTGTGATTATTTCAATTCTCCGAGATTAGTGGGTCGAGGTGGAGGCTTGGCCACTGTTTTTAAAAAAGGTTTTAAATGTAGGCTAGTTCCTCTCGCTCAGCATTATTCTACATTTGAGCTGCAGATATTAAGAATTCATTTATCCAGTTATGTGACTTGTGTCCTTATTTATAGACCTCCAAAATATAATAAGGGCTTTATTCACGAGTTCGGGACTTTTCTGTCTAATATAGTTCCTACTGTGGACAAATTACTGATCTTGGGTGACTTTAATATACATGTTCATGTATGTAACTTCAGTATTACTGAAAGTTGTTTGTCTGACCATATGCCGGTTATGTTTAATATATTACTCTTGTACTCCCTTTCAAGTGAGCAGCATGATGTATATTACGCCCGAGTATTAACTTCCTCAACTGCAGAGGAATTTTCCAATGCATATTTAGAGTCCACAGCTAGAACCGTGTTAGAAGTGCCATCTAATAGCCACAATACTGAGGATCTAACTGTGTTGTTTAATGAGACTTGTACAAATATTTTAGATCTACTTGCACCACTAAAACCAAAAGTTTTTAAATTGATTTTTTCAGGAGTAAGATTGAGGTTTTATATGAATCTATTCCGAGTATTTACGTTGCCTCCGAATCTTCCAATTCGTGACTGTTAATGCTCAGTTAACGCATTTTTATCCAATTGATCTTGATAAATTGATAGAGTTAACTTTAAAATTAAAACCGTCCACGTCTCCAGTGGATTTTATGCCAACTCGTTTCTTTAGAGAGGTGTTAGGTGTGATTGGCCCAGCTGTTCTGACTATCATCAATAGCTCTCTGAGCTCTGGCATTGTCCCCTCTTATTTTAAGCACTCAGTGATTCGGCCATCTCTGAAGAAGCCTAATCTTGACACATCTGATTTTAGTAATTTTCGACCTATTTCCACATTGCCTTTTCTGTCGAAAGTGTTGGAAAAGACTGTTTCTATCCAATTGTCCGCATTTTTATCAGATCACCATATTCATGACAGTTTTCAATCAGGATTTAGGGCCCGCCATAGCACCGAAACGGCTCTTCTTAAAGTGTCAAATGACCTCTTGCTCACTTTGGATTCTGGAAACTCTGCTATTTTAATTTTGCTCGATTTAACTGCCGCCTTTGATACAATCCACCATAGAATTTTGTTAGATCGTTACAGCAGGAGGTTGGAATTAGTGGTAGTGCTTTACAGTGGTTTTCTTTGTATCTGTCTAATAGGTCTGTATCGGTTACAGTGGGTAATCAGTCTTCTTCTGCAGTTCCTCTATCTTGTGGGCTCCCACAAGGGTCCGTATTAAGTCCAATTCAGTTTTCTCTATATATGCTACCGTTGGGGAGTATTTTTAGGAAACATGGGATTGCATACCACTGTTACGCTGACGATACTCAGTTATTTGTCCCATTACACTCAGTTGATAAGTCTTGTGCTACAATCGTCAAGTGTCTCGAGGATGTAAAATCCTGGATGGCTAAGAATTTTCTCCATTTAAATGAGAGTAAAACAGATGTGGTTGTTTTCGGTCCTCTTAGCTCTTCGACACTTATTTCTAGTTATTTGGGGTCTCTTTCTAGGAATATTCATCCATTTGCAAAAAACCTGGGTGTATTTTTTGACTCAGAGCTGAATTTTATGAAACAAGTTAATACTGTGGTGAAAACTAGTTTTTACTATTTAAGGTTAATATCTAAGATTAAACCTATGCTCTCATTTAGAAATCTGGAGACAATCATCCATGCTTTTATATCATCAAGATTAGATTATTGTAATGTTGTGTATTTAGGATTTTCTCAGTCTTTGATAAATCGATTACAGCTTGTCCAAAATGCTGCTGCCAGACTATTGACTGGTAGGAGAAAGAGGGATAGAATAACTCCAATTTTAGCATCCTTGCATTGGTTACCTGTTAGATACCGGATTGATTTTAAGGCCTTAGTAATAATTTTCAAAATTTTAAATGGTCTCGCACCTTTGTATTTGTCAGATCTGGTTAATTTGCATAAACCTGTGAAAAATTTGAGATCTGCTGATAAACAATTGCTCCAGGTACCGCGGTCCCGACTTAAGCGAAAAGGGGATCGGGCCTTTTCGATTGCCGGTCCTCGGCTATGGAATAATCTACCTCTAGACATTCGGGTTGCCCCCTCAGTGTCCGCTTTTAAAACGGGTCTGAAGAAGCATTTTTATGTTATGGTGTTTGAATCCGACTTAGGTGAGACGTAATGTATGTTTCTTTTTAAGATGTGTTTGTCATTGTTATGTGTTTGGTTTTGCTGGAATGCATTGTACAGCACTTTATGCTGCTCAAAAGGCAGTAGAAATGTGCTATATAAGAAAATAAACTAAACTAAACTAAATGATCCTTTTCTTAAAATACCGAAATTTATATACTTTTTAACCAGAAATTCTTGTCTTGCAGTATGACTTTCTTGTATTACGTTGAATCACGGCCACATAAGAGGGAAAGATTTATAAAGCTGTTGACAATATGTTAATTTGATTATTGATGTATCACAGCTGTTATCGTTGTCTCTTTGTTTATATTGCCCTATCGAGTGTTGTTTTCTCTCTTTCTCTCTCTCTCCCTGCAGAACCTTTATCCCCCACCTGAGGTTAATTAAGAGCTCTGCTGTGATTGGGTGAAAGGAGAGGAGAGCTGAGAACTCGTCCTTAAACTCCAGAATTTAGTGTGAAGCCTTAGTTGGTGCTTTGGTGTACCTTTATCTCAATTGTATTGAGACTGTTGAAGTAGAGTTTCTGTCTTTTGTCTCATTGATTACAGCTAAGACTGAGACTTAATCTAAAGAGAAATGAGTGTTAACTTCAGTACCCCATTATAAATCTAGGACAAATATCGAAACTCTTTGATCGTTTTAGAACGCGATGCTACTGGTCTAATTGGATTCAATGATCTATGCTAAGCTATGCTAAAAGTGCTCTCGCCAGATCCGGAGATCGGCTGAATGGATTCAAAAACGGTAAAACTCAACTTATTATCTCTGGTGGAGTTGGAGAATGAGCCTATTTCCAAAAAAAGTGGAGTGTTCCTTTAAGCTTTAATTTATGTCTTTTGTTTTGGATTTAGTAGGAAGGTGGGTGCCATTTTGTTTTGTACTACTTATTTTCTCTTGTTTATGTTAGTTTAATCTGCTGTATTTTGTTTTGTTTTCTTTGAAGTTTAGTCAGTTGGGTTATACATTTCCTTTTATGTGTGTTATTTTGGCCTTGCCCCCTTCTGAAGTTATGAAAGTATGGGATATTGAAGTGCGCAGGCTTGAACTGGAAGCTTTAAAGGTCCCATGGCATGAAAATTTAACTTTGAGGTTTTTTTAACATTAATATGAGTTCCCCTAGCCTGCCTATGTCCCCCAGTGGCTAGAAATGGTGATAGGTGTAAACCGAGCCCTGGGTATCCTGCTTTGCCTTTGAGAAAATAGGCCCTTTCGGATCTCAGGAAACTTTTCATAGTACCCAAACTAATTGTGGAAATACCCACTTTTTGGCGTGTTCGCACCGCGGGAACTAGGAACTGTTTTAGTTCCCGGAACTCCATTTGGAGGAACTAATTAGCTCCTACTTCAGAGTAGGATCTAAAACAGTTCCATAGGAACTATCATGACGTAAGCGTACGCTGATTGGCTAAACGCGTACGAAAATGCCCTCACCCGCCATGATTTAAAATGCCGTGTAAACACATACTGTGTAAACATCGCATCAACTTATTTCGAAAGAATGGAGAACAGCGATAGACAGACGGATGCTGAAGTGCAGGAACTTTTGAACATTTTGAACTCGCTTAACGTATATGTCAACATTCCATGTCCATTATTGTGAACCCCGCAAGACACAACAAAAACACAGCTCCGATCACAGCGTCCTCCATCCTCCTGTTGTTAATGTTGTTATTTGTTTTGGTTGTTGAACACCGCGTACAAATGACGTCGCTGACGACCGGCTTACGTCACTTCTTAGTACCCACTGTTGGTGCGAATGCAATCCATTAAATGGTACTGGGAAATAGTTAGCGCAAAATTGTTCCAATACTTTAGTACTGTACTTTTAGTTCTGGAGCTAAAGCGGTGTGAAAGGGGCTTATGAAAGCTCAGATGGCCCGATCTGGAATCTTCCCTTTATGTCGTCATATGGGGAAAGGTTACCTCCCCTTTCTCTGCTTTGCCCGCCCATGAGAAAATGAGCTACTACCGTGCAAGGCGAGCGCAATATATTTTTTTTCCTCAAGAGACATCATGGCTTGCAAACGAGCAAAGCATGGCAGTTGCTCAGTGTTTGGATGTACAAATGAACACCGAAGTATTTTTTTTTAGTTCCTTCATCCGAGCCTATGGCTAGCATTAGCTACATGATAATAACTGTAACAGCATACATAAACCAACTAAAGTACTGTATCCAGACACAATATTTTAAACTAACCATTCGGAGATGTCCTGCTGTAGCCGCTGAGTTGCAACTTCTTCATCCGGTGCTTCTCCATCCAGATCAGATTCTGGGTCAAACTGAAAAGCTTGAAGGACTGTGTGTCTATGAGCCATTGCAATACATCCACTGTCAACATTAGCGCATGGTAGCACAAGCTGGTTAAGGCCACACACCCACCCTCCACCTTGCCCCGCCTCTCTCCTCCTCATTAGCATTTAAAGCTACAGACAGAAATGGCACGTCCTAAGGAAAGCTCATTGTGGGACTGGCTCGTAGTGGCTGAAATTGTGCAGGAAGTCTGAATTTCGGGAAAGAGACTTCAGATACAATACTAGGGACCACTTAGGCCTATATAAAAGCATCCAAAAAGCAGCATGTCATGGGACCTTTAAAGCTGCGCAGACCCACCCCATTGCCTCGTTCCAGCCCAATATCGGCTTCACCCGTGAAGCCGCCAGGCGCGGATTCTGCTCCCAATAAAAACTGTAACTCTGCTGATTCCTGGTTTGATTGCTCTCCTGACTTTGACGTGAGTAAATTTATTCGTTTAGTACCGCCATTCCGTGAAACTGAAGTTGAGTCGTATTTTACAGCATTTGCGCGTATAGCCGCTAAATTAAAATGGCCTAAAGATATGTGGGTCCTTCTTTTGCAAAGAGGTCTCTGCTGCATTACCAATCGAACAAGCTCTCGACTATGATCTCGTTAAGGCTGCCGTTTCACGAGCATACGAATTGGTGTTTTCTGTTTTCTTCTCGCAAGAGTTCGCTCACGACGTGCCGGGGAATCCTGTGACGTCATCCTAATCAGCTGATTTTGCACTTCCGATCCAGTTTAGTGTGGTTCAGCAGCAACGTTCTTCGTGCTCAGCTAGAAACAGCGATGATCGCCTAATTCTACTTTCTGCTGTTTTAGACTGTGACTCAGAGTTTCTTCCTTGTGGAAATAACTGTTTTGGTGGGATTATTTTGCCTTGGACTTCGTCACAGAACAGTGCTTAAAGTGCTACTGGATTAAATGAGTTTCACTGGTGAGACCGAAACATACACGCACCCACACCATTGGACTTTTATGGACATTTACACCTATACACATTTGTACATATTTATATATTTTTTCCTGTGTCTTTTTGTGTAATACACTCAGGGTTGGCATTTATTCCTTGTTTTGTTGCTTATTTTACCTGCATTCATTCGAACACAATAGTTAAAGAGGTAACAGGATAATTTTATTTGTATAGCCTGCCTTTTTTCGGCTGAGTGTTACATATTGGTGGCCGGTACGGGACCTCTTTTGTTGTATTCGTTTGGATTTGTGTAATTATCAGAATGGATGTAACAAGTACTGATACAGTTACTGATGTTAATACTGTGAATACTGTAAATACAGAAAACTTAAGTACACCAGTAGATGAACAAGAGATTGTTGAACAACCAGATGTGGATTTTACAGCAGGCCCATTTGTCACCAGGCGCAATCCTACTGCTGAAATAACACCTATGATAAGCTCATTGTACATTTCTGACTATGATCAGTCTGATGATGATGATGATGATGATGATGATGATGAAGGGAGCAGTATTTTAAGTGGTGAAGTTGTACAAACAATGCAGGCAGACATAGCACAACTAAAGGTGGATTTATTGGCCCTCAATCAAAAAGTACAAAATATGGAACATGATTTTTAAACAGTCAGTAGACAGTACAGTATTACCCTTTTCTGCCATCACAAGTTCCAGCAGGTCTGACTACACCTTCGGGTCAAGCTCACTCACTGACAGCTGCTGAGGTGAATCTATACAATGCCTTACCACCAACTGGCAGACTTCCCGAACTCATGTCCTTCACCCCTGAGAGTATACAGTGGGACTCTGACAATCAGGAAGAGTTGCTGAAGTTGATCTCCACCTGGCCACGCACCACTTCAAGCATCCTGGGTAAGACATTAGTCGTACAACACAAGATCACATTGACTGATGACATACCTTTCAAATCCCGGGCATACAGAGTTTCACCCCTCAAAAAACAGATCATTGAGGAACAAGTTGACCCGACAACATCATTGAGCCCTCCTTCTCCCCTTGGTCTTCACCTGTGGTCCTGGTCCCCAAACCTGATGGCTTGTACAGGTTCTGTGTGGATTACAGGAAGTTAAACAGCAAGACCGTACCTGACGCTTATCCAATGCCTCTGATTCATGACATCCTTGAATCCCTGGAAGGCGCCTCCTGGTTCAGTGCATTGGATCTGAGGTCTGGATACTGGCAGGTGGAGATGGAAGAGGCAAGTAAAGAGAAGACTGCTTTTATTACCACCAAAGGGCTATTTCAATTCAAGTCTATGCCTTATGGTCTCAGAAACTCCGCAGCCACCTTCCAACGTTTGATGGAGAGAGTTCTGGCAGACTTGAGGGGAAGGATCTGTTTCGTCTACACTGACGATATCATCATCTATTCAAAGACAATAGAGCAGCTCATTCAACATCTCAACACTGTCTTCCATAAACTCACCCAAGCCAACCTGACATTGAATATGAAGAAATGCCATTTTTTCAAACCACAGCTCAAGTTTCCAGGCCATATAGTCTCCGGGAGGGGTGTGGAGATAGACCGAGAAAAGACCAAGGCTGTTGCAGAGTTCCCCCACCGCAAGACCTTAAAGCTCTGCAAAGATTTCTGGGCTTGGCAGGGTGGTATCATACGTTCATACCCCACTTTGCTGACCTCGCTGCTCCATTGAACCACCTTAAAAAGAGAGGAGTTAAGTGGGAGTGGACTCCAGAATGTCAAGGTAGCTTGAAGGCACTTAAACAAGCACTGCAAAACTCACCTGTGCTCATCCAACCAGGACTGGGTGCTATCCTCACTCAACACTCTGCGGAAGGAGAAAAGATGGTGGCGTATGCTTCACGGACTTTAACGGGGACAGAAAGAAAATATAGTACGTCAGAAAAAGAATGTCTAGCTGTGGTTTGGGCTGTTGAAAAGTGGAGGCATTTCCTGGAGGGGAGGCCGTTTGATGTCTTTACAGATCATGCTGCACTCGCCTGGGCCTTCAACTGCCCCAAAACCTCCTCACACGCTGGACTCTCCAGCTACAATTCAACTTTCAGGTCCATCACAGGAAAGGCTGCCTCAACATGGGTCCAAATGCCTTGTCCAGGGTATGCGAGACACCTTTTTAAGTCATGCCGTCCCATGTCTCTCCATAACTTCTCATCACTTGTCTGCCTTACCTCATTCATTGGAAGAAATTGCTAAAGCTCAGGGTATGGACAATACCATCACTCACCTGCAGTCTGGCATTCAACCTCATTCTGCCAAAGAACAGCCTATCACTTTTGAAGACCACCAAGGGGTGTGGTACCGAACTTTGAAAAATATAGGAGAAAAATATCCGCTGGTGGTACCACAGACACTGAGAACTGACTTCATGCACTATTACCATGATAATCCCCTAGGAGGCCATCTTGGACCGCTAAAAACGCTACTGAAAATCCTAGAGGTGGCATGGTGGCCGTCCGTCAGGAGTGATGTGTGGCAGTACATCAAAAGCTGTGAGGTATGCCAGAAATGCAAACCCAGCAATACAAAACCATCCGGACTTTTACAAAGTTCACAGATCACTGAGCCTGGACACACACTAGGGATTGATCTAATGGGACCATTCCCCACCAGTACGAAACAGAACACTTACCTACTTGCCACTGTTGATTATTACACAAAGTGGGTGGAGATGTTTCCACTTAGGGATGTTAAGACCCAGAAAATTGTGAAGATTCTCTGAGAGGAGATTTTTACTTGTTGGGGAGTTCCTAAGTACCTGGTGTCCGACAGGGGTCCCCAGTTCACCTCCAGCATTCTGGACGATCAGTGCAAGACATGGGGTTGTGTGCAGAGACTTGCCACAAGCTACCATCCACAAGCAAACTTAAGAGAGAGTCAACCGAACTGTAAAAAGAATGATTGCTGCCCACGTGGGCCAACAACATCAAACCTGGGACCAGTGGCTACCAGAATTCCGTTATGCCATTAACACCGCCCAGCAGGAAAGCATGGGGAAGACACCTGCAGAGATCATGCTGGGCAGGCAACTGCTGGGACCACTGGAACGCCTAATCCACCGACCACCTTAACCTGATCAGGCTGCATATTCCCTGTTGGAAAGACAGAGCATCATGGCGGAGGACGTGAAGAACAGGATGAGGATGAGCCAAGCCAAACAAGCTAGGCATTATAATTACCATACAAAAAAAATGTGTAGTTTTAACCGGGTGACCTAGTTTGGTTTAAAAACCCATCCTCTTTCCAGTGCCTCTAACAAATTCTCCGCCAAGCTAGCGCCCAAAAGTGAGAGGGTCCAGCTGAAATAAAAAGTAAAACAGGGCCAATAAATTACACCATGTACTGGGGCAACCCACGTAAAACAGATGTTATAAATGTGGTTAATTCGAAGTTATTACGGATGCTCCCCTCTGACGCATCCGGGGGGGGACCGATGTAGCACAGCCACATAAGAGGGAGATTATTTTACTTCGTCACAGAACAGTGCTGTTCCTTAACGTGCTCCCGGACTAAAAGAGTTTCACCGGTGAGACCGAAACATACACACACCCACACCATTGGACTTTTATGGACGTTTACACCCATACATATTTGTACATATGTATATATTATTTCCATGTCTTGTTGTATAATACACTCAGGGTTGGCATTTATTCCTTGTTTTGTTGCTTATTTTATCTGCATTCATTCGAACACAATAGTTAAAGTAAAATAGTAACAGGATAATTTTATTTGTTTAGCCTGCCTTTTTTCGGCTGAGCGTTACAACGTAGACTACGGTGTCGGTGCAGTTTACATTCCGTTGAGTAAGACGAGAACATTCCCTTATCTAGTTAGTCTCTCGACATTAAGTATATTAAGTAAGGGGCCATATAAAATCCCGCCATGTGAAACACCGTGCCAGTCTAGGGCTGGACGATATGGCCAACATTTATATCAGGATATATTTCTTAATTTCGGTCGATAAGACATAATTCTATCAATATGACAAATATTTTAAAAAGCCTCAGAAAAAACTGCCAAGAATGCCCACAGCAGATGTCTTTACCTACAAACTTCTGAAAAATGTATTTGCCAAGTCTATGAATCCTCCTCCTATAAAACTACATAATATTTGAGAAAGTAGCACAAAATAAATTTTTTTGTATTTAGCCTTCATACAAACAAGAAATGTCAAATAAACATCTTAAACTCAACTTAATTTCTTTTACCTTCTAACTATAACATGCACTACTATACTACTATTCAACAGTTTTAGAATAGTAAGATATATATATATTTGGGGTGGCACGGTACACAGATGTCACGGTTCAGTACGTACCTCGGTTCGGGGGTCAAGGTTCGGTACGATTTCGGTACAACAGGGGGAAAAAAAATCTGCTATGCTCAGTTTCTTTTCATTTATTTTGAACAGACAGTAGTGCAAATTAAAAAAAATTCCATCTAGATGTGAAAATATTATTACGTTATATATATAAAATCTGTTTTGTTTTCATTGTGAGTGTACACAAATAAAAGCAGACCTTTATACAGTGATTATTAATAAGACAATAAGTGTTTAAAGTTGATTTTGCTGGTATAAGGAAACAGTTGAAGTGATCGCGCCGGAGCGCGCGCGCGCACACACACACACACACACACACAAAACAAATCAGTTCCAGCATTGCTAACTTGACAGCACAGTTGGTACTTTATCAAAATAAAATACAGTGAGCCAAACATCTGCGCGCGCGCCTCTGTGTCACCGTTGGAACACGACTGAAGTACAATGCCTATCATTTACATAATAAATAATAGTTTCGCATTCAGATACGTTACATCGCAAATATGGAAATATTATGGAATATTTGGATTTGTGCCGAATGAGAGAGGTAGGATACTCGAGAACAAAGCTCCATTTCGCAAACAGTTGAGTGCGCAAGCCTTTAAAGTATACTCCTTTGTCAGTCTATTTGAGAGACACGTACAGAATCAGCACATAGTCACTGTCTAGTGTGCTTTGTTTTCAGGTGCGCAACTCATGGCATTCGCTGTTCTGCTGGCGGTTATCAAACAGCGCTGTATTCCTGCGGGCGCCCCCTTCTGGATTGGGGGTGAATTGCCTGTATTTGTCGTAAGACCTCCTGCACCGAACCGAGACACCCGTTCGGTTCGGGACGAATACATGTACCGTGCCACCCCTATATATATATATATATATATATATATATATATATATATTTATTTATTTGTTTATTTATTTTTATTATTATAATTTTTTTTTAAACAAGTCTCTTCTACTCACCAAGCCTGAATTTATTTGATGCAAAGTACAGCAAAAACTGTACCATTTTGTACCAGCTGTACCAGCTATATTATAACTAGTTACCTAGCTGGGGACTACTTTCAGGCGCTGCGTAATATCACTACGCCTGCTGCGGCCATGTTACGGCAGCAAAGTTCCTTGATTATTACACCGGAATGAGAGTATAGTTCCTAGCCAAATAGGACTAGAAAATCGCAACTTTTCATTTTGCACCGGTCTTAGTACACGATATAACTACAGAAGAGTCGAGTTTTAAATAGGAAAACTATCGAAACTCTTTGATCGTTTTTGAACGCGATGCTACTGGTCTAATAGGATTCAATGATCTATGCTAAGCTATGCTAAAAGTGCTATCGCCAGACCCAGAGATCGGCTGAATGGATTCAAAAACGGTAAGACTCAACTTATTAACTCTGGGGGAGTTGGAGAATGAGCGTATTTCCAAAAAAAGTGGAGTGTTCCTTTAAATGCACCAGTTCAGTTAAAATCTGGAGTTGTTTTACTTGCGTTGCCTTGTGTTACGGGGATTCCCTTCTGTCATAGTCCTTGCAGGAAAGGGGTTTTCCCGAGTTGGTGATTGGCTGGAAGTTCAGTAGTCTTTGAAGTGATGTCTTGGGAAGCCAATGGTTGGGCGTTGGCTGAGGATGGTTTTGGAGTCAGTTGCTGGTTGAAGTTTGAAGCGGGTGCAGTCGGAGCTGGACTTTGCGGCAAACATAACTTTGAACACGAGACTCAACGAAAGAAAAGAAACTAAAGTGAAAGAATAAAATGAGTAATGAGACTAGGTGGTTTTTCTTCTCATCGTGGTGTTAAGTAGCAACTGGCCTGTAGGCCAGAGAACGCTCAAAGAGTGCTAAAACAGCGTCAAAACGCGGTGGCGAGAAGAAGAAATGAGAGACGAAAGAGAAAGATTTGATGGTGTCCTGAGTTCTTAAACTCGGCTTTTGGGACACATCCCATTTGGTGTCTTGACCAATTAGATAGGCTATTATCTTAGCTAGGGTTGTTCCTTCCATCATAAATCAGCTTGTTGTCAGTCAAATGGTCTGAATTTTACACACTCTTGCAAAGTATACTTTTGGACATGATTTCTATAACCAGAATATGATACATTTGACACAGAATTAATTGAAAGAAACGTTTCAAGCTAGAAATGTCAAACTCATACATACAAAACACGACTAACCTTAAAGTCATTCAATAGTTATTATAAAGACATACATAATATGTGCTTAAAACATGATAGTCTAATATGTGGTTACATACATAATATAGTGTTATGCCTAGCGATGTCCTTTAGGATGGTTTTATGTGCATATGGAAAAGAAAGTCTCTGTGTAGTTCTGTGGAGACCAAAAAGAAATGTTCTTTGGCCAGAGGAATTTCAGTCTGCTTCTTTGTCTTCTATGTGTGGGGGAGAAGTCAATCTAAAGAAGCTTGTGATTTCTCTTGTGGAACGCCATGTGATGGCCATCTCTTTGACCATTAATCTTGACTATTTACCCCAAATTTGACGATCTCCTTCCTGCGTAGAACACTTATCAATAAGTGTTCTTTTGTCTTAATGTTGCGAGCTGTTCTGTGAAAGAGGCTTGTTGGTTAGGCTTGCTCCAGAAGTCGGAGATAGGAATCTTTACGACGTTGTCCTGTTCTCCTGGAATTTCAGCTCCTCATGTTTCGATGTTCTGATCGAATCTTAGTTTTGTCTGACTCGTTCTGACGCTACAACACTCATGTGGTGGTATCCATATATACACTGACAAAGTGTTAAATTTAACTCTACTGTTGTTAAATTTACGATTTCAGACTTGCTCACATGCAATTTCTCATGACCTCAAAAAGAAGATGGGAGTGATATTGATGATGTTACCACAGCTCTTTTCTGACCTGTCAAAACTTGCATCTAACCCTGTGTTACAACACTCCCCGGTCTCCCCTATCATGTGAAGCTTGATGGTAAAGATAACACTGACAGGTTCCTGAGGATGTTCAGTCTGATTCCTCATACACATGATAAATGCATATGTGCATGGTCTTAAAAAAATCACCCCTGCTTATCGTTGCGTCTATCAGCACTATCACAGCTAGTCTTAGTTTGATACTGGGATGAGAATTTCCTTATTTGTTAGAATGTTTTTATGATAATAATAATAAAGAAAAGTAATATATGTTAACATATTTAGGACAAAAATTTTTGACCTTATTTTTCATGAAAACGTATTTTTCCAAAAGGACTGCATAGTATAGGATATTAAGTGATTGAGTTTTTTTTTTCTGTGAAAACTTTGTTATTCAGCTATAAAGCCATTAAGGCTGTGAATTTCATATCTTTGCATCTGTTAATGAGCAGAACAGTGGATACATAGCACAGTGTGATGTTTTGTAGAGTATCTTGCTGTAAATGGAGCAGCTCAATAGTATGGGGCAGTTGTGGCCTAATGGATAGAGAGTGAAAATTGTGGGTTCGGGTCTCAGGTCCGGCAGGAATTGTAGGTTGGGGGAGTGAATGTCCAGCGCTCTCTCCACCCTCAATACCATGACTGAGGTGAGACCCTTGAGCAATCACTGAACCCCCAACTGCTCCCCGGGGTGCCGCAGCATTGGCTGCCCACTGCTGTGTGTGTGTGTTCACTACTGTGTGTGTGCACTTGGATGGGTTAAATGCAGAGCACAAATTCCGAGTTTGGGTTGCCACACGTCACTTCACTTTTAAACAGTTGTACATCAAAACTAAACATTGTTTGTTACATTTGAAAATTGTAAATACTGATCTTAAATCTGCATGTAACAATTCAGAAACATATTTTAATAAATTGTATTTTACAGTGTACTTAACTGTATTGTGTTAACTGATAGCACAGACTAACTTTAATTGGAAAATTAATTTTCTCTAAAGTTGGGTAAATATTAAAAGAAGCTGGTTGCTTTATTTATTTATTTATTTAGTTAGTTAGTTAGTTAGTTAGTTAGTTAGTTAGTTAGTTAGTTAGTTAGTTAACCAACCAAATAGTGTCTCTTTGGTAGTCCAAGAACAAGATAATCAAACTACAACCATAGGACTACAACTCAAAACTCAACCATATCACAACAACTACATCTGACAAAAAATTTAGACAACATGAATGGACCATTTGAGGGAGAGAAAAAAAACAAAACAAGAAAGGAAAATAATGAGTGTCAGGAAAACAAAACCAGAAATGCTACAACAGGACAGATCCACATGAAAACCACAACAAAGTACCATAACTAGTGCAGATGTTGGCAAAATGAAGTTGTATATATCATCCTGTTTCTTTTTAAAGTTGTTGATGTTTTAAAAGTCACATGTTGTGTAAAAGACAGAAGCTATAGCATTTCTCTCTAATGACACTGTGTTAACATCCACACCAAGTACCACAGATGTGGAACTGAAATTGAAATATATGGCTCAGTGCTCCCATGAAAAAAGCAGCATGTGCCTAACAGATGCTGCCTTTTTCGGATGATGAAACAGTGCTTGCTGAATGTGGTCAATGGAGGAAGTAAAAAAAAATGGGAAGACAAAATTTCACTGTCCTCTCTTGTGTGTGTGTATACGGCAAAGTTTATTGACTTTGTCCATATGCCAGTTGCCTGGCTCCGATTTTCCCCTCCCTAAAATGCATATGTGCATTTCTCATGTGGTCTCTTATGGTTGTGTTCATGTGAAAAACAAAGAGCCTTTATACTTCATTCAGTCTGTATTATCACTAAGGGACACTGTCTCTGTACATCCCAAAATGTTGCTTAAAGGGGTCATATGATGTTGCTAAAAAGAATATTATTTTGTGTATTTGGTGTAATGTAATGTGTTGATGCGGTTTGAGGTTCAAAAAACATTATTTTCCACATACTGTACATTATTGTTGCAACTCTATGCTCCGCCTTTCTGAAACACGGCAATTTTTACAAAGCTCATCGTTCTGAGAAGCGAGGTGTGCTCTGATTGACCAGCTATCCAGTGCGTTGTGATTGGCCGAACACCACAAGCTTGTGATGGAAATGTTACGGCCCTTACCATGTTGTGATGCCGTGTCCCGGCGCGATGACACAAAAACAATAAAACCCACTATAAATTAGGCATTTGTTGCATTCAGTGAGGAGGTAATTACTGATTATAATGATATAAACACAGAGTAAACATAACACCATGTCTGCATTTGTGATTGTAGAAACGCCAAACAAGCACTGCTCTACACTGCTCAAAACTAGCATTTGAATAGTCAGTAGCAAATTTTTAAATATGGAAACATACTTACAGGCTGTGAGTCAGAAGTTCCAGACTGTCCTTGCGAGGTTGGAATTGCCCCACTTTATAGGGTTTACAGCCATTCATAGTGTTCACATTTTAGGCTACTCTCTCCCAGGTTCAGGAAACAGTCCTCCGTAAAATGCACTGCACACACTTGAATATTTGTGTTGAACTGTTCTGGAACAGTGTTGTAAATACAACTTAACCACAGATTTCTAGTTGTGTACTTCATTTGGAAGGCCAAACAAAGTAGTTTCACTTTCACAACGAAACACACAGCGTCTCCACAACATTGCGGCGGCAACAACAATACTACAGCAAGAATAAGGGTTAAGCATTCTTTCTTTGCATACAAATTTGGGCGGTGTAATGCAAATCTTCCCACATTGTGATGTAGACATGTGGGGGCGTGTTTGAATGAGCCGTTTTAGGAAAACCTGGCAGTCTTAACTTTTATAAAGAATATCTCTTTGGGTTTGAGACTTTAATCTTTGCAACTTTACAGATCTTATATATGCACAAACAGCTTGTAACACTCCAAAGACAAAAGAAAACATGAAATCACATCAAAGACAGACAAAAAACAGACAGAAAGTGTTTCAGATTTTCTAAGAGTATGTTGGAACTATACATCAGTCTGCCCTTTTGCGGTCATTGCGGTGAATTCTTATATATTTGTGTCACTACTTACAAAAGCTGTGGTTGGAAGTTGAGACAAGTAATAGGAAGTGGGTCTGGCAAGAAAACTCCAGCATTTTCGCTATGTTGATTTTTGGTCAGAGAGGCAAAGCAGAAGTGGGGAGAAAATCTTTGACTCAATAACAAAATTCTTGACCTCTTCACAGCTGTAACGCACAACTCTGCCCTCCCCATCCATCCAAACCCTTTAGTTGACTTGAATTGGAAATGCACAGTTAACCTTGAGGCCTTTCAGTGTGCAAATGCAACTCTCTCAGTCAGTACAATGATCCTTGATTCAATACAACTGACAATTTATGTAATGTGTTTGCAGTAAAATCAGTAAAATGGTTCTCTAAAAATAAGAGCCTAAACATCAAATAGCAAATGGAGTGTGCAGCTAAATGTGAGCACATGCAATAGCGTTAATTTTAGAAAGAAAGCAGGAAAAGAGGTTTCTGGTCAGTGTTACTTTCCAGAAGAAATCCAGCTGGTTGCAGCAAAAACTTAAGGATTCAAAATTGTTTCTGTTCTCTTTTCAGTACGAATGTTTGCCCTGCTAAAATGAGGGCTGGAACTAGAATAGGGTTGTGAGGATTTTCCCCTAACAGCTACATAAACACAGGGTGGAAGTCTGTACAGTGCCTCATTAGATTTTTCACTGCCACAAAATGAGAGCAGAGCAAGTTCATTTTCAGCTCTTTGGATCTGTTTACTTCGTGACCACACCCTGGCTTCATCTGCACAAAAGAATCTACTCCAACCAAGCCCCCAGCCCAGGCACAAACTAACTCTCTGCCCCATAGTCCCGCTGGTTGTTTTACACACCCAAATTGGTATTTATGCTGGTTGACCAAATTGCAAGTTTGAGAGACCTGCGTGCCCGCAAACTATAGGATCTATTAATATCTCATCCAGACACCATCATTATGAATGACTCATAACAGCTTTATGGGAAAACGTAGGACAATCAATTAAAAAAGCAAAACTTAATGAAAATTTACAGTGTAAAAACAGGATTTAATCTTTATGCTCATATTCCATAAATTAAATATGAATCAGCAACATTTTTTACCTTTTGATTGGATGATATTGCAAAATGTAAACTATTGCTTAAACGCATTGATAATTAAAACATATGTCTTACTGTAATATTTATGTAGGGAGGGATAGGAAAGATGTGCGGTCTTCTTTAATCTCACCTGGAGATCTTTTCTCCACTGCCGAATATGCAACAATCAGCATTAGCCAAGATGGAAATAACATGATAAGGGAAATTTAAATTCAGTTTTATAAGTATTTGGGTGTTCACTATTGCAAAACGAATGATGCATTTAATCACTTAAGCTTCCACACCCTCCTATTCCTCATTCCTCTCCCCCTTTCCCCTCTTCCTGTCTTCAAGTTTTTTTTTTTGTTCTAACTTTATCTTCCTCCGCACATCTGTATTGGCAGTGTGCACGACTTTCAGATTGGTTGCTTATGCTCTTTAAGGACTAGAATGGTTCATTTGACGGGTGCAATTAATTTTGAAGTCAGAGGAATTTAAAAGTAAAAAGTGTTCAACAGTAATGTTCTCCAGGCGGCTGCAGCAAACCCCAAAGTGGGAAGGTTAAGAAAACCATCACACCCATCTGAACTGAACATGTCTGGAAGCAAACGTTAACACGAGAAGTCTTTTCCTATTCATTTGTCTTGCTCTCAGAACAATCATAGAAATAGAAAATGGCACCAGTCTTCTGTCAGCACTGCGCAGCCACTGTAAACAACCTCAGTGCTTATGATGGTTTTATGTGATTTTGGCTTGACTGGATGCAACGACCATTTATAAACAGGGTGTTACAGATAATACCCTTAAAATGATAACTAAAGGTTTTCTTAACTTAAGTGGTTAGTTGCAGCTGAGAACTTCATTCTGCGTGATTGTATACAAAGCCAGCTTTGAATAGACTATTGCATAATCTCTGTCTGTGATTCATGTCATTTAGGTTGTGGGCTGAAATTGGCCATCTCTTGTGTGCACCTTATAATGAGCCATCTGACAGAATGTGATTTGGAGATGCAAGTGGGTAATGATGATCATTGCTGGAGCCTTGAGTGACCTTGGGAGAGATGATCCTAACAATAGTTGTTAACAATAGGAAGCTGTTTTTGAAACTATTGATTCCCAACAAATAAATAAATATAATTATTTAAAAGAATAATAATAATAAGGGGAAGTGCAAGAATTAAAACTGTTCCTCTGGACAGAATGCATGGTTAGAATATCTCCTAAAATTTCTCCATTGCTTGTTTCCCTTTTGAGCACTGCTTTCCTCTCAGACAACTATAGACCTTTTTATATATCCCCCATTATTCAGTGTGCTGTGCATTTACTAATTCTATGTTCTGTGGAAAAACTAAACAACCTCACTGACAAAAATAAACAATGCATTTTACATGCCATCCCGTGACCAATAATCTTTACAATGCAATTTACAATGTGCAGAACCAACATGTTATCAACAAGTTACCTGTGCACAAAGAGACCACATTAATAGCAGTACAATTTTGTGTGTGTTTAATTCAGAACTTGAATGAAATATATAACTTGGCATTTAGACATGCCTCTTGCAGCAAATGAATTTTCCAATCTGTAGTTTTTTGTCTGTTTTTTGTGGATTCACGTATCATTAAGCACAAAAACATTTCACAGATGATTCCAAAAGGTTTGTGACCGTTGTTAATAAAGATTTCCCAACATTGTTTTATTCTCACAGATGTCCAGGGCAAACACATCATCCTAAACCCCAGAGAACTCTAGACCCAGAAAAAGGTTCACATACTGTCTGCCAGTATTCACAATACACCCACACAGCAATGTGCAAGTCTCTGCTACGAGGGTGTATAATAAATGAAGGCGCGTAGGGGGGTTCCAGAACCCGTCCTCATCTCTGTAGGTTGGGTGTGTCTTAAAAGAAGCCGTCCGGTTTCTGTAACCTCCATGGAAAGAAGGGGTGGAAAGGGAACTGTAATCTCACAGCACTCATCCACCTACACAGCAACCTTCTACAGCTTGGATTGATTATGATTTTCTTATTTTTCACAGGCATTGCTGTGTTTGCAATTTTTGACCAATGCATGTGACTATATTGTCCAAGCAAGCTTGTTATTGTGCAATAAAAGACAACTGGAACTTATGGAGTTTCTATTGTGAAAGAGTTGTCTAAACTCCTTTATATTCATTCCAGGTGGTAAAAACTGATTTAACTTAAAAAAAAAAGGCATCACAACAGGCCTACCAAGTTGCGTTTTGTGTGTATTCCCAAAAATGTTGTTACATGACTTTTTTTTTTTTATTATGAATGCATATCATTTATTAGACTTTTTCATCCTATGTTTGTAATTATTCCTAATTATTTTTTACACAAGCTTAGGCATTTTTAATGTTTTTGTATTTTGCATTTTTGTTTGTGTTTTCAGTGATCTACCGGTAATCACAAAACTTTGTAGACTTCATTTTCACATTTTTAGTGCCGAAAAAAATGCACAATATAACATCTTAGGCTACAGTGAATGATTCAAAGTGACTTAAAAGTGATGAGGTATGCAACAAACATAAATGATGTACAGGCATATAATTCTCGAATGTCCACTGAAACACTCTCATAATAAGCAGTCATATGCATCAAAAAAAAATCTTAAAATAAAATGACCTCTTCAGAACATTAGGAGCATAAATATAGCTATTTGATAAGCTTGTACTTTAATAAAATTCACATATTCATTTGATACTCTTTGGGATGTAACATAAGCATATTGTTTGTATTCCAAAATAAGCAGAACACAAAACTGTCTCTGTCTGCTCATCCCAATGTTTAGTTTGGCCAAAAGGACCAATTTTTGACAGAACCCCTTTTGTAAGTTGTGTCAGCATTGAGTATTTGCAGAGCCTCTTTAAAAACTCATAAATATTTAGCTTTGATTGTGTGGATCAGATTAAACTTTTTCTTAACTCTACAATGACATGATTACTATAAGCAATTCATTTAATATATCTGTGCCATATAAATAATCTCAAGGCTCTTGGGAACCATGTCCAGTCTAAAATATATATTTACAACTTGCTAGTCATGTTTTGCCTTGAATACAAATAGACAAATCAACATAGTCACCATGACACACGGGGCAGCCGTGGCCACCATAAATCGTAAACAGATGCAATGACTAGACTTGTCATATATCCTGCTGAGAAAAACAAGACATACACGTGCATGTTCTTTCATTCACCAGTCAATGCATTTGAACCTCAAGCAAACATTTCTTTGGGCCAGTGAAGAAAATATGTTGGGAAAACCAAATAAAAAGTCATTGCATTAAATATTTTTGTGTTGGGAGAAAGTGTGTAAGTAAAATGGTATATAGCCTTCTGTTGTAACAGCAGTCCACTGGAGGTGAGTTTAAGAACCCAAGTGCAGTTTATTTACAAAAGGTGACCCAAAATACAAACATAATCCAAACAGAGACTTGACTTGGTATGAACAGTCTTGACTCACCGACAGCGGGTTACAACATCAATACACAACCAGAGACAACACGTTCGACTTGAAGCAGCGCTGCGCAGAATGATCACTGTATGACATCAAAGTACCGCGAGAGTGATAAGAGGGCAGACTGATCCTATGCATTCGAATCGCTCTCACGGTACTTTGATGTCATACAGTGATCATTCTGCACAGCACTGCTTCAAGTCGAAAGCGCCTAATGGCAACATGATGGCTACTTATAGCAAACAATACAGGTCACATGACAAGAATCAACCAATGAGCAAACAGAACTGAGAGTCACATGACAGGACAATGACCAATCAGAACATGACACAATGAACAAAGGAAGGGGGTTGCGATAGAGGCAATTTACATTAAGTGAAAATAGCATTAATTTTTAGTGATATGCTATTTACACAGTGCAAAATAGCTTTAGATTTTATTTATTCTATGTTAAAATGGTAGGATATTCTGCTAATTACTTATTGCAAATAGTGGCAATTATCTGCACCTCAGCATTGTAATACATTATAAAACAGTATGCAATAACTTATTGAGTGTCATTTTTTAATTTTATTTCAAATTATTAAATGGATTGGGACAAAAGCCCTCCCTACACCTACCCTACCCTACCCGATACTTTATTTACAACTTTTTGATTTTTTCCTTCATTTTTTAAAAAAAATAAATGCTTTTCTGATGTGATTTGAAATTTGAAAAGGGAGAAAAAAGTTTGCCAAAAGGCAGATTCGAACCGCCGTCGATCGTGTCAAAAGGAGTGTAACACACGCTTTACCATCTGCACCACTGCATCTGACGATTGATTATCGTCTTTTGCAAATTTGACTACCCCAATCATACGTTTGTGGGTGGAGTGCAAATAGTATCTGCCAACAACCGGGCTATTTGCACTTAAATAAACACTCCGATTTTTTTTTTTCATATATATATTCCCAACAGTTAAACAGTTGCCCACAGAAAAAAACGGGTGCTTCCCGCGCCTCTGATTATTACTCGCACACAGAAACTTGTCAACACTACCCCGCAACTTTTATTGTAATAAAATAGTTTCCATACTGAATCGCTGCATTATATTTATCAGCAACGACGTGTTTTTGAAGTACGACTAAATTCACAGTTTCATCGTTTGTAGGGACAGACAAACAGATGCAGATAATTAACACACGCACATTTCCTCTCTCTCTCTCTCTCTCTCTCTCTCTCTCTCTTAAAATGGGCATATTTGAGAAAAAAATCGAGCAGTTTGCTTCACTGAATATAACTGTCGGTCATTTAACATTTCTATCGTAAAATAGTTGACTAAACATTAAATGATTTGCAGCTTCCATCTTACCTCGCTCTTTCAATGTTTTCAATCTTCTTGGCACTCTCAGCGTCTGTGAACACTAAACCCCGCCTACTTTGATTTGATTGGCCAGTTCAATTATTTTGACATTGACGAGCGCTGTTAGCCAGCTTAGGCAGAGCAGACTGCAAATGTTACTTTTAAAGCTTTTTTGTCATCTCAACAAGAGTGCTGCGTAATAGAGGACAGCAGATCAGTACAAGAATTTCAAATATTGGGGGGGGACATCTGGCAATTTCTAATTATTGGGGGGGACTTGTCCCCCTCAATGTCTATGGTGGTTACGGCCCTGCATGGACGGCCTCCTTGGCCTTAACAGGACAGGCAGAGAGTTCATGGACGGCCTCCTTGGCCTTGACAGGACAGGCAGAGAGTTCATGGATGGTCTCCTTGACCGTGACAGGACAGGCAGAGAGTTCATGGACAGTCTCCTTGACCATGACAGGACAGGCAGAGAGTTCATGGACGGCCTCCTTGGCCTTAACAGGACAGGCAGAGAGTTCATGGATGGTCTCCTTGACCGTGACAGGACAGGCAGAGAGTTCATGGACAGTCTCCTTGACCATGACAGGACAGGCAGAGAGTTCATGGACGGCCTCCTTGGCCTTAACAGGACAGGCAGAGAGTTCAGGGACAGCCTCCTTTGTTGTGACAGGACAGTCAAAGAGTTCAGAATTTTTTACATTATAAAAGTAGAAAGAATTGTCAAAGTATAACAAATAATAACTTTAATTATACTGCATTGTAAAAAAAATATTAGATCTAGTAAATAATACTAAAAAATATAGTTAATTGCTGTATTTTTGTGTTTACTTCCTGTTTTAGGAGCAAGTGGTTTCTATACAGTTTCAGGAACAGAAAGCAATGCTTCTCATGGCAACTTTTCTGAGGGGGAAAAAAAAAGATCTTTCCAGCATGCACAAGGGCAGGGGTGTCAAATTGAGTTCCTGGAGGGCCGCAGCCCTGCAGAGTTTAGTTCCAACTCTGCTCCAACACACATACCATGTAGCTTTCAAATAAGCCTTAAAGACTTGATTAGCTGGATCAGGTGTGTTTAATTAGGGTTTCATCTGAACTCTGCAGGGCTCCGGCCCTCCAGGAACTGAGTTTGACACCCCTGCAATAGGGTACGCATAATTTGTTTTCATACTGTTTTAGTTACATTGCAGTTGATTTTGTAGCATATGTAACTTTTTGTCTTAGGATGTCAGATAGGCTACTCAAAATGATTGTCATGTTTCACATATCAAGTGTTGAAGTCTGTGTGAGTTATGTAAATGTGACTTGCCTCATGCCTGAGTGATTACGTAAGTTTTCATGTGATGTTAGGATTAATTTAAGACAACAGTCCCTTTACTTCCCATGTACATATTAACAGTAGGCAACAGATGTTTAAAAATTAAACACATTATACATAATAGCCTAATAAAAAACACATAGGCTAGGAAAAATTGCATAGAGGTTCAAAAAACTAAAATTTATAGAAGGCAATTCAAAGATGGCACATTTAAAACTTGATATTTGATTTATGGTCTGTACATATAGGTAGGAGAGCGGGGACGGTTGCAACATGACTTATTCCTCCGATCAGGAATGAGCTAGAGTGATGATACTCATACTGCACATGCTTAGTTAGCTCCTCCCCCGATCTGAAAGAAATCAGCCATTTGTGACCATTCCTTCAGGGAAAAGCTAATTTTGAGGTAAAAAAGTATTTTTTTTAATGTTCAGAATATTTCTCATACTGTCTAAACTGTTTTTGTGAAGCATTATTCATTCATATAATTTAAATCAGTGTTTTTTTTAGCTTCTAATAGGCATAGCTATCAAGTGTTAAAGCTATTGTATCTAGCTAGTATAGTAAGTTTCATCATGGCTGACAGAGTGGGGACAGTTGCAACAGCATGCTGTTGCAACTGTCCCTTATCACAACATTGGGTTAAAAGCTTGTCATATTAACATAATACAGTTATAATTTCATGGATTAATAAATAACCCTTTCAATACCCAGGTATCCCTCCTTATTTTAAGTACATACTCTCAAACTAGGCCAAAGTGTAGTCTGTAATTTTTCTTTGTTTACAGTATGCCACAAGCCACGAGAGAGGAAACGCACAACAGATAGGGGTGTCCCTCTATCTGTTCTGAAGTCAGCAGCAAATATAGTGAAGGATTAACTAATTTATTTCTCTCTAAACCTCTCTTTGTCACACACACACACACACACACACACACACACACACACACACACACACACACACACACACACACACACACACACACACACACACACACACACACACACACACACTTCATTTCAGGAGTTCACAGAAGTAGTTCAGTAAATTTTCAGTCTAGATTTTCATTAAAAATATTTTGTTGGTCAAATTTTTTTTAGGCCTAATAATTAACCGAAACATGATTGTTACTTGTTCTTTTACTAGTCTTTGTATTTTTATGGCCAATTTAACAAATTCAACAATTTAACCAATATACATTTTGTATGGTCACAAATAAAATAAAGAAATTGCAATATAATGTTTCTTTATTATTACATTTTAATAAGTGTTGCAACTGTCCCTGTGGACTGTTGCAACCGTCCCCTGCTAGGGGTCAGTTGCAACGTTTCACTTTGTCTGTTCAAGTTTAAATTGTACATATATTATCATATGTATGCATGTAACAGCAATGTGGGTGGGTATCTGACAGATGTGGGTTTAATATATAAAGATTTTGGCTTTCCACAAAAAACTGTCTCTGAGAAACTGAAGGAAATACAAAAAGTGTTGCAACTGTCCCCACTCTCCCCTATTTAAGAAATGGATGAATTCGGGTTTTAGAAAAGCTATGCAGGAGATATAGGCTAAATAAAGGCAGATAATACTGCAGGTAGCTACAATTGCAAGTGCATATAATAATAAAGTGGCCTATAATAATGATCTACACCGTTAAAGTTGTCGAACACCGTCGTGTGATTCAATATTTCATCTATGAGATCGCCTAACTCGTTTTTCCAAACATGCTGTTTTTGTCAAGGAATGGCAGCTTGCGGTACCACATTCGGGAAACCGCAGTCATTCCACGGCTCTACAATGTTGGAAATATTCGGCAAGTTATAACCCGTAGAAGAAGCATGTCGCCTCCAAAAATGATTAGTCTGACAGTATCAGTGCATTATGTACATAAACACACCGCTTTGGTCAAACCTACAAGAAAAATACTATAAAATTGTGATAAAAAAGGGAGCAGCTACAACAACAACCGAGTAGAACTTAAGAACCACTAAGAGGGTGGTGATGTGACGTCACTCCAAACTGGGACTGTGTTTTCCGACAAGAAACAAGAGAGATTATTGCAGTTTTGCTCTCGCGAGTCACAGGTGTGATCGAATTATTTTGTGAAACTTATTAGGCAACTCTAGGTAAGCAGCACGCTTTAATAAGATTGTCTTATTGTAAAATGAAACTATTAGATGTCAAATGTATGAACATTTAGGCAATTTGTGCATCTTTACATAGTTATTAACTCGGATGTCTGTTACAGCAGAGATCAAACCCAAAAGTGAGCTCTGTGTATCGTTTGCATTGTACATTTAACCGTTTTAATGGTTTAACAATATCATGAATAAGTCTAACATTTGCATTTTGGGGACAGACTAGAATTGTTTGTGTTTTTCTCTATGAATCAAAGTTTTAGCTTTCTTTTATTTATTTTTAATGTAACCTTGTATTATTTAGTCTAACATGTTGATTTTACTTAGGCTATAGGCTATATGTAGATTAAAACGACACTCCCTTTATATCTGCTATCCTGCCAATGGAATGAACTGATGTAAAAACTGTAAAAAAAAACAAAATAATAAAAAAAAACTTTTGACATTTTGCATGAGTTCAGTTTAATGCACTGTACAGACAGATATCACATTTTAACCATGAAACGGGAACGTATTTGAATAGATGGAAAATTCCCATGTGAAATTTTACATGGCTGAGTAGAGAAAATGCTTTCAGATGATGTTCGGAGTTTTTCTGTATTGCAAAGCCTCACTTTACTACTCCAATTCTGGCCTCCAGTGGACAAAAGCAGAACAACATGTTAGTTAGTTTGTTCCTTTTCTGTCAAGATCAAGTTTAGGGATATCTGACTGCTTACAATTATTTACTAAATACCATATTTGTTCTGTCAACCTAGGTTTGAAGGTACAATGATGGATCCATACAATTTTACAAACAGTCCTCTCAATTACAACTCATCCGAGTATGAAGATGACTATGATGATTATGATGAGGATACAGATCTCAGGAAATCTCTTAACATCATGTCACTGATAGTCTACAGTCTGGCTTTTGTGCTTGGAGTGGTGGGGAATGGCATTGTCATTTGGGTTACTGGATTCAAAATGAAAAGGACGGTCAACACGGTCTGGTTTCTGAACCTTGCTGTAGCAGACTTCCTCTTCACTGCCTTCCTCCCTCTCAGTGTGGCTTATACAGCTATGGGCTTCCACTGGCCTTTTGGCCAATTCATGTGCAAATTCAACAGCACTCTCAGTTTCCTCAACATGTTTGCCAGTGTGTACATCCTGGTTGTGATCAGCATTGACCGCTGTGTGTCTGTGGTGCGTCCGATCTGGGCACAAAACCATCGGAATGTGAGCCGAGCTTCTGTGGTGAGCTTTGGAGTTTGGTTATTTGCCCTGGTGTTGAGTTCACCCTACTTTGTCTTCAAGGACACTGCGCCCGACCACAGTAACCCAAACATAATCAACTGCTTCAACAACTTTGCATTCTCTGATGACTATGAAACACCAGAGGTGGTGGAGCTCCGTGTGCTACGGCATCGTGCCATGATCATTACCCGTTTCATCATAGGCTTTGTGGTGCCTTTTGTGATCATCGTCTCCTGCTATGCGGTCATCATCCATCGTCTCCAAAGAAACCGTTCCATGTCTGGCCGAACTGGACGTCCCTTCAAGATCATAGCTGCAGTGATCACCGCCTTCTTTCTGTGTTGGGCTCCTTACCATATCCTGGTGCTCATCGAGATGGTAAACCACATGGGAACAAAATACAGCTCCACCCTGCAATATGTCACCACTGTTGGAATTCCCATTGCGACCAGTTTGGCTTTCCTAAACAGCTGCCTGAACCCATTGTTGTATGTTTTCATGGGACAAGACTTTAAAGACAAGGTCCGCAAGTCAATCCTGAAGGTTTTGGAAACTGCTTTCACAGAGGAAGTTTCACGCACAAATACCTGCACAAATTCAATGCCCACCATTCGTAACAAAGAAAATGGGAGCAAGTCCTTCTCTGATGTGGAAGTATAACTGTATAGCATAAATGAAGCACTTATTCTGAAGGAGGACTTTACAGAGTGTCTCATGTGTATTTAATGCCGTCCTAAATAAAAGTGAGACACATTAACCTGAAGAACTGGACCAAAAGAAATTGAGATGGTTTGAAGCTTTACACTAAAACACTGCCTTGCTCTTATGGGGATATGCTTATATGATGCAGAATTATTATATACCTGTGTGTGTGTGTGTGTGTGTGTGTGTGTGTGTGTGTGTGTGTGTGCGTGCGTGTGTGTACCCATAAAGTATTTGACAAATTGTAGGCCATATATGAGCAAATTAGAATTAAGTTTTTACATGTATTGTGCATGTGATGCAAGTAGCTTTTTGCTGTTACTTTACTGTATAACTATTGTCTGAACATAATTTTTATAAAGCATCTTTTATTTCATATAAAATAGTATTAAGTTTGTTGATGTATATCAAAGATTAGGCAAAAAGCTGAAGCAAAATAAACTTACTGATTAAGCTCCTTACTCTGGTCTCATTGTCAATGGAGGTCTTGATATAGATAAAATCAAAAACATTAATTCTTGAGTATTCTTTTTCAAATGTGAAAATTACATGAATCATTTTAGATATTTAATAATGTAATGCATTATGTTTCTATTCAACTAAATTATACTAAGTGTCCAAAGAGGTCACAATTATTATTCAAAGAACCTATGGATCTCCTCTAAGACTGTATTGTACTAAAATTGTAAAACCACAAAAAGCCTTGTAATGCACTTTACAGACATTTAAATCTCGTATGTATATATTTTTGGAGTGTTAAATCTACTTGTGTGATATAATAATGTAAAGTACAGTCAAAACAAATGAATTTTTTTTTTTTAATGCAACAGTGCTTTTTGTTCAAGAACAGGAGATACTGCTGTATATTTTATTATATTTAAACAGTTGGTAACATTTAAAAATGCAAGTTGGTTTTTAGCTTAAATGTTAACCCTCTCATAAGAGATTCATAAAAGATGATGGTCCATTCAGTTTCAATTTTTGACAGTGGTAACAGATTCTGATTGTATTGCTATGGTCAGGAACAATGAAAGAGAGAACGGTGAGAAATGATGAGATTTGCTCCATGTCCAGACTGTCACTCACGGTTACAGTGTTAACGCACAACACATAGTAAGAAGAAAGAACTTTTAATACAGAGAGCACGTTCACAAATTAGGCAATCCATTAACTGAACAAGGCATAATGTCATATTATACTGTATACTTTGAAATGTGATTTTATGATAATATTATAAAATCATAAAAAAAGAATAGATCAATGGGGTACAGGTGGAGACAATAAAAACATTACGGTACACTATAAAACACACTCAAGTAGAAATATATATATATAAAAAGAATATACATATATATATATATATATATATATATACTATTTCATACCATATTTTCTACTTGAGTGTGTGGTATAGTGTACCATAATGTTTTTATTGCCTCCACCTATACCCCATTGATCTATTCTTTTTGTATGCCCAAAACTAAATTTATCTTTCAGGCATTGCCAGGCAGTACATTATATAAAAATACATCCACGTCTTTTTATCACGTGAATCTTCATGGCAGCCCTTACTTTTCTGAACTACAGGCACAGAGATCTGGGCAGGGACATTTTGCTTTTAACACTGATGGCCATATTATGAGGAGTGCTATGACTCCATAATCACTTGAAATACACCATTACACCATCACACCATAATTACTGCAAAGGCCCTGCCAATTAAACAAACCCCTCAAAATCATCTTGAATGCTGCTTTGATCAAGTTAGGATATTATCTCATCACTAAAAGCTATGTACTGTAACTATATGCCCAGTAGATTACAGTAATTCACTTATCAGTGTTTTTTTTTTCCACTTTTCTTTTCAGTTTAGCTCTAGAAGAATGGGTGGAAACATGTTTATGTCTTTCTAGCTCATTATTGTTCTGCTCTATTAAAAATCAATTACATTATAAATGTTTGTAGCTGTAAAGCTGCATAATTACAAAATAGTTAATATGTCACATTGCAAGGTAAATCAGCTACCCAAAACAGTTCATATTTAATTCTTCCTAAAATTATTTCATGACAACTACCCTCCCAAACTGCACAGCACATGCAGGATAAAGTAAACTGTGGGTTTAAATAAAAAGTCTCACACTGCAAAATTGTCTTGCTACAATGTTACTGGACAGACAAATGTACATAGTACATACAGGTGCATCTCAATAAATTAGAATGTCGTGGAAAAGTTCATTTATTTCAGCAATTCAACTCAAATTGTGAAACTCGTGTATAAATAAATTCAATGCACGCAGACTAAAGTAGTTTAAGTCTTTGGTTCTTTTAATTGTGATGATTTTGGCTCACATTTAACAAAAACCCACCAATTCACTAGCTCAACAAATTAGAATACTTCATAAGACCAATAAAAAAAACATTTTGAGTGAATTGTTGGCCTTCTGGAAAGTATGTTCATTTACTGTATATGTACTCAATATTTGGTAGAGGCTCCTTTTGCTTTAATTACTGCCTCAATTCGGCGTGGCATGGAGGTGATCAGTTTGTGGCACTGCTGAGGTGGTATGGAAGCCCAGGTTTCTTTGACAGTGGCCTTCAGCTCATCTGCATTTTTTGGTCTCTTGTTTCTCATTTTCCTCTTGACAATACCTCATAGATTCTCTATATGGTTCAGGTCTGGTGAGTTTACTGGCCAGTCAAGCACACCAACGCCATTGTCATTTAACCAACTTTTGGTGCTTTTGGCAGTGTGGGCAGGTGCCAAATCCTGCTGGAAAATGAAATCAGCAGAAGGAAGCATGAAGTGCTCCAAAATTTCTTGGTAAACGGGTGCAGTGACTTTGTGGTTTTCAAAAAACACAATGGACCAACACCAGCAGGTGACATTGCACCCCAAATCATCACAGACTGTGGAAAATTAAAACTGGACTTCAAGCAACTTGGGCTATGAGCTTCTCCACCCTTCCTCCAGACTCTAGGACCTTGGTTTCCAAATGAAATACAAAACTTGCTCTCATCTGAAAAGAGGACTTTGCACTGGGTGACAGTCCAGTTCTTCTTCTCCTTAGCCCAGGTAAGACGCCTCTGACGTTGTCTGTGGTTCAGGAGTGGCTTAACAAGAGGAATACGACGACTGTAGCCAAATTCCTTGACAAGTCTGTGTGTGGTGGTTCTTGATGCCTTGACCCCAGCCTCAGTCCATTCCTTGTGAAGTTCACCCAAATTCTTGAATCGATTTTGCTTAACAATCCTCATAAGGCTGTGGTTCTCTCGGTTGGTTGTGCATCTTTTTCTTCCACACTTTTTCCTTCCACTCAACTTTCTGTTAACATGCTTGGATACAGCACTCTGTGAACAGCCAGCTTCTTTGGCAATGAATGTTTGTGGCTTACCCTCCTTGTGAAGGGTGTCAGTGATTGTCTTCTGGACAACTGTCAGATCAGCAGTCTTCCCCATGATTGTGTAGCCTAGTGAACCAAACTAAGAGACCATTTTGAAGGCTCAGGAAACCTTTGCAGGTGTTTTGAGTTGATTAGCTGATTGGCATGTCACCATATTCTAATTTGTTGAGATAGTGAATTGGTGGGTTTTTGTTAAATGTGAGCCAATATCATCACAATTAAAAGAACCAAAGACTTAAACTACTTCAGTCTGTGTGCACTGAATTTATTAATACACGAGTTTCGCAATTTGAGTAGAATTACTGAAATAAATGAACTTTTCCAGGACATTCTAATTTATTGAGATGCACCTAATGCAGTGCCAAATTATCTCAAAGCAACAGATTTAGATAACATGTTTTAAGTAGTACATGCATGCAGTGTTGGGCAGTAGCGTCGCAACAAGTAGTGATGCTAGTAGTTTAAATACGTTTCACAGTAGTGTGGTGGTAGCGTCGCTATACTTTCTGAATCAGATAGCTTTTCAGTAGCGAAGTTCTATTTTTGATCAAGTAGCGCGGTAGCATCAACAAAAGCTAACGTTACATTTTTCCAAAGCAATTCTGAAACTCAAATCAGAAATATAACAGGTAAGGATCACTGATCTTGGACCAGTAATAACGCCACCTCCATTAAACCTCGTAACGCCGTCAAACCTCATTATTCCTCCCGCCTCTCTCTTGAACGAAGTGCGGCGCGCAGTTTGGAGCTTCTCAGCTTGTTTGCAGTCTGAAGGTAAAAAAAAAAAAACAACAACTGTTGATTGAATAACTACAGCGTTTTCTTTACTCAAAATATACTATATTTTTAAAGGCTAATGTTTTTTTTGTTTGTTTGTTTTGGGTTTTTTTGGAGCAGAGTGTCTATCATTTGGAAAAAAAAAAACATTTGCTTCGTATTTGAACTTGATTTTGGCGAAATGTTAATAATATAATGACACATGCAGCGATGCAAAAAAACGTAGGCTATCCTATCTTTTGGCCTATAGGCTACATTAAGATTTCATTAATGAATTAACTAAACAATGAACAATACATTTATTACAGTAACGTTATTTATTAATCTTGAAAATAGTCGTTCATTGGTAGTTCACATTAGTTCACAGTGCATTAAACTAATCAACAAACACAACTTTTGATTTTAATAATACATTAGTAAATGTTGAAATTAACATTAAAGGAACACTCCACTTTTTTTGGAAATAGGCTCATCTCCAACTCCCACAGAGTTAATAAGTTGAGTTTTACCTTTTTTGAATCCATTCAGCTGATCTCCGGATCTGGCGATTGCACTTTTAGCATAGCTTAACATAGATCATTGAATCCTATTAGACCAGTAGCATCGCGTTCAAAAACGATCAAAGAGTTTAATATCACTAATAATATCACTGCGCCTGCTGCGGCCATGTTACGGCAGCAAAGTTCCTTGATTATTACGCCGGAATGAGAGTAGTTCCTAATCATATCAGCCTAGAAAATCGCAACTTTTCATTTTCCGCCAATCTTAGTACACGATATAACTACAGAAGAGTCAAGTTTTAAATAGGAAAACGATCGAAACTCTTTGATCGTTTTTGAACGCGATGCTACTGGTCTAATAGGATTCAATGATCTATGCTAAGCTATGCTAAAAGTGCAATCGCCAGATCCGGAGATCAGCTGAATGGATTCAAAAACGGTAAAACTCAACTTATTAACTCTGTGGGAGTTGGAGAATGAGCCTATTTCCAAAAAAAGTGGAGTGTTCCTTTAAGATTAATAAATGCTGCAGAAATGTTCTTTCTTGGTTCATGGTAACTACACTAGTTAGCTAACCTTATTGTTAAGGGTTACCCTTTGTATAGATGTATCTGTATAAATAAAGCCACAATACTTCCAGCCAACAGCAAAAATTTATTTTGCCTAGCCTATGTCACAAAATATGAGGTAAATCCGACCCTGTACATTATGATTTTTTTTGTGACAAATTGGTTTGTAACATTTGTTGAATAAACAATTTACCTGAACTCTTATGCTTGTCTATCTGCTTGACTGTTAGTTTTATTGATTACTGAGAGAGCATTGACTTGGTATGATGTTGGTTCAATATAAAAATGAATTTTAAAAAAATAGCTTAGATGTAGTAAACTACTTTTGCCATGTTGCTGTAGCTTAGCTTGCTACATTTCCCATGGCTGTAGCTTAGTGAAGCTTCATTTAATGAAGAGTAACTGTTAGCTTAGCTCACTACATTTTCCAAGTAGCTTGCCCAACACTGCATGCATGCATGCATACATCCTCCCCATATTGCCCATATTCGGTGTTCCTATAAGCTGGCATTTACCCTCCATTCCTATGGGTGGTGGTAATGCGCCAAAGCCAATTGCACGCGAAGAAGCCTGCCAAAAGGAAGCTTTCGTTTTTCTTTACCACCCCATTCTTTTCTTGAGAATTTAGAGTTGTTTTGGGATAAACTACGACTAGTTCAGTTGACCGGTCAAAAAACAAAACCAATGTACGATAAAGGTTGAATTCGCTCTACAGCTTCACACTAAGCAGAAAGGAGACGGAAAGTTGCTACCCGCGTTTGAGCCTCTTGAGAAGTGACATCTATCGACGAGGTAATTCGCGGATACATGTGGCTGTTTCATTTGTAGATACTGATTCATGAAAGCATGGATTTTTGTTGTTGTATATCCCTCACACCTAGCCGGTTGGGTTTTACTTATGTAGCGTAACAACTATGTAATCTACAAGTAAAGCAACTTTGCTAACGTAGCGTGTTGTTTAGGCTTGTAATGTGGTGTTGCGTCTGGTAGCGTTGCTGTTTGTTGTGAGCTGTACATTTTCCCACAATGTTTCCGTTGTTATAGATTTGTACATGTACCGCCAGTTTACCTTTATTGTGTTTGTGGTTGTTGTTGTTTTTAAGGATACCATTATGCCTTCCTTTGAGATCGATGAGCAGCCTGATTTGGTGGCTGGACTCATTAAAATCCCACGATGCCTATGTCATGTCAAGAACATAACAAATATCTAAAAAAAATAAAAAACCTTATTGCTATTAAATACTCATTTGAGCGATAGCTCTTAAGATAAAATACTTAAGAAGTTCAACTGAGCTGAATTAATAAATGCAATGATAATGTGGTTTCAGCATCAATGTGTATTATGTAACCATCATTGATATTTTAGCCGTTTATGAGATTAATTCTTTGCTACTGTGTTGTGTTTTTTGCCTGTGCATGAAATTAATTTCTAGTCACTATGTAAGAGGTTTGTCGAATTTTTATTTTATTTTTTTTTTTTTTTAATTGTTAATACAGTAAGGAAATGTACCAGACCCTCTTTCAGTGGTAATACATACCCGTGTTAAGGTTGTTTTCTTGTTTTTGTCATTCTTTAGAAACACTTGGTGTTCACCCTGGCCACGGTAAAGGGGGAGTAATCACTTTTAAAACATCAGGATTGCGGTGAGTAAAAGTTAAACTCCTGATTTCCTGTTTTGTACACTTTTTACTAGCTAGATATTTTATAATGCGATTCTTGAAAATAAATGGTGCCTTCCAGTGCACCTGAGGAACATTCATCACACATTCAAGTTGGAAACATAAAGAAGTAGCCTAAACAAAATAAAAATATTATATTGTGAACAACAAACCCAAATAACTACATCTGAATTCAAAATTAATCTCTTATTTATGCATGGTATTAGAAACTAATTGTTACATAAAGCAAACTGTAAAAGTAGAGTTATTAACATTGCACCATTCACTACAGACTTGCTTTCCTGTCCCTGATCGCTATATCGATTATAGATTTATTGGATTATATTATAGTATTTCTGAATCAACATGCCCCTCCTAGCATCACAACTCTAGAATTTTGAGTTTTCCATTTAAATATGCCTGTGTAAGAAAAAATATTTTAATATGTAAATAAGCACATTGCATGTTCATTTATTTTTGTGTTGTCGTTACAATATTTCTGACACTTGAAGGACACATTATACTCAGTGTGTTGATGTATGTAGGCTATATTTTGAAATATATTTTGTTTATACTATTTCATCTGATGTTTTAATTACTAGCTAGGAAAGTATTTATATGTACATTACATAAGAGCCAGCTGTATAGACACTGATCATCTGATCATTCTGATGCACATCAGAAAATCGCTTGTGAGAAAGCCGTTTTAGGTGCAAAACCGCTGTTCCTATAAAATACACCCCCTGTCAATACATGCTACACCATTAGCAAGCAGAGTTCTTCACACATTTACATTTACATATTTCATTTTTCACATTCACAATATGTATGCTGTGAACATTGCAGCTTATTTGTTTACTTGGCAGGTGTTAAACTGATTTCTCCTACTTCCGTAAGAAACATTTTTTGCATTTATGTGACCATTTAGAACTCTGCTTACTGCAAAACCCCTGAAAAAATAAGCCATTTTCTTCAAGTGCATGTAAATGGGGCCTTTGGCTCCAGGACAGCTCTGGTAGCCTAACCTTATAGCACAATCCATGATAGCTTTCTTTGTTAAGGCCCTTTCATAGCAATAGCGGTGTGAAGAAGATAAATCAATTTCAGACAAATTATATATTCACTTCACACCAATAGCAAAATGATTATCACTTGGGCTAAAAGAGAATGAAGTTATTTGCTAGGCAAAGAATGTTGATCGAGATAACCAGTAGGTCTCGCATGCAAAATTATGAATATTTACTGAATTTTTTATGCAAACAGCTTGTTAATCACTGCTATTCTACATTTATTTACACTTACCTACAACATTTGTTTACCATCCTTTACATCTTGTTGTCTTTGCAATGAATTAATGTTTAATTAAAAAAAAGGCAAATTCATTAAATATTTATTCTGTTCGTTGTACTATCATAAAGGATGTGTAAGAGTTAGATTCAGTAATTTATATTTATATCACACTCTTTGTGAAACATACTGAAAACTACTGAAAGA
Source organism: Acrossocheilus fasciatus (assembly GCA_036784905.1). NCBI lineage: Eukaryota > Metazoa > Chordata > Actinopteri > Cypriniformes > Cyprinidae > Acrossocheilus > Acrossocheilus fasciatus. The sequence goes on from CM071953.1 coordinate 20,124,300, forward strand.
CATATTAAAATAGAAATTGTATTACTTTCACTATAAGGAACACTGTTTTAAACAACTTAAAAAATATATATTACTGTTGTATATTATTGGTTATATAAATAGCTATAGAACAGTTTGGGCCCTGTTGTTAATTTATAAGATTAACTTTTTTTAATGTGCCAAGTTAGAAATGTCCCTACATAATTTACAGTATTATCTGAGAGAGCGTTTCTTTTAGTAGTAAAATGAACATTATTATCAAAATGTAATCAAATTACTCTTAATTGAGAGCTTGTGAGTCAGATTTACAGTGATTTGGAAAATCTACATCTAAACCACAAATACCACAATGGTAGTACATAGGGCTCATTTAGGTGATGTAGATGTTGATCTAATAGCTGCCCTGGGCTGCGTTACCCAAAACGCCTAAGAGGATTGTTTAAAAGTAATACGTGTAATGAATTATGAAAAAATAAAACATTTAAATTATGCAAAACACATCACTTGCAGCAAAATTTATTTGTTTGTGTCTTATTTGTCTTTTCTCTCTCTCTCTCTCTCTCTCTCTCTCTCTCTCTCTTTCTCTCTCTTTATTTATTATTTTTATTTATTTATTTTTTCTTACAGATGGCAATATCTGAATTGCGGGCCAGCACCTGAAACAAGGCAGGCCATACATAACGAGGTTTACATCGTTGTATTATGTTCAAATGTCACATTTTCCTACAGAGTTGGGGAACAGATGTTTAAATTGACAGACAATCAAAGACTTTTAAGGATAGATTTTTAATCCTTTTTGGAATTTTCTATTTTTTTTTTTTTTTGAAGTTGGTGAAGTTGCCATTTTAGAAACGTTGTGACCAGTTGTGGCTTTTTATTAAATGCATATAGAAACTTAGCCTTGTTTTATAGCAGCTGGAGTGAGATTGTTTAACGGACTTCTAATAGTCAAAGTTATCATATTTTGATATATATTTTTTTGAACATCTCGCATAATATACCATGTTCTCTGTTTACTAAACAATTGAACTTTCTACCTCAAAAGAGGCTACATTTTGCTTTGTCATGATGGCTTACTCAGTGGACTACATGCAAGAGATAGGTGGAGGAGATGCCTTCATCTGCACAGAGTGTGGTGAAGGGTTTAGTCAATACCCAAAACTAGTCGAACACATGGCCATTCATGGACATACTGACATATTTTCCTCTGATGGTTTAAGCATTAGTAATGGTAGTTGTATCAATGCATCCATTGAGGTAGCGCTCCATGAAAACGGAATGCTCACGGTGGTTGATCGATCTGTGTTGTCTAACTTTACGTTCTTGTTTGGAAAACCTTCATCCAAGTCATTATGGTGCCAACCCCCTAATCAAGAAGCCTTGACTTCATCTAAGATACCAGAGAAGGAGTATACTCAGTTTAAGTGTGAAAGATGTGGACAAGTGTTCAAAACCCCAAAGAGCTTACAACAGCATCAGCAGTACCGTGCCCTCGAGCAGGGGTTCAAATGCACTCTGTGCTGCAAAGTGTTTAATGACCGGGAGAGTCTGCAGAGCCACCTTCAAAACCATGCTCATGAACGCTTTTATAGCTGTGGACACTGTGGAAAGCGATTCTTAAGACAAGAGACTGTACTGTCACATCAAAAACAGTGGCATGGATCTGTTGGTTCCAAGACTTTGAGTAGATCTAAGGAAAATCAAGGAAATAACATGGACAGGTCTTATCCTTGCAAAATTTGTGGCTTGCGCTTCTTTTGGTTGTCTGACTTGCAAAGCCACCTAAACAGTCATTCTCGTGTCAGCAGGCCATCCAGTGAGGTAACACAAAAACAGGAAATGCTTGCGGAAGAAGAAAGTAAGAAAAATGGCATTAATTCAGTTAAAGAGCCATGTCGTTGTGGCCTGTGTGGGGATCATTTCAAACAAATTTCAGATTTAAGAGAGCATCATAAAGCACAGCATCCTGATGAGGCTGAATTAAAGGACTCTTCAGGTTTAACAACTAAGATGAAACAGCAGTACCATGGTGTAATGCGACAAATGGTTGCAAAACAGCAAAAGCTGCGAGTTGATCCACTAAGGCCAAGCATAAGAGGAAGACCTAGAGGCGTGAACAGAGCCAATTTTGGTGGTAAAATATTTTCCTGCAAACTCTGCCATCGTGTCTTTGTACACTCAAGCAGTCTCTCTCGTCATATGCGTTACCATAAGGGAACTCTGCATGCCTGTGTTTATTGTGGAAGACACTTTCCACAAAGATGTGATGTCACAAGGCACGTGGCCATGTACCACAATTCAGCACTTCAACCTAAGGCTCCTGGGGAGTCAAAGACAGAACATGAGGATAAAAACAGTGAACAGGAACCTGCGAGAGCATCGACACAAACAAAAAGTGATAGTAAACCAGAAGAACTTGAAGAAGAAAATCAGCCCGCATCCAAGGCAGATGACCTGTTACTTGGTTCTCCTTATAAAGGAACTTACAAACCAAGGATGAAGTACAAATGCAAAGAATGTTGTAGAGTCTTTGGGCTACTTAGTGTTTATCGGCGACACGTGTATTACCACAAGCGAAGTCCCTGCAAGGTTTTGCTCAGTTGCCCTCTCTGTCCAAGCCGCTTTACATTCCTCTCTGCTTTAGATCGCCATCTTGAATATCATCATAAAGGAGACTCTGAAAATGATGGCACAAAACCTCCTGAGACTAATGTAGTTGATTCCAAAAGTCAACAAGGAGATGCTGATGCTGAAAAGCCTGATAAACATGCTGATAATGGCATGTCATCGGAAGTGCTGAATGAATCCACTGAATGTTCTGAGACGTAGTGATCCACAAAAAAATGGCCAAAAGTGTATGGACACCTTTATCTAATATACATGTTTGGTATTCCAGCAAATTTTAGTGAAGACAAATGTAAATACTCAACTCGAAAATGGAATATTATGTGCTTTCAATTTTGTTTCAACAGCGAGGACCCTTTTTCTATTCCAGCAGGGCAGTGACCCTTTGCACAAAGCAGTGCTCTACTGTTTCAGGTGTTAAAGAAAGTGAATGGCATTCACAGATCCACTGCCGAGTACCTTTCGGATGGATTGGGAACGCAGACTCCCAATCCCAATGTTATTGCGTGACCTTTTTGATGCTCTTGTGTCTCTTGTGAAGCAAGTCCCCGCAACAGGGTTCCATCCCAGAAGAGTGGAGTCTTGATATAGCAGCAAAAGGAGTGATTAATGTCATATTTTTGAAAATGAACTGTTGACGAGCATCAGAGAATTATTTACCCCAAAGGCATTTAGGTCTTCATGCAAACCAGCACTGTACTTTTGGAAGGGAAAACGGCCCTCCCCACATAGTTGCAACAAAGTTGGAAGCACCGAATACTCAAGTAATTTATTGAATAGTATGATGTTAAGATTACAATTCTGCTACAATGCCTGGAGAATAGCCTTCCTAATAACTTGGTAATTAGAAGAGAGTGTCCACAATGAAGATATAATGTAAATCGGAATTCTCAGAATGCTCATAGTAATTAACACTTTTTTTTTTTTTTTAGTTTCTTTTTTTTTTTTAGTTTTTGAGTGTTGTACTTCTGTAGCGTTTTGATCCTCAGATGTACCAAATGAATGCTGTTGTCTCATGTATGTTGCATTTGTTGTATATAAAAATTATTCCCCCAAAATTCTCATTTGCATTTTCCAATTTTTGGATAAGCAATTCAAATTCGTATTCAAAGTAGGTGTTGACACAGTATGCATTCACAAACCAAAGGGACCTATATGAACCATTATAATGACCAGAATTAAATTTTTCTAATGATCTGATGAATTTAGAGCAAAGCAGAAGTTATTTATCCTGGAGTTATTCATGTAACTTGAACTGTCTTTGCTAAAAGTTGATTCAAGAACACACTCCTGTTGTGATTAGGGAAGTGTATATTTTAGCTATACTTTTGCTTTTATAGTAGTGTAGATTTAACTTTCCCCAAAGTCAGTGTCTCCACACTGACTAAAAACCGCATAGGATATCATTTTTTTTTTGTACAAATTGTGTTTTTTATTTTGTAAAAGTGGTGATGCAAAACATATTTTGACATCAGTAACATTTTGTGCAAGTCTAGTTCCACTTGTTTATAAATAAAGATAATTCTGTTTGCCTTTCTAAGGCCTTGTAATTGTTGAATTTTTCTTTCATGTGCCAAAGCTGTAAATTATTGTTTTTATGCATGTAAATATTGGTAGACATTTCTTTGACCTTATTTCAGGTTATGCTAAACACTAACAAGACCCTACATTTTGTTGCAGTAATTTTGCAAATTTCACTTATCATGAATAGTCATAGGCACACTTAGTATTCATTATTTCATTAACAAATAAATAGTACTTTTGAAAAAATATGGTTAAAATAATATACACTGTATATTTATGTTAAGACAAATTACTTCAGGTTTTTAAAACCTTCTGTGTGATTCTACATTCAGACATTCTAACGACTGACATTTAGGGCAACATCCAAATCACTGTGAGTGCACCTTTAAAGCTTTGTGAGAATGACTTCTGTGGGAAGACTGCTTATGTATACTTATATAATATGATATTATATAATATGATTTATACCAAATTAACTGTTTGGCTACAAAAAATATATACCAATATTTTGTAATGGTAAAATTGTAGCTATGGCTTTAGCATATGTTTTTTTGTGAACAGAGAAGCCACAGTTGCTTTTCTTTTTTTTTCTGTGGTAATGAACAGCATGCTACAGATTCTATATATTTTATATAACAACCAAATTGTACCTAATCCTGTTACACAAGGTCTTTCAAAGCCGTCAGTGGTGTGGGGTTAATTTGGGGTTATGTTTAATACACATTGATCATATGCGTTTGTTAGGGGGCATTCACATAAGAACAGAACGCAGATCTCAAACCGTGTTTTTTATATTATGATAAAATTTTGTTTGTAGTAAACAAAAGAATTAACAAAAAAAAAAAAACTGAATCTCAGTTTATTACACCGATAATGTAAGTGACCTAACCCTTTATTACACTGTTAATGTTTGGTAAGCTTTAGCACTGGTTATTTGGTCTAATTTTATTTTGCCAACTGTTAGATTTTCTCAGATTTGAAAGGGACCTTCTTCCAAATGTTGTTATCTGATTTCTTGATTGGTATTCAGTGGGATTTAGATCCAGATGCATTTGTGGCCTCTGTACACCAGTCTTGCATCGTATTGAAGTGTTAATAAGTGTTTCTGAAGTGCTTAGGTTCTTCTACCATTGTTTGAGTAAGTGGTGACTGATATGCATTGAAATTACCATAGAATTGAAGACTCTGGTATACGGTGCCTTATGTTTGTACATGGCACCAGTATTTTAATAAGCTAAAGGTCATAGGTAAATGACCCTAAACAAAAATCTAAACACCTAAGAATTATTAAAAAGACTGCACTGTCTTGATGTGGCAAGCAATGAGTGGCACCGTAAATTGGTACAAAACTTGCATTTGGTCAATCCAATGACAAGTGGTCAAGTAAGACACATAAAAAGCTATTGATTAACTGGGCTAAGTCATTAAAGTTATTAAAAGTGATTACATGTTTCGGCTACACAACCTTCTTCAGTATCCTGTATCCTGAAGAAGACTGTGCAGCCGAAACACGTAGATCTATAATATTGACATTATCTTGCAACAAGTATTACTATCTAATGATAAGTCCAGAAGTTTCCTTTGGATTGGGTCTCCATTTATTTTTTCTAGCTCTTTAACCATGGAGATATGTTGTTTGTTGCACATGTAATGTGGTCCAACCTGCTGGATCATAGTTGTTCGAAGGCATTTGACCACATGAGCATTTACACTATGCAGCAATGTGGTCAAATGTATTTGACCATCTCTGAATGAAGTTAAAAGTGGACAATTTCAAAACAGGTTGACCAAAACCTTAATTCCAGGTATAAACAGGAGCTGAGATTTGAAGCAGTTTACAAAAGAATAGTGCACAGTCAGCGAATCGGATTTTGTGCTCTGCATTTAACCCATCCAAGTGCACACACACCCGGAGCAGTGGGCAGCCAATGGGGCAGCTGAGGGTTCGGTGGCTTGCTCAAAGGTCTCACCTCAGTCGTGATATTGAGGGTGGAGAGAGCGCTGGTTATTCACTCTCCCCACTGACAATCCCTGCCGGACCTGAGACTCAAACCTGCAACCTTTGGGTAACAAGTCCGACTCTCTAACCATTAGGCCACGACTGCCTAGTCTATATGACATCTTATCATATTGTCCATGGAGTAGTCTGAGAGGAATTGTGCTGAACTGTTTCAATGTTTGTCTTTTTTTTCTTTTTCTTGTTTTTTTTTTTTTTTTACTTGGTCTACTCTGAACTCATTATGGGTGTTTGTATTAACTTTTGCAGATCCTCTCATAGTATAGTCTTGGAATATGCAAAATACCAGACATTTATATATGATACCACAGACATAGTAGTACAACTCAACCCACCCCCTCAAACATGATTTTAAAGAGGACCCGAGTCAATATGCTGTTCCGGGGGCCCAGAAACCATAGCGGCGCTGCTGTTTTTAGGACTCTTATGCCGAGTTCACACTGCACGATTTTAGCCCGATTTTTCACTCGCCGACAGGATTTGATAAATCGCCGACAAATGCCCTATATCGGAGGCAAATCGGAGCTCGTTCACGCGAGTGACAATCGCGCAGTGTGAATTATCAACGACGCGATATGAGGGAATCGCCGACACGTCGCCGACATCAGCGAAATATTTGGCATGCTAAATATCTGGAGCTGTCGGCGATTCACAATCCTGCTGTGTGCAATGATTTCTGACTGAAAACTACATCGCGATGACCTTCAGCCAATGAGAGGCAAAGATACAGGGCAGAGGGAAGTTCAGTGAGGAGTTATGGACCATATCAGTATTTTAATATGTACAATTATATCATACAGAAACGAGCACAAACGCTTGACCAGCCGCAACATCAGCTTTACTGCACAATTATTATTTACCACTCTTTGCAGAACACAATCCCCATCTCCCTCCTGCATAATCTGTTTTTCTTTTTGTAGCTGGAAATCAGCGCACAGACAATTTGCTGGCTATATTTTTTAAATACTTCCAGTCTCGCTCAAGAACAACGGGCTGAGGCACGCAGGTTCTCGCGTTATTTCCTTATCACTTCTCGCGTGGGTTTTGTTGTGAAACGTAGTTTGCGGATCAGACAGAGTTGTCGGCGATTCTTCCTATTGTAAAATCGTGCAATGTGAAAGCCCCTGTCGCCGATCCATCGTGCAATGTGAACACAGCAACGACTGAATGCTACCCCAGATAGTCACGCAGTGTGAAAACAACAGCGATCCGATGAGTTTGAAAATCGTGCAGTGTGAACTCGGCATTAGAAAGTGCAGTGTTTTAGAATGGCTATGGTTTTGTGGGGGAAGGTCAGGTTAGTAGATATGCAAGGAGAGCAACCTGAACCATCTGATCATTTCCACTGCAGTGCTGTTAATGTTAGGGCACCCTCTGCTTCCTGTTACTGTTGATTAACCCAGTCATGTCATTAGGAAATGTAATTACAACTGTGAGTAGCTGTACAGGTGCACATATATTAAGGATGCATATAGGTAGTCCAGGGCTGAAGTAGGTCAGGAAGGCCAGTGTCCAACTGTAGACAGAACTGCAGACAGAATTGCAGATGTTCACGTTTTAAGGTTTCTATAAAAGCTTGTTAGAAAAAAGACCCTAACATAGATTAACCAACCATTCAGATGATTAAGGCAAGTATACAAAATTATTTCAAGGATTTATACAGTGGAGCAGCTTATATGCAATAGATTTAATATTTCCATTTTTGGCATATATTCAATATCCAGATGGTAGAGACAGATCTTCCATTTGCTGATATATGATGTGACCACCTCTGTTCATTTAAAATTAGTGGAGGAATCTGGGAAAATACTCCAATCTGTTATTTCAAAACAACCAACACTCTTGGATCCAATAGAATTGTGGGCAGCACGTCAACATATTGTGCTGTTGCGCTTCAGGCATCCCGAGTTTGAGCCCCAGCTCACTGACTTTTCCCTATTCCATCCCCCTCTCTCTCCCACTTCACTTCCTGTCACAATATTGTTCTATCAATAATAAAGAAAAAAAACAACAACACTGCATTGTTATTACCCTAAGTAGTAGACAGCATCTCTTTGTAAACAGGTAGTGTACGGAGGTTTGTTCAGTTCTTCAACTGTGCTTGTTGAAATTGAGCTTGATGTTCCCTCTTTGTTGTGTAACCATGTAATATTTGGAGAATCAGATAAACAACTTGTACCACACAGTGTGCTGCTAACACCCATAAAGTCTTCACTAAATTCTCCTCTATACCTTGTCTGCTTCCACTTTCTTCCCTACCTCTCTGACTGGTTACATCTTTGCCACTTTTTTTACACTTACAAGGTAGAAACCAGTTGTCTGCCCTAGACACACACAGAAACGTACATGACTCACATGCAACTCTTTTCTTCTCTCCTCTCTCAGAGTCTGATGTTTCCTAACTATTATACTAGGATGTTCCTTTGATCATGTCTTCTCTCATTTTCCTCAAACCATTTCTGTTACACTCTTACCTGTTCTCACAAACACAATGAACATATCTTATTCCACTGGAGTTTTTCCCACCAGATTTAAGTTCAGTAATCCCCACTATAGCCCCACTCAAACTAATACTTGACACTGCAGCAGATTTCAGTTTCCATTAATGTATTCAGCAGGGGCATTTATCCATAGCCACTACAAGTGAATTCAAGACTCAAACCAATGATGTTTGTGTCACTTGTGCCATGCTTTACCAGTTGAGCTGGAATGTAAGTATTATAAATATCAGTTCTGAATTTCTGATTCCTGCCAAAAACATTGACAAAAAACTGTCTTCAACTTTTTGCATTCCTTTCACAGGGCAACCTGAAGAATAAAACCATTCTGGCTTCAAAAGAGGACATTTCACTTAGACTACCATGCTCTCCTTTCCCGAAGCCCTATGACTGGCAAGAACTTCAAGATCAACTCCCATGAATTTGCTTGACCTGTCCACTGGCATTGCCATCATCAACCCATCATGTCCTATCAACCCTATCAGCATTTTGGATCAATGGTACTGCTCTTTACTGCTTTGAATCCTATCCTTACAGGCATATCTGTCAAAGTTAAAGAAGGGAGGAGTGTCTATATCACACATGACCACTAGGCTAAACATTGGAGTACCCTAGAGATCAATGCTTGACTCTCTCCTCTCATCTATATACTTAATACAGCTTTACTGGTCATTCCAACCTGATAATCCCACACTTTTATCCTGTCTTTCTAACATCATGGACTGAAAAACAGGAAAGGAAGTGACATGTGGCCAAGTATGGTATCTCATTCTCGGAATTTGTGCTCTGCATTTCACCCATCCAGGTGCGCACACACAGCAGTGAACAGTGAACAAATACATACACACCGTGAACACACACCCAGAGCAGTGGACAGTCATTTTTGCTGTGGCGCCTGGGGAGCAGTTGGGAGTTTGGTGTCTTGCTCTAGGGTCTCACCTCAGTCGTGTTATTGAAGTGGAAGAGAGGGCTGGTCACTCCCAACCACCGACAATTCCTGCCAGTACCGAGACTCAAACCCACAATGTTAGGCTGACTCTCTAACCATTAGGCCATGACTGCCCCTGACTGAAGGATGAAGGAATGTCTTGTCCAGGTCAACCTTGCAAAGGCTGAACTCATTAACGTACCAGCCAGGTCATTAATTATATAAAACAACACCACCAAACAGCTAAACCCAACAACAATGGCAGGCATCTTTTGGAAGTATTTAACAACCATCCAAATAACTGACCAGTTTATGCTTTTTAACATAAAGAAAATGATCCCACACCACTCTGATTATGCAGTGTAGTTCTGGGTCCAGATTCATTTCATCCCAAAATGGAAAATTGGAATGCTTTGCTATCTGGCCTTCCAGCTGTCAAGACTTGCAGATGATCCAGAATGCTTAAGAGTATCTGGTCCTCAGTCAGCCAGATTGATTCAGTTGATTCACTGCCTATAGGGATATACATCAAATTCAAGGCTCTGATGCTAATGTACCAAACCACATCTCTGTCTGCATTCTCCCATACACTGGATTCAGTCAAGGACCACATTATGGTGCTTTCACATTGTGGTACAAGGTCACTTCCAAAAGCCTTCACACTGTCCCTCTCCCTCAGCCTTCATCTTAACAATGCAATCCACTGTCATCTTTAAGAAATGGTTAAAGACAGATCCTCTAAATCAGTGTGTCAGGGTTAGGTCACTTTGGTCAGTTTATTCTTGGATTAGAGAGAGAACACTGACGCTCCTATGGTCTTGTCTTGTCATTGTGAGCATGCGATTACAAGTTTGGTTGGGCTGTATGCTCTTCAGCGTGGTCTTTGGATCGCAACACTTCTATGTGTAGTTTGGTTTTTGTTCGGTGTCAGGGTTCAGACATGCATGCTCTGTGTGTTGTCTTTTCTTGTTCTTAGTGCATGGGATGAGTATGTACTCATTCTCCATGTGCTCTGTGGCCTGTAGCACAAAGCCGGTTTCAGTTTTTGCCCAGGTAAGTTCGCCTTTAGTTTGAGCAAACTTTTGAGTTTTCGGCCTCAAGAAGATGTTATGCTACACAGCTACCTTGCTCTGGAGCAGGTTTTATTCTGGGTTAGAGATCGCAATCCCAAACTGGACCAATCAACTGTGGGGAAAGTGACATATATCTGATGCAATGAAGCCACTCCCCCGTATCTCTAGCTCCAAATAAAGGAAGTTAGAATTTTAGAGACAAAATTACCCAACTTTTACAGCTACTTATGTCAACCTTTGTGAGCCCGCTTATCCTGAGCTAAACCTGGTTGAATTTGTTTGATTCTGTCAACTCTAAACCTACTATGAAACTCTGACTTTGTTTATCTCGCTTCGTGCTACAGGCCACTGGTCTCACTGTGTAAGTTTGTGTGGTTTCGAGTTTACTTGGGCCAAACAATCTTCTGTCCACATGTGTTGTGTTCTGTGTTGCACACGTTTCATGTTTACATTGGCTACGTGCTTTCATGTAATTTTTTGTCTTGTGCTGTGTAGCTTGTGGTTTGTTTTTCTTCACTGGTTCACTGGTTATGTGTTCTTGTTTTTGTTTGGTGTGAGCACATGGCCTTTCATGGTTGTTTCTATGCGCCATGTGCTCTCCTGTCTATTGTCTAACACGGGTCATCAAACTTTATCCTGGAGGGCCGGTGTCCTGCAGAGTTTAGCTCCAACTTGCCTCAACACACCTGCGGGGAAGTTTCAAGTATACCTATTAAAGGAACACTCCACTTTTTTTGGAAATAGGCTCATTCTCCAACTCCCCCAGACTTAATAAGTTGAGTTTTACCGTTTTTGAATCCATTCAGCCGATCTCCGGATCTGGCGATAGCACTTTTAGCATAGCTTAGCATAGATCATTGAATCCTATTAGACCAGTAGCATCGCGTTCAAAAACGATCAAAGAGTTTCGATAGTTTTCCTATTTAAAACTTGACTCTTCTGTAGTTATATCGTGTACTAAGACCGGCGGGAAATAAAAAGTTGCAATTTTCTAGTCCTGTTTGGCTAGGAACTATACTCTCATTCCGGTGTAATAATCAAGGAACTTTGCTGCCGTAACATGGCCGCAGCAGGCGCAGTGATATTACGCAGCGCCTGAAAGTAGTCCCCAGCTATATTATAACTAGCTACCTAGCTGGGGACTACTTTCAGGCGCTGCGCAGTGATATTACGCAGCACCTGAAAGTAGTCCCAAGCTATATTATAACTAGTTACCTAGCTGGGGACTACTTTCAGGCTCTGCGTAATATCACTACGCCTGCTGCGGCCATGTTACGGCAGCAAAGTTCCTTGATTATTACACCAGAATGAGAGTATAGTTCCTAGCCAAATAGGACTAGAAAATCGCAACTTTTAATTTCCCGCCGGTCTTAGTACACGATATAACTACAGAAGAGTCAAGTTTTAAATAGGAAAACTATCGAAACTCTTTGATCGTTTTTGAACGCGATGCTACTGGTCTAATAGGATTCAATGATCTATGCTAAGCTATGCTAAAAGTGCTATCGCCAGATCTGGAGATCGGCTGAATGGATTCAAAAACGGTAAAACTCAACTTATTAACTCTGGGGGAGTTGGAGAATGAGCCCATTTCCAAAAAAGTGGAGTGTTCCTTTAAGACCTTTATTGGCAGCTTCAGGTGTGTTTAATTAGGGTTGGAGCTAAACTCTGCAGGACACCGGTTCTCCAGGACTGAACTTGGTGACCTCTGGTCTAACCCCTCCTTCTTGTTACCTGATTATGTTTTTTCGGTTGCCCCACTTGTCCTCCCTCATTACTTGCTTTGCTTGCTCTCTCTATTTATTTTCCTTCTGTTTTCAGTTCTGTGCCAGTTCATCATCAGTATTACTCTCTTGTGTCCTGTGCTACCAGCTACTGGTCCTATTTTCCACTACGGGATAGTTTTTGTTGTTTTATTTTCATTTTCATTTTTGATTAAATAAAAGCCCATATTGAGTTCTGCATCTGAGTCCTCACCCCTTCCCTTCTCGAACCTTGACACAGTGGTTCCCAACCATGTTCCTGGCCCCCAATACTACACATTTTGCATGTCTCCACAAGCAAACACACCTGATTTACCTCAGCTTATTAGTAGAGACTCCAACTGTGTTTGAAATCGCCTCCTATACCCTCAGTCACTATTCCCTACATTAGTTCACTAATATAGTGCACTTGAAGGAGTGAAGGAAAACGAGTGAGCGAGTGTGCTGGAAGGGCTGCTGGTTTTGTTCTTGCTGCTTAATCATTTGAAGCATATGAAAACTTGCATGTAACTATTTAAATCAAATGAAAAGAAATGTATACCTTTTGATATTACACTGTACCCACATTGGACAATTGTTTTGTAAAATGGATGATTCAGCTGCAGATGCCATGAAACACAGGAATTGATTCGGCATGACCCTCACAATGTCGTATGGGTATTCTGTAGCCATTGAGTGTACTTTGGTTGTACACCTGGCTGCGTTCCAGTCAAATTTTTTATGCCCTTCATTCGCAAACTCCCCTCCGTCTCGTTTACTCAGATGTACATCATTGATTACATTGCATAAGTGCCCACTACTAGCGGAACCCTTGCAATGGGCTGTATTGGAACGTCCTAAGCCCTTGATCACTTGGAATCCGCTATGGTTGGGTTATTGTTTACATTTGTCCCCTTATGAATTTGTTTGGTGCAGCATTCTATATGTAAATAGGCATGCTTAAACTGTTAGAAATTAAAAAAAAAATATATATATATATTTATATACTGTAGAGTTGTTTGGGGTGGGGATAAATTAAACGCGATCTACGATGACTAAGGTGGCCTGACGTGTGCATATGAAGCAGACTCGTTCCCTGTGTCAAAATCGAGGGGTCGAGGGTCTGTCCATATAAACTTCCCTTGTCCACTTCACGAAGTGGTACGAACTTCAAAAGGGCAGCAGGGATTCTCCCGAGGGGAAGTGCTTAGGGAAGTTCGCGAGTGCGTGTCTAAAAGTGGACTGGAACGTAGCCCTGGGGTGCTTCTCAATATCCCTCCTTGTTTCCTCGCTCCTCTGTCCTCCATCCTATGACCCGGAAACCAATCGAGCTCAGCCATCTTGTAGGACATCTCAATGGAGGAGGTGAGGATCGAGGAGGCTTCCTGAGGAGTCATAAGCAAGGATACACATGTATCCTATGCGGAAGTCTTTTTCGGCGAAAAAAACGACGCACATAAATTCTCCTCCCCCTTCACATCTGTCATAATAATTTACATTTATATTTTACCTTTGCAGTTTAAGTAAACGATACATGACATATTTCAAAAGGACATCTTGCTTTAATGATATTTATTATGAATGCCTTAAATAGCGAACTTTAACAACATAAGGGTAGATCGATCCCTTTAGTGCAGCTGATGATGCTTTTAAGCGACGCTTGAGTGGTCAAGAATATTCCAGTGTTCATCCTTTGATTCCTCCATCCACATTTCCTTTCCTTGCATCCTTCCCTCATATCCTAAGGTGGTAGAGCCTTGAAAATGGCTGTCCCCGCAAATAACCTATTTAAGGGTATGGGGGCTATTTTGGACACCGCCTCAAAGACCTGACAAATGGTGTGTCAGATAAAGTTGACCTAGCAAAATGTGCAGTGTTGACCTCCAGGAACGCGGTTGGGAACTGTGCCCTAACTCTCATAGGGCCAGTGTCCTGTAGATTTCAGCTACAACCTATTCTAACACACCTGCCTATACGTTTCTAGTAATCCTGAAGACCATGATTAGCTGGTTCAGGTGTATTTAATTAGGGTTGGAGCTAAACTCTGCTGGACATTGGCCTTGTAGGAGCAGGATTGGACACCCCTGCTGTAAAAGATGAAATGTAAATAAAAATGCTTATTATGGGTAGATCAAATGTTAAAAAATATATATTTCTAACACAATACCAACCCATACTATTCAGAAACTGGCAAAGCATCAGAAACTGGCAAAGCAACCAAAGGTACATAAAGATACTCTGAAATCATGTGACCCAGTGCTTCTCAAACCTGTACAGGGACCACTGCATGTCTCTCTTATTGAACCCAACCATTTTGGGTTTGGCAGTCGAGTTGAATCAGGTGTGTTAGATGAGGGAGACATCCTAAATGTGTAGTGGTGGGGGTGCCTAGGACAAGTTTGAGAAGTACTGAAGTAACCAACCTGGATAACTAGGTTTTGTGATGGAAATTGGCAGTCAGTTAAAAAAAGTTAAAAAACATTGGTTGGTCTATCTCAACTACAACTCAAACTCCGTCTCAGACAAAACACAGAACAAATTGGCCTAATGTTTTTTTTTTTTTTTTTTTTTTAGAAAGGCGGTTATTTAACACTGTGATCTGTAAGGTACTGGTTCTTGGTCCTTGTACAAGTCAGCCTCAAGATTCAGACAAAACCCCAGATACCCATACAAAGAAAGAGACTAACTATACTGTGACAAGTTACTTAAACTTCTTCATTGTAGAAAGGTTGTTTTTTTCCCTAAAACATAAAAAGCCATTTAAAGATTTTAAATGCTTTAGATCTTGATTAAATGGTAATATTTTTGTGTTCTGTACAAATATGTCCTTACTTTCTTACTCCTCTACTCTTACTACTCCTCTAGTGAACTTGTCCATCATTCATAAAAAGTGATCACCATTTGCTGCTTATTGGAATAACACTTGCACATTTTTACATTGATGATACTGTATGATCTTATATAGTGTTCTGTATGATCTTAGTTGATGTAATGTGTCCACAAAATTCACAGACATTTTTGTTATTTCAGGTGAGGTAGACAACGGGATTAGACTCTTGAGTCTTCTCTTACTTTAAGAGAATATCACAAGGGAGCTTGGTACTCCAAAACATTTGTGGATATCAGGTATCTAATGGACTTTCAAGGGCTACAATGGAGTGAACAAAACTGATCTATAAAACTTGCCCATGTACCCTTTTATGACTGAGAGTATGTCACTGGATTATTTAAATACACTTTTTCTTGTAGTCTTGTAAGCTATAAGTGTCCATTGACAGTTTGCCCCCTACCTCCCATTTAGAGTCAATTCCTTGTACAATGACCTTTCTTAATAGTCTTATGTAAACCTTGACAAGTCTTATTTCCACCAGAGTCAAGTATATGTATAATGTTTAAAATGTTTTGTATTGAGTAAAGGCTGATTCGTTTTGTTTTTAAAGCAATTTCAGTGAGTGGCACAACAACACTGTGTTAAGGTAAACTGGTATAAGAGGTCCTAACTGTTTGCCAGAGTCTGTAGCCTACCAAAGTGAATGCAAGTGTATATTTTGGCAATACATATCAATATACTGTAATTACATGATAGATACCCTATGTTCTCAGTTTATAATAATATATGACCAGAATGTATGGTTTTGACTTGACTTTTTTTCTCCCCCCCTGTTTAATTGACCACTTTTACTATGAGTGACAGCTCTCTAGTATTGTGTCTATGACTCTTGGAGATACTCTCGGAATAAGAGAGAGGATTAAGTCTAAAAAAACTGAAATTCATTTAAGGATAATGGGTAAAGTGTTGTGGTCAATCAAGAACAGTCAACATCAAGAACCCTAGGGGGGAAATGAAAACCGTTTCAGTCCCTGAACAAAGGGGAGCCTTTCTCTGGGTGGTGCATGCATGCATCTTTGCCAGGACCTCCCTTGGGGTTAAAAAACAAGCAATTACATTAGTTGAGCCTACGACTTGCTCAAAGGAAAGAAGTGAATGAAGGGTCTCAGTGCCAGGTTTTCTAAAAATATATAATTATTTTATTTTAAGACTCTCCATGTTAAGTTGATGCATCACCTTAAACCTTAAGCAAGAGGAACCACATTAAAATATCATTAGTTGTTTATTACAATTGCCTTTTTCAAATCTAAAATGTTTCCTGTAACAGTCCACATTGCTTATTAAGTGTTTACAGTAGGTTACTGTGGTGTGGTTGGCTCCAAAATCGGTTTTGTGGCATTTTTGTCCCTGTACATTTAGCAGCAGTATGGTAACTATGGAATATCTCACAGAACAAAGAACAAGATAGGTGGTGTGGATTGTTGGACCTCTGGTCCAACCGACGTCCTGAAGTTCTTTGACAAGAAACTAAGGTCCAAGACTGCACCCTGCAACAGTCTCAAAGGCATGATGGTGGATGGTCGACAGAATATCTAACAAGCTCCTCCCACAACATCGGCAGCCATTTTAAGGTACGTTCCTTAGATACCATGCGCAAAAAATGCTTCCACACGTTGGACATTGAAATGGAGGCCCCGTAGAACTGGAGGCGGGTCTTTCTCTCCATTCGCTTTTCATAGGTTCCAGTGGTTGGGTGTCACGAAATATCCCGGGTTGAGCCACATTGTTTGCTGAATGTGCATCGAGTTGTGCTAACATCGAACCTTTAATGATTTTGTTTGAAATAATGAATAGTGTTACAAGCATCTTAAACTTGAACTGAAAGTTTTGGAATATCTTGCGTGCGCATTGCGCAACGGGGAAGGTGCGTAGTCGTACAAAGGAAAACGGCAGCAGCAGGAAGCCGAGCACGACGGTGAGTACGAGCAGTTATAAGGGGGAATAAGCTCATAGGGAGAAGCTAATACCGCTTTGCTGCTTAATTAAACAGGGTACTATAACACTGGGCGTGTAATGTACTAGGTAAGATTTAAAACCAAAATTAGGACGTTGGTTTTCGTTGTTTCTCGGATCGTGAGTTCTTGTTTGTGTGCTCGGACTCCAGGTTTCAAGCATGCAGCCCATTTTGTTTTGTGACGTTGGACTTCCATGTTCCTAGCCAGCCAGCTTAGCTTCGTGCTGTGCGTTTCTCTTTCAGATTGCTCTGTTTGCATTATGTAAACAACCAAATGACTCAAATGGAACCACGAACGTTTTAAGCATGAACACGGGTGTATTTACATAACGTTACTATACTTGACACCTCTGGACATTTACTGACTAGTAGATTTTCGTCTTGGTGCCACTTGCATCACTTTAAAACAGCCACCGGGTTGTCACTGTACAGCTAGCAAGGAGGGACTCATACTGCATCATTTATTGTTGAAGGTTACCATGGTGAACTTATTAAATATGTAAAAATGTGTATGTCGCGTTTAAAGAATCTATTTCTTTTATGTAGTTTACAGAATTAGAAACTAGTATGTTTAAGATGTCCATGATAGTAAACAGACTGTTGTATACTTGTTTTGTTCATCTAGTAACAAGTTTTCCCCCCTCATAGAAATAAATACTTGATAATGATGTTAGCCTTTCGTTTTACAGAGTGGATGACCAAGGACAAAACAGTGATAACAGGACTGAGTTTGCTTTTGGAATGTGTACTGGCATATTAGGGTGAGTAGACTTTAATAATTTTGTTGGCTGTTTTTAATTACTCACAATATATGGTGTAGCTCATAGAATTTATGGGTGCTTAGATGCTTTTATGCACAGATGAATTCCACTGAATTCTACTGTCAAAGCAGTGCCTTTTTACATTACTGCATATACATTTATATAACATACAAGTTAGTGTATTATAACAGATCTTACAGTAAGGTTACTGGTGGCACACTGCCTGCACGTCACCATGTCATCCAACATGAGCATCACATTTAAGTGACTTGAAAGTAGCCATTTGTGTACTTGCCTAGACAACATGGGTTGTTTATAGTAGAATAGTCTATATGTTAATATAGATAGTTAATACTAGGTTTTGCCTGTCAACAGCACTGTACAGCTTGATGCATTTAAACTGTTGAAGACTGATTAGTTCTCACATTTATTTTACACATTTAGAAGTCACTTTACAGGTCATTCATATAATTTGCTGTTCTATTTAACCTATAATGGTAGTAAGAATACTAAAGCAGTTGTAAACGTGTTAACAAATGACCTTCCCTTCATTGCAATTTTAAAAGTGCACTCAGTAAACTTTTCCTTATTTAAAAAGAATAGAACATAAGATGAATATTCTATTATTCATACCAGTAACATAAAAGCTGATGTGTTTTACGTTGGGCGGGTTGCCTCGTGGGCTGCCGTGTTGATATCACGTGGCCAGCTATGTACTACTTGCTTCACCTCTCTAGTCCACTTATTATAGGACACTTTTGTTCTAGCAATGCCAAAGTCACTTGATTCTCAGAGAGTGCATGAACTGATAAAATGAATAGATGTTAAACAGTGTATTTTATCGTTTGAATCACTAATGGAAAATTATTGCTTTAGTGTGCTGCTGTGTTCACACCACTATTTATGCGTTTAAAACCAAGATAGCACCATATTTTTTGTTTTGCTTATTATAGGCATCACTGCGTTTTATATTTTATGAAAACGACATAGGCCTAACACTCTATGACTTGTTTCACACCTACTGCATCTGCTATGTGAAAGCATCACTGCAGCAGGCTCATGTTGTGCTTTTACCTGTGTAATGGTATTGTGCTTTTATTAATTATTACAGTTCAGTATGATCTTTAATTAAAGTGCCTTTAATAATTGTTACAGTACAGCATATCGATCTTATTTAAACCATGTTGTAAAACACTGTTAATATGTTTATACTACATTTTCAACATGTTTTCTGCCGAGATTGCGATGTGCTGTGCTGCGAAAATAGTGCCAAAATTCTACCATCTGTGCTGCATCTGTGAATGTTGTAACTTGTAAATATAGGTACCAAAATGAAAATGTGCTGTGGAAACAGTATTTGTGAAACAGGCCATCATTTGGCACAAACTGGCAAAAATTTTAGTCAAAAATATACGTCATTCAAAAGGAGAAAACCTAAACGAGAATATACACACACATATGAAACGTAAACAAATCAGCGCATGCTTGCCATTTTGAATATCAGTTATGTTGATAACTTTTTATTTTTATTTTAAGCGACTCATGTTGTTATGAAAATATTCACATGTTGGAATGCTTGGGTAAGATCATGTAACATTAGAACAGCCTTCTCTCTGTGTGGCCTTAATTTACTTGCTTTAACTCTTGGACACTGGCTCATTCACTAAACTGAGCATCCAATCAGAGTTCTCACTCTTGTTGACAAAACTAGCCCGACAGACACTTTCCACCGACACAACCATAGACTGTAAAAAAAGATGGACGACGCGTCTCCACTTCCACTATAGAAAAGTGAAGCCAAAGCATTCTCAGTATGGCCGCTGTCGTCTTGCGAAAATGATGTCATTTGGAGCCCAAGTCTGCGCAGTAGAGATTTGTTTAGAGCCAGAGTCTGCGCAGTAGTTATCGTGCGGCAGAGCTGCGGAATCAAAGTCCTGCTCAAACTCCAGCAGACCCAATCGCAAGCTCACAATCATGACACCACACCCCATTTTTATAGCATCAAATAACTTATTAGAAAAATGAACACTTGAACACATATCAGCATGCTGAGCACTACCTAAACTGACAGAAAATGTCTTTGGAAAAAATGTATTTGAGGTATAATTTGATTGTTTTAGATTTAGTCTCGTCCCCTTTGATTACATGGAGAGTGCGGGGTTTATGACCTGTACTGCATCCAGTCACCTGGGGATGATCGAAACGTTCTGGCTTCACATTAAGACTTGTGCAGCACACTTGGACACAACATTGACCGACAGCCGACCATCGTCTTGGTGTGTACTGGCCTTTAGACGAGACTGCAAGACTCGAATTGGGTGTGACAGATGAAGACATCTAAAATGTGTAGTTGTGAGGGATCCACTAGGTTTGACTAACACTGCTAAAAATATTGCGGAAGATTACTTTACAATATGGTGCAAAACATTAAAATTAGATGTTAGGCGTCATGATGAACACATCATTACATAATACTACAAAATTTATTGATCTAGGTTAATGTTCAAATATACCATTGTTCATTAAATAATTCTTGTGCAGAATGCATTAATGTTAATTTAAACAACTTGAAATTGCAATATATTAATACATCAATTAATGGTGTAGAAGTATTATGTAATTCATTCAATAACTAATGTAAACAAATTGAACTTTACCGTAAATTGTCAAATTGTTTTTGGCAGCATGTTTTATAAACAATCACATACAGGTGCATCTCAAAAAATTAGAATATCGTGAAAGTTCTTTTTTTGTTTTTCAAAAAGTGAGACTTTTGTATAGATTCAGTACGTGTAAAGTAAAACATGTCAAAAGTTGTTGTTTGTTTTTTGTTTTTTTTTAGTTTTGATTACAGCTCATTAGTGTCAAAAATCCAGTCTCAAATATTAGAATATTTCCTAAGATCAATCAAAACAGAAAAGTTCAAGTTTTTTAAAGCATGCTCATTTTTGCATTCAATACTTGGTCGGGGCTCCTTCGGCACAAATGACAGCATCAGTGAGGTGTGGCATGGAAGTGATCAGCCTGTGTCACTGCTGAGGCACTATTGAGCCTTCAGCTCGTTTGTGTTGTTGGATCAACTGTTTCTCTTCTTTCTCTTGAAAATATCCCATAGATTCCATATGGGATTCAGGTCAGGCATGTTGGCTGGCCAATCAAGCACAGTAATATCATGGTCAGCAAACAACTTGGAAGTTGATTTGTACTGTGGGCAGGTGCTAAAGTCCTGCTGGAAAAGGAAATCAGCATCTCCATAAAGTTTGTCAGCAGATGGAAGCATAAAGTGCTCCCAAATCTCCTGGTAGTTGACTGCATTGTCTTTGGACTTGATAAAACACAATGGACCAACACCAACAGATATCACAGCACCCCAAATCATCACCGACTTCGGAAACTTCACACTGGACTTCAAGCAGCTTGAATCCTGTGCCTCTCCAGTCTTCCTCCAGATTCCAGACCTTGATTTTCAAATGAAATGCAAAATTTACTTGTATCTGAAAAGAGGACTGGACCACTGAGCAACAGTCCAGTTCTTTTTCTCCTTAGGCCAGGTAAGATGCTTCTGATGCTGTTTCTGTTTCAAAAGTGGCTTGGTAGCCCTTTTCCTGAAGGTGTCTGAGCGTGGTGACTCTTGATGTGCTGACTCCAGCTTCAGTCCACTCCTTGTGAAGCTCTCCCAAGTGTTTGAATCGGCTTTGACAGTATTCTCAAGCTTGCGGTCATCCCTGTTGCTTGTGCAGCTTTTCCTACCCAATTTCTTCCTTACAGTCAACTTTGCATTTAATATGCTTTGATAAAGCACTCTGTGAACAGCCACCCCTTTCAATAATGACCTTCCGTGACTTACCCTCTTTGTGAAGGGTGTCAGTGATTGTCACCCAAGTCACCCATTGCCAAGTCAGCAGTCTTCCCCATTATTGTGGTTTCAAAGAACAAGAGATGCCCGGAATTTATACTGTGGGATGGTCATTTAATGAATCTCAAATGTAAATATTGTAATATTGAGATACTGGATTTTTGACTTTCTTGAGCTGTAAGCTCTAATCATCAAAATCAAAACAAAACTTTTGAAATATTTTACTTTGAGTGTAATGAATCTAGAATACATTTTGAGATGTTACAAAAAAAAACTTTTTTCACGATATTCAAATTGAGATGCACCTGTATTTGAACATGATGAAATAGCTGATTTCAATGAATCCCGTAGGGCTGCATGATGTATCGTTTCAGTACTGATATCATGATGTGCGACGTTTAGTAGGCCTGTACTGATCATTATATTTAAACTGATTGTTTTCTTTGCTCACACACAGACACCGCGTCTACACCGGACGCGATAGCGGAGTAGTACTTCGATACCACAGCAAAAACGACTAACCTAAGAAAGTTCAAACATGATTAAAGAGACAAGTGAATAGCCATAAGAACAAACACAAATTACACGCATAGATAAATAGAACAATGTTACAAATAAAATAAGGTCTGTAGTAGGGCTGCACGATAAATCGCATGTGATTGTCATGCGCATCTCGTGAGTAAATCCGGTTCTGTGATTTAGTAGTAAATCTCCATCACATGCTTTCAGATGGAGCGACATTTAATACTCAGAGCCGTAGATCACTGACAAGCTATGCAATAACGTGTTCATAATCGCAGATGAATCGCATTCGGCTTTACCGACGAGATGCGCATGACAGTCGCATGCGACTTATCGTGCAGCCCTTGTCTGTAGTATTCAGGTAAAGAAATATAAGAAGTGTAAAATAACACTGCATGTTCACTGTGTAAATTAAATATAGATTCATCTTTGTCAAAAATGTTTTGTTGCTTGAGAATAATGACAGCAGCAGGTATTTGTAGGCTGCTGCCCCTTTAAGACCTGATGCACAGATCCAATATAATGATACACATCTGAACTGTTCTCGTTCACTTAAGACATAACCTACTGCATTTACCACAATGATTGTTGAGATCAGTATTTTGTCATAATTTTATGAGTAAATGCATCTTTTCAAAGGCAAGGAGAGAAGGAGACACAAAAGGTTCAATTCGGTGTTCGCGCGCAGTCTAAATTGTGCCTGTCTGTGTGTGAGTGCGGCTGTGAACATGGAAAACAGCGTGCGAGTAATGAATCGAGTTCCATTTTGCCTTTTCTTACGCTGGAATGATTTAACACGTACAATTGATAAACTTTCACTCTATTATGGTTAAATTTTGCAATTAATCTGCGGATCACATGCGTACTGAAGCATGAGGCTTGGTCCATTCGAATCACGGATCAACTACAATCCATTCAACCACTACTTACTGTAATTGGGCCAAGTTTCTGATCACCCAGTAAATTTTGTTCCACCCCGCCAGAGTTGGTACATAATTTCTTTAAAGGAGATCTCTATCTCTTAGCCCCTTTTTACAATATGTAATATAAGTGTCTGGTGTCCCCAGAATGTGTTTGTGAAGTTTCAGCTCAAGTTACCCCACAGATTATTTATTATATCATTTTGAAAATGCCTATTTTGAGTCTAAGCAGAAACACTGTTTTCATGCATGTCTCTTTAAATGCAAACGAGCTGCTGGCCCCTGTCCCCTTTTCCAATATAGCACGGTGCCTTTACGGCTCGTTCCTCAGATACTCTGCTAGAAAACATCCGTTTGGTTTTGATTGTCATGTCTACTGTGCTGAAGTCATGCATTTTAAACCATATTAATTTAAACTTCTGATATACGGTTTTCTGAGCGCACATCCGAAGCATGCGCACAGAAAGCAGCTGTCACATGGCATGTGAGTACTAAACTAAGTTCATGTCTTATTGCACTTAAACTGTCAAATACATACAAGTTTGTTAAAAACACACGCGAGTTACTCAAACCGTTGGTAATGTCTGTAATGGCAAACATCAGGGAAAGAAATTGCATGTTTATATTAGATCTGGGTGGCATCAGCGTAATGTACAGTAGGCTAAGTAAATCAATAAATCCACTGCTCTCTTGTCTCCTTGGAGACTGGGACTTGTGAGTGTGCCATGCTTGTTAATGCAGCCAAAGACAGAACAGTTAGTTAACATGCTTTGCTCAAACTTTCGTCATGGCATTAGAACTGGTACACCGTTGTCGCTTGCGACAACACAGTGGTGGAGCCATGGGTGGAAACTTGGAGATTAAGGGGTGGTAATATTATAAGATGATCCCTTTCTATGCCAGGGGGAGCGAAAACTGAGTAGCTCATTTTTCACATGCTTTCAGAGAAAGGCTTTCAAAAAAAAGAAATTACTGGGTCAATCTATTTCATATTTCCTGGGTTATAGCACTTAAACCTGGAAAAAGTCCGATTTTCATGTCAGTTTTAATGGGCCCAGCTTTGTGCATTGTAGTTTTATCATATTGATATAGAAAATGGCCCACCCATGAAATCACACCTTCTATGAAATTGAGTCTACTATGTAATTGTTTGCAGCAGCATTAAGATTTGTCCTCTGAGAGTTTATTGGAGTAACCTTCCTGTTGAGTAGAAAGGGCTGTCAACATACCTTGGGCCAACATACCATCTGGAGCTTTTTACATTTTTCTTTACTTGTTTTACAAAACAGGATTTGGGGCAACTCAGCTGTCTGGGGTTCAGAGCATGGGTCATAGCATTGAAAATTGCATTCTCAATCATAAACAACTGTCTATTAAAGCAGAGATTCCACCAATTTACCCTGCCCAGCTAAAACTTGCGTGTATAGAACTGGCACAGCAAAAGAGTGCATCAAAGGCACATGGTGGTTCTACCTGTGAGCATCCTGCTGAAACCTAGAAATGTCAAATATGGCACCTTGCGTTCCAATGAACTGATACATGTACACGCTGCAGCGATCGCGAGTCCTCAAGATTGCAAACACACGTTGCACCATTTAGGACAGATCCCAGGTGTCCATATAAGCTTGCAAATGAATTTTAGGTTTTCCACAGACCATGCTAAAGCCACATGCAATTTCATTATTTTGTTTAGTTTTCCTTGGCTGAAAAGACTTTAAATCTTTAAGTAGGCTTAGAGGTGTACTTTAGCTTGCTCTTGGATGTCATGCATCCACTCTAACAGACGTCAGTATAAAGTTTGTTTACTAACTACTGCTGCCGCTCCACATCAGTGCTTATTAAAGGTGAGAGAGAAAAAATCGTGATACTTTTTAAAATGATTTAAAAATAGGTCTTATCTCAGAATCGATTTATATTTAATTATTTTACTTTTCCTAAGAGATGGTGGGGAGAAGTTACTGCTTTTATTCCAACAGCGGGCGAAATGTATTTGTTATCTGTACTAGATGACGTCATATGCATTTCAAGCTGGCGCGAGAAAGGAAAACTATGGCAGAGACAGAGGGTCAAATTCTGTTTGAGAATTCTTTCTGCACCTTCACGTTTTAAATCCCAAATGTGGAAACCCTTTGGATTTTACACAGTGTGGGGAAAAGCAGCGCTAGACATCACTAAAACAGTATGCAAACTCTGCCATACATTGATAGCATATTGTGGCAATACAACCAACTTGAGTGTCCACCTTGCTTGATCCCATCCAGAGTTGAATGCCAAACAACCTACAGCAACCCAACGGACTCTGGATATGACATTGAGTAAATTACTGAGCACTTCAGAGAAAGCAAAACGCATCACATTGTGTATGCTCCTGAAATAAAAATTCAGAAAGATGTGATGCATTGTTTTGTTACTGTGACTCATATACAGTCTCTTTTAGTGTATGATCAAGTATTTTCCATTGTCTGGTCTTTAATAAGCAAACAAAAATCACAATGAATTGTAATCGTATCACAATAGTTATATGGTCGCAATACTCTATCGCAATATATATTGAATCAGCACACAACTGTCAGGATAGTATTGAATCGGCAGATTAGCATATCGTCCCAGCCCTAGTGCTTATGTTGTAAGTTTTGTTCCTTTTCTCAGTTTCATATTATACACAGCAATGTACATTCTTGGGTTAATTTTCAATGTTATTTTGTGTGTTGTTGGTGGTTTGTAGTGTTATAAGGCTGCTTCACCGCATGGTGAATGTATAGCCGTGGGTTTTATGCCTGCAGGGGCAGCTGTGACCCAGTGCATGTTCACACTCACTGCTCGATGCTACTCGATCTCTCCTTGATCTGTGGAAGGCAGCAGCGAGTCATTATGATTGGTTTCATCCAACAGGAACAGCATGTTTGGACATTTTCTTTTTCACTCATACTTATTCTGTTTGGACAGATGGATTGCACATGCTTAACTCGGACTCTCTTATTGTGCTGTATGTTAATTGTTCTTGTTATATTGGGGAGTATTCCGGGAAGCAGGTCATGCGACATACCATACCTAGGGTGCGTTTCACTTCGTGCCCTTCCCTATGTCAATGTTGTACAAGTGCCCACTGTTGGTGGAACCCTTGCATTGGACTGAATTAGAATGTTCTTAGACAGTCCTTCTCAAAGTCCAGACTCCGGACCGGAAGGGAATTCAATCTGGACTTGGCTCTACTTCGTATTTCAAGTGCACTCGTATCACTCAGACTTCCATGGCATACACACGCCTAAACACTCACACACACAGGGGTGTACAAACCAGTGTTGCAGTGTTTAGTGACTTTTTTTGTAAGACAAAGCACATAGCAACTAGCGGCATTTTGGATAAACCTTAGCTTTCATTCAGTAGAATAATGTCACCAGTTTTGCCCTACGAGTGCGAGGTTTCGTCTTCCCGATGCAGCTCGTCTTTCTCGACCGGCAGAGTTAGCAGCACATTCAACGGACCAAACTGCAGCAGACTTGTGAATGAATGAGTACAAAACAGTGTTTCCAAAAACCCCTCACTGTTGACTGTCTGGGCATATGAACATGAATATAGTTTGTCTGTAAATATGCACATAGTATGTTAGACAGACGGATGTTTGTGCTGCATAAAATATATAAAATAAAATTCACTGCTGTATGCGTATTGCAGTTATAATTCAAGATTTTAGCAATTCAGTTGAAGTGACTGCAGGTTACATTTGAAGTACTATTTCAGAAACAGAAAATATGTAAATGAGAACTGCTTTATTGGTCATTTATGTGAATAAAAATGCAGTACTGTATAGTTCAGAGTGTAAACGCGTATGACTTGATGTAATATGATAATTATGTTATAAGCATGTTTATTAAAAAGTTTTGTAATAACAATTATTTAGGACCTTTTGATGTTGTTGAGAATTCTGATTTGGACCTTTGAATGTAAACATTGAGAACCCCTGTCCTAAGGCCTTGATCATTTGGGTCGAATTCCAAATGGCTTTTTTTGCGCCCTTGAAGGGCACTTCGGGAAGGGGACGTCATTTGTAGGGATGTTCCAAACAAAAGTGAACAACTTAATCCTTTCAGGAAGGGCCCTTCCAGAAGTCTGTTAGTGAAGGGAACATGCGATGGTCACTTCATGGAAGTGATTTCCGTTTGTGATCATGTGCTCTTCACTTAGGAGATCTTGCGATGCATTTTAAAGCAAAGTTGGGGTTTATTTTGACTTTACATACAAACGTAAGTAGAATAAGCTAATACAATTTCTTTATTTTATGTAATACAAAATATTTTTGTCAGTGATTTAAAAATTATTTAAGACTGTATTGTTAGCAAGTTTAGTTTGAAAAAGTTTAATAGTAAATAAGACATAATTAGACAGTATTTGATTAAAATAACAATAAGAAAAGAAATTTATTTGCAACAACTGTTCGAGCACTGAATGATGCACTCACGTGCAGCGTTGTCAAGGTAACATTTTGTCCATCATTCCCTTGGCCAAAGGAGTTCCAAACGCTTATAAGAGACAGTAATGCCCTACACCCTTCAAAGAACACACTTCAAGGGCTCTGCCCTTCGAAGGGAGTAGGGCATAGGGATGCTCACTTCTGTTTGGAATTTGCCCTTGGAATCTTCTATGGATTTAATTTATTATTTCTATTTTTATTCTTTGGCTTGCGATTTTTGTTTGATGCAGCATTCTAGGTAGGTATGGTTGGGATGTAAGTACTTAAACTTAAATGTAATTAAACCTGTGGTACAATAATTGCAGTCTGTGGTGGTCACAATTGTAGGGATGCACCGAAATGAAAGTTCTTAGCTGAAGCCAAACAAAATGAAACACTGGGCCGAAGGCTGAATACCGAACATGGTTTTTCGCATTTTTTCCCCATATACAGTGAGGAAAATAAGTATTTGAACACCCTGCTATTTTGCAAGTTCTCCCACTTAGAAATCATGGAGGGGTCTGAAATTGTCATCGTAGATGCATGTCCACTGTGAGAGACATAATCTAAAAAAAAAATCCAGAAATCACAATGTATGATTTTTTTTAACTATTTATTTGTATGATACAACTGCAAATAAGTATTTGAACACCTGTCTATCAGCTAGAATTCTGACCCTCAAAGACCTGTTAGTCTGCCTTTAAAATGTCCACCTCCACTCCATTTATTATCCTAAATTAGATGCACCTGTTTGAGGTCGTTAGCTGCATAAAGACACCTGTCCACCCCATACAATCAGTAAGAATCCAACTACTAACATGGCCAAGACCAAAGAGCTGTCCAAAGACACTAGAGAAAGGGCTACGGGGAAATTGCCAAGCAGCTTGGTGAAAAAAGGTCCACTGTTGGAGCAATCATTAGAAAATGGAAGAAGCTAAACATGACTGTCAATCTCCCTCGGACTGGGGCTCCATGCAAGATCTCACCTCGTGGGGTCTCAATGATCCTAAGAAAGGTGAGAAATCAGCCCAGAACTACACGGAAGGAGATGGTCAATGACCTGAAAAGAGCTGGGACCACCGTTTCCAAGGTTACTGTTGGTAATACACTAAGACATCATGGTTTGAAATCATGCATGGCACGGAAGGTTCCCCTGCTTAAACCAGCACATGTCCAGGCCCGACTTAAGTTTGCCAATGACCATTTGGATGATCCAGAGGAGTCATGGGAGAAAGTCATGTGGTCAGATGAGACCAAAATAGAACTTTTTGGTCATAATTCCACTAAAAGTGTTTTTGTAGGAAGAAGAATGATGAGTACCATCCCAAGAACACCATCCCTACTGTGAAGCATGGGGGTGGTAGCATCATGCTTTGGGGGTGTTTTTCTGCACATGGGACAGGGCGACTGCACTGTATTAAGGAGAGGATGACCGGGGCCATGTATTGCGAGATTTTGGGGAACAACCTCCTTCCCTCAGTTAGAGCATTGAAGATGGGTCGAGGCTGGGTCTTCCAACATGACAATGACCCGAAGCACACAGCCAGGATAACCAAGGAGTGGCTCTGTAAAAAGCATATCAAGGTTATCCTAGCCAGTCTCCAGACCTAAATCCAATAGAGAATCTTTGGAGGGAGCTCAAACTCCGTGTTTCTCAGCGACAGGCCAGAAACCTGACTGATCTAGAGAAGATCTGTGTGGAGGAGTGGGCCAAAATCCCTCCTGCAGTGTGTGCAAACCTGGTGAAAAACTACAGGAAACGTTTGACCTCTGTAATTGCAAACAAAGGCTACTGTACCAAATATTAACATTTGATTTTCTCAGGTGTTCAAATACTTATTTGCAGCTGTATCATACAAATAAATAGTTAAAAAATCATACATTGTGATTTCTGGATTTTTTTTTTTAGATTATGTCTCTCACAGTGGACATGCACCTACGATGACAATTTCAGACCCCTCCATGATTTCTAAGTGGGAGAACTTGCAAAATAGCAGGGTGTTCAAATACTTATTTTCCTCACTGTATTTTGACTTTTTTTTTTTTTTTTGAACATTGCATAAATTAAATAAACTTAAAAATATTTCCTTTTTTTTATTCTAGCAGACACTATACCAACAAACACAATTTAACTTAAAATGAATAAGTTAGGAAAATAATATAATTTTTTGGCCATTTTTGAGACCCCCTTCTTGAATCAGGCATGTTTTTTTTGTTTATTTTTTTAACTGTACAAATAAATGCGGCCTTGCTGAGCAGAAGAGAATTCTTTTAAAAGAAAACATTACAGATCCCAATATGTTTGCATGACAGGATGTGCAAATGCCACTAAAAATGCAGGATTTCTCACCCGAATTAAAGGGGCTTTAGTCTAAATAAAAGGCTAGTAGCAGGACTGTAA
The DNA here is from genome assembly GCA_036784905.1 of Acrossocheilus fasciatus. Taxonomy (NCBI): domain Eukaryota; kingdom Metazoa; phylum Chordata; class Actinopteri; order Cypriniformes; family Cyprinidae; genus Acrossocheilus; species Acrossocheilus fasciatus. The sequence goes on from CM071953.1 coordinate 20,154,440, forward strand.
AATGAATAGATGTGATTGTGATCCGTGCCGTAGTACGGATCATTTTACTTTGTTGGCTGTTTCAGATCCTGCCACGGAGACCACTGAACACACCTCTAAATGGTTTCATTATTCTCGTTGTTGTATTTTAAAACACAATCACAATGTTTGCTATTGGCATTTTAAATAAAATGATCCCACACGAAACTGTGGCTCGTGGGGCTGTGCCGCATGGTCAGAGAGCCGCTTCTTTCGGGGATGCTACGGAAAACACTGTTGCTCACATGAAACATTTTAATGCGAGTATGACACAAGTGAGATACAAAGCTTTGTTTATAAGAGAAATAATGGGTTAGCAGGCAACTGTTACATTGTGTCTGTGTTTGCATTCATGCTGTTTGATACCTGTAGGTTTAAAGCCATACGCGGCTTTATGTTCTGTTCTGCTGGTTGGTCACGAGTTTCCAGGAATTTAATAATATTTGTTTCTTTTCCCAAATCCTCGCTGTCTCGCCCTCTAATTTCGAAGATTTTATTGTCGTTCACTTTTAATCACTGTTTTCGCATCTCTTACTGTGGTAAACATGCAGGGGGAAATTAAAGATTTCGTGGCCATGAATTAAGAATTCATTCATATGTCTTGATTTGTTCCCTTATTTTAGTTAAATCATGGGTTTTCTAGGGAACAAATTGATGAAACAGTGCCCACAAATGAAGTCGATCGTAGAAATGAATTAAATTACGAATTATAGCCTAAGCCTATAGAAAATGAGAATGTGACGTAATGCCGCATAGAATTCTGGGAAACTGTTTTGTTTATCCACCATATTTGCAGGACAGCGCTGCCTTTCCGCTATTGAGTTTAGGGAAGTATTTGTTTTTTTGTTTTTTTGTCGTGATTGTGAAAAATGTCACCATTGTATGTCATTCATGCTGCATCGAGAATTGCAATAGTAACTCAGATCATCTTTCTGAGAGAAAACTGGATAAAACATTGTTTTTTCGCCTTTTTTCTATGTGTAAACACATCAAAGGAAGCAGGTCGCAGAGAAGTAGTAAATCGGTTAATGTCACTGATTAAACCCACTGCCATTCACTCAATAAAAAAAATCACATTTCTGTGTTTTTGAAAGATTTGATTTTGTTGGTTTAATAATTAACGCTACCTTGTATGACTCGCTTGTGAATTAGCAGAACTTGAACAGGGGACTTTCTAAACTGTTTAAAGTGGCTTAATGTACCAAGACAGTGATGAAGACAAAATTGTAAAGCATATACTATATGCAGATAAGCATATAAGCTCAAAATGTGAACGCAACGTGTTTATTTACGTTAAGCATTTTCCTCTCATAAGAACAAATGCACCGAGACATTCTGTACACACCTTACTAATAAATCATAATATGTGCAGAAAAACAGATGAGCCCCGAAATATGAACGTTAAATATCACTGTCTTAATCCATAAGCACTTTCTACATTATGGTTTTCTGAGGGAAACGCTTAATGTTTAAACATGTCGCGTTAATATTCTGGCTCACCTGCATGTCTTTTTGCATCACTGTCTTAGTACATTTAAACCAGCATTTAAAAATGCTACAAAACTGTTCACAAGCTCCTAGGGATTTGATTTTGCTTGTCATTTGTTGAAATAAATATTAAAAGTACAGTGAGTTTGTGACTGTTAACTGAATGTGATCCACAATCTCTGATTCTCCTCAGTGGCGTAGAAAAATGAATATTTATAATGACAACAATTATACTTTTATCGTTAAAAAAAAATGTTTCCAACAAAGAAATGGATCGACTTCTGTCAGCTTGTTGAACAAACACTTTATTTGGTTAATTTAATATGACGGCTGAAGCAGCAGTCCAGCGGGTGACACTGTTTTCACGGTAATCAGATCAACATTGTAAATTAAATTCTACAAAACCTAAGAGAAAAAAAATCTAATTATCATGCAATGCGACAAATTAGTTTCTCTTCCCTGCAAATGATACGATGAAGAATGAATATCGTTCAACTTAAAGGCAAAAACAAAACAAAAGATAAGCAGTTATCCGTATAGAGAATGAGAAGTAACCATGGGAACGGACAGCGTATCCTGCTAAAAAGGCGGCACCTTCCCGAACTGCAACGCGGAGTGAAAAGACTGTGGCCTAATCCTCATTCTCTATATAGCCTATAGACCTGTCCTACTTGTGTCCCGAAGCACAGAGCCCGATGAATTGTATGAAACAATTATGTCTGGGGAAATTATAATTAAACATGACTTAGTTACTACATTTCAATACAAAATAAATTTATATTGTTTCTGTTTTAATGTACTTTTAAAGTTTGGATCACATTAAATGCGTAATTTGTACATTAGTTTATTATTTTCGCCAAAGATCCAGCCTCGTCACATCACTCACAGCCGCTTGCACGTGTCTTGTGCATGAGCTGCACGCACCCCAAAATTAAATGGCTTAATTGTCCATCGATAGCTTTAATTGATTGCATCTCTTAACTACATTTAATTGATCATCGATTAATCGACATCCCTAGTTTGAGGCCATTTTGCGATTTCAATCATCATACAGTAACCAGCAACAGCCAGCCTTCCTCTTCTCATCGAAGACATGGGGATGCAGTGCTTAACGGTCTCTCACTGTCGGTGCTTGTAATGATTTTTTCGCCTTTCTTAGAGTTTTAAATGCTTTCACACAGCCAACATGTGTGCTGCATTAACGCGCACCTCTATTTGATAGCGTCACGTCGTTTTTCAGTACAATTTATTCACTCTTTGCTTTTTTTTTTTTTTTTTTGCTCTTTTCGGCCGAATAATTTTGCTTGCTGAACATTCGGTGCATCCCTACACAATTGTGTTTCTGTGTGGTATGTAGAGCTGCCTGAACTGTACATGAAGTAGACCCATTCCCTCAGTCAAAATTGAGTTTAGATCCAGCCCTAATCAAGGGCTTCTGAGCCAGCTACTCAAATTGTTTAGGGTGAGTGATTTCTTTTCTTACCCCAAACCAGTTAACCTACCATGCAGCTGATTACATTTGTCGACTCAATCACGCAGTCAACTGTCAAGTAAAGAATAGACTTTGATTCATTTCAGAAAAATCATGGAAGGATCTGATCGTGACAAACATGCTGTCTACCAGCACAGATGTGTTAGAGCAGGGTTGAACTTGAAACTGAAGTCTGCATCAAGGTAGCTCTCCAGGAGCAGGGTTGGCTACCCCTGGTCTGAACTGTTCCTCTCATGTGAACATAATTTCTTTGTATATATCTTTTTTTAATTAGTAAATTCAACATTAGAATAAAAATAGGCCTAGCTCTGAGACATTTGCAATCACACTTCTTGCCATCAGTGCTTTGTGTTGCATGTAATTGTGTTTGCATGGCACCAAGTCCACCTTAACCCTATCCAGAGGCAAATTGTTTAAAAGTACATGCATTATCAAGAAGGTCAAGTTTACAACAACGGGAAGCCTAGCAGAAAAGTGAAGGCATGTTTTTGTTTGTTTGTTTTTACTCTCTTCAGTTAAGAACCATTTTTTGTTTTTTGCTCTATCTGCTCCCAACAGTTTTTGGCCTGTGTATGTCCCAAATGCTACACCTTATATCTAGTCATAAGTAAAAAGCATTGGAAGCTTACCATCTGCAAGTTAAAGGCTGGAATATGCTACAAGACATTTGCATTGATTTTTGCCCAATTCTGCAGCTTATCCAGCTTTGGATGAATCAATGCTAGTTGCTGAAAGTCAGAGCTATTCTGCTGATCTTGGGCAGTCTTAGATGACAGATTTCACAGAATCTTGGTAGTATTGGTTGGATTTTTGAAATGTTGGGACATTTTTCAAATTTGAATAAAATGTAAACTAAAAGAATTTCAAATCACATGAGCCAATATTTTATTCACAATAGAACATGGAAACTGAGAAATTTTTACAATTTTATGCACAAAATGAGCTCATTCCAAATTTGATGCCTGCTACAGGTCTCAAAATAGCTGGGACGGGTGCATGTTTACCATGGTGTAGCATCTCCTTTTCTTTTCAAAACAGTTTGAAGATGTCTGTGCATCGAGTTTATGAGTTTCTGGAGTTTTGGTGTTGAAATTTGGTCCCATTCTTGCCTGATATAGGTTTCCAGCTGCTGAAGAGTTTGTGGTCATCTTTGATGAATTTTTTGTTTAATGATGTGCCAAATGTTCTCTATATGTGAAATATCTGGTCCGCAGGCAGGCTAGTTCAGCACCTGGACTCTTCTACTACAAAGCCATGCTGTTGTAATGGCTGCAGTATGTGGTTTTGCCTTGTCCTGCTAAAATACACAAGGCCTTCCCTGAAATAGATGCCATCTGGAGGGGAGCATATGTTGCTCTAAAACCTTTATATTCCTTTCAGCATTCATAGTGCCTTCCAAAATGTGCAAGCTGCCCATACCATATGCACTTATGCACCCCCATACCATCAGAGATGCTGGCTTTTGAACTGAACGTTGATAACACGCTGGAAGGTCTCCCTCCTCTTTAGTCTTGTTGATTTCCAACAAGATTGTCAAATTTGGGCTCGTCTGACCATAGAACACTTTGAAACAGTCCATTTTAAATGAGCCCTGGTCCACAGGACACGACAGCGCTTCTGGACCATGTTCACACATGGCTTCCTTTTTGCATGATAGAGCTTTAGTTGGCATCTGCAGATGGCACGGCGGATTGTTTACCGACAGTGGTATCTGGAAGTACTCCTGGGCCCATTTAGTAATGTCAATGACAGAATCATGCAGATGAGTGATGTAATGTCGTCTGAGGGCCCGAACACCATGGGCATCCAACAAATGTTCTCAGCCTTGTACCTTACACACAGATATTTCTCCAGTTTCTCTGAATCTTTTGATAATGTTATTAGGCCTGTCATGACAATTAAATAACCGTCTAATTGCGATTATTTGATCTAACCACGGTTGTTTCAGATAACCACGATTATTGTGCTTTTTATATGGCACAAGGGGGAGTTATACACCAAAAAAAAAAAAACAGAAGAGCACCAGTGAAGCGCGCTGTGACTTATGTTGCTTCAAGCACATCATTCTGCACCCTGGATGTGCATAAGAGGTTTGTGATGCTCTGTTTGAAGTGTTTTACATTATCAAAGTTTTGCGCACAGAAAGACTATTAGAAGCCTTTCTTTTTCTCATTATTTCTATCTTACTTTCATGAAAGTACTTTGTAAGAATACAAATAGTTAACAGAAACATGTTTAAATTGTATAATGTGCACCAAATATTTTTTTTCAAGATATAGTTTTTGCTGCTAAATTATACAGTCAGCTAGTTTACTTTCATAGCTTATATATTTTTATTCAAATGTAGTTTTTCTATTTAATGAGGAAGTGAGTATTTAGTGGATTGTGTTTAACAAAGGGTTTAAAAAAGTGACCATTAGTTCACTAAATGATTAAATCTCCGAATGGTTAGTTTAAAATATTGTATCTAGATATGGTTGGTTTATGTATGCTGTTACAGTTATTATCATGTAGCTAATGCTAGCCATAGGCTTGGATGAAGGAACTAAAAAAAATACTTCGGTGTTCATTTGTTTATCCAAACACTGAGCAACTGTCATGCTTCGCTCGTTTGCAAGCCATGATGTCTCTCGAGGAAAAAAAATATTGCGCTCGCCTCGCACGGTAGTAGCTCCTTTTCTCATGGGCGGGCAAAGCAGAGAAAGGGGGAGGTAACCTTTCCCCATATGACGACATAAAGGGAAGATTCCAGATTGGGCCATCTGAGCTTTCATTTTCTCAAAGGCAAAGCAGGATACCCAGGGCTCGGTTTATACCTATCACCATTTCTAGCCACTGAGAGACAATAGGCAGGCTGGGGGAACTCATATTAACGTTAAAAAAGCCTCATAAAGTGAAATTTTCATGTCATGGGACCTTTAACTAAAAGAGAGCAACTTGCACACATTTGTAAAACTCAAAAAAATTAAAGGAAAAATGATTGAGATGGAATTGGATAGGGGGCTGCAGTGTCGATAATTTCAAGGGAAAAATATGCCAATGTCTTGCAGCTAGTGTTGTCAAAAGACCCGGTACTTCGGTACCAAGTTGGTACCCATTCTTCTCGCCTGTGATGCTTCCCCATACGGAGTGGGTGTTGTGATATCACATCTGTGCCCCAATGGTTAGGAAAAGCTGATTGCTTTTGTGTCCAGGACACTCAGTAGAGCGGAACAAAATTATGTGCAGATGGAGTGAGAGGTCCAGAGCATAATCTTTGGAATTCGCAAATTCCATCAGTACTTATACGGAAGAAGGTTTACCCTCCTCACTGATCATCAACCGCAACAATAGGCTTTGCTTTTAGCCACCCATGATTACGGTCATGGCCAAAAATATCGGCACCCTTGGTAAATATGATCAAAGGCGGCTGTGAAAATGAATCTGCATTTATTAATCCTTTTGATCTTTTATTTAAGAAAAAATCACAAAAATCTAGCCTTTCATTGTATAATAAGAATTTAAAATGGGGGGGGGGGGGGGTATCATTATCAAATAATTTTCATATCTCTGAAGTATATTCCCATTCATATTCACAATTTTGAGCACTCCAGGGTGATTATGAGCATGAAATTATTGAGCCATGGATAATTATCCAGATTCCTCGAGATGTGAAGAGAGGTGACAGAGACAAAGCCGGCAGAGAACGCACCCTGTTTATTTTTTTTATTTTAGAAAAGCACATTGTTTCATTATGACTATACAGAAATAAAAGTAGAGCCTTTGCGGTTTCAAACGATACCTTAGTCTTATCTGTACGATCAAAACTGACAGAGTATTTTTAGTTCTTTTTGCGGTCATAAAGAAAATACGAAACAGCCAGTGTGGGCTTCGACCCCAGGGGGTTAATGTAGGGGGGTCGTGTTATTGTACCTCCCCAAACTCCACCACCGGGTGTTAGCTGATTTGTATATAGGCCATCCTGGGGTGGTAAAGATGAAACCTCTGGCCTGTAGCTACGTCTGGTGGCCAGGAATCGATGGACAGATTGAGTCACAATCCAAATCATGTCAGTCGTGTCAATGTATCCAAAATGCCCCTATCCTGCATCACTTCACCCATGGATTTGGCCAACTCATCCTTGGGAAAGGTTACATGTGGATTTTGCTGGTCCCTTTGAAGACCATATGTACTTCAGGCCATTTGGAGTGCGCATCAACTACAATGAAGTCTCCATCATGGACAGTACAACCACAAGCAAAACTATTACAGTCTTACAAGGACTACTAAGGAGTCACCTGCGATGTTATTCCTCAACCCGACTGGATCTTCTTAAACCAAGTTTTGCCAGAACCGTGAGTCAGTCTCAGGAGGCTCAGGAGTTACGATGCCAGGAACACTCAAAGTCGAGGGAATTTTGTGTTTGAGACTCTGTCCTTGTTCGTGAAAAATGTATACCTGGAGTGGTAATGTCAAGAAACGGGACCTGTCTCCTACATCGTCAATGTGGGCACTGATGGATCCTGGAAAACGTCATGTTGATCAAATGTTGAGACAGGGAGTTCCATCCTCTGACACCTCAATTGAACCAGTTGTTCCTGTTTGTTCTGATAATTCCCAAGAACATTCCCTTCTGGAGAATATCAGGTAAAAGACTAACGATCTTGTTGATGTGATGCACTTATAGCCCAGGGTAGGGTAACATTGACACAGCACCATCTGAGATGATACAAACAAGAGAGACTTTAAAGCACTATCCTCCCCGTCTCATTAGACCACCTGACCATTATCAAGCATCCTAATGTATATTGTTAAAGAGAGATTCATACCGAGTAAGCTTGAGTAAAATGTGCTTGTTGGACTGTGGTTAAAGTTGAATTCAAAAAAAGTAATACTACTTTGTTGTATATGGTCACCCTTGATTTAAGTTGGGAGGAAATGTTATGTATTCAGTGTTCAGAATTGGGTTAATCCTATTGTTGTGTTGTGCTTTTGGTGGCGCTGTGTGGCCCTGTATATGCTTCTGAATAGTTAAGTAAAGTAGAAACAGTGTTTACATGCACTCGGCATCCATTGTGTCTTTGTCCGTAGAATATACTGATATTCAGACAAACACGACAGTAACGTAAGGTCACGTGTTAGACAGTTCTCCTGCAAGATGGGATTTCTTCCTGTAGATACTGTAGCCAACAAGAAGCTTTCAATACAAGTTGTCTGTATGTTGGTTTGCAACAAAAAATATGAAAAAGAATTTGGAGAGTTGGTTGATTGTGCAAGCCATGCGTGCTAATATCTTGTTGCAGATCTACGAGTCCACCCCCTGAACCTTCTCTTGCCCTGTATCATGCTCTCTCAATTGGTTGTAGGTTGTCACCAATGTCATTTTCAGTCAAATTACATTTCATGCTGTAGCATGCAAAATATCTCATTGGCTTCAGCGACACGTTAGCTCTTCTCTCAGATTGCGTCTTTAACTCAAGCTATGCGGTTGTCATACATGTGAACAAGCACTGATTTGCCTCCCTTTTCGGGGATTTGTCGGCGATAGAAGATCCGGGCTCAAATCATGCAGTAAGTGTCTGACATTAGTCCCTCATTGTTTTCCAGCTTCATCAGTTTCATGTTCTGCAGATGTTTTGCCCTTTGCACAGGTCTTGTCCAAAATACAGAACATTCTTAATGGACTTAAAATTTAAGCTTTGTAGTTTGGCTGGGCAGTTTTGATTAGGGTTATTTTGGATTGGGGCTGTTTAGGGGTCACAGGAATAGTAAAAGAATAAAGTAGATCTGGATGACAAAAACAGAATTCCAGTTCATCTCTGGTCACTGCAGAGATGCACAGATTAGCCTTTGTTTTTAAACGAGAACATTGACAGGAGAGGGGGAAAAGGATGTTGAAGGCACTGGGACTAGAGGTATGTGATGTTAATATGTGATGTATGATAACAATGCCATGCATGATGCGAAGTTCAGCAAATCACTTGCCAACCCTAATCGGAAACAACACTCACTGGAAATTGCCTTCTCTACTTACTTGCTTCTGTCAGATATTAGGGTATTGCCTGTGTCTGCCCCCCCCCCCCCAAAAAAAAGTTAAACTGCCTAATTCAGCTATTCAAGGTTTCTCGGGTTAGTAAAAAATTTCAGAGTAGGTTGGAACTCTGCAGGACGTTGAATGAGACTCCTTGCGCTCCTCCACCTTCCGTTTGAGGATGCCCCACAGATGCTCAATAGGGTTTAGGTCTGGAGACACGCTTGGCCAGTCCATCACCTTTACCTTCAGCTTCTTTAGCAAGGCAGTGGTAGTCTTGGAGGTCGTTGTGTTTGGGGTTGTTATCATGTTTGGAGTACTGCCCTGTGGCGCAGTCTCCAAAGGGAGGGGATCATGCTCTGCTTCAGTATGTCACAGAGGTTCCCTCAATGAACTGTAGCTCCCCAGTGCCGGCAGCACTCATGCAGCCCCATGTCCATGTCCTTAGTCTGCTTGTCTTCAGCAAACTGTTTGTAGGCTTTCTTGTGCATCATCTTTAGAAGAGGCCTCCTTCTAGGACGACAGCCATGCAGACCAATTTGATACGGTGTGCAGCGTATGGTCTGAGCACTGAAAGGCTGACCCCCCCCCCCCCCCCCCCCAAACCTCTGCAGCAATGCTGGCAGCACTCATACGTCTATTTCCCAAACACAACCTCTGGATATGACACTAAGCACGTGCACTCAACTTCTTTGGTCGACCATGGTGAAGCCTGTTCTGAGTGGAACCTGTCCTGTTAAACGGCTGTATGGTCTCGGCCACCGTGCTGCAGCTCAGTTTCAGGGTCTTGGCAATCTTCTTATAGCCTACGCCATCTTTATGTAGAGCAACAATTCTTTTTTTTCAGATCCTCAGAGTTCTTTGCCATGAGGTGCCATGTTGAACTTCCAGTGACCAGTATGAGAGAGTGAGAGCGAGAACACCAAGTTTAACACACCTGCTCCTCATTCACACCTGAGACCTTGTTACACTAACGAGTCACATGACACTAAATGGGCCCAATTTGGACATTTTCACTTAGGGGTGTACTCCCTTTTGTGGCCAGCGGTTTAGACATTTAATGGCTGTGTGTTGTGTTATTTTGAGGGGACAGCAAATTTACACTGTTATACAAGCTGTACACTCACTACTTTTACATTATAGCAAAGTGTCACTTCAGTCTTGTCACATGAAAAGATATAATAAAATATGAGGGGTGTACTCACTTCTGTGAGATACAGTAATCAATTTGTAATAACGAGGATAAAACAAAGTTTACATGTGTCCATAGATTATTAACAGAATAGGACACTCCCCAAACATATGAAGAAAAGTACCTGCTGACGCAGTATTACAGAAATGGCAGTTATAATTTGGTTGTAGTTTCATTTTGTATCTTAAGTTATTATACATGCTCTATGAATAACTTTGAAATGTATAAGACGATGAGCAAAGTTTTTAGAGGTTAAACTGAGGTTAGACCACACTTTCTCCCAAGTCGACAGATAAATTAAGGTAAGATAATTCCCGATTCCAAATATGGCACAATCCAATCCCGCACAGGATGAGATCTTCTTAAAGTAACCTTATATGCCAAACCACCAGAGTGTGCAGTCCTTTAATATCTTTATTTCATTTCATTTCATTTTTAAATGTCTGTTGTATAAAATAAAAGTAGCGCAAAAAAAGGAACGACAAACAACTTTGAATGAGAACCAAAACTAAAAAAAAAAAAAAAAATGTTTGAATACGTGACTCATCCACTCTAACACAAAACATGTCCCCAAAAAGCCCACAATGTCAAGAACTAGTAATCAAACCTTCTCTCCATCAGCTCCAAGAAGAGATTTCAAGGCTTACCAGTCACTAGACAAGCTTGCAGGATAAAAGATCACAACAGAAACTTGTGTCCATGTCCACCTTCTTATTTTCCTATCCAGAGCAGTTAAGATGCCGCCTTCTGTGGCAGTGAGCTGATAAAATCCTCCGCTTTCTGAGAAGAGTCGAACATCATCTGCTCACCGTTGTGACATAGTTTAATTATCGCCGGATAGATGAGAAACGGCTGCAGACCCAGTGCTGTCATCCTCCTAATGACTGGGTTGAAGTTCTTTCTCCTGGCAGACATGGCTGGACTGAAGTCAGGGCAAAATAGCAGCGTGACATTATCCTGCGTATATTTCACCGGGTATGCCTGCCGTGCACCCTTCAGGATCGCCGATCTGTCTTGCCATCTCAGCACACGAAAGAGTATGCGGCCGCTTGGAGTTACTTTTTCTTCTGTCATAGACGCGATGAGCCCGCTCAATCTCAATATCGTGGCCTTTCAGTGTAGGAATCCACTTGGAAAGATTAGCTTTGAGGAAGCCGGCTACATCGGAGCCTTCTGTCCCCTCTGGCATCCCCACCAGTCGTACGTTATTTCTCCTACTCCTATCTTCCATGTTCGTCACTTTATTGGTAAGTTGTTCTACCTGCTTTCTCAGGTTCATGACTGTCCTCCTATCCTCACGTGCAGCTGCTTGAACGGAATCGACCCGGTCACGTGTCTGTTTTGCAGCGATGGCTAGGTTTTCAACTTCTGCTTTTAGCTATTTTACAGAATTGTTGGTCGCTTGTATGTCCATATGTAGGTCACGCAATGCCGGGGTCAGTACAGAGTCTATCGCATCTCTTACTGTCGAGGCCACAACCAAATCCAAAGTGCTTTGTTGCTCTTTAAGTGCTAGATTGATACCGTCGAGATCCTCTTTGGTGATGGTGGAATCTTTTGAATTTTTTCTTTATTGACGATTCCTCAATTACTCTTCCGATTGTCCTTGTACTCATGATGGAATAGAGAGTGTTTCGAAATTTACTATCAGGATTGTAGAATATTTGATAGTGAGCAGAGTGAAGGACTATGCGTGCACTGGTGTCGAAGGGTCACATGATCTCCCCTGTTAGCTATAACTTTTGTATATGTATTTCTGGTTGAAGAAAATCTAATATAGCATCAAGAGAACCATGACGCATGTGTGTGGTGCTGCTGACGTAGAACATGCAGGCACTGTGCCTGGTTTGTGAACAGAGGAATGCATGTGCATGTGTCGTGGTACTCTCGAAAATGGTGGAGCACCATCACTTGGAGAAGAATTGCTGAATAAAGTCATTATTTGTTTTCTTTGCACCCAAGAAGTATTCTTGTAGCTCTGTAAAATTATGGTTGAACCACTGATGTCACATGGACTATTTTACTGATGTCCTTACTACGTTTCTGGGTGTGGGAACATTTTCATCGCTCTCTATGGAAAGTCAAATAGCTCCGGATTTTATCAAAAACATTTAATTTTGTGTCCCGAAGATGTACAAAGGTCTTACGGGGTTTGGAATGGCATGAGGGGGAGTAATGACAGAATTTTCATTTTTGGGTGAACTACCCTTTAAGAAAGATATATTGCAAGGGTATTCAAATCCAATTTTAGAAGGTTTAGGTTTTCCTAATTGGGGAAATTTGAGCTCTAGTACAGCATAGTAACAAACATGCTGTTGTCCATATTATGATTTGGGATAAATGTTATATTAGATGTTTTCAGGAATATTGTTTGATATTAAATCAGACCAATCAGGTCTGTTTTAACGAATCACAAACAACTTTATTTTGACTGTGAAAATGGGCACTGTACAGGCTGTACTGGTGTTGCAAGTAAGCCATCAAGAAATTAAGTTCCAGTTTAGTTAATCAACTTCATTTGTACACACACAGCATTTACCCATTTGCTTCCTGTGAAATCTTGGAGATATTTGTGAGCAAGAATGAGTTCTGTATGGTCAGCAGCAGTTGTTGTCTGAGAACAAAATCATAAAAGTAAGCTGTCAAGTTAACCATCACCTGCTATATGAAATTACAGTGTTTACCCACAGGCTTGGACTCTTATTTGTGGCAGCATATATGCAAATTCATTCTTTGCCAGCAGGAGGTGCTTTTAGAGCAAGGAGAAATAGCGGTTTCCTCGGTAATACTGTACACAAAGCAGTGCTCCGCTTACAAACGCTGCTTTATCAGACATTACATGCAAGATGAAATGAAAATGACATCCAAAATTTTCTGAAGACAGTCGGTTTCCTTCAGAAATACAGTGATATAAAAACACCCACCCACACTGTGTTTTGATTTTGAAACGTGCAGTGCTTGTTTATTCAATGAAGACAAAGCTTTTTGAAAAAAATATATTTGTGGCAGTCAGTTTTGATATCGTGGCAGGCCGCCACAAATAAATTAATGTATGGGAAACACTGAATTAGTATGGCAAGTCATATCTTTGTCACTGGGTTTGCTCCAAAAGTTTGAAGAAGTGGCAGGCCTGGCTCCAGAATCACATCACCGAGGGTAATATTGAAATTAGTGAGGATGCTCTAGCCTTAATGTTTTGTGCGGGTAGAGCAATTTTCTCCTAAAATCACTGACACTGTAATGCAGCAGTAAGTCATCATAGCTGGCATTGACCTCTGTGAGAGAGCCTCTATCAATTTCATTTTTTTTGTTGTCATGACCTCAGCATACATTTCTCCCAGACTTGCACAGAGGACAGACTGGTGGAAGGTGCAGTGGTAAGATGATTCGTCAGTGTGATCCTCTTTCGAATGTGCAACCAGTTCCCTCACTCCTTCTTATTATGGTTGGGTCTCCATCTGTGGTGATTTTGGCACTGGTTTCAAATCTATCCCTCTTTTTTAAGCATCCCTTTGATGGCCTCATGGATGTCCCCTCCTTTTGTGTGTGTGTGTGTGTGTGCGTTTTATGTGCTTCATGAGTTGTTAAGCCCAGCAGGGTTTTCACCGAATTGTTTTTTTTGTTTCATCATCAGATGAGAAGAAATGCATGATGAGGCCATTCAGACTTCAAACATGCACTTGTGGACCTCTCTTATTGGGCTTTGAGCTGATTTATTTTTCTCATTCTTAGCTGTTTTCAAGATACGTTTACTCAATACCAGTGTTTCCACTGTCGGGCCAAAAGCGGGCGTGCTAGTGCACGCCAGGTCCAGTCGCGTTTCCACTGTCACTTCCGGGGCTTGATTGTGCCTTGTTGGTGCTTCCTCAGGGCCAATGGCCGGGGTCTTCTGGCCCGACGAAAACCTTGGGCCAAAGCGGGCCAACTGGGATTGATTTTGAGGAGTGGTTATGAACAAAGGCGGAGTTTCTCTGCGTCTTGAGCGCGTCAGTGCTGCATATCATTTCATAAAGTTAACCGCTATAACACCAGCATTAAAGACTTTTAAAATAATTTTAGCTCAAACCTCACTTTCAGACAGCAGCAACTGTTTGAAATAGCTTGACCCGATGTGGATTATGATCACCATACAAGGCAGAAATATAAGCGACGCAAAAGATTATTCATAAAAATATATAATGGTTTTTGTTCGGGAGCTCCCTCTGCTACTCGGGTCGTATTTTTGATGGGAAAATATAGAAATTATCATTCTTTCTTAACGTGATGTATACAGTGACTACAAATAAACAGAAACCGTCTCTACTGAATAAGTAGGTTAGCCCTATTTGTCCTCTTTCTTTTGTGAAATAGTGGTTCACATTGCTTTATTTCTGTGTGACTTATTTTCAGTCCTGATAAATTGATTCATTATGATCAATGTATCACTTAATAGGCTATTGTAAAACATCAATGCTTTTGGATTTAAATCTAACAAAACATGCAAACAAACGGCCGCTTTTATCATGTTCGTTTTGTGATCGCGCTATATTTCCAGTGACTTATTTCTGATTAGTGTTCTGATAACTTCTCTTTGTTGATGAAATGATGGGGTTGTGTGACGTTCCAGAGAGGCGTGTAAAGGGCGGGTTTTAGTGAAGCACAGCAGAGCTTCTGGCCCGACGGTGGAAACGCATTGTGATTTTTGACTCGGTGCTACAGGTCTGAGGCTATTAGCCTCGCCCGGCCTGTTTAAAGCACTGGATTGCACTGGCCCGCACTGGCCCGACAGTGGAAAAGCAGCTAATGACTGTTTCATGTCATAGTGAGGATTCACGTTGGCACTTTTCATGAGTGCCATGTACTCTGAGCATAAGGTACATTGGGTTTTTTTAACTTCTTGTTCCAACACATCTTTCACCCTCACAGATATTGGTGCAACTGGATGAAACGTGGATCTTTTTCAAAAGACTAATTTTACGAGACAGTTGGATAGGATGGAGAACTCTTCATGAGATCCGTTTGCATAAACTCATGCTATTGAATGGATTGTGGTTTTCTTCACTGCTGGTGAGATGCTGCACTGGGTCATTTGTGTTTTAAAGCTGTCTGAGTTTAATTTATGAACTGCAATATCATTTGATGCTTTTTAGTCCTTATTGACCTTTTGCTAGTTCCGGACTGGATCCAGTCTGCCATTTGAGTATGACAGGTGGGCCTATACTGAATGTATTACTGAAGGTGCAGAAGGAGCTAAATAGAAGAGTAGTGGTTGGACCTTCTTACCTGAGATGACCTAAAATAAAGTAAAGAACAGTCTTTGCATTACACAATGTTGGTATAACAAGCCCATACTTATTTTCCGCTATTGAACAGTTATACAACACTGTGTTACCCCCGAGCATATAGGCCTAATGTAATGATGCTATAATATCTTAAGATATTACAAACAAAATGTATAAAACATTATATTTAAAAAAAATGCTGTCTTTTTTTTTTTATACTTAAATGACAAGTCATGAGACAGTATCCAGGCAATATTCCAGTTGTTCCATGCCATACATATCCCACCGCAAGACTCTTTAAGTAGTGAAGGCAAAAGATGTGAAAAACTGGCACATCCAATAGCTACATGAAGGCACTACATTGATCCATGAAGTGGCTGAGTTGTGGCTGCAGCAGACCACGCATTCCTGTTTGCTAAGAATAGATGGCAAAGACTACAGTGAGTACAGGCTCAACAAACCCTGACCATGTAGGGTAAATGTCTTGTTTGATTCTGGAGCAACATTTTAATCAACCAATCAGTTTTGAGGGACAAGGTTAAAGTTTGTTTAATGTAGGCTTAAAATCAGGGTTGGGTGTTGCTACATCATTGTTATTCCCCTTTCATTTAAGTTATGATTAGGTTTATGGGTAGGGATGGGTTGGGACCATGATTTCAGGCAGGAATGTTGATGCAGGTGGTTGGTTCAAAATTTGGTGTTTACAGCACAATGTCCTATTGGATAAACAAATATAAAACAGCAATTTGCAGTACCTTCTGTTCAAATCTTGTTCTTGTGGGTTCCTTATTTGTGGGATTCATTCCAAATTGTAATAGGAGTTATATATACATTGGAATTTTGGGTGTATGAATGTTGCTCATTTAAGTGGATAATGGGACATGTGTAGAGTAAGAATTTTCCACTAACTAGTGAAAATGATTTATTTGCCCCTGCATAGGCATCAATTTGCATACTTTCACTAATAGGTCATTAGGTTATTTTTAAGGAATTTGCCATATTTAGCCATACAACTTGTCGGTTGTACTGCTTATTTCACATCTTATAATAGGGATGTAGGTGTATTTGGACCCCTGGAGAGGTGAAACTACAATCTGTTTGTAGAACATCTTATTTTTTTTTATTGAAATGAATACTGTTTGATGTCTTATTGTACTTTGAAATTACAGTATAGAAACACTATTGTGGAAGTTCCCACAAATGTGTTGTACTTCCTTGCGTTGCTTTCACCTATCTGTCCATCCCAGACTAGCCTTCAGTATTTTTTCCTTAGCTAAGGTATATTTTGGGCTTTTTTGTCTTAATTACCATGGGAAAGGAGAGAGGGGCATGGGATCTGGTTGCCCATAGCACTGTTGCACAATATGTAGGAGTGCACATGATAATGGCTCCAAAGCCTACAGTCATATTTTCTTCTAAAGTAAATTTGACATAGCCTGGATGTAAGTTTTATATCAGTATCTAGCTGAATTATAAATGCCTGACCACCTAGGTATAGGAGTTTGGGTCACAATAAGAGAAACCAGTCTTTCTCCTCCTTGAGATTTTACAACCTTGGGTGATGAACCGAAGATTTCAATAGACCACGGGCATCACATCATGGGCTTTTTTTATTTTTTTTTGCTAGTAACTGACCTGTTAAACCTGAACCTAAACTCTTCAGTCTATAGTGAGGCTTGCTTGCTTGCAATGTAAAACTGCTTAAAGCTGATGTCCACAAAAGATGTTACTCTCAGAAACTTCTGATACTGGCTTTGGGCTAAGCTGTTAACCAATTACTTCACACAGAAAAATAAGGGTCTAAAATGGTACCTTTTTTGATACAACAGCTTGTCCCTGGAGCAGTACCCTTACAAGGACACATTAGAACCTTTTTTTTTTTACCCCAATAGGTACATATTAGTACTTTAAGGGTACGTATTACTACTCTAAGGTACTAATATGTACCTGTTGGGGTAAAAAAGGTACAAATATGTCCTTTTAAGGGTACTGCTCCAGGGACAAGCTGTTGTACCCAAAAGGTACAATTTTAAAACCTTATTTTTCTGTGGTGTTACCTGAAAAATACCTTTGGAAATTAACTGCAATGTACCAAAGTTTGTTCCGAAAATGCATAATTTGCAGAAAGGATGTTTCTTTAAATATTTGAGTGAAACACAAAATGGATTCAGTACTAACAAAATGTTATATGGTGTTGTTTCTTGATGGTGCCTGGCAGTGCTGCTTCATTCCTCTGAGCTATCTGGCATCCCCAGATAGCTGGCATTGTTTGCTGCTGCAAGCATTCAGTGTACTCCAACAAGCACTGCTCTTTTCCCACCTGACTCAAGCACTGGAAAAACACTAGCCTATATGATGTAGTTTACTTTTGTTGTTCTTGGTATGCTTCATAATGGTGGTAGTAGTAGTAACAGCTACCACTGGTCCTCATGTGATCTCAACATGGAGCAACCCCTCCATGTAGAGTAGGCCACTTTTTCTAGGCCAATAAAATAACTGTAGCCTTTTTAAATATTATTTGTCAGAGTATTATTATTTCTTTTTAATGAGGAAACCTCACTTTGTCTGACTCCAAAATTACAAAAAAGGTTTTTCACTGATTATCTTTACTTCTGTGAAACCTAGCCTAAACTGCAAAAGCTGCCCAAACTCTTAGATTACATAGTTAATGCTTCCGTTACCTTCAGATCACATTATTTCAGTGTTGCTGTTTTGACAAAATGGTCTTGCAGTACTACTACATAGTTGTAGTTGGCAGTAATGTACACGTTTTCTTCTTTGAACATGGGATCTTTTTGCTCATTTATACTAGGTTATGAAAACAGTGATTTTGTTAGTGATCATGGTTTGTATGCTGATTTCTGAATGGATTTTCTATTTCTTTATGCAGGTCTTTGGTCAGATCAGCTATAATGTTCCCACTGATATGTAGTGGATAAGTGTGGTGAGCTTTCCATTTTCTCTTACTGCATATTTTTACTTATAAACGTGTGCTTTTTTTGGTAATCACATGGACATTTGTCTTTCAGAATTAGGAGAATTAGCCCTTGGAGGAGAACACCAGGATGGCTCAAACATGGAATGCACTTCAGCAAGAACAGATTCTCTCTAACCAAAGCTCGGAAAATTCTATTGGAACTATGGACTGTAATGGAATGCCAGTGGAATCGGACGAGAGCTTTGCTCATGAGATAGAAGAGTTCATTGAGAAGGAGAACTTTTCAAGCATGATGGATTTGCAAGACATTTCTGAATCAGACATAAAAGACTTGGAGTCTGGTTCTCTGCAGCACACATGCTATGAATCATCTTGGCAAGAAGTAATGAGTTCAGATGACCTTGAACAAGATAAGCCAGGGGATGAAGGAGAAAATAATGGTAGCATGATATCCTGTCCCTTGCCTAACTCAGTAGAGGTTGAATCCATACTGGAAGCACATTCTGACAAGGCAATATTAGTACCTGCTTTTGAGGCAAATGCTAATCTTGTCGAATATTCAGATATTAGCAGCTGCTCCGACACAGAAGGAAATTTTGATTGCAATTTGAGTTCATCTATTGATATTACCTTGGGTAGCAACCAGGCTGGTCTTCCTTCAGAGGAAGGAGACCTGAATTCAAGTATGCACTTATCTTCTGCTGAGGTCTGCGATAGTATTGTGGAAGCAGGTATGAGTGAAATAAATCAACAGCTGGACACTGGACCTCCAGTGACCACAGGTGAGAGCAATGAAAGTGTAAACCATACAGGCAGTGACTGTAGTGAGGGGTCATTTCTTACAAATGCAGAGGTTCCATCTACAGAAGTACAAGGTTTGGACAATATGAATGGTGCAGTGCCTTTGTCAAAAGATGGGCAAACTGAGGAAAAGGAAATGACTTGTGATTTGGAATGTTTTTTGGATCACTGCAAAGAGCTTGGTACCTCTCAGGATGGTTCCAATTGTGCCTCAAATCATGCAAATATTGATACTTCATTGACTTTTAATGGGGATGAAAACATTTCCCCAAACATAGATTCACTAATTGTTTTCCAGTTGGAACGGACAACCCCAGATGCTGAAAACACGTCATCAGAACCTGAACTTGAAAAGACATTTGTGATTTCTGGTGATGGAAAAGGTGCACTTGGCGACTACCAATTTGATGTAATGAACCCAAATCCTGAAAATACATCCTCAAAGCCCAACTTTCAAGAAACAATTAAGAGATCTGGCAATGGAAAAGATTCTCTTGATGGCTGTCAATCGGAAGGCAATCAACCAGGTCCTAAAATCAGATCTTCAAAACCTGACTTTCAAGAGACAATTGGGGTATCTGGACATGGAAATAAATCTATTGATGGCTGTCAATTGGAAAGCAACACACAAAATCCTAAAAGCACATCCTCAAAACCTGTCCATGGAAATTCTTCTCAGCTAGAAGGACAGAAATTCTTTACATCTGATGATGAACAAGTAGAGCGAAGTAGTTTTGGGTTCCTTGAGTCTTGTTTTGGTTTAAGAAGTACAGCGAAGAACACTGAGGAACTGAAACACCCGGAACCTGCACATGTTATCAAAGTCAATGAGTGCAGTCTGTTAAATCACACTGCCTTTGAATCTAAAAATAAGATGGATGAGGGAACTGATGCACCAGAAGATCCACCAATAGGCAGTACAGACCAAATGTCCAAGACCTCCCTAGATCCTGGACTGCAAAAATGTCTGACTGGCAATGGTACCATTACAAACAAAGATTCTTTATCATATTTAAAGACCCAAAAGAGAAAACTACAGCCTGTTGTTCTCCTTAAGACAACTGAGAAAAGAACTTGTAATGGAAAAAAATACCATTGCTTTGAGTGCCAGGAGTCAACACAAAGTGTAGATGAACTAATTGAGCACTACCACTGCATGCATTCTCTCCATAAGTCTCAGTATGGTCTCTCTTGTGAAAGTTACTTCACTGGTGGTACATTGGCTGAACAACACGTCTGTGGAAAAGTCGAGCTTAATGACAAGAAAAAATCATCCCCCTTGTATACCAAAGTGCTAACTGAGGAGAAAGCAAAGTTCGTGTGTAGGTACTGTAGCAAGTCCTTTGTTCGACAAGCTTATTATGAAGAACATGAGCTGAAGCACAGAGTTGTCACACATCATAGATGTGACTGTTGTGGATTATACTTTCCTAATGCTCACAAATGTCAAAGTCACAAGCGTAAAGCAACATGCACACCTTTGATACTAGACCCTTTTTTACAGACTGCAGATCATTCAGAATCAATCCATGAAAAGAGCGATATACCAGACGTGGTTGAAACAGTTGGCTCCAATGTAGAAATTCGTAATTGCTTTGTGAAACTAATGGATGTTTGCAAGACAAGCCAATCACCTGAACAAATGCATTGTCAAGTTTGTGGCAAGACTTTCAGGCTCAGAGCGCAGTTGAATGCACACCTTAGATCACACTCGGATGAGAAGCCCTTCAAGTGTGACAACTGTGAAAAAGCATTCAAATATACCTGGAATCTTAACAAACATAAAAGAGAGCAGTGTTCTCAAAAGATTGTCCAACATGAAAAATCTTCAGTTCCAGATAGCAACTTCCCACCAAAGTTTAAATGTCCCATCTGTTTTCGCATTTTCAAGTACTCCTACAATCGGACACGTCATTTGCGTCACCAGTGTCTCAAAGAATACATGAAAAAAGGCAAAGGAAGGATTGGTGACAAGTATCGATGCCCTTTGTGTAAAGATATGTTTACTGTGGCCGGCAACCGCAATAGACACATTAAGCAAACTTGCATTAGGCTTAAACTCTATAGAGCCAAAGGAAAGGTAAAGAACAGAAAAGAGTTGGAGGAACTTAATACCAAAAAAGAAGACAAAGAGTCACTAGTGACTATGTCCATACAAAAATCATCACGGTACAAATGCACTTTCTGTCCAGCTGAGTATTCTAGCAAGTCTGGTTACTACAGCCATCTAGCAAAGCATAAATTGCTTGGACATGACAAAAAGGCAGTCAAACACAAACATGGTAATGCTCTTGATTTGAAAAATGAAAGACCAACTAGCCAAGAAAGTGCTGACAAAGACGCAAGGCTTCCTTTCTCCTGTCGCTTCTGTGGAAGAGCCTTCGCTTCATCTGACTCATTAAAAAAGCACTTACGACTTCATAAAGGAAACAAACCTTTTCGCTGTTTAGACTGTGGTAAAAATTTTGCCAGGCATGGACACCTAATGGCTCACAAAAATGTGCACAAGCGGAATGTACAGTGTTCTGTCTGCTGGGAAGTTCTGCCGTCTATTGGAGATTTGTTAAAACACAGACAGTCCCATCCAAAAAAAGGCATGCTTAAATGCCCTGATTGCCCTTTGCAGTTCAAGTTTCCAGTATTTCTGCTTCGACATGTGGCTGTGCATGAGAGGAGACGCAAACTTAAGGAACTTCTCCCTCCAAAGGACCAAGCAACACCTGAAGAAATTTACAAAGAGGAGTTCAAATGTGGTCTCTGTCAAGAAGCCTTCGTTGACTCAAAGGCATTTAGCGAGCATTGTTTAACTCATATGCCTGGACCTTCTGCATCCAAATGTCAGTTCTGCAAACGCCATTTCTCAAGTCGTGCTGGACTTATTCGTCACATCCGCCTTCACACTGGTGAAAAGCCTTTTCCATGTCTAACTTGTGGCAGGCACTTCCATAGAAAGGAAGTTCTTAAATTGCATCAGGAAAAATGTACAGTGGAGCAACCACCTCCATTACAAATGTCAATTACCAAACAAATACAGGCAGAACATAGTGTAGACACTTCAAAAAACACCAACAAAGTCTATAATTGCTCATACTGCCCACATTCATTTCGTTTTCCAAACAATTTAAAACTCCATGAGAGAGCCCACTTGGCCAAGACAGTTTTCCCTTGTTCAAAGTGTGGGAAGTTTTACAGGAAAAGAAAATTTAAAGATCATGTTGAACTCTGCAATGGAGACAAGATCAAACCTGCTTGCAGAAAATGTGGGAGAATTTTTACTAGAAAAAACTACAGAAATGGTCACGAAAAGCAGTGCGGCAAGCAGAACAAAACTGAAAGTGAAACCGAAACGGGAAAAGGAACAAATGAGAAGGGCAAATTTAAGCAGCAATGTCCACAATGCTTTAAATGTTTCAGATCTAGCAGTTTCCTCCAGAGACACATATCCCTTCATTCAAAGGATACTGCATATACATGCATGCATTGTGGACAGAAATTTGACAGTGAGGATCGATACTTGCAACATGAAGCTTTTTGTGATGGTTTGCTCAAGGAACGTAGATTGGAGAGTTTAAGAGGATCTGAGAAAATTAAGTCATTGTTTGCTGAAGTAAAAAATCAGAAAGAGGTCACTGTGGTTCCTGGAGAAAATGGTGAGACATTTAAGTGCAAATTTTGCACTAAATCATTCATGAGGGCCAGATACCTAAGACGCCACATTCTCACTCATACAGAGGTCAAGCCTTACCGGTGCAAGACTTGTGAAAGTTGTTTCTCACGCTATGATCATTTAAAACTGCACCAAGCCCGCTGCAGAGGAAAGCGACAACTTGAGGTACGAGTTGAAAAGATGAGTCTCGACAGCTTGAGCACAAGTCCTCAAAGCAAAACCCAGGAAGATGGTGTCACATTGCAATGCAAAGTTTGCTCAAAGCAGTTGTCCACCTCGAGTGATCTGAAGCGCCATATGGCCATGCTCCACATTACCGATAAACCTTTTCCATGCAAAAGATGTGGCCAAACGTACAGTTCTAAAAAGACTTTGAGGAGGCACAACCTCACAATCAGATGCAAAAAGATTTCAAAGGAAAGCATGACGCCTGCCAAGGATGATGTTCAAACCCAACCGTGCAGAGAAACATCCAAACTTCTGCAACGTATACAGGTGCACTATATGAATAAATTTAAATACCAATGTGAGTATTGCCCTCGACGCTTTAAACTATCGGGACAACTGAAGGTACATGTACGTCTTCATACAGGGGAAAAACCATATGGCTGTGCCAACTGTGGAGAGCATTTCATCAGAACAGACTATTTGAAACGACACTTGGCTAAATGCAGTGGAATGGGAGAAAATCAGGAAAAAATTCTTTGTGATAAGTGTGGTGACCTGTTTACCCGGGACGCACTGTCTGTACATCAGAAGACGTGTGTCATTAGCTCAAAATCATCTGGATCATCTCACCCGGTAAATAAAGACAAGAGCCCCACCAAGATAAAAGGTTTTTCCTGTGCTAACTGTAGTGACCGATTTTTATTGTTCTCACAGCTCCAGCAGCATTTTTTAGTGAAGCATAGATCTGAACAGCCACAAAATAACGATCAGCAGCATCTGGTATCAAGTCACATGCAAGTCATAAAGCAAGAGCAGGTTGATGAGGGGTATGGGCAGAACCAAGAAAGCAGCAGTCAGATAAATGCACGGGAGCGACGTGCGTGTTCAAACGCAGACCTTATCAAGCCTCTTAAATGCCCACAGTGCAACATGCGGTTTTCCAGAAGCACTGGCCTGGGTATGCACATGCGCATACATAAGGGAGTGTACCCACTTTCTTGCACAAAATGTCATGTTGGTTTTTGGACCAGAAAGACTATGGAGAAACACAGGAGAAAATGTACGGGTCACACACTTGTCTCAAATAATGGATCTGCGATGGAAAGTGCAGGTGATTTAAACGACACTGTTCTAGTGTTTAACAAGGGTTCTAATACAACAGGAACTGGAGTACTACAGACTAAATTCTCATGTAAAGATCAAGACCAGGAAAATGATGGCGAGAAAGGAGATGGGTCTTTTCACAAGTATCAGTGTTCTGAGTGTGATCAGAGTTTCACAGATGGACTGAGACTCATAAGTCATTTGGAGGAACATGGCCGCGAGGATCAAGAGCGCAGATCAGACATCCACAGATGCCATGTGTGCAATAAAGTCTTTGCTCAAGCTGGTATATTGCAAAGGCATGTGAAAATGCAACATAATGAAAAGATGAATAATACTTGTGAAGTTTGTTTGAAGAGTTTTCGTTTTCCATCTGACCTGGACATTCATAGAGCCTGTCATGACCCCAGTCGTCCCTTTGCCTGTAACAGTTGTAAGATGCGGTTTTTGACTGCTAAAGCCCTGACCATTCACCATAGGATGGCTCATTTGCATGCACAACCACCCAACTCAAAAGAATCTAGTGTGAAAGCAAAAACGGAGCAGCCTGAAGTATATAGGTGTGAACCATGTGACAAAACCTATATGTTAAAAAAGTCATACATGAAGCACTGCAAAATAAAACACAAAGAGGATTTTATCAAAACCCTCGCTGATAACGAATTGAAAAAATCTTCTGGCAGTGTAAGTCAGGAATCAGATGAGGAAGACTCCAGAAATTTTGAGGATGAAGATGACAGCGACAATGACTCTGATTCAGCACCGTACTTTCCTTGCCATGTTTGTGGTAAAACATTCTTAACATCAGAAAGTCTTGAGGATCATCAAAGATGTCATCTTGGCGAAAAACCCTTCGAGTGTGAAGAATGCGGCAAGTGCTTTTTTCAGCAGGCGAACTTGCAACAGCATCAGCGGTGCCACAAGTCAGAATTTCAGTGTCAAATGTGCGGTAAAGGTTTTGTCTCGGTCTTCAGCCTGCGTAAACACAAGCAAACGCATATCAGAAAGAGTCCTCACCGCTGTACAAAGTGTCACCTGAGCTTTACACGCTCAACAGAATTGGCTGAGCACATGGTTACCCACCGTGATGAAAACTTTCCATGTGACCTTTGTGATGAAACCTTTTCCTGCAAAACAAGTCGGGCGGAGCATCGCAAGATGCACACAGAGCAAGAAGAAGAGCTTCCACCATTGATTCCCCCCAAACCACCTCAAACAAAGCAAGTGACCCCTGGCATCACAAGTAATGTTGAGCAGTACAAGTATCGCTGTGGAATTTGTCAAGTAAGATTTCCAGATCCAGAACAGCTCTCAGAACATGGCTGCAATCCAGCAAAAGAGCGGCCATACTCGTGTCCTGAATGCAGCAAGCATTTTTTACACGGATCACACCTGAAAAAGCATCAGCTCAGCCATCAGTTGACGGGACCACGATCTTATCAGTGTAATCATTGCAGCATGAGCTTCACCCACCATCACCTTTTTCTCAATCATTTACGAAGCCATGGGAATGAAAAAGCTTCCAAGGACACTAACTTTCCTACCAGTGAAAAGATGACCCATGTGGAACCTGTGAAGCGTGACAAAATTTACCAGTGCCCCATATGTCCAGAGAGTTTTTACCAAGCTTTGGACCTTGCAAATCATCTCTCTGTTCATTCTCACATGTGCAGTGTTTGTAATATGACTTTTCCCACTAAGAAAGACCTTGATGAACATGAACAATGCCATTTGACTGCTGCTACTCAGTATGAATGCACGGAATGCGGAGACAGCTTTCTTGGAAGTGATGCTTTCCGCAAACACCACTGTGGTAATAGAAATGTGACCTTTTCAGAAAAGCACCGTTCAGAGCCATCTGTCTCTTCCTCCAAGAAGCAGAGTTCAGGTACTCGTTTTCAAACGGGTGATGATGAAGAGGAAGATGTTGATGTTGGCGAAGACTTCATTATTTGTCCTATCTGTAAAAGACGGTTCTCCTCCAATAGCAGTTTAATGGAGCATCATAAAAAGCATCATGAGGATCCGCGTCCTTTCAAGTGCTTGGTTTGTAAAAAAGGCTTTACGAAGAAACGGTATCTTACACAGCACCAGCAGATACACAGTGAACGCCCTTACCAGTGTGAAGTGTGCTCAGAATCCTTTAAAACAGAGCCGGCTCTTGTGACTCACCGTAAAATTCATGATGCAAAAAGGCAACACCAGTGCCCAATATGCAGCAGAACCTACCTTACAGCAAATGATCTCGCAAAACATAAAAGAAAACATGCTGAACAGCTAAGCCTGAGTGAGGACAACCGAGAGTACCGGTGCGATATGTGCTATAAATCCTTCACAATGTTTGCTCATTTGCAAAAGCATCAAGAAACCCATGTAGGACAAGTGGTCTATGAATGCACAGAGTGTGACAAAGCCTTTGCTTTTCTAAATCTTTTGGAGGAACATCAGAGGACTCATGGTGCTGCTTCTACAGAATCTCTTCAGTCCCAATCACCAACCCATTTTCCCTATCAAAGCTCAGTAAATGAATGAAGGTCAAATTACTGATGGCTCAGTTTCCTGCAATGCAGGTTATTCAAAAATCATTCAGTTTTCTGAACGTTATTTGTTAAGATGAACTGTACATACAATTCATTGTTGTTTTTACTTAGGCCTAACTGCTTTTATCCACTTTAAAATACGATATTGGTGTTTTACTCTAGTTCAGAATTGGTCTGTTAATGTTCATGCAATCTGCTCTGTTCTACAGTTCTGTGAACTGCTCACTAATTATTCTTTGTACAGTACTCAGACTGATGTAAATTAATGTAATATAGATGATGTGTGGAACTATAGGCATATGTGCATGAATGAAGCTGTTGGAGATGTTAACGATCCACAGTACAGTTCACAAGGATGTATAGTAAATCCTGCGTCATTCCTCCAGTTTTGATTTTGCTTTAAATATCCTCATGAAAGTTAGAGGAAATCTGTAGATTAATGTTAATGTTTCATAGTAATGCCCAATGTTAAAAAAAAAAAAAAAAAATTGTAAACATTTAAGGTTGAGTTAAGGGGTTTTTACACAGTAGTTATATACGAAGTGAATGCCTTTTGAGTTAAAATTGTTACATAAAAATCCAGATTTACCTTTTTCTTGAGAGAAGTCTAACTTAAATGGCTTCCCTCAACAAATGTAAACTTAGGGCTTGATAATTCTGTATCCATTCTGTATGTGTTTTAATCTACAGTAGTGATGACATATATGCCTATGAAAACAAATGTTTAAAACAATGTTTAGTTTTACTTTTATATGGCAATGTTGAGAATTCCTTTAACTAGTAAAAACATTTACATCTGTTTTGTTGTTTGAGCAGTTTCTTTCACTGTTGGAAGGATTTGAGGTAACCGGTCTCAATGTACCACATTTTATATTCACTTAAATATGGCTTCACTAAGGATGTCTAATTTATTGTAAAGTCAACAGTCAGTAGCTTGGTGTGAATCTGATTGTAAGTTATAAGCTATTGTTATACAGGATTGTTCTCATACTGGCAATTAGGTTTTGTAATAATGACTGGAGACCAACCTCACTGTCAGGTGCGTTTGTGATAAAATACCCCTCCATGATGGTCCCAAAGGAGGTTCACCACTTATAAGCAGTGAAAAAAAAAAAAAAGACTTGCTCAAAAACATATATTAGTCAAGATCAAGTTAAATGATCTATAATGTTTTGAGTAATCCAATGTCTCCATAATCATAATTGGTAATATTAAAGGTCCAAAAAGCAGCATGATCTGTAAAAAAAAAAAAAAAAAAAATTATATATATATATATATTATATGATTATTATTATATATATATATATATATATATATATATTATAATATATATATATATATATATATATATATATATTATATGATTATTATTATTATTATATATATATATATATATATATATATATATATATATTTATATTTATAGATGATGCTGCTCTTTGGACCTTTAATATTATCAATTATGATTATGGAGACGTTGGATTAGGAATTTCAGCATCTCTCGGTTAATTACAGCCCCTACTGAGGTTTTTAATGCGTCTCATAACTGTGAATCTATAGCAGCTATATCTACAGGTCAAGGTGTCTACAGTATATGCCTCTTAAGACATTTGGCTCAAGATTCAGAATGTATAGTGAATTTACCTTGGTATTACAGTATTCATTAAAAGTAAAACCTCTGTCACCAGTTACTTCAGTTTTGCCTTTCTTTTTATTGGCTTGATGTAAGGAAATTTTACATATGGTTCCTCAAATAATCATCTTCTAAATTGTCAACTGACCAGATATATCTTGAGTTGACGGTTTGTCATTGTATGTATAAATTTAATAATATAAAGATATTTCCAACACAAAGGTAGCTACATCATGTTTTGTTGACCTCAAAATACAAAATAAAATTATAGATAATTGCTAAATCATTTTTTACAGTTTTCTAGTGAACAATATAGCTAATAAAGAAATGTTTATTGAACCACCATATAATAATCAGTCGTTTTGGTGAAATCAAATATAATCTGGTTGCTCTGTTTTACAACTAAGTAGCTGGCTTCTTGGTTGGAATAGTTCATCCCTGTTCAACAGCAGCAACCTCTTCAATGTTACCATTAAAATATCACTCAAATATATGGAACAGTGTAAATTGAATCAGAAATGTGTCCAAACATTGATTATAATTGCGGACATTTAATGAAGGGCCTACCATCCATATTTTCTAGGCCTATAGCTATTCAGTATTTTTGGTGTTTCACAAGTAATCCAAGATGGATTAAACCTACCTATTATTAGTCATATTTTATTATTTAATAAGACAAGTGTAGGGTTCCCCAGTCCCTCACACCAGTTGATGGCAGTATACTTGAGCCTTACATATGGGGAGTGGGAGTGAGCGCTCAGAGATACTGCCCTCTATAGTGAACGGCGGGAATTACACGTCTCTACAGAAACGGTGCAAAATACATACCGCGTTTTCGGATTGAAAATAAATCACTTCTTTCATTAAAATCATGCAAGTTTGCAAATCGTACTTTCCCAAGGTGAGTGCAAGCTAGTAACCGATTGAGGAATTTGTTATGATTCGTTTTTATTTCATGCATACAGCCCTTAGCTCCTGTTTTTGTCATTCAATTCCCTTGTGCAGCACGCGAATGACATGTTTCGCATGCACTGAATCGCTCAAGATGTAGCTATAAAGCGCGTTTGATTTCGTAAGGCGGTTTAATTCAACGTTGAGATGTTGCAGGCTAGTTGTATGATTATATCTGTTTATGTCTGAAGAGCGGGCTAAATCTGCAGCATCCATTGCATTGCTTGTTATTAGCATGTGTTAGGTTATATTCACGCTCATTTTATAATTTCGACTAAAACTAAATCGACGAGAAGTCTGCAGATTACCCTTGTGTTGGGAATAATTGTTGGGAAACAGCGTTTATTTAAACATTTGAGTGAAGTTCCACGGTAAGTGACCAGGCCTATCAAAATTGAAGCATGAGCAGGCTTGCCAATTTTCTGCCTCTATTGTTGCTACATTTGGAACCTTGGTTGTGTATAACGAATACTAGAACACTTTACTTCGAAACGAAAGCGGTGCAGCAAATTTGTTTGAACTAGCTGAGTTTTCTAAGGAGAAATTAGTTTTCTCATTTAAATATGCATGAAGTCACTGACAGTTGTATGTGAGAGGTTGCATACGATACATGATTTTAAGAGATTTCCACTTAGTTAAAATCACAGGTGCCAAGTTTTTAGAAATGTTATCTTTGCATTCATGATGCTTTTACACAAAGTAAAAAAGCACTAAAAAATACATATTACATTCCCCTAATGTAATGGATATCAAGAAATGTTCAGTATTTAAACAACATAACACAAGTTATGTGTTATTGTTTAAATAAGTATAATAATAATGTAAAAGAACTCTCATTGTTATTGTGTTTTACTGTATACATTATATTTCAATTTCATGCATCCTAGAAAACAGAGTGAAGTTTTTTTTGTGTTTTTTTTTTTTTTTCCATTTCATCCGAAATGTGCCGAAATATAAAATTACTCTGTACAAATGTAATTCCATTTTTAGGACTGCGTTACAGAATTGTATTTTGTTTCGAAACATCCTGAACTCCCATGCAGGCAGGGTTAATTAATTACTGTAGTTTAATTACCTTTACCCTTGAAAAGGTAAAGTAATGGATTACTCTTAATTTTTTGGTAAATTATAATTGCTTCTGATGTAATTACATTAAATACTGTATACATTATTGAACAATTCTATATAAAATAATGGACTGACCGTCGAAATTTTTAATGTTAAAATGTATGTTTATAATGTAACTTTCTCCTATTAAATACTTTGGTTAGTTCATGAATAATTAATGGTGTTTTATTTATTTGAAAGAATTAAAAGAGCAGTTTCATGTCTGTCCTTCTATTCTGCTGGTTGAGGCTGATATGGGATTTAAAACGTAATAAGTAATGCAATACTTTTTAAAGAAAGTAATTAGTACAGTAATCTAATTACACTGTTAATTACTTTTTATTGTAACTAACCCGGGAGTGCTCACAGGGCCCTAAACATGACAGCACATGTAATTACAACATTTCATGTTTATTTCTGAAGTGAAAACATTTAAACTCATGTTATGCCTCTAATGTTGTTTGTCTGCTTTCTTTTTAGGAGATACTGAACAATAACAAAAACGTTGGTATCACTTCTTAAATTTAACATTGGCAGAGGAATCATCTGGCACCTACAAAATGCTTGGACTTCAAGAAACAAGGTCTACTGGAAGTCCTAAAACATACAGCTGTGTGGCATGCTCAGCTACTTTTCATAATTTGGCATCACTCCTGGTGCACCAAGCGTCTCATGCAAGTGAAATCTCTCAACAGCCAGAATCAGCACTACCTACTTGTGTCAGCTGTGGAAGCTTATTTTCAAGCAAAGATCTCCTTGAAAAACACCACTGTGTAATGTTGCCCACTCCAGCATCTCCAGTCCACACCTACATATGTGACTGTGGCGAGGAGTTTAGTGAACTTACAGCTCTTGAAGAACACAAAAAACAACATGGGTCAGAAGACAAGGTCAAATCAGATTTGGAGAGTATTCCAGTCATGCCAGATAGCAAAACATACTCCAGCCGTCCTGTCTCAGACCAAGTTTTTCACAGTCTTTCACCATCCCATTCCAATGAAAAACCCCTTGCACAAAGTCCACCTCTTACTTCAAACACTGACATCAAGGAGAACGAATCCAACGAATCTGCAGACATGGACAGCAACGAATCTGCAGACATGGACAGCAACAAATCTGCAGACATGGACAGCAACAAATCTGCAGGCATGGACAGCAACGAATATGCAGACATTGACAGCAACGAATATGCAGACATGGACAGCAACAAATCTGCAGGCATGGACAGCAACGAATATGCAGACATGGAAAGCAACATCTTGAAGGCATCTGAATCCCAACCTGTGACCGAAGAGCAAGTGCAGTTACTTGAGCAAGACAGTGATGCTTTAACAACCTCCAACGTGGTAAACCATTCTGTGCAAGACAATGAGAAATCACCAGAGTCTGGTGAAGATTCAGCTGCATTTAATAAGAAATCAATCCTGAAGATGCTAGCATCTGCTTACACGAGTCATAGACAACCCGTCCAAATGAAACAGAGGAACTTGCCGCCCAGAAAAGCTTCACCGAGAGCACCAATGCAACCTGCGATCACCTTGACAATACCAAAACCCAAGCCACTGGAGAATCAATCAAAGATAAAAAAAGAAAACACAGTGGTCGGTGTGAAAACTGCAAAGATGTTGCCTAAGAAGAGCAAGATTATATCTGTGACACAAACTCTCTGTCCTGTAGTGGTTCTTGAGACTCGTCAAAAACTTTTTGGCCGGGACAATGTGGAAGGTAGACATCAGTGCAGACTCTGCCGTAGGGTTTTCCAAGACTTGGACACGTTGATAATGCATCATGCCCTGCATAAAAAAGAAAGAGTTAAATTTTGTCTTTGTTGTCAACAATTTGTGATAACCGTAATCTCCGTCCCAGAAAGCCATGTCTGCTTTGATGGATTTTCTAGAAACCATCAACCTTTGATGGGAAAAATGTCTCTGAAACCAATCAGCCCTACAGCTCAACAGCCAGAAAAAATGTTCTACTGTTCTTTATGCAAGCGTGGCTACACACGCATGCGCAGCCTCAAAAAGCACAACTGTCCTTGTAAAGCTTCTCTGAAATCCACAACCACTGTAGGCACCAGCGGTAATGTTAAACTTCAAAACCTGGAGGAGTGCGATAGAGCTGTCCTAAACTCGAAAACAAATCAAATGTCAACACAGCATATAAATATTGGCGTAGGCACAGAGCCGATAAAGATTGAGGAACAGAACACAGAACTTCCTATCGGCAAGAAAGATCAGACTGGGCTGAAGATGCAGTTGAAGGACCAGCTAAATCCCCCAAAAGCCCTCGAGTCCGTCTTTGCCAGTGTTTCTAACTCCAAACCAACTGAATCAACTAAAAACTCTGTTGAAGTACCAGCCAACATAGTTGAAGTAAAACAAGAGGAAAGAGATAAATTGGTTGAAAAGCAGTGGACCATGCCTTTGGATGATGCTGAAATTGATGTACTGATAGATGTGGATCAAAATGACTCGGATGAGGACGATTTGTCAGATGAGGTTAAAGACGACTGTGATGAAGCTGAGGATGTTGTCATTGTAGAGCCTCATGAGGACAAGGAAATGAAGTCAGCGGGACCTAGTAATGGTTTTCAGGTGCATGTGACTAACAAAGGCCTGAAGAGGTTTGTTTGCAACGGGTGCCAAAGAAGCTATTCCCGCCTGTTTACTCTAAAGGAGCACTTGAAGATTTGTGGGGCAAGAAAGTTAAAGCAGGAAAATGTTACATCATCTAATACAGCTGGGCCAATTAAAAGGTTTCCATGTCCTCAGTGTGGTAAGTTCTTTAGCCGCAAAGACAATATGAATATGCATCGAAGGAAGTGCCATCCTGCAGCAAACACTGATTCAGTAGTAAGTAACAGAACCATGGAGCCTAAAACACCTGCAGCTCAGGAAAACTTATTCGTCCTGTCACCATCTACGGAAAACCAAGCAGTTCGACAAGAAAGCACTCAGAATACTAGCACTAACAGAAACTGGGGGATCATGTCACTTCCATCTGTGCTCCCAAGAAGAGTGACGTGCGAATGCGGAGCCTCGTTCACTTGCCCTCGACTTCTCTTCGAACACCTGCAACAGCATGCGCAGGAGTCCTACATTTGTCCACACTGTGGTGAGAACCTGCAGTCCTGGATGGATTTTGAGGCACATCAGCAGTTGCACCAATCTCCAAGCTCTGCAAGTGAGCAAAGAGCTGCCCAGCAACAACCTCATTCATTTTCCCAAGCGCTACCATCACGAGCTCCGACTCGGCCACAACAGTCTCAAGGTTTTTCTGAGCATAACATAAAAGCCCAACCGCCTGGACTCTTGGCACCTCAACATTTGAACAACAGGCCATTTCCTGAGGCATTGACTTGCCATAAATGCAAAAAGAACTTCAGTCTCCGCAGTTCCTTGTTAAGACACATACGGTTGCGTTGTACTGGCGATACTGCAGGTCAGAAGAAACACACCTGCACTCGTTGTGGTACAACATTCCAAAGCCCATTGATGCTTAAAGTTCACATTCAAAGCAATACCTGTAAACCCGCATTTAAACCTATTCGGTGCCCGGTGTGTGTGCGTTGGTTCAGTTGTCTAGATGGGCTCAAGAGACACCTGGTCTCACACAGCAGGCAATCTGTCTTAACATGTCAGATTTGTGACCAGAACTATCCAACCCCTCAGGCACTCGAGGAGCATAAAAGAAATGTTCACCGAATCAACAGCGGAATGAGGCCAGCGAAGGATGCACAAGAACAGTTGCATCAAGCAGGTGCACAAAGCAGTCCATCTACTCCTTTTCAATGTCACATTTGTCTTCGCTACTATCCAAAGCTTCAGTCCCTGAAGGATCACTTGAGGAAAGTTCATCGGCCTAAACAGCCGAAACAAACTAATCGGAGTACCGTAGAGCCAGTCCGTTCTGGACCGTTTCAATGTCAGATATGTGACCGCTCCTATCCTAACATAAAATCTTTGAAAAACCACCGAAGAAGAGTGCATCATATTGTGGGTGGTGTGTTTCTGCCATCAAAGGGAACTGAGCAAAACATCACTCCCAGTCAGTTTCAGTGCCACATTTGCCCATGCAGCTATCCAGATGAACAGTCCCTCCGAAACCACAGAAGGAGGGTTCATCATATAGTGGAAGGTCATGAGCTGTCGAGGGGAATCTCTCAACACAATCTATATAAATGCCAGATTTGCCAGCGCAGCTATCCTGACGCAGTGTCCCTTAGAAATCATAGGAGGAGAGTTCATCGCATATTGGGGCCATTGCCTGAAACACCACCACCACCACCACCACCACCAATAACAACAACAACAAATAATGACACAGAAGATGCTCTAGAGCAGAAACCGATACCTTTCCTGTGAACGGTGTTCATGCATTCATAAAAAGTGGATCTGCTGCTTGCCTTTATTGCTGTATATGCAATCAAAATGATGAAAAAGAAGTCATAAGGCAGCACCTGTTGAGTACATTATACCATTTAGTAGTAAAAATGATTTTGAATAGTTGAAGTTTCATATCTGTTCAGTAGTGTAACAGGTTTTTATGTCTTGTTAATACATTGTTCAGCTTCCTCTGTATTTCATTGATGTTGCCTTAATTTAATTCATCTATTGAATACAGATTTTTTTTTCCCCCAATACAAACAGAAAGATTTTTGGCGAATGCACTGTATAAATGTAAAATAGAACAGTTGATAGCTGTTTTTAAGGTAGCCAATGTGTATTAGTGTTCTGTACATTTTGATGTAAACATGTCCTACGTTGCATCAATAAACACAATAGTGACTCCTTTCTAAGTCTCCAATAAACCAATAACAGGTGTGGTCATGCACACATGTTCATTTAAGAGGGTTTTATACTGTGCTAAATGTTGCTAGTAATAGTGAAACTTGCTGGACACATCTAAATGATAAAGATTGATTTGGTGAGCTGATTAAGTAGTAAATCTGATGGAGGACTGAACAAATAAATACATAAGCTGCTTTAGGCAGAGTGCTCAGTCAACAATGTAAAATTTGCATTTGATACAAAGCCTCGGGAGGGATACAAAAATGTCAGAATTGTCTTTTAATTGTCATATGTGGTAGGAGTTCTTTAGTGCTTGTGTAAAGATTATTTCGACACTTTCAATACAAGTTTCTGTATGTTAAATTTAGTTTATACAATAGAAAACATGAAAAACAGGTTTTTTACATTTTGCAAGGATAAAATAAATTATATATATACTAGTAGGCCTGCATTTTTACCATACAAATAAGTAAATTATTATCAGTTCGTAATCTGTATTAGGAACAAACAATTAACTTTGATTAATACATTATGTAAATATTGTTAATTGTTTGTGATGCCTGTTAATGAATCAACATGATACTCATTTCTGTGTAAATGAAATGCAGCATCAGATCAGCCCTAATCTTCTCTGTCACGTCATGTACAGTAATTTTAATTGCCATAATCATTTATAGTTTCATGTTTTATTTAGAACTTCATATTTTCATATTTAATTTTAAACCATTTCTGTAGGAGTAATTTGTTTACCATGTGTGTCAAAACACTTTGTTTTATGAAACATTTTAATGTTGTATTTTTTATTTTTTTTAACTGTTAATAAAAACTTAATAAAATTCATACCGATACCCAGCCTTTATATGCAATTGATGGTATGACATTCATCATATGTTGTGCGTTATATGCAGTCAAACTAGAATTAATTAACATTTATTTATTAATTTGCATATTTGGTGATTGTCTTTACTTAGCCACACGTCCAGAAAGAGATGTCTAGAGGCTTTTATCGGAAACGGAAAAGGAAACTCCATTTGTTTGGTTTATGCGTCCTGAAGCGTAGTTCATTGGTGCTGAAAAGAAAGAGCATGAAAGGTTGGTGCAGACTGCCTTGCTTTGCTTTGTTTTTCTTTTTCTCATGTGCTTTCTACAAGATAAAGGTAGAATCTAATTTTAAGCAGTCGAGCAAACAATGGGATTTTTTGCATAAGCGGTGCTCTTAAAAAATAAGTTTTGAGGATTTGAAATGATGATTCGATAGGTCCAGCGTCGGGTAGCGTTGAATTAACACACAGACACATTAATCCTGTTCTGTATAAAAACGCTCATTTCGCTTTTCAGAATAAACCCATTCTTAAAGGACAGGTTGTGCTGTTTTGGTAGATGCAGGGCTGACTGTAACAGAGCATGCATGAAGCATTACCGAAACGTGCATTGTTAATGGCAGGAATGGCCTATGGCTGCAAACGCCTGCAGAGCGCCATCACTCTGCGCCGCTATCCACTGCGGCACGGGGGGCAAAAAAAAACGTTTTACCCGAGTTGTTGTGCGTTTGCAGTCTGAATTGAACATCACGAAATAAGACGATTAGAAAGAACTAACAAAACACAAAGACACCGAATACAGCACACCTCTACATTTTGTTTTCTTTGCTGTAGTTCGGTTAACTAAGGAATGACTCTTATGAGCCGGTTCTTTGAATGAATCGCTTAAATAAAAGCGCGAATCAATGGCAGAAAGACAATCAAAGAAACATGTGACACGTAAACGCATCGATAATAATAATAATAATGCAGTATTCACCTACTCGTTAATTTCCCATATTTTTAGATTTTTTAAAAAATAATATATTTTTATATTAGGCCTAGTAAATATTTTGGAAGTCAAAATGTTGAGGCAATATCCTGCTTGAAAATGTAAATTTGAGTAGCCTATACTGGCAATCTTTGTTTTTTTTTCCATCCATATATTTCTGAAAGCGTAGGAACTTGATACATTTTGTCTCTGAAAATCATGTCTTATGGTATGACACCATAATCCTGATATTAAATCGGCCAATTCCAGAGAAAACCTTAATTAGTTGAAGGACTCCATTCATGGCCTTGTTACTGAAGCCCATGATGTGCACATGGCCAATTTTGTTTTTGGAACCACTACAAAAGTGTTACATTTTGTTGTCCTTTGGTGTGACACCCCTAAATTATATATTTTTTAATTAAAAACTACATGTTAAACTACATAATCATTGGAAATTATGCAAATGTGTCTTGATTATCGCTAAAGACAGGTTATCTTTGAATAGCAAGGTCACTAATTGACAGAAAAAGGCTGAAACGTCCTCTGGTGTGATGCCTGTACTGTCACACCACAGGACAAGGTCTCTTTAAAAAGCATTTTAAATAATTAAATAAGATTGTCAACTACTTTTTATTCTTTTTGATCATTTTCAGTGTTCGTAAATGCAATAATTACATTAAATTATTTTCTGATGTTTTACTGAAAACTTGTACTGTTATAAAGTGTCATGAAAATAAGTGTAAAATGTGATACTTATTATTAGTGGAAGAGAGAGGACGTGGAAATATATAGAGAAAATGAACAGGGATTCACATAGAAAGGAGGAGATCCTAAGAGAATAAAAGAAAGTAAACAGAATCTAAATGATGCCTTAAAAAGAGTAGCCATATAGTTTAAATTCATTCACATCTTAATGAATATCAATCATGTTTAGCTGTGCTGCACATGCAGCAGGGGGTTAGAAGAGTTTTAGTAACATACCGATTGACTAAGAGACTGAATTTTGTTGATAAATTATTTTTTGTTTTGTTTAAAAAAAAACATTTTGTATCAAAGTTAAACTTTCTTACTCCTTTGACATGTTCAGAATTAAATAAAAATAATTTAATAAATATAATGTGATGTCCTATGGTGTGACACACTTAAAAGTACCACAGATTTGTTTTTATCTCAAAACATCTTTAAAAAACAGTTGAGTATTGCAATAGGGGAGATGCAAATATCACTCAACTTAAAACAGTATAATTTTCAACAGTTTTGAACAGATGACAGCAAAGTTTGTCTTGAAATTGTCCAACAAGTCATGGGGGGGAAATTATTTTAATTGTAAAAATTTTAAACAAATAGCATTATATGAAAATAAGTGTTTAACAATGATGATAAATCTCTCTCATGCTATTTATGTATTAAGAGGTTTTTTTTTTCTTATTTTTAATTTTTGCTGTCACACCATAGGACAAATTTACGGTACAGTTCAGTTTAAATGTTAAAAAAAAAGCACTGAAAGAATTGTCGAAGTTAGTGACCCTTTATATTTTCTCAAAGATCAGACTTCACACTACATAAATATATGCATTTCCTTTTCAAAAAAGGTATTTTGCCAAAAAAAAAAAGCGTTTTTCACTGACTATTTGTCAACTACCCATGTATATCATGAATATTTTTTTAACTGCTTTGTATGTTTATCTTTACATTTAATAAATGTATATGTCCACCTGTTATATGGATAACAGGAGAAGCTGCTGCTAAAGTTCTGATGCTATTAGATGCAATACATCTTATCTCATCTTTGATTCTTTTTCCGTCTGTTTAGATTCTGCTTGAGTGGGGGGGGGGGAACTCAGGCACCAGCAGACGATTCGCACATCATGCTTGAAGGAGAGGCCAAGAAGAATGAAACCAACTCTGATGTGGCTGATACCCAGGAACAATCAGTGAATAGAGGAATGGGGGAATTAATTTCAAAAGGTCTGGCATTAAACTCCCAAAACAGAAGTGTGGCAGAACCAGCCACTAATGTCCTACCTGACTCCTTGTCCTGCAATGTTGAGGAAAAAGAGAGAGAAAAAGGCTCCTGTGAAGTAAATGTAGATAAATTTCCACAGCAATTAAACTCTGATTTTACCCCTGTCAACGAGGCTGATATGGATACACAGAAATATTCGGAAGACCGTGAGACAAATTCTGATTGTCTTTCCAGCACCATAGATAACGAACCAAAATCACTGCTGCTTAATGAAGAACTTAATGAACCACAAACTAACACTCAAATGTCTGTTACAACAGATGAAATCTCAAGTAGTCAGTCCGAAAGGAAGGAAGCCCCTTGTTCAACTGTCCAAACATCTGAGGAAGATGTCTGTGAGACGTCCTGCTCTAATAAAAGTGATAACCAATGCGAAGAATATTCTGACAAAAAAATCCACGAGGACACTGCAGATGTGAACATTCCGGACACTGAAAATCAAGGAGCCTCGCCTTCTGACTCATTAAACGAAAAAGATGAAACATTGGATGATGCCCTTGAAGAGGCAAATTCAGAGAACAGTAACCAGATACTTTCAACCGAAGCCAATGCTGAGGCAAGCAGTGTGGAGAACACAGAAAGTAAACGTGGATATCCTTCCTTTTCCCGCGGAAGGCCGCGCAAAGAAAAGAGGGTTATCAAATGTGAATATTGTGGCCGCCCTTTCAATCATGCCTCAGCATATATTATTCATCTGCGTGTCCACACAGGTGAGAAGCCCTTCACCTGCCAGGATTGTGGCAAAGCCTTCGCTCAACTCTCCAACCTCCGATCCCACAGCAAAGTCCACAAATCCAAAAGTAGGAAACATGCACACAGATTCAAAGATAGAGCCACGCCTGAGAAAATTGTGGATGAGAACGAAGTAAGCATGAGCAACAAACTGGAAAGTGACTATCATATTAATCAAATCACCCCTAAAAGGAGAAGGCGAGGAAGAGGGAAAGGGAAACCCCAAACATGTCCGATCTGTGGCAAAGTCTTTTGCTACAAGTCTGTCCTCAAAATCCATCTTCGTATTCACAGTGGAGAAAAACCATACTCTTGTAAGGTATGCGGCAAATCATTTACGCAAGCGTGCACGGCACGTGTCCATGAGAGAGTACATTGGTCTATTAGGCCTTACTTTTGTTCAAAATGTGGTAAGGGATTTTCTCAGATCGGGCCATTAAAAGTCCACACTTGTGAGGGTAAAAGAAACCCTCATGCCACCTTGAAAGAAATGGAATTGGAGGGTGTTATCAGCTTCAGGTGTCACCTTTGCAAAAGGTGCTTTGGCACCAGAGATGAGTATGAATTACATTTGCAAGGACACACTGATACCCAGCGTTACAGTTGTGACCGCTGCAAGCAGACATTTAGTCTTCTTTCAGAGCTACATACACACAACAAGCATTGCGTTTCCATCCGGCTCGCAAAAGGAAAGTCTTCTTACAGTTCACCTTACAGATTACAACACAAAAACTCCTTGAAGAGAAGAACTCCTCAAAAAATGCGGAGTGGAAGTCCAGTTAAATCTCCTCCAAAAGATTTCTCCTTTCCGAGGAAGCTCAAAAAATACTCCTCTTTACTTGCTTGCCCTCTTCAGGTCATGGCCACCACTGTTTATGACTCTCAGAATAACCTCTATTCAGTCAGTCAGCCCATCAAATCCAGCTATTTTGTATCTCAACTGAACAGTACGCGTCACAAAGCGGATCCGAGAAAGTACTTCTGCCCACAATGTGGACGAATATTCCAGCATGTAGGAAGGCTGAGAGCCCATATGCTCACTCATTCACGGGGGCAAAGCTTCACTTGTATTGTTTGCAACAGGATGTTTAAAAACTGGAACAAATTTTGGATTCATCAGCGGCTGCATAGACAGAAAAGAGGGCGCTTTTTTTGCCCCAAGTGTGGACAGGGGTTTCGATTTGTGGGACTGTACAATAAACATCTGCAGAAGCATCCGGAACTTAATACTCACGCTTGTCCCTTCTGTCCTCACACGTTCTCAAATGCACAAAAGTTGAGGAACCACCAGCAAGAGTGGCACCGCTCAACTATGCCCTTTATTTGTGATGTTTGTGGAAAAGGTTTCGCAAGCACGGTTATTCTTAAGCGACACAGAGTTGTTCACTGCACAAATGATCCAATGGAGACACATTACACCATTGATCCGCAGTCCACTGTGCATCCTTATGAATGCGGTACATGCAGCGCCAGTTTTGAGAACTTGGACTTGCTTTTCCACCATCAGCTCCGTCACAAGTCTGCGGATAAAGGATCCTTAGCAATGAGAGGCCAGCTACTTAGAACAGAGGAACATCAATCTCACCATCTCCAGCGTCAAAGCTATGATTACAGCCTTTGTGATAATCGGAGGCAAGAGAAGCTCCTCTCATTCCCCCGTTCAAATGGAGGAGAAATGCCTCATCGGTTGTCATACTTAGGTCCCTCAACCTTACATCCATCACAAAAGCCAAATCCAAACACTGAAGCTCCAAGCACCACCAAAACTAATTCTCAGACTAATGATGGGCAAATGGTTAAAAAACACACTAAGGACAGTTTTTCAGCAAGTGAAGAATTAAACGGTTCAAGCCAGTCACCGTCCATATTGAAGACTGAGGACACAAGTGGTGACTTAATTTGCACTGAATGTAATGCTTGTTTTTCCAACCTTATAGAATTGCATGGACATTACTTGGAACATGCCAGAGGAGAAATATAAAAATTCTGTAAATGTTTTCTTTTTTTTTAGTGAGTGTGTGATGAACATTTGTATGGGAATCACGTACCTCTGAAACTTGTGAAAATGTTTGCTGTATATTTGTTTTTCAAGTTATATCAACATTACTGATGTGCTGATACCCAATTTTGTTTAAAAATAATTCTTCAAATATACGGACTAGAATTCCCTGTAATGGACAGTATTGTTTTATTTAGCAATCCTATTGTTGAGTTAGATATCTGTTAGTGTTGGTGCTGTAATTGAATTGAAGATGTTGCTGTTAACAGATTAAACATCTAGTCTGACATTGCTCAAACTCAAGTCTTCTGTGGTATGAGAAAATTGTCAAGGATGTTCAAAGATGGCATTAGGATACCCCCCCCCCCCACCCAAAATAAATAAAAAACTTAGTGATTAAGCAAAGAGGTTTAATATTTCACCACATGCTACTTATATAATGGTTTGGACTTTAAAACTAAAGTAATAGTCATTTTAATTAATAGTAAATCATATCTCATAAAAATTGTATCTATATTAAAAATAATAAATAATACAATCCAACATCTTTAATGTTTGTTCTCAGATGTTTATTTTACGTTTGCAAAATGATATTGCAATATGCCATGATTATGGGCTCAAAAAATCTGTGGGAGCTTAGTTGGAGTTCATGGTGTTATTGATCCAGGAAACGTAGTTGCAGACCTTGGTATAGACACCAGGTTTGTTCCTCTGGGCACAGCCGTAACCCCAGGACACAATACCCTGCAGCCGGTTGCTGCAAACCACTGGGCCACCAGAGTCACCCTGCAAAGCATAGAAGTCGAATTAAAAAAACAAAAGCATTAGCATGACATTAACGCTGTAACATGCAGTGATCTTACCTGGCAGGAGTCCTTGCCTCCCTCCATGAAGCCAGCGCAGAACATGTTGGAGGTGATCTGACCAGGGTAGGCGTTTCTGCAGGTACTGTCACTCAGGATAGGAGCCCACAGGCACATCAGACGGCTGGGGTAGTTGCCTAAGGAAACATCAAGTGTTCACTATAGGTGAGTTTGAATGTGTTCACTGTGTTATTCTCAAAAGACTTAATGATTTATGTACAAAGTGTTATGCATGAAGTACACACTTCCAGAGCTGCTCATGTTTCCCCATCCAGAAATCAGGCATTCGGTACCAGATGAAGCACAGCTTGAAGGCAGAGAAACGGTCTGAACGTAGCTGTTCAGGGAAGCAGTGCTGGCCAGCTTGATCAGCATAATGTCATTGTCCAGAGTGTTGCTGTTGTAACTGGGGTGTCTGATGACCTTTTGGGAGCTGATGAACTGCTCGGTGCCCTCAGAGACATCAATGTTGTGCTCACCCAGACGCACTTGGACAGAGCTGAGAACAGAGACGAATAAGTGATTATTGGTTCATACAGAAAACAAACTTTAAACTTCTTAACATCTTTCTGCATTTTATTTTTATTGGACTTAAGAAAATGTGCACTTTGTTGGCTGAAATTGTGATTGCTAATGGTTCATGTGCCTCTTTTAGAATTTACTTTTGAAGGGTAATTTCTAGATACATAGTAGAATCATGACTACAGTAAAGCTACTGAACATTTCTAACCTAATAGCCACACTATTGTTCAAAAATTTGCAGTCGGTAAGATGTTTTAACGTTTTTGATTTGTTAATGCTGAATTTTTAGCAGCTGTTACTGTAGTCTTCAGTATCATGTGATTGTCAGAACTCATTTTAATATGCTGATTTGGTGCTCAAGAAACACTTACTATTATCAATTTTGAAATCAGCTGTGCTGCTTAATATTTTTGTGGAAACCTTTTCTTCCAGGATTCTTTGATGAATAGAAAGTTCAAAAGAACAGCATTTATTTGAAACCGAAATCTATTGTAACATAATCAGAGTCTTTACTGTCCTTTTTATAAATGTAATGCATCCTTTCTAAATAAAAGTATTCATTTATTT
The DNA here is from genome assembly GCA_036784905.1 of Acrossocheilus fasciatus. Taxonomy (NCBI): domain Eukaryota; kingdom Metazoa; phylum Chordata; class Actinopteri; order Cypriniformes; family Cyprinidae; genus Acrossocheilus; species Acrossocheilus fasciatus. The sequence goes on from CM071953.1 coordinate 20,198,103, forward strand.
ATAAAATAAGATAAAAAAATTTAACAAAATTTATAACACATAAAATGTTAAAAGTAACAGAAAATACTAATCTTCCTTCATTGTATAGTAAAAATCATTAAACAAAAAATAATTCTTAATTCAAATCCAAAGAACTTTGTGCAACTCAATTCGAAACCTTATAGTTACTGCGATATAATGATTTTGAAAACTTCCCATGTGACAGCTACTAAGCACATGCAAAAAAAAAAAAAAACATATTTCACTTACGACTTGTAACAGTGAGCAGCAGACACAACCCAGCGGTTGCTGATCAGAGAGCCACCGCAAAAGTGGTAACCACTGTTCAGGGAAACCTGGTATGCAACACCATTCTTAGTACACTCGAATCCGCCGACGATCTTGTCATCCTCATCCAGGGGAGCGGCATCTGAGAAAATATATAGTTTTAGTGTCACATTTTTATTTTACTAAAAATAATTAAACAGAGCACTTGGAATTCAAATCTTTAAATAAATAAATAAAAAAACCTTAAGAGATATGTATTAATTCCAGTATAAATCTCCCCAGCCCCATTACTTACAAGCCACAGCGAACAGAGCCAGAAGAATGAGAGCCTTCATGTTGAAGTTGCTGAGTGGTGTGTTCTGGAGGTTAAGACCCACCTTTTATACTCTGTCTACTCCACAGCTTGAGATAATTTTCAAGGGCATACATACAGGTACATTCGTTATATAAGCAAGCAGCGTGTGACTCCAGCATGTGCTTTAACATAATGTACAGATTCTCTTAAGATGTTATTACAAATCATTTTCTGTATGATTATGAAGAAACTATATTCACAAATCATTAATTAGTGGATGTTCCTTAATATTTTTCTAAGGTATTCTGTGCAGCAATTATTTAAAAAGGGGACATTTTAGTTACATATTTGTCATAAGTAAATATTTATATGTGCTCCTTAAAGAAAAATGTTCTTGTTAAAGCATGTTTAGGTACTAAGGGAGTATAAACAAAAACATATGTTTTAATCTTATAAATTTATTTATTTTTATCAGGACAAAAATTGTAAAAAGCCACTTGTAATCAGATTTAAGTCTTAGTGTTGCATATATGTTTGTGTATTAAAATCATTGCTTATGTTAAATATATAAAGTTTAAAAATATATAAAGTTTTTAAAAAATGTTATGTTTAAAAAGTTAGTTAAATTAATTACATTGTATGATTGCCTGCACAGTATGTGGTGTTTCATTTTGAACAGCTCTTTTATTATTTTTAAACAAAGTGATCAAGTGCAGGAATTGGAAAATGAGCACATAAGGAATGACTGAGTGGAAAAAGTTGTATTTTGTATTTGTCAAAAATGCCAATTTTTTTAAGGCTGTTTAATTTTTCTACTAATACATTAACATTGATGGAGTCATACTTAAATTTAAGAAAACAATGTGCAAGAATTAATGATGCATGCTCACCATTTCTTGACTGTAATATCGGAGTCCCACAGGGGTTGGTTCTTGGACCAATTTTGTTCAGCTTATACATTAATGATCTGCCTACAGTTTGTCCAGAGGTCCAGGTTCAGATGTATGTAGATGATACAGTTGTTTATACTTATACTAAAACAAAAGAACAAGCTGCTATCAAACTTACTGTTGCATTGAACAAAGTCTCCGATTGGCTATGTCATTCTTGCCTTACTCTTAATGCGGGTAAAACTGTGGGAATGTATTTTTCAATCAAGAAAGTTGATGACCGTTGTCCAGATATTTTAGTTAAAGGAGAGGTAATAAATATTGTTGAGCATTTTAAATATTTGTGTATGATTATGGATTCTAACTTAAATAAAAAAAAAACAATAAAAAAAACATTAAAAAGTCTCTAAAAGTACTAGAGCAAGCTTGATGATCTTCAGGAATATTAGGCACAATTACCTGTGGCTGCTGCTATTTTATTTATCTTACTGTGCTACAAGTTGGTCCCATACAAGTATAACTACGTTAAAACTATTATATACTATTTATAAACAAGCTGTGAAAATTTTAGCTAAAAAGACAAGGAGTTATCATCACTGCAATATTATTAAAAATGATAAATTATTGACAATTTTTTCTTTTTTGCTGATATGTGTTTGATGTACAAACTATTTCATGAACCTGGCACCACCACCTCTTAGCCAATGTGTGACTTTCTGTAAGGACAATGTCAGGCAGACTACGTCATCAGTTAGAAGTGATTGTTCAACTAAATTTAAGAAAACTGTTTTTGGACAATCAGCTTTTTCAGTTAGAGCAGCAGAAAGATGGAATTTAATACATGTTTATATGAGAGAGTGTGCAACATTTAGTATTTTTAAAACTATGCTTAAAGTATGGCTTAAGGAAAATCAAATATGTGATCATTGACTTGTTTTTCTAATTTAATGGAGTATGATGTGATATTGTATGCATTGTATTGTATTGTTTGTGACTGAATATTGTAATTTTGTAACAGGGACTGCAGATGTTGTTGTGCATTGTCCCTGTATAAATGAATGAAATAATCTAAACTAGAAACCATTTTAAGCTAAAGTGAAACATGAGCACATTTCATTGAAAGTGGGCACTGATGAATAACTCTTTGTGACTGTATTATTTCCCCTTGATTATAAAAATAAGCTGTAAAATCCTAAGCAGAAAACCTTGTTCTCTGAAATGTTACAAAATTGTTACAAACGTGTGACTTTAAATAAACATGACATGGGAAAATATTCAACTGAATCAACAGGTGACAGCTTAACCATTCAAGGTGTCTCTAGAGACGCTATCTTCTATCAAACAGACATTTCACACAGGCACAGTGAATAACACTGCTGCACAGTTGTGAGCAGCAGACTCTCCATTTGCAAGCTAATAGCTCATTTGCAGAGTCCCTGGTTAGGCTTTTTTTAAAACAAAAAAAAGAATTCTAGGTTTGACGTGTTTATTTTTAACCTTTTGAGGCATGGTGTCAGCTACGGTGGACAGATCTTTACAATTCATTTTTAAACATTCAGGCTATTGTTACAATTACAATCCGAATTACGTTTCACACTTTTTCATAATTATATATGACTGTGTCCTTTTTATATGTCTATTTGTTCACTTTTGAATATTCATGACGTACATATATTTATATAAATATTAATATCATATATCATTAATATCATAATGTAAATAGATTAATATCAATTTAAATAAATAAATGTACATTTATGTGTGATGTATATACATAAATTCAACATGGTTAAGGAAAGTGAAGTACCGTGTACCTCTAGAATATCTACCACCTTGTGTTTTAGGACATACAGACTGGTAAGGACACTGTTATTAAGATATTATTAATTATTTATACTGGGCATCACATTATGTTATATTATTATGTTACTTGTGGTTGGCACCGTGTGGTGAAATCTGTGTGGTGTTGGCTCCATTGGTAATTCCAAGAAATCAAAGATAAATCATTAGCTCTTGTGGGAGCGTACAGGTGGCAAACGGAGGCTATATAAGGATAAGAAAATTTAAAAAATTGCTGAATCTTAGTTTTTTCTATGATTATTATTTTAAATACTTTATTTGTCTGCCTTTATTACCTTTGAGAAAAATCAGTTCTAGATTTAGTTCCGCATTATATACATCAATATCACTTTGTTAAGGAAACCAGGCTAGTTGCCATATGCATCTGGACATTGTCACAAGGGATATATCTCAGTTTTGAGTCAAAAGTCCAGGTGCATAAATAGGTCAGCTATATAAGGGAGGTTGATTTTAACCAAAGGGATCCTGAGAAACGTTCACACTCCAGTGAGAGCAAGTAATAATAAAAGTAGTCCAAGCCATTGCATGTTTTTCTTCAATAATGTGAGAACTCGGAGCAGCTATATTATTTTCATCAAGTGCATCATATACAGTGCTGCTTGAAGTTTGTGAACCCTTTAGAATTTTCTATATTTCTGCATAAATATGACCCAAAACATCATCAGATTTTCATATAAGTCCTGAAAGTAGACAAAGAGAACCCAATCAAACAAGCGAGAGAAAAATATTTTATTGTCATTTATTTATTGAGAAAAATTATCCATACGATGGATCATATCCAATTGATGTTACATATTAGTGTTTCGTGGTTTGAAAAGTTAAGGCAAACTTGTAGGCCGAATGCATTTCACAGCACTTTTTGAATTGTACAGACCAACTCCTTTTATTTCGGTTTTTATTTTTAATTAATTATTATTATTTATTTTATTTTATTTTATTTTATTTTATTTTGTGCAAGATGACAAAAGACTGATGTGTTTAAATATACTGTCGCCGTTTAAATGTATTAAATATCACTTTCAGGGTTTCAGAAATAGCCACACGGCAAATATCTTTGTGTGATGTCATATTCCTGCGACGATTTGGGTTCTGTGTACATTTAGGAATTTAAGAGGTTAGCTTTTGCATCTATGCACTTATATCATTTTAGTATTGTGTTTTAAACTTTCTAGCCATTAATCACAGTACGCCGGTGTGAGTGCGGATTATTTTTTTTCGAAAACTAGATCTTTCTCGTAATGCGGGCACGTCGCATGCATGACTTTTACACGAACAGCAGTATTTGCTTGAGAAGAGCTAGTGGCGGCTAACGTAATTTATGCGGAATGCGCATCCATTGCGGATGTGGTGCAGAATATATGCGCATTGCTGCGACACAGGTAATTTTGGCCTTTATATTTAAAATATTCCCTTAATTAAACAATTAGTTAAATGTGAATCCAACTATATTATCCATGCATTCTTTGCTTTATTTCTCGCCCTCTCCTCAGTAGCCTCGGATTTTTACTTGTCGATGCCAGATTTACTGTCATTTATGAGAGCTCTTAGATGTCTGCATGTAATGAATGATACATGTACATAATGTCAAACATAACAGAATATCAGAAGAACATCTCCGAGTTTTGCTTTTGGACGGAAGCCACAGGTTTTGGTTTTCTTGATCTAATAAGATACAGTCAACAAAAACACCGCAATAATTGCGTAGAATCAGTGTAAATGAACACAGCCCCTTTCTAAAATGACACGTTAACCTATTGTTGTTCCGTAGCAAATATCTATTTTCTGTGGCTGTGTATTACTGTGCCCATTATTAAGGCTATTCTTGTTAGACATCACAATGAAGCAATGAACGCCTTGCCATGGAACAGCATGGTGGCTCTTCACCCTCCTTGTGAATGGCACGCTGTCCACCAGTCACATTGGTGTGTCTGTAAACCACAACATCTCCATGACTGAATACTACGAGGAGGGGGGGTTGCTGTATGAGCACTCACCTCCCATGCACATCAAAGTGGAGTCTCCAGAGGGTCCCTTCGGAGGCGGGGTTTCAGAGGACGGTTTCCCCAGGGAAGATGACGACTCGGAGGGGAGTTGTGACCACCAGAATGGTGGGTTGCCAAGCAGCCTGCCTTTTAATGTTGTGGTTGTGCATCCTAACATAGTCGCACCTGGAATGTCTTCGGATGAACTCATCCCAATCGAACAAAGTAAGTGTTAGATGGTGGGAAGTTTTTAATAATATGTGATTTTACTTTACTGCTAACATTACAGTAATATTTGAAGGTGCACTTTGTTATTGTTACCTCATTACTAAAGTTTTACAATTATAGAAATCAAGTCCATGTAAAATATATAAGATCATGTACAATCACAGACGATGAAGACTTTAGTCACGGTAATAAAAAGTGTTGGCATAATGTACTACTCATTTTTTTCTCAGTAACATCCTAATATTGGATAACTTCTAATTGCAGAATCATGGGTGACTGCAACTACCACGTTTATGGGGCAATGACGTAACACTCTTTTACAGCATTTACTATTCTCTGAACACATGAAACATTTCAATTTCAAAAACCAAACTTAAAATTTATTTCGATTTTTTTAATAGTGGGAAAATGTCTAAGTAGGTAGTATGATGAATGTTGTAATCTGTATAATACAATATAATAGTCAAGATCAGTTTTCAGATCATTTCTTATTTTAAATATTTGATATTGTCAGTATTATAAAATGAAAATATATCTTTCTGAAAATTATGTGTACACCTAAGGTGTATAGAATTTTTTCTTTTCAATAATTATATTGAAATTGAAATATTTTTAATTTTTTTTTCTTCAAAAATGACATTTTATAAAAACCTGACATTGGCAATTTTAAGTAGATTTTTAAATATGATTTTTGTTTTTATATTAATGTTTTTTCCCCCCCAAAAGTGAAACCACCATAAATACAAAAATTAAATTTTCTATAAACTTGTCATTTTCATTTTGAACTAATTTAAAATTATTTATCTTTTTCATCATCCCATATATTTTTATCTGCCTTTGACCCTTGAAAAATGTCATTAGTAACACACTTTTGCGTAATGCTGCATTGATGCTGCTAGATGTCAGTATTAGTCCAAAAGACTTTTAGTGTCATATTTACCAGTGCAACAAAAGCCTAAAATTGTATTTGGTGTGTCTTTGAATAGAAATGCAAAACCTACTTTTGTGTTAAATTAAAATTTGCCTTTTTTTCAAAGACAGGGGTGTGTCTTCAGCATTAGCCGCAGGAGGTGTAGGAAAAAGGAAGAGCCGCTTTAGCGGGGCAGAGCTGGAGGTGTTGGTATCAGAGGTGACCCGTTGTGAGGGGGAGCTGTTCGGTCCAGCAGGGAGGCTCCGGCGCAGAGAAAGAGAGCGCATATGGGCCGGGATACTTGAGCGTGTCAATGCTGTGTCTAGAGTACCTCGGACCCTAAGAGAAGTAAAGAAGCGCTGGGATGACCTGAAAAGACGTAACGGTGGTAGACTGGCCGACGCAAGGCACCGCACCTGCTACCTGCCATCAAGCAGAGGGGCTGCAATTTTGGGAAGGCCGACCCAAGTCAGTCCCAGGCTCCAGCAGTCTCGTCAAAAGCAGAGCACCAGAGCAAAAGCCAGTTTCACGTGTTTGTCAGACACTGATCCAGGTAACTTTTTTTGGGGGGGGGAGTTGGATTGATCCTACAAATCTGACTCTACAATAAAGTCTGAGAATATTTATTTGAAGTTTATGTATGTTATCACTGTTTCAGTTGCAGTTGGAGATAGCTCCGAAAGAGATGGTTTCGAAAAAGAGGATGAAGCTGGTGAGCAAGAGGGTGAAGATGGAGATGATTGTGAGGGGGTGGAGAACAGCATGGAGGATAAACTGGGTTTGGGCTTAGGTCTGGGAATAGTACCACCTCCAACATCAGAACGCTGGCTACCTCCTTCACCACTATACAGTGCGCCGTTCCTCAACGGGACTCCACAGCCAAGCCCAGAACCATCTTTAGGGACCCACCAGGGTCCACTGGAGCCCCCTCCTCCACGCACTTCCTGGCTGGAAGATGAACTTCGTGGACTGGGAGAAGCAGCCATGCAGCTTGGAGATCGCATGGAGCAGAACCTGCGTGAGTTTGGAGAAGGCTTCAGACATGATATGCGGACGCTTGTGGCTTCGCAAGAGGCCCTTACAAATAGCTTGCAGCAGAATAATGTACTTTTGCAGCGTCTGTTGGGTCTACTTGAGATGCAGCATCAGCCGCCTCAACAACAAATTCCACAACAGCAACAACAATTACAGCAACCTGCACAGCATCAACAGCAACAGGAACCTCCACAACAGCAGCCTTATGAACAACTGTTATTGCCACAGGAGCAGCCACAGCTAGAGCAGCAAATCCCAGCAACTGTTCCACCTCTACCACCACCTCCAGATATTTTAGATGGTACTCGGCACACTGAACCACCGAATGACATGAATGGAGTAACTCAACAGCCACGCCGTGGCAGAACAGTAGACCTCAGGCGAAGACGCAGACGTTGATGTTGCCGTGAGATGTGGACAATTGAACTGTATTCGGTTACAGTAAATTTATTTATTTAAGCAGTGTTTTATAAGGTTAACTAGTTGCAGATTGTGCCATGTCATATTGCAGCCACATTTTATGTTATGCCTGTCGCAGATATATAATAAATTGTATAATATGTACACCAAAAAGCTCAAAGCTATATCTAAATTGACTTCTGCACTCTTGTCGCTGTTAGTAAATTACTGACATTTTATGGATCTGCTTGCTTAAGTTTATATATATAATAACTGCAAGTTTAGAAAAAAAATCTTCTAGGCAGGCTTAAAACTCTTCAGTATTCATACTGTGGCAAGATAAACATCATTCATTTTTATTTTTTAATTGAGGCACAGAATATCAGTGCAAAATGACATTTTACTTTTGCTACTATCACTGTTTAAGAAAATACATCCAAATGCTGTTTAAGGGACATTATATTGCATAGAATCTCTCCAGTTCCATGGAAATAAATGCAGTTATCAGAATTACTGACTAATGTAGAGATCTAAGGTCGCCTGGTCACTCTGCATGCAATGCAATATACTATTTTGGAAACTTTTCACCATGTTAACAAAAATCACTTGTACTTGGAAAAGAAATGTCTGCCTATGAACAAGTTTTAATAAAAGCAATCAATACATTTATCATACATTTTCTATTATCACAGAAAATGCACACACAACTGTTTTCAACATTAATAATAGGAAATGTTTTTTGTCCACCTAAGCAGAATATTAATAATTTCTGAAGGATCACGTGACACGTATTTCATCACAGGAACAAATTTCATCTTAAAACACTTAATGGAATAGAACAGTTGCTTTAAATCGTAGTAACATTCAATAATTATCTCTTTTTTTCTCCCAGAATGCATGTTAATTACTTGGAGTACCAGGTTTTAAGATTTAAATTTTACTTAAAGATTATCTACACAAAAGGTTAAATAGCTGACTGACCATGGTTATCGATAAATCTGCTAAGTCTATTAAACTTTGGAAGTAATTCTAAAATGCAAATTTAAATTTATGCAAACATTTATCGAAAGGTGTCGCTTTAAATGTAGTCGCAGGGGGCGCGTGTGACGTAGCACACGCTCCCAATCAATCGTTGGCTTCCATGTTTTTAGGGGTGGAGAAAAGAGAAAAAAATATGTGAAAAATGGCTACTGTGCAGTCTGAATCCGAACAGCCATTAGAAGATAAACTCATTAACGGTACACTCGGTGAAAACAAACCTGAACTACAACCTGTACCAGCTACAGTAGCCGATTGTGAGGCGGAGGTTTGTGCACAAGGAAGCGACGCGAAGCGAACGACTGACCCTGGTGTTCCGTCTTCACCAGCGAGGGAAAATTCACCTCCACATGGCGTTGCTCTTTCACCACGTAACAAAGATGCATCAGGAATGTCCTGTAATTTTAAATCTACGGAGAACGATCAAACCACGGACGTGCTGCCTCACAATGACAACAAAGATCTCATTTCAGCTGAGCCCGGAACGACCTGCGATGTGATCTCGGATCGTTTGCACAACGAAAACATAGGTAAGTACAACTTTGCATCAAGGGCAGATGGTAAAGGGCACGCGCCGCTTTCTTGAACATCGCATAGACTTGTGCAATTTCACACAGATATTTAGACGTGGAAAGAGCATGCAGAAACTCTTAGGGCGTTTTTTTCTTTCTGACAGCAATTAATTTCTCGGTAATTGGCCTGCTGTAACCCAATCAGAAACACAACTGCTTGTTTAACCCTTTCATGCGTGAAGATCTAGACTCATTTTAGAGGTTTTAGTTAGTAAGAATTGCATACAACACCTAAAGTTTTGTTTAAATGCATTTTCTAAGCATCGGTTTTTATATAAATATAGGTGTGGAACAAAAACATGCCTCCCCAGGTGAAAAACAAGTACATTTCCATGATGTATTTAAAGTGCTCTATTTTCGCGCACTGATTTTGTACTTAATATGCTAAAAATGATCCTTTAGTAGTACTTAAGGTCAACTTAAGATCATCTAAGTGAATGAAAGATGGGTTCAAGTGTACTACAGATGGAATTGACTTAGAAACTTTTAGAGACATACTTTGAGCTAAGGTAGTTAATTTAAGGTATGTGGTATATAATTAATTGTTTATACTTTAAGCCATCAGTCTGCATTGTTCAACTTTTTTTAAATAATAGTGTTTAACAGTGGAATTCCTGTTGAAAGAACTACATCACCCATGATTCAACAGAGAAATCTCCACCAATAAGAGAATCACAACAAACAAATCAGCTAAAAGAAAACTTAAGCGCCTAGCTACTCCCAAGAAGCGCTGGACTAGGAGTCAGTTCCCCCTGCATTTTCTCACTACTTAAATATTTGTTTGCAAAACATGCATAATTTTAAAAATATTTATCTGTCTATCTATCTTATCTATCTATGATCAAAACGTTTTAGATTGCTCCATCATTTTTTGATTTTGTCATTTGCAATGCTTAATGAGGTTGTAGTTCTTTAACTCATTAAAGCCATTAAGTCTCGTACCTTGTACTTTATAGCTGGTTGGTTTGATTCATTGCTTATAACTCCTAGCATTGACTTTTTAATAATACCTATGGAAAAACGAACGAGAGAAGTTTGTCTGGAACTAGGGCCGCTGAAAAAAACGGGCGAGCACTTTTGCGCTCTAGAGATCAGGGTGAATGGTAATAATTAAACATTGTGCAACCAGGTCACATGATTTAGCCATTAAGTGGTAAGGCATAGAGAATGAAATGGACAGAGATAGACACATACGATGGGGTACTGATGAAGTGAACATTTGTATGACCGTTTCGAAAGCAGAAATAGGGGACATTGGTGCCAGATGTCATACAGCTATCTCAGTAACAGCTTTTGAGTCAAATGTTCAGTTACACAAATGCTTGTTTTCTCTCTCAGTGCTTTTGTAGGTTTCAAGTTTTTAAACTTAGAGTGATTTTCTTGCATTTGTCCATCAAAGTAAAATTCCAGCATCATCTTATTTTATCTACAGATGCTCAATAGAAGAGTGAAAACTGCTAATTTATACAGTATATTAATTACAATATTTATTGTAATTGTAATTAACAGTAGTTTGATGTTTGTGTTTTTACCTCTTACATTTTTACTGAGATAAACATTTTAATAAGATAAACAACTACAATCTCATTAAGCATTGCAATCCCATGATTTTTTTTATAATAATCATTGCGCTGTTTAAACAGCTGAAAGCCTCTAATAGACAGTTTATTAACTATGCTTTCACAAAAAGATTCTGTTAACTGTAGCTTTTTCTGGGCAGTAATGGTGGTAGTATTTAATACCTTTTTGTTGCCAACACGTAAAGCTTTTCAACAGTCTTTAAATGATCTACAGTACACCTTTTAAACAACTGACATAATCTAAACCGTTTATTACAATTATAAATCTGAATGACTGCTACCTATTGGGTACATTGGAAATGACTTATCTAATGTTTTTCCTGCTATCACTCTACAGGGCAAGAAACTGACAAAGAAGAGAAAGCGGACAAAACTACAGAAAATGTCAGCAAAGAGTCAAACCATAACGGAGAGGAAGAACACCCACCAAAACAAGATGAAGATTCGACAAATACAAGAGGAGTATCAAAGTCTTATGACGAGGCAACGCAAAGCACAGAAGTGAAGATGGGGGAAGCAGGAGATACCACAAGCATGGACAACGTTAAGAACAACACAGAAGAAAAGGAAGGAGAAGATCCCAAAAGTGTGGAGAAGGTTAAGGGCAACACAGAAGAGAAGGAAGGAGAAGATGATCCCAAAAGTGTGGAGAAGGTTAAGGACAACACCGAAGAGAAGGAAGGAGAAGGTGATCCCAAAAGTGTGGAGAAGGTTAAGGACAACATGGAAGAGAAGGAAGGAGAAGATAAATCTAAGATTGATGGGACAGGCGTAGTTGTCAAGCGAAGGAAAAGCCGACTGGAATGCAACGAATGTGGTAAAAAGTTCACTCGTCGGGAAACATACAACCTGCATCGACACTTTCACATGCACCAAGATGAGCAGGCTTCCCTTGTTTGTAAAGAATGTGGCATTACTTTTCAGCATCGAAGTGACCTCATCAAACACCGCAGTATTCATAAAGAAAACAGCCAACCAAGCCTGTCGCATTCGAAACGCTCTGAGAGGATATTCACGGAACGGAGGAAATTTCAATGTGAGCATTGTGGTATGTGTTTCTCAACAATGATGCGATTAAGGCTTCATGTTTGTGAACAGAATGTGGAAAAGCCTTTTCGCTGCCCTCTGTGCCGCAAAGAGTTCCAGTACAGGGTGTCCATCAATGCTCACATGCAGAGTCACTCATTAGACAGTCCTTATCGGTGCCAGGAGTGCAACAAAGGCTTTCAGAGTTTAGTGACGTTGCATATCCACCAACGATCCCACGCTGCACTGAAGCCATATGAGTGTCCAGATTGTACCATGGTCTTCAGGCATCGCTACGTCATGGAGGACCATCGACGCAGGCACACTGAAGAAAGAGCACACTTGTGCAAAATCTGTGGGAAGAACTTCAAATACAGCAGCCTTTTGCAGCAGCACCAGTATCTCCACACAGGCCAAAAGCCTTACCACTGTTCATACTGTGGAAAAACGTTTGCTTTTGCACAAAACATGCGAGCACATTTTCGGCAACACAAAAAGATCTCAGCTAGGCCTGAGGCAAGTATTACAAACCATAACGTATCTCTTGTAGGGCAAGTAGGTAAAGAGAAAGCAAATGTTGAGCAGCAGCGCAACTGTCCTCTGTGCCCTCAAATTTTTTATGCAGCATCTGATTTAAGAGCACACATGTTAATCCATGAGGCAGAGTATGAAAGGATGAGTAACGGCAAAAGATTCGATAAGGTCTATGCCTGCCAGTATTGTCCTCTTAAATTCCAGTCAGAATCCATCCTACAATCCCATTCACAAACACATATGACTAACATTTTGGGTTTAAACACAACACATATCACAAATCAGGTTAAAGCGGTACTTGAAAAGCAAGATGATGTTGGTATGGACGAGGCAGATATTGACAGTGTGTCAGGAGTAGGGGGTTTAGAGGACCAGACAGAGAAGAAACCATTCAGGTGTCGAGACTGTGGAAAGTGCTTTCGTTACCGATCAGTGTTAGAGCTTCACATGCGCATTCACAACAAGGGTTATCAGTGTCAAGTGTGTAAAAAGTCCTTCAGATTTAGTAGCTATTTGCAGCAGCATTCTATTATCCACACCGGGAAGAAGCCATACAAGTGCCCAGACTGTGGTAAGGATTTTGCATTTCATCACAACATGAAAACACACCAGCGGCTGCATCAACAAAAGCCGTTTCGCTGCACGCAGTGCCGTAAGGGCTACAGCGATGAGAGCCAGCTTCAGCGGCACATGCTTTCCCATACAGGTGAGAAACCTTACAAGTGTCATCTGTGTGACAAGAGCTTTGCTTTAGCCTACTTGCTCCGAGACCATCTAAACACTCATACAGGGGAGAGACCCCATCGATGCCAGGAGTGTCATAAGTCATTTCCTTGGCTTAGCAGTTTGCTCGTGCATCAAAAGATTCATGTGCGTAAACGGCAAGGTCAAGGTCACAGTTATCCACTGTCCATACATTCTCAAAGAGGCAGAGTAAGTACCGGCAGGAGAGGTAGGCCAAGATTAGATCGAGATAATGGAAGGACGGCGCCTCTGCCGGGTAGAATCATGCCAGAAACACTGTTGCCAAATGTGGTTCCACATCAATCCCGTAGCTACGATGCAAATAGACATGAACGCATGCAGCTTAGATCGCAGCACTTACACACTAGAAGTCATTCCCAGCAGGTTCATTTGCAACAAGAATGGCAGCTACAAATGGCGCCTTCATCAGAAGAACTGCTGCACTCTCAAAAGCCTACAAATTTATTGGAAGGGCAGCCAAGCAATGCAGTGCAGATGCAGTGGCCAGGAAGTCACCTTAAGACGATCTTGCCTAAATGTGATGGTCTCCCAGAGCTCATGCACCAGCAGCAACCTTCTCAAGCAAATGTACCAATGTCAGCACAACCTAATCATTACTCAGAGATAAGTATATCTGAAACGGAGCAAAAAGGCAAGCATTCACAACACCACGTGGACAGGCCTTCGCTTCTGGATGGAAAAAGGCAATCACCGAGAGCAATTCAAGACCCGCAGCAGTCGCAGTGGCCAGTACTCTGTGATTCGGTGCAAACAGCTAAACCAGAGCTGTTCAATAATTCATCAGAAAATGGCAATGTAACTGTTGACTTAGAAGCACCAACCAACAAGGAATCTGATAAACTCACTCATGATTTGCAAATGGCTAAAACAGAGATGGTTCAGACTGGTAGTATAGTCCTATCTGCTGGTGCTTCCGGTCTAACGAATACAACTCCATGGGGTATGAAAACAGCTTTAGAAATGTCTACATCTGTGGGCTTGCAAGAAATACCTGGAGATTCATTAGAGAAGCAGCAAAACAGACTAATCCAGCACTTGCCTCAGCAAATGCAGGTGCCGCAGCAGCTTCTTCAACAACAGCTTCATCAGCAACAGACTCAGATACCTCCTACTTGGGTTAGTGCAACTCCTTCAACCCAGATGGGACCTGTGAATATGCCGTATGTGCAAGCTCGTTTTCCCCTTGGGGACAGACCTCCGATGTGGGGGTTTCAGGCTACTCCAGTTGTTTCCCAGACCCTTGTAAACGGACCAGTTCAACAAGGCCACATCCGAGCACAACACGTAGCTCTGATTTCTGGCCAACAGATTCCTCTAAATCAGCCTTCATCTTTTATCTCACCACCTTTTCCTCCACCAGCTCTAAATATACCTGCTCCGCATCCAATGCATTCTGTTGGAAGGCAACTTCCAGGTCCGTTACCACAAGGCATCTTCTTTACCTCACAGGGCACCATAAATGAGATGCCAATCATTCCACAAGTAACAAACTTACCTCAGTTAGCCCAACAAACTGAGCCACACAAAATGGGCAATAAAATGCCTTTTGCCCCAGATCACCTATTCCAGTGCATGATATGTGGTTGTTCTTTGCCTGGAGAACTAGAATTACAGATGCATTATATGCAACATGCACAGCGAGATGTCTGAATTTGATTTTAGAAATGATATACTTACAAAACAATAGCTCAGTTTAGACTGTCTCTTTGCTGTTTTATTGTACATTACTGTTAAGCTGCTGGAGTGTGTTGAAGATTTAAAATGTATTAATGTTTTTATTCAGTTATTAAATTTTCCAGCTGAACATATATCCTAGTTTCATGTGTTTTGTTATACCGGTACAATAAACCACACAAACCAAATTAACATAATTCAAATATTTAAAATGAAAATATTTTATAAAGAACTGCAGTATTATTTACATTTATAGTCAAGTTGCTGAAATTATATCCTACATTGTCTTATGGTCATTTACGAGTAATATGATGGTGTTCAAATATGTTTGCAGACTCTTTAAGAGTGTCGGGTTTTTAAGAGTTGAGCATTGCTACTCCATTAAACATGTTAATAATGCACACTTTATTGTGTTTGTAAATGTGGAGGTAATATAATGCAAAGTGTGAGTTTATATGCATTTTGTACTAGTTTTAAAATCTCTAAAATAATTGGCATGCCATAGTGTGTGCAATATAAAACTTTCTGAAAGGCTGTAATTAATTTTTTTCCTTAGTGTCTCTTTGATAATCATTATTTGTAATTATAATAATAATTTGAAACTTCCAGAGGTCAAAAGTCGATAAAAGAAATGAATAAAAACTTATTTGAGGATGTATGTGAGCTGCTTTTATACACGTTTCATAAAGTAGCCCATAGTTGTTTAAAATAAGGTAAACATAATCATATAATACATAATCCCGTGTGTGTGTGATAGAACTGGATTATTTTGGTATGAATGCACATGTATTACCAGAAATACCAGAAAACGTTTTTGTCTTATTGGTGACATTTGTATACAAAATACTAGAATAAGTGTTTAAGTCTAATAACACATGAAAATCCACCCCTGCCAATTTAAATAATAATTAATAGGGAACACAAATGGACAGCGTTTTCTACTATGAACACACACAGATACAAATATTAACCAATAAACAAATACACCGTGTAAAGTAAAAAAAAAAATAGTTTATTTTTTCGATAAGAAACATGACCCGACAAATTATAAACAATGTCCGGGCCGTTAAGCTCGGCCCATTTTCACATCTCACCATATGTTGTATTATTAAATGTCTTACTATTTAATATTCATACATTTGTATCGTATTAATCCACATCGTATTATATTTTATTATTTTATATCGTATATGATCCTACTACAGCTAAAGCTATAATATATAGCCTAAATATTCATTTGTTCAGACGTTGCATGCTGACCTTCCTGGAGCCACAAGAAACGTAACCTAATTAATATTCATGAGCGAAGCTTTCGCCATAGTAGGATTCGAAAGTTTGCCTTCCCCCAACAGCAACACTGTCCTTTACCGCGAAAAGTGCGGTGCCTTTCCTATCGAGGAAAGCTAGAGCTGACTACAGCCATTATGGCTGCTGTTTATGCTGCAAATGATGGTAGTTTGCAATCCAATAATGAAAGTTTTTCCTCTGAATATGAGAAAGGTGCAGGCCAAGAGGTAAACATCGATCCAATGAGCAATAGCAAAGCCAGCAATGCTAAAAACACGGACGGAGAAATGGAATTAAGTCCCAGTGGCCCTATATTGAAAGCCCAGGACCACGCCGAAGTTGTTGCAGCCAATGCCGCAATTGCACCCATGAAGGTTAAAGTAGAACAAGCAGAGGAAGATGAATGTGTAGTTGTACATATAGACGAGGTCGAGGAAGAAAATGTGGCTGATATGTCTACCAATAAAGGCGACTCGTCTGAAAGAGATAAAAGTGCCGAAGGTAAGCAACTTTTTTGTTGTTGTTGACAACACCCACCTATCAGTTAATTCCTATCCACAAGCATCTTTTACCTCTAAATAAATAAAGTCACCTAAACATAAATTCACCTCTTCTTACACAGTCTATGACTCTGTGCGATCGTATACACCATAACCCTGACGTTATATTTTATTATGATTGAATGGTGCAAATGAAAGACTTGCAGCTTATTTATTATGGGTTATAATTTGCGTTAAAACAGCAGAATTAATTTGCACGCGTCGTCATAGGGAACGACAAGACGGCAGCAGTACTGCATGCCCATGAGGAATTTCTGTTTAAACATGTCCTTCTTGCTGCCTGTCATTATTTCTTAGTATAGGGTTGACTGGTTTTGGCTGGCATTTCAGAACAGTGAGGTTTTCGTCTTAGACTAAATAAATTCTATGTCATTTCAAACCAGTTTTGCAGTCATTGTAGTAGAAGATGTTGGTCTCTCGTTCATATATGCTCCACCTTAACTGATATTGCAGTATTGCTATGTTGCCAGTAGATGGTAGGCTTTACTCATTTTTAATTGCGCATGTGCGAAATAGAAAAAAGAAAAAACAAGTAGGTGAATGAAATGTTATTTTAAAGTACCATTTTCCAGTGTTTTAATTTCTCTATATAATATGTTTGGGAAATATATTTGAACGTTTTGTTAGTGTCATAATAATTTGGCTTGTTGGATATCTGGCCATGTGGTCGATATCATTTAAGGTGGAACAAATAATTCGAATAAGAATTGTTCTGTCGTTACCTGGCAACAGAGCTGCAAGCAAAATCGAATTAATTTACAGCTGTGCAAAATGTAATCAATGAGATCATTCTAACAATTTTTTGCTTTGTAGTTTTATGAATGGATTTTTGTTATTCTCATTAAGAAGTTGCTAAGAAAAAGATTGTTTTCCTGTTTCTTTACTTATAATTTGTATAATTATTTCTTTGTAATAAGTAGATTATTTCATTTTTTTTATAACAAGCAATAATAGAGACTATTCATTTTTGTCCTATTTGTGATCCTGAATAAATAAATAATTTCCACTTTAAGATTATTATTATTGTTTTTTTCTTCCTCCATTATTTTTCATTTTATTTATTGGCTCTATGCATTTATTTTTCTCTCTCCTCTGGCAACAGACGTCGCCTTGACCTCCCATTTTTCCCTTTCTATTTCTAGGGGATTGGTCATTTCGCTGTGAGGATTGCAGTGAAGCCTTTGGGAACAAGGAGGACTACCTAGAGCATCGCAGCGAGCATATCCATGATGGTCCCATAGTCTGTCTGGACACAGATTCGCAGTGGGATGACCTACTTATCTCGACCGACGGAGGACGGCGAACGTTGTTCTGTGCTCTTTGTGGTCAAAAGTTTTCAAGCTCAAAAGGCTTTTTCAGCCATCAACTGAAGCACCGCAATCAAGTCATTAAACGCGGGATAAGTGATGGTGATGGTGATGGTGCAGTAAGGCAGAAGCTTTTCGAATGTAAGGATTGTGGTAAAGCTTATTCCACTGTTGGTCAGTGTCTCAACCATCAGCGTTCACATAAACAGGCCTCAAAATCTGTTTTTCATCAGCTCGCTCATCTAAAGAAAAAGTCATTTCGGTGCCCCACCTGTGGACGCTGTTACTCTCGAGCTTCGGCTCTTGACGCACATCGTCGTTGTCATGAGGTAAAGCTAGTGAAATCCAAAAGCTGTGAAACTGAGAAACTTAATGAAGCTCCAGGTCAAACTGAAGACAGTGGCACAAGCCCTGAACAGAACGAGGAGAATGAGCAAAAGGTTTTTCAGTGCTTCTGTGGCAAATCTTTTCGCACCATGTGTGGCCTTGGCACGCATCAGAGATTCTCAACCAGCTGTTCAGATGGAAAGGTGAAGGAGGAAATTAAGCATCCGTTTGTTTGCTCTGAATGCGGCAAGACCTTCGTTAGCTCTGTGGCTCTGTTGTGCCATCAGCGTTGGCATAAAAGACGGGCACAACTTGGATGCAATGGCCAGCCGTATAAATGTACCGAGTGTGGCAAGGTCTTCACCTCACTTACATTCTACAATAAGCACCAGCGACTGGCGCACAGCGAAGAGCTGCCAGCAAAATCATTCCTTCATCAAGTTATCCAGCTCAAGAAGAAAGCTTTTGAGTGTGAGGAGTGTGGTCGTCGGTTCTCACGAGCATCCGCCCTGCAGTCGCATCAGCTCTGTCATACTGATGTCTTCCGCGACATCATGGAGAAGAAGTCTGAGATGAGCACCGCCACTCAGCCAGTGAAAATATATCAGAATGACAATGCTGACAGTGTTGTTTTACATTCTCAAGACATATTACATGCTCAAGTTCAGGAGAAAGATTTTAACTATAGTCACACAGCAGAAGAGCATGAGGTCGTAGATGTCGATTATGAAGTTGTCCATATCACGGCTTCAGATGAATATGAGAACAACAGCGGTCTCTCTCAGGATCAAAATCCTGATCTTGAGTTAGTGTGTGAATCAGACCACGAGGAAAAAGATGACTGCACCTCCTCCCTGCAGTTAAATCCAGAAATCGATGTCAAAATTGTACAGATTGATTATGAGCACTTAAATGATGAGCCATTAATAAATGCAGAACTGACAAGCAAAAGAAGTCCCCAAGAGGCAAAGTATAACTGTCCACATTGTGATCGAAAGTTTGTCAAGGCTTTGTCCTTGCGCTGTCACATACTTTGGCACAAAGGGTGCATGGGAAAAAAATCAGATGGGAGGCAGAAGTTTGACGTATTTATACCAACTAAGAGGAAACGTTTAACATGTGAGGTTTGTGGCCATGAAAGTGCCTCCAAGAGTGCTCATTACTTTCACATGGGCAAGCATGAGGATAAAGTAGCGTATAAGTCTATTTCTTACCAACTTGCAAATCTGCAGAAGAACAATGTTAAATGTGAAGAGTGTGGCAAGTCTTTTTCCCGACTGTCTGCATTGCATTCTCACCAACAGCATCACAACAGTAGAAAAAAGGCCTTTGCTTGCTTGGAGTGTAACAGGAGCTATGTGACCGCAAGTGGTCTGTACAACCACCGGAAGGTTTGCAGTGGCAGTGCCAAAGACGATAAGACAAAGCATTTCAACCCAACCAAGTCACTTTTGGGCCCAAAGGTTCATCATTGTAAAAAGTGTGGTAAAGGTTTTTGGTCTTTGGGAGCTTTCTGTCATCACAAACAAAACCACTTGGAGTGTGCAGATGCTGAGACGAGGCCTGTGGGTACGCCTGACTCTGAGAACGTTCACATTCGACGCAGGAAAAAGGGTCGTAGGGGTGGTTATAGAAAAGTGCACCCTATGAATACAAAAGAGGAACATAAATGTGAGGTGTGTGGCAAATCATACCACATGCTGGCTTGTTTTCTTAAACACAAGCTTGTCCATGACCAAGGTGTCCAACCTGCTGTCAAATCTTTTGACTATCAAGTCCAACAGCTGAAAAAGAATTCCTACCAATGTCCCTACTGTGGAAAAGTTTTCTCCCGTGCCATGGCCCTACAGTTTCACATGAAAAGTCATGGCTTTGAAACTGGCCTTCCTTTGATCGACTCTGACTTGTCTGAGAAACCTCAGTGTCTGACATGCTATGCTTTTTTTGCATCCGAGTCAATACTACAAAATCATCAGAAGCACTGTTCAAAACTAGAGGACAGTGTGGAATTTACAGAAGAATGTGGGAAAGTTGGGATAGAGGAGCAAGATGTATCCTCGCAAAAAGATGAAGATGTTTGTGACTCTTCTCTGTCGGCTGATTCTGGAAAAGAACAGAAAACAGCTTCGACTTCAGATTTGAAATATAAATGTCAGGACTGTAGCCGAAGCTTTTCGGTAATTGGTGCACTTAATTTTCACAAACGAATTCATCGCAAAGGTCACCAATCTAAAAAGCTGAAATCCCGTACTGCAAAACAGTTAAAACTTGGCAAAGTAAAGTCAGATAAGTTTTCAGCAAAATCTTCTTTTGCTTGTACTGAATGTGGAAGATATTTTAGCTCCAATTCGGCTCTGGGAACACATAGGCGATGGCACAAAGACAAAAAATTTGCCCGATTTCTCTCAAAGACCAATAAGATACGCTCAAGGAAAAGTGTGGACGGTGGACCATATTTATGTAGTGTATGCGGAAAAGGATTCTTTTACCTTTGTGTTCTTCGCCGGCATCAGTTACATCACCCTCCTATGGAGGCTCAAACCCAAAGAGAGCACGAAGTTGCTGAATCAAATAGTGGTTTTACCTGTCCAGATTGTCACATGTCTTTCTCAAGTGGGTCTCTTCTAACAACTCACTTTTCAGAACATCACAGCAAGCCTAGTGAGACTGAGAAACTCCAATCTGAAATCCTCCCTACAGATGAATTGGGTCCACCCATCAAACAATCGTACACATCCAAAACAAAAGAGAAGACTAAAGTGCAACACCATCAGTGCTCCCACTGCACCAAGAGCTTCTTGAACATACGTGGCCTTCGTGCACACAAATGGCAGAAACACAACAAGGTTAGCGAAAAAAACACTGCGTCTCTAGAAGAGCGCTTGGCATATGAGAAGCCCTTGGCTTCTCAAGGGGTCGTTCCTAAAATGTCAACTAAGAAAGAGCTGAAAACTTCTATGGAGGAAGAACCCATACAGCGTAGTCGAAATGTAGAACTCACGAAATGTTTTTTCAAATGTGATAAATGTGCTA
This sequence comes from Acrossocheilus fasciatus, assembly GCA_036784905.1. Taxonomy (NCBI): domain Eukaryota; kingdom Metazoa; phylum Chordata; class Actinopteri; order Cypriniformes; family Cyprinidae; genus Acrossocheilus; species Acrossocheilus fasciatus. The sequence goes on from CM071953.1 coordinate 20,219,672, forward strand.
AAGCGTTTCCCAGTGAGGAGCAGTTAAACGCTCACAAAGAGGTGGCGAAGACTCGTCCGCACTGCTGCGCTCTTTGCTGTCGCGGTTACTGGACTGAAAACCAGCTTCAGCAGCATCTTGCATGGCACAACGAAGTACGCCAACGTCTCCCAACCGAACTGCGATACAGACTGAGTGCTTCCATGGCACCTGGGCCTTCAGACAACCTGCAGGCTTTATCGCACAGATCCGAGTCTATAGTCAAGCTCAATAGCCATAAATGTCTGCACTGCGGAAAAACGTTCTTGTCACCTCGTGCTCTGCAGCAGCACCAGACTCTTCACAAAAATGAGGAGCCCTACCATTGTTCTTTGTGTTCACAGACCTTTACTGAAATCAGAAATCTTATTGACCACCATCAGGAGTGCTTGGGTGATAAAGAGCTAAAAGACAGGTACTCTACTCCCACAGTAAGGGGCGCTCTTCACCTGACTTGCATTGAGTGTGGGATTTCCTTCAAACAGGAAACAGAACTGCATCAGCATTATATTGAGCATGCACGTGGGTTCTAAAATGTGTAAAAACGCATGAGAATGGACATTGGTTTCTGGTACATTGTTTACTGCACATAAACTGATTTAATTTAGTACTTGATTCAAGTTTGTTACCTGCTGTGAGTGTTAGTATACAGAAGAACTGTATGTCTTAAAGAGGAAGGAAAATGCCACAATCAGCTTTGAAATTCTACAGACAAAGATGTCTGCTAAATTAAAAGCATTATCATGGATGTCCTTTAAACCAAATAGTGTGTTCTAATTACTTACACAAAAGTTGCATATTTCTAGTACTCCCTCTGCAAAGTGTTTCAGTGTATTTAGGGGTTTTTAAACATTTATTTTCTTTCTCTTTTTTGATTGCTCAGTTTAGTGCCTGTGCTGCTTGCTGTCATCTTGTAATTTGAAAGAGCTGTTAATTTAAACTACAAAGGTGTTTGTTAGATATTTGTTATACATGTTATTTAAAAAAGTTGCTTTTTTTGGAAGCATTACAGCTTAAATCCTAAGTTTGGTCGTGCTAGTCATTGATTTGTGATCTGTACAGCATCTGTTAATGCCATTGTCATTTTTCCTTTATTGCTATTGATGTCAGAATAGCATAATCCACCCTTCTGTAACATTTAGGTTTTGGTTTTACTTTTACCTTTTTTTTTTCTTTTTTTTTCTTCACCTTCATTGAAAATCATTGGGGTTGAGGTTTAATGTGTCTCGAAAATGTTGTGACTGTACAGAAAATTATTGCCTAGAAATAATGCTAAGTTCCTTGAATAAATTCCCTCAAGTCATGTTAATGACATTTAAGAATGTATAAATAAGATGTAAACTAGTCAGTAGAGGCAGGGTTATTTGTGTAGGCCTGACACGTTGAATTGTAATTAGAATAGCACATCATTTGAACTGAAAAACCTTTAAATCGAACAGTTAATGTTAACATTCCATTTTGTCAAGTCTTCGGTGGCTGGTGATTGTGAAGGTTTATGGTTGGTTTGTTAATAAAAGACCACCCTTTAATTTATTTAAGTTGATTCATTTTCAAAAGTTGTGAGATTACCCAGGAATTAAACATTACATGACTTGAATAGGTACATAATATGCATGCACCCAGATGGAAGAGAAATTCCAAGTAAAAATAATAATAATAATTGTGGACTGAAACTTGTATTGATGTATCATCAAACTTTGGACCTCAATATGTTTTTACTTGCACTGAAACTTAAGTTGAACATGGTGATTTCAAATGTTTGTTTGCTGATAGATCTAGTGTGCGCTGAATGCCTTAAAGGCTTAAAGAGTTTTAAGACGAGCAGTGTCTCACCAACTGAGAGTTGTTTCATGTTACTTTCCCAAGCCTGCTGTTTGGTTTTCTAATTACAGGTTTCCACTTTAATGCTTACCTATTGTTTAAAAACACTGAATGTAGATATTTGAAATAAGAAATTAAATGGTCAATTTCAATGAAAAACTGTCTTTATTATTTTGCCTTGTAGATAGGCCTTGTTCATGTTGCTATAGTCTGTTTATTCTCCCACTCCCTCTTTAAATACAGTGGTGGTACAGAAGCCGTGAGAGTAAACCATTTTGGTGGTACAGTGTCACTGAATGGTATTACATATTTTTGCATTTGTCATGCTATTTGCCCTTGAGGTGGCTTTTCCTTTTCCAGCGACATAACTCATAGTGTACTATTTTTGTCTGAACGATTTCACTGGAAAAAGATACTGATAAATATTAACATGAATAGTTTAGTTTACCATTGAATAAGAGCAGTTTTATGAAACCCTAGTATGTGTATGCAGTTTGTGATTCTAAACACATCCTTCCATAAAAATCATGAATTTTTTGAGATGCCAAAATATGCTGTTTGCGAGCAGAACACACTGCATTTCATAGTGTATTTGAGGATGTTATATACTTAAACTGACTCATTCTGTTTCTAAAACTTCATTTCATGACTTAACCTAACTTATTTTTACAGTGAAAATTGTAAGTATGAGTAATAGTATAAAAATATGCTATGTTCACACTGATTGGTGAGCGACAGTTGAAATAAGATTACAATAAATCATGAAACACTGAGTCAACAAAATATTGCAGTAGATATTCGTTTTATTTTGGTCTTTTATTGATATCAGTTTATGTGTTACTGACATTAGAATTAATTATCTTTTCTCTAGTGAAACTCTGCAGTAAGAGCTGTCAGGACTGTGGGCAGCAGTTCACTAACTGGAAGGCCTTCAGAATTCATATTTGTGAACGTGAATGAGAAGAGAAAAGGGCATAGACAGGTGGAATCTGTTGCTAATGGAAACGACAATGATCTGAGATACTTTACAAAAAAGAAAAAAGTGAAAGAAGAAAAAGAAACGCATGACGATGAATCTATTGATAGTTTTTTTCAGAGAAAACCATTTGAGATCTTCCCCGCCCGTTCTGGTGTTGATATGCTGTTAAAGGAAGAAAAGCCAGTGTATGCGAAGACAAACAGGGTCTACGCCTGCACTGTCTGTGGAAAGGTCTATTCCTACTTCGAGTCTTTCAGAAATCACCAGAAACTGCACATAACTAAAGACCAACAGCCTGAAATCCGCTGTGAAAAATGTCAGAAAACTTTCAGTCGTCCAGTCTCTCTCACACTTCATCTGAAACTAAGCAAGCAGTGTGTTCCTGAAGAGCCTTCTGACCTTCACTGTGATCGGTGTGATAAACCTTTTGCCTCTGCCATGGTATTGGCGAGCCATCAGGAAATGCACAAGCAGAGGCCTTTCTGGTGTGATGTATGTGCTAAAGGTTTCAGAAGTTCAGTAGGATTGGAAAGACACTTGCTTTGCCATGACAATAAAAAACAAAGTTGCGATATCTGCCAGAAGTCCTTTTGGGTAGCAGCAGAACTGTGGTGCCATTACAACATCTACACTGGTGCCAAGCCTTACACGTGCGATCTTTGCCACAAGAGCTTCTCGCAAATGGGAAATCTAATTACCTGTCGGAAAAAACACCTGGAGGTCTTTAAAGAAGGAGAGGACGTTCCCCTTGGGAAAAGCGACACTGGTTTAAGAGGAAAGAATCGAGTGTCAGTTATGAAGAAAGTTGTCTTAGGAGCAAATAATGTTTTTGGTCAAGAAGTAGTCATGAAGAAGAATCCATAACAAAACTGTGAAGAGAAACATGTCGATGTCAACGATGCCACCTTACCTGAGAGGGATTCACCTGACACTAGTGACTCATCGGACATCTCATCAGTTGAACCACAAAAACGTTTAAAAGCAGAACAGGAAGAGTCTTTGCAAATTCAGGAAGCTGGTGGTGACTGGGAGTGTATTGAATGTGGTGCACATTTCACTGGGGAGTCTGAGCTTCACATACATTATATGAAGCATGCAAGTGGGGAAGTGTGATACACAGTATGCTTATTATTAAACTGGCATTTTGACTTGCTCTTTTCTCAATAACGGAATTGACCATTGGTCTCAGTGACCAAAGTCAGTCTAGTTGACATGCAATACTATTAGACTGTAAAATGCAATATATATATATATTTTTTTTTTTTTTCTCTTTGAGTTAATTTTTGGAGGCTTGGATGATGTTAATTAAATCACCAGATTGCCTGGTTGCTTTTTGAAAACCTTGTAGCCCTACTTCACTGCTTAACATTAAAACGGTGTATTTTAGATACACCTTTATCTGAGAGGCCTTAATTTAGTAAGAAATGGAATTTGACACTAATACCAATCACTGCTTTAAACTAGCTGTTTATGCCCTTGACATGTTCATGTCAGTTTATTTCTTGGTTGGTTGAGGTTTGAATGTTTTTTGTTACAGAATATAGTTTATTGCTTTAAGTTTTGAATTGTTACTTGTTGCTGGTTTGACCGGAGTCAATGCATGATCAATACACCATATGCTATTAAACAGTTAAGTAAAAAATAACTGGCTGCCTTTACTAAAAAGTAATTTTTTTTGTTTTGTTTTTATTAAAGATTTGTACTCTCATACGTGTACACTACCTTGGATTTATCATGCTCATGGAGAACAGTGTGATAAGAACTGTTGTCCCAGGTGCAATTTTTCTCTTCTGAATCATTTTCCATGATCTTATTGGTTGTTCCATAGTAATCGGTGTGAAATCAATCACTTAAAAACATGAATGCTATTCTTGAACTGTGCAGAAGTTTCCTCTCTAAAGTTTTGTGGATGCGAGTTCTCTTCTTCTCCACTGCAATGAAGAATATTGTGTTTGCTTTGCTGGTTGTGGCTGTGGGTATGTAGATATTTCTTATTATTATGCCAGTTGTTAGTTTCCTACACAGACTTGTAATATTCCTTAGTCTTTAACATGAATAAGAGACGTTAACCAGATGAAACTGCAAATATTACAAAGAAACAACAGCTCAAGAAATCAATGCCAATTACATTGTGATTCATTTTTCTGAAGCTTGCAGCGCAGATGATAAAATCATTGGAGGTTATGAATGTTCGCCGAACTCCCAGCCCTGGCAAATCTACCTTACTTACGATGATGGGCAACGCTGGTGTGGAGCATCTTTGATTAATGAAAGATGGGTTGTTTCTGCTGCTCACTGCTACGTTTCGTGAGTATATCATATGTTTTATTATGGTAAACCTCATCAAACACCGTTTTAATATTGTGAATGTGTACACTCAAATTGTTGACCGTAAAATGTAACAGCTGCAGGATTTCTAAATTAAAGGCTATGAAAAAAAGTTACACATTTCATTAAAGATGAGTGCATTAACCAATCATTTGAGACTATCATCCATAGATGTAATATGTAGATAGGCAATATTTCTGATAAAAGTTATATTACAGCCCAGTAATGCATGAGTTTCTTGTCAAACAGAGCTTCTCGTCTTACTGTCCACCTGGGAGAACACAATGTGTACATTGAAGAAGGCACAGAACAGCGGATCGGGGCAGAGAAAGTGATTCCTCACCCAAAATATAACGATTATAATAATGACAATGATTTCATGCTGATCAAGCTGAAAGAGCCTGCCGTCTTCAACCAGTACGTGCAGCCAATCTCTCTGGCAACCAGCTGCTCTTTTGCTGGGGAGCAGTGCTTGGTTTCTGGTTGGGGCAATCAGATTACCACTGGAGGTGAGAAAATAGAGGCTGAGTAATGAAAATCTTCTGTGTTATAAAATAGTTTGGTCTTTCAGTAAATCTCCCCCATATCCTAAAATAGTTTGAGGTGACAACCATTTGGTATTTATATAGGGGGCAATTTCCAATGCAGAGTATGGTTCCATCCAGTCAGAGCATATCATGTTTGAGCCATCTGAAAAACACATTGAATTGGTCATGCATCTCCTAGCAAACAAGACACACATTCATGTGTAAGTGTTCAGAACAATTTGAAAATCTAGTAGTGTGTGTGTGATCCTCCGTTGTTTTGTATAATGGCTAGAGTTTTAAAATCTGTTTCGATTTTAAGTCTTTTTGAGTGATTCACTAAACACATTACTTCAAAGACGATTACTTCATTCAGGAACCAAACACGACTAGGCCTACTGTTTATTGCTCAACAGTCAACAGATAATTATGCGGTGGTTGTTTGAAACATTGTAGTTTCAGTAAAGTATCTAATATGTACATTTGTCAGTAATGAATGTATAAAGCCCCCTTATAAGAGTACTTGTATTTAATATGAGCTATTAAAAGATTCATTCGACAGTTCTGTATGTACAAGGTGCAAAGCTTTAATGTTGTTCATATCCTCTTTTTCCAGTTAACTATGCTGACAAGCTGCAGTGTTTGGATTTGCCTGTGCTGTCAAGGTCACAGTGTGAGAGTGCGTATGGATGGCAAATCACTAATAACATGTTCTGTGCTGGATTCATGGAGGGAGGCAAAGACTCATGTCAGGTATGTTACTGACACAGTGCTCTTCTTTATATGTCTTACATATTTTTATACAAAACCACACTTATCTAATTTTATTTTCCAAACTTTTCTCAGGGTGATTCTGGCGGTCCTGTGGTGTGTAATGGGGAACTGCGAGGAGTTGTTTCTTGGGGTTATGGCTGTGCTGAACAAGGCTATCCTGGGGTTTATGCTGAGGTGTGCCGCTACACTGACTGGGTCCAGTCCACCATAGCTAACAATTAACTATTTTTTCAGCAAAGTTGGACCTTTATCTGTAATTAAATTCAGCTTGGAATAAATAAAAGTGTTTCTATTCTTCGTTTTGTATGGATATAGTATTTTTAAAGTTTTTTTTATGCATGCTTGCTCTGAGCACAAAATGTCAGCGGATTTCATGGCACTTGGGGCTACACTTTCAGGCTATTTTGTAGAGATACAAGTCTTGTAGCCATTGTAAGTCCACAACTTGACAGCCATAATTGTCAGCACTGTGATAAATCCTTCTTGTCACTGCATTACAGCAGCAACTGAGGGAGTCACATGGGTGTTCTGTGTGTTCACAATCACAGACTTGTGATATCAGAAATCAGAAGAGACATTATCAGAATCATCAGACACTGGTGGCTCTGACTCATCAGACTCCATATCAGATTAAGATCAAGAGCAGAAACATCATAGATGAGGCATGGGAGGTGGGGGTCATTTCACTGGGAGTCTGAGCTTTATGAATGAGCTTTTGAATGAAACAGGCAAGACAGGAAGTTTGACATATGCTTATTTTTAGACATCATGTGCCCAAAACACTACATATTCATTCAACAATAAAAAAACATGTGTGTGGACTGATTATTGATGTGCAGCAGGCACTCATTTTAGTGGAAAAAAAAGTGTAGGAGCAAAGAATGGTTTTGATCAAGAAGGAAATGGAAAAAGGATTCAGAGGAAAAGGTGATGAGGATGACAACTACACCTCTTTATATGACAGATAATCATCTGACTCTAGTGATTCTGATTCAGATCATTTAGGTGAGGTGCATAAAGATAATTTGCGAGACCAGGAAATTCAGACAAGACTGGGAGGGTTTTGAATGTGGGAGTATGAGTTTCATAAGCATTAAATGAGCCATGCAAGTTACATATATATATACCCTCAGTTTAATATGCTCATTCACACTACTTTTGGACAAGGCCACTAAAGTTTCAGCTGACTGCGCAAGGTATTATTTTATTATTCAGTAATCATTAGTATCTAGTACTAACATTTATCACTTCTTAAAAAAAAAAAATACTGCTGTTCCTGAACTTTGCAGAATCTCTTTCTAAACTTGTCTGGATTTGACTTCTCCTCTATTGCAATGAGGACCATCGTGTTTGCTTTGCTGGCCATGGCTGTTGGTATGTAGATCTCTCTTGTTAGTTATTGTCCATGTCAGTTGTTATAGTTTCTACCTACACATGACCTATAATATTCCTTAGATAGTCTTTAATGTTACTATGATACATACTACAAAATTGTTAACCAATAAATAAACTGTAAACATGACAAACAGAAACATGCACCTAGTGCAAAAATACATTTAATATATATATTTTTTTCTGTATTCAATAATTCAATGTTATTTATCCTGAAGCTTGTAGCGCAGGAAAGAAAATCATTGGAGGTTATGAGTGTCCACCCAACTCCCAGCCCTGGCAAGTATACCTTACTTTTAATGGCCAACGCTGGTGTGGAGGATCACTGATTAATGAAAGATGGGTTGTTTCTGCTGCTCACTGCATGAAGCCGTGAGTATATATATCCTCACTTTTATTTATTTATTCATAAAACTGAAAAATTTATATTACATTGTTTATTCTTGTCTAAATGTGTACTGAAATCGATGGTTGTAAAATGTAACAGTGGTAGGGTTTCAAAAGAATTTATTATCTGTAATACTTGACATCACCATAATGTCTTAGAGACTAGATAAAACCCATTTGAGACTATTATCCATAGACGTGATATATAGATAGGCAATATTGCTGATAAATGTTATATTACAGCCCAGTAATGAGTTTCTTGTCAAACAGAGCTTCTCATCTTACTGTCAACCTGGGAGAGCACAATGTGAACGTTGAAGAAGGCACAGAGCAGCGGATCGGGGCAGAGAAAGTGATTCCTCACCCAAAATATGACGATTCTACTTATGGCAATGATTTCATGCTGATCAAGCTGAAAGAGCCTGCCGTCTTCAACCAGTACGTGCAGCCAATCTCTCTGGCAACCAGCTGCTCTTTTGCTGGGGAGCAGTGCTTGGTTTCTGGTTGGGGCAATCAGATTACCACTGGAGGTGAGAAAATAGAGGCTGAGTAATGAAAATCTTCTGTGTTATAAAATAGTTTGGTCTTTCAGTAAATCTCCCCCATATCCTAAAATAGTTTGAGGTGACAACCATTTGGTATTTATATAGGGGGCAATTTCCAATGCAGAGTATGGTTCCATCCAGTCAGAGCATATCATGTTTGAGCCATCTGAAAAACACATTGAATTGGTCATGCATCTCCTAGCAAACAAGACACACATTCATGTGTAAGTGTTCGGAACAATTTGAAAATCTAGTAGTGTGTGTGATCCTCCGTTGTTTTGTATAATGGCTAGAGTTTTAAAATCTGTTTCGATTTTAAGTCTTTTTGAGTGATTCACTAAACACATTACTTCAAAGACGATTACTTCATTCAGGAACCAAACACAACTAGGCCTACTGTTTATTGCTCAACAGTCAACAGATAATTATGCGGTGGTTGTTTGAAACATTGTAGTTTCAGTAAAGTATCTAATATGTACATTTGTCAGTAATGAATGTATAAAGCCCCCTTATAAGAGTACTTGTATTTAATATGAGCTATTAAAAGATTCATTCGACAGTTCTGTATGTACAAGGTGCAAAGCTTTAATGTTGTTCATATCCTCTTTTTCCAGTTAACTATGCTGACAAGCTGCAGTGTTTGGATTTGCCTGTGCTGTCAAGGTCACAGTGTGAGAGTGCGTATGGATGGCAAATCACTAATAACATGTTCTGTGCTGGATTCATGGAGGGAGGCAAAGACTCATGTCAGGTATGTTACTGACACAGTGCTCTTCTTTATATGTCTTACATATTTTTATACAAAACCACACTTATCTAATTTTATTTTCCAAACTTTTCTCAGGGTGATTCTGGCGGTCCTGTGGTGTGTAATGGGGAACTGCGAGGAGTTGTTTCTTGGGGTTATGGCTGTGCTGAACAAGGCTATCCTGGGGTTTATGCTGAGGTGTGCCGCTACACTGACTGGACCAGAAATATCATAGCTAACAACTAACTGTTTGTTGAGCCTGGCTAACAGGGTCATTTTTATTTTTTTCTGAAATATCTGCAATTAAATTCAGCTTGAAACATGCATATGTTTGTCTGTTTTATACTGTGAAATGGTCAGTGTATTTTTAAGTTGTTTGATTAAAAGATGAATACGAGACAAAGCTACAGAATGTCTCATTTTATTATTAGCTGTTCCAACACATACATGTTTTACAAATAAAAAGGACAGCACTTTTAGAGTTCATCCCACTATCTAATGTGAGCATAAGTATTAGGACAGTTGAACTGAAGGCAGATGTATGTAAAAGATTAAAAGCTAGATGCAGATCCCTTGCGTGCAATCACAGCACTCTGCGACCCATAGACATCACCAGACTCTTGGTTTCATCCATTGAAATGCTTTTCCCAGCCTTTAATGCAGCCATTTCCAATTGTTGCCTGTTTGGGGGAGTTTTTGCCTTTAGTCCTCTTCAGCTGGTGAAATTCATGTTCGATCGGATTTAAATCTGGATTTGGGCAATCCAAGACTTTCCATTTGTTTGCCCTGATAAACTCCTTGACTGAACTGGCAGGGTGTTTTGGGTCATTGTCCTGATGCAATATGAAGTGCCTTCTGATGAGTCTAGTGGCATTTTCTTGAATACTGGTAGCCAAGTTCCCTTTTTTTCTCAACATTTTTGCTTTCCCATCACTTAGATAAAGGTTAATCTTTTTCTCATCTGTCCATAAAACTCTGTTCCAAAAATCTATTGGCTCACCTTTATGCTTTTTTGCAAATGCCTTTCTATTTTTGGTGCTGGTCAGAGGTTTACATCTTGCTGTAGCCTCTGTCGTTCTGTGTCAAAGTCTTCAGACAGTATATTGTCAGAGCATCACCCCAGCTTTCTGGAGGCTGTTGGTGATTTTACAGGTATGTATTTTAAGATTCATTTTCACAGCTTTTATGATTTGTCTGTCATCAGCTGCTGTTGTTTTTCTCAGCCGATCAGGTCCGTTGCTGATGTCGCCGGTGTTCCAAACTCTTGATTTCTCCGTGCCCTTTGTTTTTGCTATAGCTCTAAGTGACTTCCTCTTTTCTTTTAGCATCCAAATTGCTTGCTTTTCTCTCAAAGACAGCTTCCTTGTCTTCATCCTGGTTTGTGTGTGTCATCATCGAATGCAAGACTCAGAATGCAAAAGCAATGGATATAACACATTGCCTGCTTTTAATATCTAAACAATTAATGCAACTGGACACAAGCTGATCACTCAGAAAGACCTGCGAGGGAACTGTTTCAATAGGCCTACTTATGCTCACATCAAATAGAGGGATGAAATGCTAATAAAAATTCTGATCTTAGCTGGTAAAACTTCTGTGTTGAATGCCGAATAACGAAATGTGACATCTAGTAGTTCTGTCTCATATTCATCTTTTAATCATATTTACAGATTTCTTGACTCCACAGCAAACAGAGCTATTTTTTCATTACTGTCCCAAAACTTATGGAGGGCACTGTGTGTGTGTGTGTGTGTGTGTGTGTGTGTGTGTGTACATTATATATATATATATATTATACTTTATGAAAACATGGTAACTTAAGTCAGTTGACAGTGAAAAATAAATACTTTTTTTGTGCAAATCATAAAGTAGACATGGGACCTCAGTGCTTTGTCCTATATAATGCTCTGATAGTCACGAAATATCTTAGATAAATATCAACTTACCTCTACATTTCGCCCCACCAATTTTTGAGGTGCGAATGCGATGCGATCACCGAAACGACTCATTTTTATTTCAAGGACTTTTTTTTTTTTTTTTTTTTTTTTTTTTTTTTTATTAATGCTTGAACAAACAGTACAAGAAGAACAAAGTCAAGGGATCACATACAAATCCAAAAAATAATGACCAATAGTTATAAATTAAACAAATGACAAACACACACATACATATTATTAAATAAAATAAAAATTGTTACAAAAAAAAAAAAAAAAAAAAAAACATCAGATGTGAATGACATTACAAAGATATACAAACAAACGTACATAAGGAAAGCATCTAAATACAGGGATTTTCTTTATATACCTCTGTATAATATTTCAGAAATCTTAGGGTTTTTTTATTCTTTATAAGACGAAGAGATTTTAGAAGTGAGTTTAATTCAATTTGAAAAAGGGGATAGGATGGGTAACTAAATTTTTGTTTGTGAATGAAAAATTTACCATATAAAAGGAAAAAATTAACAGTATGTTCCAGGGGTTTATTTTTAGTATTATCATAATAAAAAAATAATGTCTTTTAAACTAAAAGAATGTACAACATCGGCAGAATCAAATATATGAGAACCTAGGTCAGACCAAAATTGCTTGGATATAGGGCATTCAAAAAACAGATGTACTAATGTCTCCTCTGCTTGTTTGCAAAAAGAACATGAGCTGTCAATGTCCAAATACTTAGAAATATTAAAATTAACAGGATATATTTTATGTAAAATTTTAAAATGTGTTTCCATTGCCTTATTAGAAATACAATATTTCCCAGGTAAAAGCCAGGATCTTTTCCAGTCTATATCATCAACCAAGGACCTCCAGTAGTATGGTATGTCATAAATTGCTCATAAGAGAGAATATTTCCAGAGTCATCAAATAAGCAAAGGATACAATTAATATTATTTTGAAACCACCTGGGGAAAAATAATGATTTATATCTGATGGTAATATCCTTGTTATTCCATAAACATGTTCTATGGGGTGAAAAACTGTGAACATAGCAAAGCTTCCAAGCAAGGAGACACTGCTGATGAAATTGAAGGAAAGGCTACAAATGAAGGAAAGGCTACCAATTTTATCAAAAATATGGTTGGGGATAAAATACCAAATGGATTTAGGATTAGCTAGACATCTTTTAAGCCAATTAATTCTAAAAATATTTACTGTGTCAGAAAAATCTAAAAAATCAATACCACCATCTGCTCGACTATTGGAAAGCACTTCCTTTTTTAATTTATGAGGTTTATTTTTCCAAATAAATTTTAAGAAAATACTGTTAATTACTGTTGGTTTCTCAACAAATAAAGATAGAGATGGATATACAAAATGAGAAAGACCCTCAGCCTTGGACAATAGCACTCTTCCATATAAAGATAGGTCCCGTTGTAGCCAGGAATTAAGAATGTTTTTAGACTTGACAATCCTGGATGAAAAGTTCAAGTGCTGTCTTGCCAGAAGATTTTTGGTGATATAAATGCCTAAATATTTAACCGTGGATTTAATAGGAATATTTTCTATGGAGTTATTATTCAAATCATGAATAGGCAATATCTCACATTTTGAGATATTCAATTTTAGACCAGAAGCACAAGAAAAATTGTATATTAAGTTTTATTTCAAGGACTACAACTATAGAGTGGGGGAACTATGACGTCAGAACCCGGAAGAGTAATTCGCCGCGGATTCCTTCGAGATTTTCCTATGGGGTTTTATAATGGGGTGTTTCAATTTCTGTGAACTACAACTCCCACGCAGAACCTCAGTTTGTGCGTGACGTCACGAAACCTGCATCCCTGTGTTGTGATATGGCGATCTCGCTTAAAGCCCATCAGATAATGGCAAAATCAATGGTCTATCAAGAAAATGCAGAGTAGAACAGATGCTGGGAGGATGAAAAAGAAAACCGGTAAGTTGGGGGCTTATATTAGCAAATGCATTGCTGTGGAGTTACACCTTTAAGGCTATGTATACAAACGCGCACAGACACGCGCCATATAACAGGCAGTTGTGCACACAATGGGTCAGAACTGCAAATCCTCTTGTTGGTGAAACATGGAAGGATCTAACCAATGCACGAGCGAGAGTAAACAGCCATATTCTTGTAGTCGTGTTTATTTCGACTTCTCTTTCCTTCGTTGCACAAATGATTTAATTGAACCTGTGAAGTGGGCTGTGTCTCAAAACCTAGTGATGATGTACATTCATAGGCAGCAGATTTATCATATCAGTAACCACTTGAACAGCTTTCTTTATACTGTACCCCTCACCAAAACGACTACTACATGAATGTTGCATTTACTCTATTATTTTATCTAACAGTTGTAATTATAAGACATTTGCAGCTTTATTGATTGAACGCTGAGAGAAATACATTTAGGCCTACATGATTTATATATATATATATATATATATATATATATATATATATATATATATATATATATATATATAAGTATATGTCAAAACAAGAGATGAGATGAGAGATTAATGTGTAAGGCCCACTTTATTGGAAGGCTATTCAGATATCCTTAAAAAACTTAGCTATGACTGGGCTCTATAGGCTCACTTCCTCCACCATGCTAATTGTTGATATTTACATGCTAACATGTCTAAAAAAAAAGAAGTTCGATTTATACAACCGTACATTTTGGCACTTTTTTTTTTTGTTAGTTCAAAACTGTATGGTGCATTGTGACATTGGATGTGCTGTGCATATATGTTTTTAGCGTGTTCCTCTTATTTTTGTAAATTAACTTGCATACTTTCTATTTTAGGAGAACTTTAGAGACCTGAATTCAATTTAACATTGAGTTACACATCAGAAGTTGAGCATCATGGAGCTTGCTAATGACCCACTCTGTGAACCATCTGCTCCTGAAACAAATCTACACAATGAGCACCTTTCACTTTCAGACCACCTGTCTCCTTTGGAAGCACCATTAGATAGTATTATACATGGAATAGAGGCTACAGAGGGTACAGAAAGAAACAGTGGCCTTGAGTTGAAGCTGGACCTATATGTCCCAGCACCACCAATAATAGAGCCTATAACCCCTGTAGAGGAAACAGTGGAGCATTGTGCACTTCCTGTAGTAACAGAAGAGAACAGCACACAACCTGAAGCTGCTAAAGAGGGAACAAATGAAACTGATAACGTTGAAGACTTTCATTGCGAAAATCAGTCAAGTCTGGCTGAGGCGAGTTCAGATACTGTGACACAAGTGGAATGTGAGCATGCCTCCAATGAAACAAGCTCATCAGACTTAACGGCTGCAAGTTGTGTGCCTGTAGAGCCCATAAGTTCTAATGAAACACCAAAAAGTTGTGCCAATATTAAATCACCAACTGGAAGTACAGTATATAATGCCGGCAGAAAGAACATCCCTCCAAAGAAGGACAAATTTAACCCTTTGAAAATGGACATGGCCAAAGTAATACCTCTCACCTGTAAGTATTTTGACTCTTATGTGTGTTTCCCCATAGCATAGATAAAATATTGTTACGGTCCTCATATACAGTTGAGGTCAAAGGTTTACATCCCCCTTTCAGAATCTGCAAAATATTAATTATTTTACCAAAACAAGAGGGATGATACAAAATGTATGTTATTGTTTATTTAGTACTGACTTGAATAAGATATTTCACATTAATGAAGTTTCCATATAGTCCACAAGAGAAGATAGTTGAATTTATAAAGATGACCCCATTCAAAAGTTTACATCCCCTTGATTCTTAATACTGTGTTCTTACCTGAATGATCCACAGCTGTGTTTTTTTGTTTGTTTGTTTGTTTAGTGGTAGTTGTTCA
Organism: Acrossocheilus fasciatus; assembly: GCA_036784905.1. Classification (NCBI taxonomy): domain Eukaryota; kingdom Metazoa; phylum Chordata; class Actinopteri; order Cypriniformes; family Cyprinidae; genus Acrossocheilus; species Acrossocheilus fasciatus. The sequence goes on from CM071953.1 coordinate 20,234,984, forward strand.
TGAGTCCCTTGTTTGTCCTGAACAGTTAAACTGCCTTCTGTTCTTCAGAAAAATCCTTCAGGTCCAACAAATTCTTTGGTTTTCCAGCATTTTTTTGTATTTGAACCCTTGACTGTATGAATGGTCTTTTCACAATGAGGACAACTGAGGGACTCATATGCAACAGAAGGTTGAAACACTCACTGATGATACAGAAGGAAAAACCATGCATTAAGAGCCGGGGGGTGAAAATATTTTGAATTTGAATATCAGGGTAAATTTAACTTTTCTTCTGGGAAACATATAACTATCTTCTGTAGCCCAGAAGGGCAGTACTAAATGAAAAAAAAAAAAGATATTTAGGCAAAATAAGAAAAAATGTACTCCCCTCTATTCTGTTCAAAATTTTCACTTTTAAAAGTTTTTACTTATAGTCCACAAGAGAAAATAAGTTGAATTTATATGTAAACATTTTATGTGAAATGTCTTATTCAGCTCAGTACTAAATATACAATAACATGTATTTTGTATGATCCCTCTTATTTTGGTAAAATAATTAATAATTAATTTAGCAGATTCTGAAAGGGGGTGTAAACTTTTGACCTCAACTGAATTTACAAATGTTAAAGTTGGCATGACACTGAACTTGATTTTCTTAATGAATATTGCTGGTGTTATTTTGAACGATTCATTCAGACATTTCATTTTTTAATATTAATTAAATTTTTAATGAAAATATCATAACTTGCTCTTTCTGTGACTCACTTTTGTAATATGCATTGTTTTGTTTTTAATACCAACTTCTAGCATCCCAGCTCTCACTACAGTGCCTAGAATGTCACATCATCTTCAGTGACTCCAAAAGCAAAGAACGGCACCTTAAAATGAGCCACCCTGCAGAGTATCAGCAGTGCATTCTGGGAGATGCACTCTTTACTTGTTATGTTTGTGATCAGCATTTCACCTCCTCCACAGAACTCATGGCCCATCAACGCACACACACAGGTAACGAGCGGTTTAAGTGCCCGTTCTGTAGTGAGGCCTTCTACCAATCCTGTGAGCTAACAAGTCACAAAAAAAAAATTCACTTCAGCAAACATGGATACACTTGCTCGGAATGTGGCAAGCCTTTCAAAACTTTTACCTTGCTCAGATACCACCAACGGGTACACACAGCAGAAAAGCCTTTTGTTTGCATGCACAAACAATGTGGTAAAAAGTTTTCTGCATCCAAGTCTCTTCAGCACCACTTAGAAAAACATCAGAAAGAGGATGACCAGGATGACCAGACAAATGCTTTAACCACCACAAAGAAAAAAAGAGATAAAGGTAAATTACCAAAACCTTAAAACACTACAAATAAAACACTAAAAAGACATCAAAGAAAAAGACATCTAACATCCAACATCTGCTGATGTATGCAATAACGATAACAAATTTTAATACCTGCTGATAACCAAGGAACCAATAAATTGTGCATTCTCATATTATACTGTGCTTTCATCACTCACTTTAAAAATCAAACCTGATTAGAATGATAACAATGGATCCTCTTTAACAATTCAGTGTCATCGCAGATTGTTAAATGTAAATGTTGCTGTGCTGACCATTTGATTTATTTATACTTCTTATTTTGCAGGAAAAAATGAGCGGAAATTCCCATGCTCACAGTGTGCTGCAATCTTCAAGACTTCTAAAGCACAACTTCTTCACTTCAAAAATAAACACTCTCAAGAGTCACAAAGTAGCACTGTGTTGGTGCCACAACTAAAGCCACCTGGACCTGCTCTGACACAAACCACAAATGGACAACCACACACTCTGATCATGGAAACTGTCGGACCAGCACCACAGCAAATGGATAAGCTGGATCCTGAGCAAATTAAAAGGCTAATTGAAAAACTTGGAAATGTACAGAAAGTGAATCAGTTGGTTATATTGCCTTTGCAGTCACAAAGCTTTGGGTCACCCCATTCACAGCCATTAATGCAACCATTACATGTGAATTTTACTGAGTCAACCGTTCAGCCAACACAGTGTGAGAAATCTGACACAGACTCATCAAAACCAGAGCAAATTAGCCTTCAATTGTCAGCGGAAATTGGAGATTTGCAACAAAATGAAACTGTTCTGTCACAAGAAGAAAAAAATATTACATCAGAAAACTCAGAGACCCAAGTAACAGCTGTTGAACTGATACAAACAGAGGTCCAAATGCAAATGGATGAAATTCAGCTTGAACTTATACCAATACAGACTGAAACTTCAGTTTTGCTGGATCAAACACCTTTACAGGTTGAGGTACCACAGAATGATTCTGTTAATGAGATTGCACAAATAGCAGAGGAACTTATTCCAGTCGCACAAGGCATTGCAGCTTTGGAAACTAATAATGAACCACCTTTAATTCCTCAACAGGAAACTGCAAAGTCTCACCATGTGGAGGAGGACAATGTGCTAGTTGACAACGTAGCATTAGAGGAAACTGTTACCAATGTAGAGACGCCATGTACTACACAAATTCTCGATGCAACAGAACTGTCAGTGGAATCAGAGTCACTGGTGGTAAGTGAACAGTGTGATGTAGGCAAATTAAGTGAACTTCAGGAGATCCAAACTCAAAAGTACCAAGCTGGGTCAGAGAAGGAACCATCCATGCCAGTGGAACCACAATCTCAGCCTGATTCTCTCAGCACTGTGCAGAATGACACTGTAACTGACCTTCAACAAAGCTCTGTGCTAACACCAGACCAGACTAGAGCCAGTTTACAGGATTGCCCTTTTGTTCAAAAGAAACTTCCAACAAAGAAAAAAAGATCTAAGAAACAATTGGCTGACAAAATAGAGACTAAGGAGACAAGTGAAGTATGTGGTGGTAAGGTAGCAACAACTAAGAAAGTTAATACTTCAAAAAGTACATCAAAAGTAATTACTAAAAAAAGAGAAAAGGTGAAGAACAAACCGCTTATTGTCAAATTTGGACCAGCTGAGAAGAAGAAAACCTCTACACCGAAGGTAATAAAAACATCAAAAACAAAACAAAACCAGAACCAGCAAATTAGCAATCAAGACCAAGTTCCTATTTTGTCTCAGCATGACAATAAACAGGATTTTAACCAAAAATTGCAAAAAGATAAAAAAGGAAAGGGGGTTGAAAATCCTTTAGAAGCAATGAAGACAATGGGGCAAATTATTAATTTATCAGACACTGTTTTCGTGGAAACAGAAGCAACGCAACAAGTGAAACCCCAGAAGAGAAAAATTAAGAATCAAAAAAACTTGGATAAGAAGTCAAACTCTATCCAGGAGGCTCCCCCAGATGAAACACTGGTACCTGTACAAAAGAAAAAGAAGCCAGGAAAAACATATAAAGATGAATATCCCAAGAAACCTAAGGTTAAGAAAACCCAAAATTATGGTTTAAAGAAGAATACCCACAAATTACCAAAGCATAAATTAACACAGGCAAAATCTAGACCTGATGTACCAGATCTGGCTCACATAGAGAAACAAGCATTGCTCTTATTAAAAGGTCACAAGCAGCCTCAGCTGAAGGTACACAAGTTGGATGCTACTGAACTTGAGAAGTCACCCCCAAGCAAGTGTGATAACAAGGTGCTGAAAAAAACAAAAACTGCACCGAGCAAGTCCTTGAATGCAGCACTCCAAAAGAAAACAAAATCAGGTGGAAATAATTTGTTAGATTGTCAGGTAGAGCCCCTTTCATTTGAAATGCCCTCTGTTGAGAACAGCCCTGGTTCTGAGACAACAAAGCCCAAAATTGTACGGAAACGCAAAGCTCCTACAAAGATAGACCAGGAAATTGCATTGAGCCCTCCATATTCTCAACTTACTCTTGGGTGCCAGGACTGTGGAAAGACATTCTCAGAAGTGTCTGCTTTACAGGAACATATGGCATCCTGGCACTCAGCTGGAAAGGCAGCCTTCCCAGATGAGGCAATTTATGTTGCTAAAAAACGAGTCATAAGACATGGTCCTAATGAAAAATGTATTCCACCTAATGTCTTTGAAATTCAGGTTGCAACAGATTGGGACATGGAGACTGAGGTGGGGGAGATTGTGGGAGAAAGACTATCATTCCCAGCATTAAGTCCGTCTCCTTCTTTGACACTTGCTTCTGGTGGTGTTGAAGGAAAGGAACGAGAAGGAGACAAAGATGTTGAAGGTATTGTTTCTGGACTTGAGCAGCCTCCTGAGCAAAATGCTTTAGAAGTTTGCAAGATCCCTTCTCAAGCCTCAACCCCAGCCTTAAGCAAAAGTATCATGCCCCAGGAGCTCACAGAAAATACTAGTGAGAGTGTGTCATCAGAAAAAGAACAGTGTCATGAGGTCGGGTCCATCACAGAAACTTCTTGTGCTGAACTCAAAGATGCAGCAGAGGAAGAAATTAAAGAAGAATTGCCCTTAGAGGTGAATTTAGTCATGGTTGGAGAAAAAGATGCAGACGACAACCATAACACTCAAATAGATAACATTTCGGGTGTCTCTCAAGAGTATGAAAGTGAAGTGAGCAATTCATGTTCTCAGCCTCAAGAGTCTGCAAAAGATGCAGGTGTAGCATTGACTCAAAATGTTCTTACTGAGCCAGAGATAAAGCAAGAAGAAGAGGAGGTACTTGTCCGTCGAGTTGATGATCATAAAAGAGTGATGGGAGAAAATTCTGCAACAAAAGGTAAGAAAGGAGTTGGAAGAAGCCGGGGCAAGAAACCACTTGGAAGAAGAACTAGCACAGAAAACAGAAGTACAAAGGACATGGAAGGAAATAAGGATCCACAAGAATGCCCAGTTCTATATCATTTATGTGTACTTGATACTCCGGAGGGAAAGAACAAAGAAAAGGACATGAATGAAGTTAATGCCTCTGAAACTTGTCAACCATCATCTTCTGAGGAGGCTCCTGAGGAACAGGTTGTTTTTGAGTTGGACTCTGTTACCACAAGTGTAATGGAAATTGTAAACTCTGAAGACAGTTCATTTGAAGAATCTAGAGAGCTGGTTCGAGACGGCAGTTCTCCCGGAATCATACTGGAAAAGTTCTTGACAGCTCGTGAGAGAAATATGGAAAATCCAAACACCCAGAGTCGGACCAGGGTGAGTGTTTTTGCATGTTTTCCAGACTCTTCAGATGTTGTCCTTTTAACATTTGAGTATTGACTTCTAAACCCTTTTAGAGAGTATTGAGTATTTGTTGTGTCATGTAATGTACACAGTATGTGTATCATGTATCAGAATTACCTAATGTTCTCATTCAAGGTAAACACATCATCTAACGTGAAAATAGAAGAACGTTCTTCAAATCTGGCTCACCACAGTCTGATTTCTTCTGAGAGTGGTGCAACGCGTGGAGTACAAATGTTTTTTGTCAAAGCTGAAGACCACTTGACTACAAATGAGATGTTTCAGGCACTTCAGCCCGTCCATCATCGTGTTGCATGTCAAGGTCAGTTTTAACTGAATAAATATTAGTTTCTGTTCTAATACTATTGTAGCAGGAAAATAGTTGGAGCAGCTTATCTGCAAAATCTTGCAGAACCTAAAATTGTGTAAAATTGTTGTCTTTTTCATAATTATTTTGCAATTTTTTTTTCTATTCCTCTTTCAGACAAGAACAGAGATGGCACATCTTCAGAATCTCATGTAGTACCCCTGCAGCCCTACAGCAAGCAATGTATATTTTATCCTGTTAAGGAGGAAGAGAGGGAGCATTTAGTGGAGCCTCCTCAAGCGGATCGGATGTGCTTGAATTCGGGGGAACTTGCAGGTGAGAGACTTAATTGCAATGTCGAATACATTTGTTTGTTTTTTTGTATGTCATCATTCGCCTGTTCCACCTACAACTTCCCAACTCCAACACCTGTAGGGGCTTCATCTGGAATTGAAGAATGTGATGAAGTCAGGGTGGGTTCAGTACAAATGGACTTGCAGCATCTATACACAACATCTGAAGAGGGTAAATAAAAGAATAGGAAGTTCAATGCTTTAATGTGTGGTCTGTCCTGTGAGCTTAGTTTCAGAATGTGCTTTGTTTTTGTAGGTGATGTTAATTCTGAAGAGCAGAGAACACAAGGCTTTTTAGAATTCCTTTCTGAGAATTCAGACACGGATGAGGCAGATAATGTCCACTCTGAACCAGAAGCCGAAACTATTGTGATGTCCTGTTACCATGGAATACAGAGTAATGGTACAGTACATCAAAATGGCAGAGAGAGATGTGATCCAAGTGGGAAAACGTGAGTATTGTCGGCATAACATAAAATGCTAGAAATGCCAAATTACTGTCACTCAGCAGTCTTTAACAGCCGTTTTTTCTCTATTCTTTAGAATCGTGGCTGCCTCCCTAACAAGGCACACAGAACCAGAGAGGCAGCTCAACTGGAAGCCCATTAACTACTTCAATCAGTATTTTAGTTTGGACACGTGGAAAGAAATTGCTGTTTCCACAAGGGAAACATCAAAACTGCCAAACCTTGTTACAGAAAAAGAGGTTGCACAGTATGTGGGAATCCACATTGCAATGGGAACTCTAAAGGTTAGTACATGACAATATATGAAAAATGGGTCACTCCTAAAAGATGGTGACAAACCATGGTCCTTAATATTTCAGTCATGGAAAAAAGATTTTAAATAGTCAGATAAAGCACAATTCTGACACATTTTATTAAATAATATGAATTTGTTTGACTTTGTTGTTTTGAATGTTTTTATCACTATTATGTGAATTTGTCAAGTGCCCTGAAAAAAAAACCCTGCCCCTACACCACTTTTATGGCATTTACAGACAGACAGTTATTTATTTATTTATTGCTCATTAGATTTCCTGGGTTAAACATTAGTGCAAGGTTTAAAAAGTGTAAAAAAATAATAATACAAATTAGTCCCATTATCCCCCCCCCATATTCCATGATTTTTACATTGAGAAATATCACATGGTTTGTTTAAAAATATAATTATTATTGCATTGTTTAAAATATAGAATTTATTGATTTTAGTCTAATCAGTGGTATGTTTTAAGATGATATTGTCACCATCTTATTGTTGTACTTTTTCAAAAACTGCTCAGTAAACTGAGACGAGTCTCTCCATATCTCTTTGTCTGTTTTTCTACTACAAAGTTTCCAAGCACAAAGCTCTACTGGGAAGACTGTACACGAGTACCTCTGATCTCCGATGCCATGTCGGCTTCAAGGTTCTGTGAGCTCACTCGTAAAGTGAAGCTGGCCAGTTCTGGTGGAGCTTCTGATCAGCATTCTGAAGAAAGGAACAGAAACCAGCCTGGACAGAGTAATGAAGCTGACAGTAACAAAGAGGCACATAATTGCACAAACTTAAACACAGATCCTTTGTGGAAGGTAATGTCATTGATTAGAAGAGTTCAAGACGGTTGTCGGGGATTGAAGCGACATGGAAACTATGGGGTGGACCAGTACCCCCTTCCTTTTCAAAGACACCCAACCCATTCTTTACTTCACGCAGTTGTCATAAATGGTGGAGGGTTGGTTGTGGACTTCAATTTGAGTGTAGATGACTCCAATAGAGAAGATGTAGTTGAGAAAATGGTGTCTAACGGCAAGGAGAGAAACGAAGGGATGGTGTTTCTTTGCAAACCAGAGCTTTCTACACCTTCTATGCTAGAGCATCTTTTAGAGGCTGGTGTGCAAAGCGCTGGCAAGGTCGGTGGGGCAAGAGGACAAATAGGTGACGAGTTTGTAAGCTCAGATGGAAAACTCAAGCTTTTTAGGTGTCATCATGGCTTCATCCTTTCAGCAGTGGTAAAGGAAAAACCTCGTTCAACATCTCTTGTCAGCGGCTTCGAGAGAGCGATTAAAGCGGCGAATCTCAACCGTGACTTGAGAAGTCTTTATCGCACTCCCTGCACAAACTCAGCAGTCAGTGCTTGGCCACAGTCTGTTCTCTGGGACTTGATCGATCTGGTTTTGGTAAATGCATGGATACAGTATAAGCAAGATTACAGTCATATTACAGATCTGTTATCACTTATGGCATTTCGTTTGGAGGTGGCCAAAGCATTGATTCTCTCCAGTGGTGTTGACGCACAAGACTCGTCACCTCCGTGCCCTCCTGCTCCAAAACTACATGGTCCAGATACAAACTCAAGACCTTCTCAGGTTCTTGAGACCCCTTTGCCTGATGAACATACACGGTATGATGGCTTTGGGCACTGGCCGGAGCAACTGGCAGAGGGTGAGGAGGCCAGGAGGTGTCGTTTTGGAGGCTGTGAGAGAACATCACGTGTGCGGTGTCTCAAATGCTGTGTGTTCCTGTGCATTTCTCGAAACCATAACTGCTTCCTAAAGTTTCACAGTCAGGGGTCTTCATGAGTCCTACAGACTGTGCACATTTTAACTTAAACTTTTACTCGTTTACTTAAATAAGATGGTTAAACATTAAGTTATTGCTCATCATGACTCAAAACAAATCTTGAGCCATCCATATCTATTCTTACCCAAGTTTTGTAGTTGTGCAAAAATGACTCCATTAAGCCCACTTGGATGTATAATTAATGTTATATTGTGATTGTTATATTTCCTTTTTATGTTGCTACTGAAATTGTATTGTATTTTAAACCTAGCAAACATTAGAACATGTCCCATGCATTGTTTGCTTTCTATTTCCTAAAATGAAAAGGTAATTTTAGAAAGTGATGTATTCATTTAATAATTCCTGACTTCCTGCTCATTGTGCATTGTAAAGGTATCTTCAATTTATTTGTATGAAATAAAAGCTTTTACATTTTATAGAATGAGCTCAGTCTTGTGATAAACACTTATGAATTTATATCTAACCTTTACAATTATAGTATAGTTATTTTCTGTGCGTCTGCAATTATTTTATATATGGGCTACACAATTAATGTTAAATCATTTTAGAAGCCATTAATGTTTTTTACATGACAAACAGGCCATCTAGATACCTGTTCTGCTTTCCTGTGAGCACAATGGAAAGTACAGCGGACGCCTTGGCACGTGATGCAGGTTTTTTCAGTCTTAACAGCGGGTCACTGACTACACGTTTGCGCCCCCTTTATTTTCATATATATTTCTGGCTTATGCCTTTTCCCTCCGGACAAAAAGGTTATTCTCTTTCAGGTAAGAATTTTGCCAAATTATTTTTTAACACTGAAATTGAATGAACTTAAAATAGAAATGTTTCCCTCTTTTTGGGCTTTGTGTGAAGAGCCTTTGGCCAGAGAACTTGGTTGTTAGTCCGCACCAAGTTTAACCTCGAACTCGGCAGCTGGCTAATGTAATAGCAGTTTAACAAAAAATAAACGCATAGCTCCGTTCAAACGATTTTTTTTTTTTACATGGGTTTCGATGAATTGGTAGTGGGACTAATTTCAATACATTAAGAAATCAGCTAGTTTGCTACAGAGCTTTGGATTGAAGAAGCTTTAGGCCCTTGTAGGCCTCGTTAGCCGGTAGCATGTAGCTTAGCTTAGCATAGCTTAGTTAATGCGAACAAACGGTAGGCGGCTCTAAAACGCGCGATTGGAAACGTTTCGTCTCACTCTGTTTTCTAAAATGAAGCCATATTTTTATGTTATGAACAAATATTTTAGGCTGCTGCTATGGTAAGTTCAAGGTGTGTGAAACAAAGGCACGTAAATATATGTTACTTGAAGCACGTCTGCTATGTTGTCTGTTTTAATGGCTCGGGTGACTTTTCTTATTCAGCAGTGTCAAAACTTCTCTCTGAAAGCTCGTAGAAACGGTTCAGTTGCATCCTCGCGTTAATTAAATAAATATATGAGTAGCGCTTTTTAAATGGGAGACAGGTTTTTTTGTGATACGTGCACAAATACGTTTATACCGTATATATTTGTATACATAGATTAATTGGCTAATCTCATTTACAGCAGGCGTACATTGAATTCTTAATCCCTCATAATGGACTCAAACATACTGAATATAGAGGAGATAGTAATGGGCGGAGGAGAGGCTGCTGCCCCTGCTGAACTGCCCTCTGAGAAGACAGAGGATACCTACACCACCTCCATTCGTGCACCACCTCCTGTCATTCAGTCATGTGAGTATAAAGGAAAATCACCGATTTAGTTCTGGAATGGATTTGGATAGACCTCCAGGTTTAAATGTATGTTTCTAATGGGCACCTGTTGCATAAAGCTAGTGTTATGCCAGTTTTGTATATAGTGTAATGGTGTCCTTGACAACTTGAGTAGTTTTGTTGTTGTAGTTGTTGTCGTTTTTAAGCTGGGATGGAATTTTTTTTTTTAAGTCATTTTAAGTAAGATTAATAAAAACAAAAAAAGAATAACTTTTTTTTAAACTTATGCTATTAATTTTTTTTATGTCTGCTTTTGGCCCTTTTTATATCTTGATGTTACACTGTTTTATTATAAACTTGTAATTAGCATTGTCTCCCATACTGGTGTTTGATTTCGTCATCCTCTCTCTCTCTCTCTCTCTGTATTCAGACCAGCATGAAAGCCTGCAATGTTTCCAATGTTTTATTACTTTCTGCAACTCAAAAGCCAAGGAAAGGCATATGAAGAAGAGTCATCGGGAAGAGTATAAACAGCAGCTTCAACAGGTTAGCTGAAGCATTACTTTGATAGCACCATAACGCATATCTCTGATTATTTGAGATTCAGTCATTTACAGCACTCACAGTTTGATTTGATTACATGATATATTTGATTAGATATAATATAATTATTTCTAGATAATATTACTATTCTAGTTTCTCATGTTATCTCGTTAAGATTTTTGCTTCTGATTTTTGTATTCCTCATTTAAAACATCTGAAATTAATAAATGTAATTGATCAAAACAAAATTAATATACTCATACAAATTCAACTTCTGTGTCAAACTCCAGAATGGTTTTTCAGTTTAGTTTACTAGTATCAGTTCTCATAATTGAGTGAGGATGTGTTGCTTTGTCTATTTTTAAAGCATTCTTCTAATGCCACTGACTTTCACAGAAGTGTGCAGATGTCTGTAGAGATGAGCAGATGTATGTTTTGTAGGTGAAAGCTCCATTAACCCAAATCAAATGACTAATAAAATAGGAAAGCAGTCTGTACACTGAATGTAAATCCCATTCTCACTGACACTTGATTACGTTTGTTTGGTGCTAATGTTCTTATTTTGTTGAACTTTATGTTCTGCCAACATTTTTTCTACAAAATCAATTTCTTTTTTACTCGTGTACCAAATACCTGATTTTTCTGGGGGGGTTTTAAATGCTCTATTAATGTTTTTAAATGATAGTAAAGTCCTTATATTAGTTGTCAGCTTTATTTGACACACTTGGTAAACTGAAAGCTGTGAACTTGCCGCCAGGTGGAAGAGATGCTTTTTTCAGAGGAAGAAGCTATTTGCAGCTATTTTTAACATGGATGCAACAGTTAATTGTTAGAACTGGTATAGCATGAATTATGCCACCATATAGCTATTATAACTAATGCTATTAACTTGTTAATCATGCTAGAAACATGCTAGTATCATGCTAGATACCTGCTGTAACTTGCAAATCATGCTAAGAACATCCTAATCATGTTAGAATCATGCTAGTAACATGCTAATCATGTTAAGCCCGGTACACACCAAGCCGATGCCAACAAACTAGTGGCGACGAAAGCAGACTGCAGGGTCGGCTCACGTCGGCAGAGTCTGGGTCCAAAGTTGTCCTGACACACCAAGCCGACGCTCGACACCCGATGGCCAAGTTGCACGTCGGTTCTGCGCCTTTCTTGCGCACTGGTTCGCCAATCAGAACGATCATATGGCCCGACTGACCGAAAAAAGCCGACGAGGACCAACTTCAGCCGACGGCGCAGAACACACTGAGAAAACTTAGTCGGTCGACAAACAAAAACTGCCCGACGGCTGACCGTCGGCTTGGTGTGTACCGGGCTTTAGAGACATGGTGGTAACTTGCTAATAATGCTAACAACAAGCTAGTAACACCTTAGCAACCACCCCGAGTACAATAGCAACCACCTAGCAAACTACCCCGAGTGCCATAGCAACCGCATAGCAACACCCTAGCAACCACCCCAAGTACCCTAGCAACCGCATAGCAACACCTTAGCAACAACCCCGGGTACCCTAGCAATTGCCTAACAACCACCCTGGGTACCCTAGCAACCACCCAGCGTACCCTAGCAACCGCATAGCAACTTTTTAGCAACCACCCCAAGTACACTAGCAACCGCATAGCAACACCCTAACAACTACCACAGCCACCCCAGTGATCTGTTCTTCTGATAGACTGTATTGCCTTTAAAACATTCAAACTTTAATCTTCAAAACTATTTTATGTATTTCAAACTACTTCAAACTTAAAACCTTCAAACTTCAAGCTTTTAAAACTTTTACAAACTTTCTGGCTAGGCTTTTTCAAGCCAACTTAAAGTTTGTATCCAAACTTTACTATCTAGTTGTTAGAACTGGTATAGCATGAATTATGCCACCATATAGCTATTATAACTAATGCAATACACCAATAAATATATTTATACTACGGGGCCGTTGAATGCTTGAATCTGATTGGCTGATGAACGTTCTGAGGTGTGCAATTATTTTCAGGGAACCGCACGGCGAACGTAGTTCCAGGCAGCTCTTGACCGCGTTACATGACCATATCACTTCTCCAAATAATTTCTGTTATTTCAAAGGTCTTAAAACAGCAAAATAACCAAGACCCACAATGACACTGGCCAAATAAATAAATATGGTAAACAATATGATAAAAACGGCAGATCATGTCCATGTTTTTGCCACAAAATTTTGCTTTATGCATGTACGGAAAGCACATACTCTCTCTCTCTCTCCCTCACAGACCGCACATACATAAGTTTGCACACACACTAGCATACACCGCGCTAATGTTGTTAGCGCTACTCTGACGATTTTATCAGTAAACAACTTGAAAACTACATGATTTCTCACAAGCGAGGTAACAACAAGGCGCTGTTTGTGAACAAAAGGAATTAAGTTTCACTATAACTAGAGACATTGCTGCCGAACACTATTGAGAGACGCACAGAGGTTTTTTTTTCTCGCTCTCTCATAACTTAGTTATTAACTCCGCGTCGTGACCGCATCACCACCTCGGGTGTGCATTATTTTTCTAATAATCCAACGGCCCGTCGTCAATTATTCCTTACATAATATATCACACACAAACATGTTCTTGCATACGTGGTTTATGGGGACTCTCTGTAGCTGTTTTTATAAAGTACAAACTCTATTTTCTATCCCCTTACCCATCCATATTTTTTAATTGAATATATTTATTTAATAACACAAATTAGCTTGTAAAATACAGAGCAGGGACTTTTGCAAGAAACGAGTGATAAATTCAAACATGAAATCGCTTTGGTTTAATTTGTTGATTAGTTTGGTTTGCTTCGATGTATATTCACAAGCCTATTGTCTTTGCATCAACAGTGCGATACTCTGTTCACATGCTACGTGTGCGATCGAACCTTCCCCTCCTCTGAGGAACTGACACAACATCAGTCGACCCACAACAAGGAGGACAAGCCCTTCAAATGTGCACATTGCCAAGAATGCTTCCGCACATTCTCAGAGGTGAGAGGAGTTTTAAATGGATTTACACAGAAAATACTTGATTACCAAAAATAGGCAATATACAGCTGCTAAAAATGTTATGCCATTGGCATTGTAATTGTAGTGTTTGAGATGGTGGCCATGTACTGTTGATTTGCACGATCGATTTTGCCATGATCGTAAATGTAAACCTGTGATTTAATATTTCAACATGCACCACTTTCTTTCCACAAGTTAACAACACATCGGCGGCAAGTATGTCCTGAACGTCAGTTCGTGTGCAAAGAATGCAATGAGATGTTTCGAAGCTCTGGACTTTTGCGTAACCATCGTTTGACCCAGCACCCCGTGCTCATGGACGGAGAGGAGGCAGAGGATTCCACTAAGACCTACCGATGTGGTAAATGTGGTAGGGGATTTGAAGAAGAGGCAGAGCTCCTGCAGCATCAGGAGAACCACGCAGGTGACCGGCACTGCAACGGTAGTGCTGCCGTCAAACGTCGAGGGAGACCACCTAAAACTGAGGCTGGAGCAGCTGGTGAAAAGAAAGCGAAGCAAAAGAAGAAGGAGGAAGATGCAGAGGGGCCTGAGGAAACCAACCATTCAGAAGACACTTCTGCTAAACCAGCCACAGCTGATGTGAAGACAGCAGGAAGACGAGGACGCCCAGCCAAATCTACCCAGGAGCCCAAGGCAGAAGATGATAAAGGAGAAAATGATGACAAGAAACCAGTTCCTCAGCCTGCTCTGCAGATCCCTTGCACTGAATGTGACCTCACTTTCCCTAGCCTGACGCAGCTTCGAGCACATAAGAAAGAGAAGCACACGCAGCGCAAGCCTCACGCTTGTGGAGAATGTGAGGAGAGTTTTAACCGACCTGAGCAGCTGGAGGCCCACATGGCAAGGGCGCATAGTGCCGGCCGGCACACTTGCCCCACATGCGGGAAGAGCTTTGGCAGGGAAAGTAACCTGAAGGCTCATCAACAGAGCCATGGAAAAGAAGAGAAGTCAGTCGGAAAGAGATAATTCAGTTTGGGAGAATGTTGAGGGTGTATGTTAACAGAAGACGAATTCAATTTTTAAAAGTTTTGTGTATAGAAATGTAGGTGGGGACAGGGTTCACTTTAGATTTTAAGTTGTAACATAGCAGGGGATCCTTCAGCTGTGTGACCCTCGAGATCAACACTATGTCAACATGTTATTTGAAAACTGGAAACCCAAATGGTCGTGAGCTCACGGTTAACCAATGGTAACCATGTTTGGGTGCCTAATTGTATCTTGACATCTGTACATAGCTTTGGCATGGAAAGTAACAGGATTCATACCATGACTGAATTCTCATTTGTAGGGTACCATGTTGTAACTAATACCATCAAGAGAAACCCACAGAAAAGCCTTATTATATTGTCTAAGGCTTCACATTGTTGTTTTCTTTCTTTTTTGGAAAATTTTAAAGTCTTTTCTATGAATCTAATGTGTTATTGTTTTTACATTTATTTTTAAAAGTGTGTACAATGGTGAGTGGAAAGATTTACTAAATGATTGTTTTCTGCCGAGATCGGACTAAATTTGATTTCAAATGTTTGCATTTTTTTTACCAGTATGACTTGAACTTAAATGTTACCCGCAACTAAGACAGTTCTCTGATTGAAGTAAATGTCTGAATAATTAATTGAAAATGTTTTAAATGTTTTCCAATTTATTTATTTTTGTGTTGATATTCTAATTTATGGTGTATCCATACAGAATTTCCATGATGATGAATTAATGAGGAGTTACTTCACTGAGTTTAAAAATCCTTGGAGTTTTTAAATTAAGACTATAGTCAAGTGTGACTCCTCTTAACTATGGCTATCACAGATTAAAGTTTCTTCCTTTTTGCCATACATTATTTTGGGGTTATGATAACCTTTCATTCCTGCCTAACTGTGAAACATTTAATGAAAAAATCCTTTAAAATGATATTTACATAATCATTTTGCACGCTAATGTGTTTGCTCTTAAAGATCAGCTTGAACAACTGTTTCACAACTTGAACAATATACCTCTATTAACGTTAAATTTTCATGAAGATTGGGGGAAAGCGGATATCGCATTGATTAGACTCAACTTTTCCCTATCATTACCTTTTCAGTTAGCCTTTGGGTAGCAAGCTCAGCATACTTCGAGCAGAGTTAGAGTAGTTAAGGAAGGCATGCTTGATTAACTAGAACAGGGGTGTCAAACTCAGTTCCTGGAGGGAACTCTAATTAAACACACCTGATCCAGCTAATCAAGTCATCTAGGCTTATTTGATAACTGCATGGTTTGTGTTTTGAAACTAAACTCTGCAGGGCTGCGGCCCTCCAGGAGCGGAGTTTGACACCCCTGAACTAGAACATGACTTCAGGACCGTGCGTTCATAGACAGGCATTCAGCAAACAGGAAAGGATTTTCCATGACACCGGAAAGGCTGGCATCATCTTCCTGTGAGCAAAACAATTGAAATGGAAGAGTAAGAAGAAGAAAAACCTACATAAACAAACATAAAAGTTGTTGTGTGGATTTGAGCACCACCATTGAGGCCCCCCCCAAAAAAGGATTAATTTTTCTAACAGAACCTAAAAGAGGACCAACTAACGTTACACTAATATAAAGTAATAAACGGCTCAATCAGGTTGATTTCCATACATTATTACGAAGAACAGTGCGAGTAAATGTATGTTATAATGTGTTTTGTTTGCTAGTGTTAAACTATAAATGTTATTTATATTTTAACACTTACCTTAAATGGACAGTTTAGTCTCGTTAAGCTAAGCCACACCCCCTCATTCAACGTATCGCTGAAACCGTTGCACTTTATGTTTAGCATAATGTGAACAAGTGCAATTATTTAATATGAATTTTTCCGCTTAAACAGTCTGAAAAGTAATAAAATTAATTTCAAACTTACAATTTAGACAAACATGTCGTCCACTGTGACTGGCTTTCTCGAATCACCGCACTAACGGTCCCCTCCTGCAGATGGCACCCTCTATATTCTAGTTGGGCGTTTTATACCGGAAGTATCGGATGGACAGTGGCTCACCTTATTTCTTCTGCATGCTCATGCGACTTGATTTTAGCCTTATTATAGTCAGTCGTCATAAAACAGTTTTAACCCTGGCGGTAGTTACCATCACGCAGTAAACAGCTGTGGTTTATTATCATTATAGACTGTAGTTGAGCAGTTAATAAACCCGACATGATCAGCGATTGATTGTTGTATTGCAGAACAGAAGGTGCTTTCAAATGCTCGTCGAAGACTTCTAGGTAATACGAGTGAAGTATGCTTGCTTCTGTATTCACCGTGGAGATTGAATTAACAGATCGAAAATATTCAAAATGTTACTTTTCTTCCATGTCTTTAACCCATGCAGTTAATCTTAGATGTATGTTTGCTTAACTTCTCTGTAAACAGCAAAGACCTCTTTTGCTATAAAGCTAGTTACATTAATAATCTCAAATATGTAAACTGTAAAATGTTATATATGTAAATTATTTAAATAAAATGATTTTAAATAAATAAAGTAGGAACACACACATGCTATGTTTAAATATGTGGTACATGTGGCTCTTTATTAATGAAGAAAAAATGATTAACCAGACTTTGTTAATGTCTTAACAGCAAAAATTGAACAAACATACGCAGATAATTTTTCCTATTTCTCTTCAAGGCACCATGTCAGAGTTTACCCTCGATATCCAGCTGACAGAGTTGGGTTTTTCAAACTGGAACTTCCCTCTCTGTGAGCCACAAAGTGTTAAAGAGAACTTTTTGCCAACCCAGAATGGCACTGAAAAGCCAGCACCAGAGACTGAAACGCCCACAGACTGTCATGAAAATGCCTGCGTTGCTACAAGCTCATCGGCTGACAAAAGCTTTCTACAGGATCATCAGTATTACACTCCCTTTAAAGATAACTCTTCAAGTCACGGAGAAATGGCTCAAAGCATTTCCAAAATCAATTCCACAGACAAGAAGGATAAAGTCATTTGCAATTCATGGAAAAGAAGAAGAAGAGAAGGGACAGAACAGAGAAATGATGATGATGATGATGATGATGATGATGATAAAGAACAAAACAGAAAAGAGGGAATGAAAAATAATGGAAAGGAACAGAAATGTCAAGAATCAGAAGTGAGCCAGGAAGCCTCTGGTCTCACATTAGATGATGCTGTGTCTGGTGAAGAAAGGACCGATGAGGATGCAGAATTTGTTTTGACTGATGATGATGATGATGCTGATGAGGAAGAGGAGGTAGAAGAAGAGGAGGAGGAAGAAGAAGATGATGTTGTGGAGGACAAGGAGGAGGAAGAAGAGGAGGAAGATGTTTCATGGTCAGGTACTGTTCAATTTTCTTACCATTTAGTTTTATACACTATTTTGTTATTTGCCTTATTTAAGAATAAGAGTTTTGTTCTGCTGAACAAGTGTTTTTTGTTTTTTTTTTTGTTTTTTTTTTAAAACAGTATTTACTTGTTGTGTATGCTCATTTTTCTTTAAAAACCTTTGGCATTGTGTAATGATAATATAAATTAATCTTTAAATACACAATTTTTTTTTTGCTTTTGTTCTAAATAATAATAATAATAATAATAATAATCATCACCTAGTTCTTGTTTTAAATTATTCAGAAAAGATGCAACTCCTTGACAGCTATACTATAACTTCATAAACATACATTTTTGCTGGAAAGTGATGGTATGTAATGCAAAACATTTCTGATTGGTTGGTCATTTCCAGCCCATTCTGACTGATGATTCCAGCAGCCTGGCAAGACAAACAATTTCCTGTTACAGCAGCTACTTATACACGGTTTTCTTCAATTTCAGAGACAAATGGATCTGGAGAGAATGAAGAGAATCGCTGCCATGTATGTGATCTTACCTTCTCCTCTCTCTTCTTACTCCGAGAACATTTAAACATGCACACGGGTGTTCGCCCCTACCGCTGCGATGAATGCGGCAAGCAGTTCTGCCAGTTAGTCAATTATCGTACACACCTTCGCTCCCACTCCCAGAAGGCCTCCATCCACTGTCGTGTTTGCTCAACCATCTTTGAGACCGAGGAACAGCTCCAGCAGCACTTGGACACCAACCATTTTGAGAAAGAGTTCTATCAGTGTGATTTTTGCAAGCAGATTTTCACTGACCTAGATGTGTGCAAGGGTCACGTCGAAGCGCACAAGCAACAGGCGAAGCGACACTTGTGCCTCAAATGTGGCGCCAGCTTTCGCCTTCGCAACTCGCTGCTCCGTCACCTGGAATGGCACAGCAGAGGCATCTTCTCCTGCTCAGACTGTGAGCGGACCTTCTCCAGCAAGGCTTCTTTGTTACGCCACAGTTTCTCTCACTTGGGTGTCTTACCGTATACGTGTCTAAAGTGCAAACGTCATTTCCGTTTGCCCTCTCTCTACCACAACCATGAGTGTAAGCCAGAGAACATCCAGTGCATGGCGTGTTTGGTTTTCTTTCAGAGTCAAGAGGACTTTGATAAGCATAAGAAGGACACGGGATGCTGGGGTCATCAAGGAGCTTTGCCAACCAAGACAGATGAGATCCGCTGCATGGAATGTGGACAAGTCTTTGCGAGCACTGAGGAATTAAAGAAGCACGGAAGCACTCACCAGAGGGTCCTAAAATGTGCTGAATGTGGGATGGGTTTCCGCTCGTCACTCATGCTTATGTCACACATGGGAGGGCATGCGGGGCAGAGGCCGTGTTTCTGCCAGGACTGTGGCCTGGGCTTCCCACATCAACAGGGTTATGACAGCCACCTGAAGACATGTGGAGTGGTGACACCACCAGTGGTAAGCACTTTCTTCTCTCTCGCTCGCTCGCTCTCTCTCTCTCTCTCTCGCTCTCTCTCACTCTCTCACTCATTCTAAGAATACCAAATGTCCTGTACTCTAAAGCAGGGGCTAGGGGGAATTTTACTGAAAAAAAAATAATAAATTGTAAAACCTATTAATAAACAAAAATAGAGAAATTTCAATAAAACATTATTATTATTATTTGTTTATTTATTGCTGATTGAAATAAACCTAAAATAAAATATAAATATTAGATTAACTTTGGTGTTGAAAAATTTGAAATGTTGCATTGGCAACTAACGGGAATTTTTACTAAACTGAAAAATGTACTAAACTGAACTAATACTAAAATATAAAAGTTATAAATAAAAACCACACACAACCTAATAAATGTGGCACAGAACATAAAATTACTAAAACAAACTGAAATTAAAATATAAAAATAAAAGCTCTCTGACAAGAATAATTCACCTCAAAATGAAAATCATCATCATTTACTCATCCTCAAGTTGTTCAAAACCTGAATGAATTTCTTTTTTCTGCTGAACACAAAAAGAGAGATTTTAAAATTGCTGGTAACCAAACAGTTGCTGGTCCCCATTGACTTTGTATATACTATGGAAGTTGTTGGGGACCAGAAACAGATTTGGAAAAACTTGTGTAAATGATGAGAAAATGTTCATTTTGGGGTGAACTAGCCTGTCTATTTAAAATTAAACTAAATAACAGCGTTTGGTAAAGGTTGGTTGAAATCCATGAAATTAACAATTACACAAACATTAACAATTATTATTATTTTTATTTTTTTTATAAAGGAAATCAAAAACTTCCTTGCCACATACTTTCAAGCCCTGTTCTCTGGAGAGAAAAAAATGCTTTGGAATGATTTTACTGTGAAACATAACAAATAAATAAATTGAGTTGAAAAAATCTGTTTTATACATTTAACAGTAGGTTAATAGTCAATATTTTCAAGAAAGTGTTTTTATTTGGCTTTAGTAAAATATTAAAATTAATTCTGCTTTAAAAAAAAAAAAATTATAATGGAAAACCCCCTGCTTGTATAAGTTTAATGTAAACATATAATTCTGTTTACAGGCTGCTGTGAAGAAACCCAAACCAAAAGCAACTCCCTCTCCACAAATAATGAAACCAATTACTCCTAACATAATCATCCAAACTGTTGCCCAGGCCTCAGTACCTGCCACATTCCCCAGTAGCTTGAAGGAAGTTCACATGGTTCCATTCGGTGACAAAAATAAGCCTGTTGATGGTAGGTGGAAGTTTACTTTAAATAAAGAGCCTCCTCCAGGTATGCCTTTGGTCATGCTTCTGCCAGTTCCCACTACACAGTATTCAACTACCTCAGTTCCTACCAAGAGCTCCCAAAACTTTTTACCATCCTCTCTGGTCTTAGAAGCACCCTCATCTGCTCCACATGTCGTTTCCATGCCGGTGGTCACGTCTGGCACTGTCATTAGTAAAGAGGTAGGGAAAGACACTGTAGAGCCCAGCAGAACCAACATTCCTTCAAACACACTCATTCCTGTGCAAAGTCACGACAGTATCACTCAGAAGAGGTGGACTGTTTTAGAAGATCAGGGTTCTGTTCAAGTGTTTGCTACAGAAGATGTAAAGGCAGGGGAACAGGCTGCAGGTGTGGCAGTAGCAAATCAGGGAACACATGTTACTGCTCAAGTAGACGTGGAGAATAAGCAGGAAACTCAATCAAATTTGAAGCCTAATGGACTGGGTCCTGAAAAAACAGATCCAGGAAGTTTATCAGAAAATGCATCTCTCAGTCCCACTTGCTCCATGACACCATTATGTCTAATAAAGGTACATGAGGAGAAGGATGGTGGTGACCACATCATCAAGAAAAGCTCTTCAAATTTGAAGGACCTCGGCTCTTCGCCTGTAATGGCAGGAGTAGAAGTTTTAAAGAGAAAAGCGGAAACGCAAACACTGGATTCTTCGCAAACAAGCTCTCATGATCTAGTCTCTTGTTCTTCAGAAATGACTTGCCACAAAAAGGCCAGTGAAGATGACAGATTATTCACAGAAGTGGTGTCACCTGACAGGATGTGTGCAGAGTCTCAAATGGAATTTACCGTGACGGGGGACAAATTAGAAAACTGTCCACAGGGGCAAAACGAATCTGGTTTCGATGTAGAGGTTGAAATTAATGAAGATGTGGAATCGAGCAGCATGGAAGTGGAGATTGGGGATGAAGACAGCGGAGTAGATATGTTGGAAGGTGAGCTTCATGAATGTGTGACTTGTGGTCAAGTCCTTCCTGAAAAGGATATGATCCAGCACTACATGAAGCACGCAGCCGACACCGACAGTCCTGAGCTCTCTCCTGTTAACTGTGCCTCTCACACTACAGAACGCTCCCCTCCATGTAGTCCATCAAGAAAAAGACTACGATCTGGCACAGAGTTGTGACCTTTAGTTCGAGAGTATTTCTTTTTTTTTTCTTTTTTTTCTTTTTTTTTTAATTACTATTATTTTAAATTGATTTGCAGTTATTGATATTGCACAGACTTTACTTCCATTCCGTTTACTTGGAAAACCAGGGTCACGGTCATTTTTACCAAATTGAAATTTGGGAAAGATTGGTGATTGGTAAACCAAGTGTGTTTTGAATGTTCCACTTTTGACATTTCTTTCACAGAATCATTTTGTGTTTACATTTTCTAGATACAATAAATGTAGATTGAAAATTTGGAAAAATCCTTTCTTTTGTTTTATATATATTTCAGATTTAGCCTTTAGTTTAAGACGATTGTGACTGTGTACAATTTTTTTTGTTTTTTCCGGATTTTTTTTTCTCTTCAAAATAAGCACATTTTAAGCCACATCAGTGGCACCACTACAGCAATTTTCTGTGCAGTTTCAATAAAATCTAAGTTACTGGGAATATCAGTAAAAACAATAATATATGAGAAGAAATTGATTTAAAAAAAAGTTAGTGCTGTATCTCACAGATGTTGGATGTAAGGAACCATGTCTGTTTACTGAATGTATAAGCATTTGCTCATAAAGTTTCACTGGTTTGTTTTTTTCTCTCTCTCTCTTTTTTTTTTTTTTTGGTCAGGAGGTGTTAAAAAGAACAAACAATTTGTCAAGAGAAGATGTGAGCTAACTACAATTCCGTTTTTTCATTATTATTATTATGGAAATGTGTTTCAGTACATCTTTCAGTTCTGTCTTCAACTATTGGGTGTATGCAAAATAATTCAGCTTGGCTCAAGATAACATAGAATCATGATATAATTATCATTCTGTTTTGGTGATTCTTTGAAAGTAATTCTGTACTGGTAAAACAGAGCTTAATGTGAAATACAGTTTTTCATTAAAAGTTTTAAGGTCATATTTCTTATTGAGAACACGGATCGTTATTACTCAAAATAAAGTAAAATCGTTGGATAATCGACAGTGCTTGTTGGGTCTTTGACCTATAAAGGTCTCATAAATATTCATTTGAGAGGCGCACAAACAGGCTACACCTACTTGCATGACTCATAAAGGAAAAACTTAAAAACCAAGTGGGCGGAAGCAGGTTAACCGATGAGGAGCATATTCATCAAATGTTGAAATGAATCGCTGCACAGCACTTCACTGGTAAGCGAAACTCTTCGTAAAGTTGTGAAATTAGAGCTGAAGTATTATAATGAGATTTTGTTGTAAGCGTCCTTGTTTTAGACTAGTTAACAATGTCAATAAGGTTTATCATCATATATGCTAAAGCACATTTGAAGTATCGGTGCATAATTCACTGCTGTGGCTTAATTTCAGTTTATGTAGTTTTTTTATTGTAAAATGCATATATAGTATTTATTTTAGTCATATCTAAATGAGTAAATATTTTTTTGTTTTGTTTTATTAGATGAAAAGAACACACAACGATGACACAGGAAATGACAAAGAGAAGCTTTCTGATATTTTTCTCCATCTATCTGTTGGGTAAGTGAGAAACCTTTTTTTTTTTTTTTTTTCCCCATCTCTCTTCCTTTCTTTACCCAGATCTGTGAGACCACCGTGCACTGCATAGTTTGCAGCAATATCCTGTTAGATGGGTGCACTTTTCAAAGAAAGCAGATTAACTGTTTGTTTGTTTGTGTAATTTTCCACGTATTGTTTTGTGTTGGTGGTTTAGGCCAAATTATGCACAATATTGACAATTGTGTTCATCGTTTAATGAGTATGGTGTTATTTTGCTGCATATTAGTGTAACACACAGTAAACACTTTCCACTATACTGGACCACAAAACCAGTCATAAAGGTAAATTTTTTTTTTAAATTAATATTTATACGTCAGCTGAAAGCTGAATAGATAAGCTTTCCTTTGATGTGTGGTTTGTTAGGATAGGACAATATTTGGCTGACATGCAATCTGATGACGCAAAAAAAATCAGAATATTGAGAAAATCGCCTTTAAAGTTGTCCAAATGAAGATCTTAGTAATGCATATTACTAATCAAAAATTAAGTTTTGATATATTTACGGTAGGCAATTTACAAAATATCTTCATGTAATATGATCTTTACTTAATATCCTAATGATTTTTGGCATAAAGGAAAAATCTATCATTTTGACCCATACAATGTATTATTGGCTATTGCTACAAATATACCTGTGCTACATATGACATGGGGTCAAATAATTACATATGTTTCTTTTCTCTTAACCTCTTCTTCGTCTTCGTGTGTCAAGCTATGGTCAGTGCTGTTGAAGGTAAGAAATATTTTTGGTCAGCATATTTATTATTTGTTTAGTCCCTGCTGAAAAAACCCCAGCTAAAACCAGCCTAAAGTGGTTGCCTGGACGTTTTAGCTGGTTGTTCCAGTTGGTCTCCCAGCCTGACCAGCTAAGGAAGTGGCCAAAACCCCTTTAAAACCAGCCTGCTGACCAGCTAAAACCAGCCAACCAGCTTAGGCTGGTTTTAGCTTTTTCTTTTTTTCTTTTTTTTTTTCAGCAGGGATTGCATACAGTTTTCAAATCAGTCATATAAATTCCTTAGATATTCGACAGACTCCTGTACAATAATTTGTACCTGTTTACATTTCTTCACATGTATTAAACAGGATGTAGGCTACGGTACTTCACATGCCTCAACCGCATATTTTTTCTCACAGACAAAGGCTCATGTTATGGAGTTGGTTCTGGCACTATAGCAGGTATTATATTCGCTGATGTTGCAGTGACGGTCCTCATTGTTACTACCACCTACTGGTATGCCAGCAAGCGCAGACAAAAGAAAGAAAACGGTGAGAAATTACACAGACCCACACAAATGTTCTCCAGCAATTCTGAATTCAGTGCACAGAAGACATTTAACATTCATGTGTCCATGTGTTTCTTTAGCTGACAAAGTCTACATGAATGTCAGAGCAAACTGCAAAACATGAAGATCTTTTGAAGACTGACATGAACAATGGAAGACTTACTGACATTTAATAACATAAGACATGATATAATCATAGCTGATGATTTATATTTTACATTTCTAGCTTAGCCTGTCTCTACACACTTAAAACCGTGTTCATATCATAGTTGCTTTGTAAATAAGACAAAATGACCATATTTATGTCATCACAATGAAAACTTTCAAATAATTAAATTATTGCTTAAAGTATACAAATAATGGAACTCTGTTTAGCACGTTATTAACAGCAATAAATGCAGTGAAAGAAAAACACTGACACCTAGTGGATAATTTCTGCTACTATTTTCTTAAACTAGAACAGAGGTGGCCAAACCTTTCAATGCCAGGGATCAAAAATCAAACTGAAACTGGATCATGGGTCAAAAGTGAATGTTGTGTTATACCCAGTTATACAATATTAAAGTGTATTCAGTTAGATTTTTTTTTTTAAATAAGTACATTAATTTTTAATCAAATTGACAATTTTTTTTTTTTTTTTTTTTACATTTCAATTCAAAATATAAACCTAAAAATAAATGATGAATTAAGTTTCAATGTCTTTTTTTTGTATATATATATAATGGCGGGCCAAACAAGTGAGAAATCACCTTGATTTTCCGTTTTTACATTCAGGGGTAGAAAATGGATAAACAGTTTGTTTGAATGTTCGATTTCCATGTGTGGGTGGAAATGAAACGCCGCTTTCCACTGATTTGTCAAGGGTTAGTGTATCTTTTGGTCATTTAGATTTTTTTATTTAATATTAATAGTAGAAAAATGAGAAATGGCTCCTTTTTCGTTTTTTCATTTATTGCAAAGAAACGAAAAACAAGAATTCGGCTTAATTTTTCGTTCTGGGGTAGATAAACAGCTTGAATATTCGATTTCTACACGTGGGTGGGAATTAAACGCCCCTTTCTGCTGATTGGTCAGCCAAAGATCAAACCATGCAGTCATCAGTCCTTCTGCAGTTCTGCGTGGCAGAGTACTATTCTTCTGCTGCAGTTGTACAGATTTTTAAACAGTTTTATTGCAACTACATTTAATCTTTTTTTTGTCAAATAAACAGACTAATGAATGGCTCAACACAACCTGTTCTGTGGCAGAGCCTTTTTTATTGGAGGACTCTTATTCTGTGGCACAGAACTGAAGACGGCATGTTGACGGCACAGTTTCATTTTTGCTTGACCAAAAATCGAACATTCAAGCTGTTTATCCATTTTCTACCCCTGAATGTAAAAATGAAAAATTAAGGCAAATTCTTGTCTTTTCATGTTTTTGAAAAAATGAAAATGGAGCCGTTTTCTCATGTTTCTGTTTTCAATATTAAATAAAAAAAACAAATGAACACGGACCGGGGTCAACTGTGCCCTATAAAATAATTTTTATAACTTACTTCAAAAAGTAAAACTTTCATATATTCTAGATTCATTACATGTAAAGTAAAACATTTCAAAAGTTTTTATTCTTTTAATTTATTTTGATGATTAGACCTTACAGCTCATGAAAGTCAAAAATATTAGAATATTTACATTTGAGTTTCAATAAATGACCATCCCTACAGTATAAATTCTGGGTATCTCTTGTTCTTTGAAACCACAATAATGGGGAAGACTGCTGACTTGGCAATGGTCCAGAAGACAATCATTGACACCCTCCACAAAGAGGGTAAGTCACAGAGGTTCATTACTGAAAGGGGTGGTTGTTCACAGAGTGCTGTATCAAAGCATATTAAATGCAAAGTTGACTAAGGAAGAAATTGGGTAGGAAAAGGTGCACATGCAACAGGGATGACTGCAAGCTCGGGAATACTGTCAAGCAAAGCCGATTCAAACACTTGGGAGAGCTTCACAAGGAGTGGACTGAAGCTGGAGTCAGTGCATAAAGAGTGCTAGTGTTGGTCCATTGTGTTTTATCAAGTCCAAAGTCAATGCAGGCATCTACCAGGAGTTTTTGGAGCACTTTATGCTTCCATCTGCTGACAAGCATTATGGAGATGCTGATTTCCTTTTCCAGCAGGACTTTAGCACCTGCCCACAGTACAAATCCACTTCCAAGTGGTTTACTGACCATGATATTACTGTGCTTGATTGGCCAGCCAACATGCCTGACCTGAATCCCATATGGAATCTATGGGATATTTTCAAGAGAAAGATGAGAAATAGTCTATCCAACACCACAGACGAGCTGAAGGCTCAATAGTGCCTCAGCAGTGCCACAGGCTGATTATTTCCATGCCACACCTCACTGATGCTGTCATTTGTGCCAAAGGAGCCACAACCAAGTATTGAATGCATAAATGAACATGCTTTAAAGGACTTGAACTTTTCTGTTTTCCAAATCCTTTTTTTTTTTTTTTTTTTTTTTTTTTTTTTTTTTGCTTGATCTAAGGACATATTCTAATATTTTGAGATACTGGATTTTTGACTTTCATGAGCTCTAAGCTCTAATCATCATCATAAAAAAATAAATAAAACTTTTTAAATGTTTTCCTTTACATGTAATGAATCTAGAATGTATGAATGTTTCACTTTTTGAAAAAAAAAAAAAAAAAAAAGAGGTTTTCTAGGATATTCTAATTTTTTTAAATTCACCTGTATGTATACTTTTACATTAGCATGTTATTTTTTGTGTATTGTTATAAATATGAAAAATGACTACTCTGGAATCTCCCAGATATTCCCGTGTCCAAAACAAGCACAAGACTGTGACTCTTCTGCTGAAAAAAAAAGGAAGTATAAAATGTCTTTACAATTTTCATCACATACATTTCTACATTTATTTGCACTTAGGCTATTCAGTAATGATAGATATTATTTTGGAGAACTAAACAGTTTAAATGCTTTAACACAATGATACCGGTTTGCTTACAAAAATGTGGATTCAATGTGTAAACAATGATGTAAACAATAAAAAAAAAGTATACCACCAATGACCATTGACGTATTTGCAATTTACAAATTATTTTAAACACACTTTTATTTTTAAAGTTATGTAACTAGAGGATCGTAATCTTTGTAAAGTACTGTAAGGCAAAGGTCATTTATCTGTCAGACTGAGCTTCAGGAAAAAACCTATTCTCACCAATTTGTTTGTCTACTAAACAAGGCAGGTCTTCAGATGAAACTGAACTACACTGTCCTGTATCACTAATTTAAAGACCAACATCTTTTTTTAAATAAAATGATATTGTGAGTAGAACAGGACATAAGTTTTGTTTTCTACCTGTGTGGGGTTATCAGATACTGGCTGTAGTAGTCACATCCTGTGCTGTGAGGCTTTTAACCACATTAACACCCATGTCCCTCTCACTAGCCTCTTGCTCGCATATCTACTTACTGTGAAGTGAAACTACATTTACTAAGAAGGACATTTGGGGGGAAAAAAAAAAGTGCATATTTTGAGTTGCATGTCATGTAAATCAACTGTATGCTCCGATTTAGATTTCAATTTAACTTTGTACTTCAAACCTAGATATAAATATTCAAATGTTGACAGGATAAAATGTAAACAAATTAAGTACTGAACTAGGTTGTGTGTGTGTGAGAGAGAGAGCATGTGCATGAGTGTGTGTGAGCGAGGGATAGCACATCAGCACATGTAGCTCCTCCTCAGTATCCTTTTGTTCTATTTTGATGGATGGTGATAAGTCATCACCACATACTCGGTGATTTTTCACACACAGACAATTTCCATATCATTCAGTCTCATATTCAAGGTGTTTTAGTGCACGGGCAGTAAAAGCATCTTGTGCACTTCTCAAGTCAGGGCTACACCAACCCAGAGCAATTCTCTCCTAAACCTGCACTCATTATGAGAAGGACTGTATACATAATGGTCCCCATGAATGGACTATTCGGTGAGTACAATTTACAAATGTACTTAGTAAGGTTTTAAGTTTAAATGAACTTTTTTGTATTGTTTTTCTCAAATCCTCAGCATTAAAACGATCAGTTTGCTTTGGAGTCAGTACTTTTTCTGAAGCACGATTTGGGACATTTTCGAAGCTTAAACAGATTTTAGCATCAATTTCACTACAAAAATCAACAAGATAAAAGATGCTAATTCAATAGCTGTGTAGAAAAACCATAACAAGACTTCATTCACAAATTATTGTGTTATATATATTATTATTTTATATTTTAAGTTACACACCACCATATGAGTAGTGTTGTATTTTCTGCATTATATACTTTTTGTATATTCTAAAATGAATATGTATATAATATATTATTATGTATGTATACTGTATAATGTCTGTAGGATTATATCATGATTAGATTTTTATTTCTGGATAAACCTGCCAAAAATTCCAGAAAATATAAATATAAATAGGCTGTGTCAGTTTAATTGGGTTGCGAAAAACTGAATTGCAGAACTATTTGTGTGTGTGTGTGTGTGTTTTGTGGATTTATATGTGCTCAGTGATTAATGCAAGAAATCAAGAGGAAATGGCATTTGTAATTCGGTTGGTTGACTTGTGAACACGCTATTATAAAATTTTCTCTTCCTTTCTTTCTCTTCTCTCTTCCTCTCTCACTTTCATCAGCAGGATTTGTTGAGGGGAATCAAGGTAATAATTCCTTCGTACATATCTGAAATTCATTTTTTTGTTTGTTTTATTCTTGTTTTGGCATATTATGAGTGAACGTGCCATTGTATTTTCTGATTCTCAGACTGCAGTTCATGTTACCAGTTGGACATTGGAGTGGCTATTGGGATCATCACTTGTGACATTATCCTCACACTCCTCATTGCTTTCTCGGTCTACTGTTTCATTTCCCATCAGAAAAGAAGAGGCAGTTTACATACACATGCCAGATGCTGTGGGTCAGGTAGGCCTGCTTGTAAGAGAAATCAAAAACTACATATGTTATTATTACGCGTGCTCCAGTCCAAATATTTTTCTGATGATTAAGGTAAAGCAAAAACTCACCAGCCATCTATGAGGCCAAAGACAATTGAAGTGGAATCACCTTATCAGGTAAAATAAGCAATATCAATTATGTATTTAACTACAAAACTAAAAACAAAGTTGTATTTATAATAAATTTGTGAGGTACTTTTGGTTAAATCTCTTGAATCATCTAAATCTTTTTTTTTTTCTTTTCATAATGGTTTGACAGGAACTTTATGGAGTCCAATCAGATATATACAGTGATCTTCAGCAGTATCGAAAATGAGGTGACTATGTGACATGTAATGTTAGTTGTGGGTCTTGTGCAAACCTGAGAATATTTGTAGTTTGCATACATTTTTAAACTGTCACAAATGTGTATTTGGCATAAATAAGCTACAATAATTGATTTATACAGATTTTTTTTTTTTAATCCATGTGATTGGTCATGTGGCGCATATACAAACCATAAATATAAATATATTTTCATAGTTTGTGAAAAAGAAATGATTTTTCAAGAATTTGTAGTTTTTAATATCGCTGTAAAAGTTTTTTTTCATCTTTGTCATTTTTTTTTAAACCTTTGTAATGGAACTAGATCAGAATATAATTCCCTTGCTCTTTATGTAGAAATAAATGTTTGGTTTTGATTGTGTGGCCTTTGATTATTTCTTTGTCTGCTTTTATAGACAGCACAGAAAGGTGGATGAATCCACACTCAAACATGCACTTTTTTTTCTTTTTCTTTTTTTCCTCAAGTTGCTAAGGAAGTGGATGCAGTGTAGCAGACCTGTTTAGAAATCACATGACAGCAGTGAATCAGTTAAACAAAACGGAAAGGGTCCATGTAACGGTTTGCAGTTCTTTAAGACTTTCTGAATTTTAAATCCTGATATTTCTGTGTTCTTACGGCCATTTTCATTATTGTAGATTGCGTGATTGCTCTGTGTAAGTCAAGTGTGATAACAATAAAATGAAAATCAAGGAAATGAAACCAAACGGTGTTTAACTTTTCGCCTGGCACAGAGAGCAATTTAATTTAGCTTTTAGTTTAAGTGTGACCACTTCCAACGTCCACAAGAGTGCACTATTATCTCAGTGTGTTACATGTCACATTCTCGGATCTATCATTCACGGCGTATTTCGAAGCTCCTTTCAGTGCAGTTTACAGTAATGATGTATAATTCAGATTTGACGTCTCGTTTGTCTTTTAGAGAGCATTCTGAGATACTTGAGAAAATGTATTTTATCACTCATGCTGGACTAGCATCCAAGGCTATTGAAATTTAAGTGGATATTTCAGACAGCAGCTGTCAAACTGTTTATCAAACATTGTTTTGTGAAAATGATGGTTGTCTACTACAGCATAAACAACTTAAATCATGTTCTGACATAATTAGACTCGCGTAGCCAGACTGACTGAAGAACGCTGTGACTGACATAACAAACCAAATTACACAGAGCCAGAACTGTGAAGATAGCTTTGTGTTGATTTTCAAGCAGCCTAACAATTAATACCAGATAATAAATTGTTGACAACATCCTGTAGTCTGATAGTATTGTATAACAGTTTTAGATATTACAAACTGTTGCTCCAAAATGATAGTACTGAACTGAAATATAAAATTGATGGTAAAGAAATACCATTATCAGCGAGTTTCGGGACGCAAGAACGCACGAAGCTGCGTACGGTAGCAAGACGCGTCATTGTTTACGTACATGCGTAGAGTTGGGCCTAATGGTAAGTGTTTTCTACATCTTAACTCAGCTGTATGTGTGTTAAATCATTCAGCAGATTTTGTCTTCCACATGGCTGGTTTTCTCCCTCAGTTCTGCTGGATTTATGAAAAGGCAAATACAAACTAAACTTTGAGTTTAAGATTATTTTTACAATTACAGTTTGAAATCAGTGGCATGTTATCAGTGTATATTTCATGATTCTGTCTTAAAGCTAGGCTATTTGTTTGCGGGACACATGGACAAACAAAGAGAGAGTTCAGATGAAACTAGGTTAGGCTAATCTTTTAATAATCTTGCATCAGGTTTTTAAATAGGATTTCAAACACTTTCTTTTGCTTCATATGCACTATTTACCCAAAGCCTGGCATGCTTGAACTCCTCAGAAAGAAACAGCAGGAACATATTCAGAGAAAGAAACCAATTATTTTCTGAATTTGGACTGGTTTGTTTGCTGAAGTGTTTTTTCTCTCTCTCTCTCTCTCAATGTAAGAAAAAACTACTTGAGTGTTTACATGCTGTTTTGAGATTTTTATTCACATTTGAATGTGCAGTGTTAATATGTATCCCTGTTTTTCTTGCTTCATGTTTCCTTACTATTTGAAATATGTGGAGTACAAACTGTTCGTCTTCGTCTATAGTTTATGCTGTTGGAATGCATTGGGCAGGACAAATAGAGGAGGAAATAAAGGAGTGTGGCATCTATCCTGACCTTGGCAGCCAGTTATCAGCTTCAGGCTTATGTAGTTTGATCATTTATCAGACTATCAAAATACATTCCTTAACTGACAACAAGCACAACAAAGGGAGTTTCAGTCTCACAGGTCAACTTTAATGCCCTCCTTCATTTTTTTGGTCAATTTTCTGCTTGTTGATTCATCAGTGCAGTTATGAACCCTTACTCTGAATGCTTGTTCTAGTGACTTTTTGTGAGGTGTGTATTAATGTGGATGCTGGAATTATATATACATATAACATAAAGCAAAACAGAGACACTTGCACACTACAATAAACACAGACATACCATCGAGGGTTTGTTTGTTTTTTGTTTTTTTTTACAATTGTTTTTCTATACATATTCAATTAATTTTAAACTATTTTTTATGTAAACTATACATGTGTTGTATTTATATATCAATTTCATGAATAAGGACATCCCCAAATTGGCCTTTTGTCAAATTTAGCTCACCTTTGCAGACTTTCTTATGCTAGATATATTTGGGGTAAGTTTTTTTTAATTTTATTTTTATTATAGTTTTTATTTTATTATAGTTTTTTTTTTTTATGAAATTGATACTTTTTTCCACAAGGAGACATTAAAATGATCAAATAAAAAAAAAGTGACAGTAAAGACATTTATAATGTTTTGTTTTTTCAAGAAATTGATACTTTTTTCCACAAGGAGACATTGAAATGATTTTTTTTAAAGTAACAGTAAATACTTTTATAACGTATAATGTTACAATTCATATTGTTCATTTGAACTTTTTCTTATTCAAAGAATCCTGAAATAAAGTGTCACAGTTTCCACAAAAATATTAAGTAGCACAACAGTTTTCAACACTGATGACAATAAGAAATGTTTCTTGAGCACCAAATCAGCACATCAGAATGATATCTGAAGGATCACGTGACATTGAAGACTGGAGTAATGATGCTGAAAATTCAGCTTTACCATCACAGGAATAAATTGCAGTTTATTAATATTTCTTTATTACTGTATTTGATCAAATAAATGCAGCATTGGTGAGCATAAGAAACATTTAATGACATAAAACGTTTTACAGATTGTAGTGTATATTAGTCAGGACATCCCATAAATATAATAGATTTATATAATAATTTAATGATTTTTACTATACCCTCCACCTAAACCTAACCTTCACAGTAACCTTTTGACACTAAACAAACCACAATTTGGCTGATTTATAAGCCTTTAAGATCAGCTTTCAACATATCCCACAGTATTAGTGAAGACATTTTTAAGTATTTAATATAGCCGAGTATATACACACACACACATACACACTCTCTCTCTTTTTCCTTCTTGCAACTGGCTGGAATTACGAAATCATTCTGTGACCTTTTACTGAGCACACAAGCCTTACTTAGGTTAGAAAATTAAACCTTTGTGAAGCCCTCCCTGCATAACCCAACAGTGTTGATACTGAACTGCTATTAATTCCACTTTTTTTTTTAGTTTTTTAACTTTTGTTTTAGTTAAAGTAAATAGCTTCCAGACATTGAAGGCTATGTTGTCCACAATAACACGTATTTTCCTGAAACTATATTGCATGGGTAAACATGATGTAACCATTCCAGCCACATGATTTGTGTCCGCTGTGAACGTGTGATAATACCGTCTGCAATTTAGCAATGTGTACAGTTGGAGTTTTGTAAGGCAAGGCAAGTTTATTTATATAGCACATTTCATACACAGTGGTAATTCAAGGTGCTTTACATAAAAGGAAGTCAAATAGTCATTAAAAAATAATAATCACAACAATAAGAACAAGGAATTTAAAAACCAACATTCTCAAGCTTTGTTCAAACTCTTCCACACTAAGTGGAAAAACCTTCCAAAACACCTAACTATTCCACCATCACAGTACTTACTTCAGCCTTGTGTTTAAACTTTTAAAATTATATTATTGATTTAAGAAATTAAAAATAATAATAAATCACAATAATAAAAACAAAGTGATTTAAAAATTGATTTTAAAAGAATTTAAAACATTTAAGAATAGAAAATGATTATACATAGTGCAATCAGTTCGGACGTAGCACAGTGCTCATTCAACAAATGCACAGCTAAACAGATGAGTTTTGAGTCTGGATTTAAAAGTGGCTAATGTTTTAGCGCATCTGATCTCTTCTGGAAGCTGGTTCCAACTGCGGGCGGCATAATAGCTAAAAGCGGACTCCCCTTGTTTTGTGTAAACCCTTGGTATTTCTAACTGACTCGATCCTAATGATCTGAGTGGTCTGTTAGGTTTATATTCAGTGAGCATATCTCCAATGTATTTAGGTCCTAGGCCATTTAGAGATTTATAAACAAGTAAAAGTACTTTAAAATCAATCCTAAATGTAACTGAAAGACCGGTGTAATATGCTCAAATTTTCTGGTTCTAGTCAGAATCCTGGCAGCAGCGTTCTGGATGAGCTGCAGCTGTCTAATGGTCTTCTTCGGAAGGCCGGTGAGGAGACCATTACAATAATCCACCCTGCTGGTGGTGAAGGCATGAACAAGTTTCTCCAGGTCTTGACTGGAAACAAAATATCTAATTCTTGCAATGTTTTTGAGATGATAGTAAGCTGATTTAGTTACTGCTTTGACATGGCTACTAAAACTAAGGTCTGACTCCAGAAACACCCCAAGATTTTTGACTTGGTTTTTAGTTGATTGACCCCTAGAGTCAAGGTATGCATTCACCTTGATAACTTCATCTTTGTTTCCAAATGCAATGACTTCAATTTTCTCCTTATTTAACTGAAGAAAGTTCTGTGACATCCAACAGTTTATTTCATCAATGCATTGGCAGAGGGAGTCAATGGGGCTGTAGTCATTTGGAGATAAGGCTAGGTAAATCTGCGTATCATCAGCATAGCTGTGATAGGCAATTTGGTTCTTTCTCATTATTTGACTTAGTGGGAGCATATACAGGCTAAACAAGAGTGGTGCAAGAATTGAGCCTTGTGGGACTCTGCATGTCATGGATGTCCACTTAGACTTATGTTCTCCTATACTCGCATAATAACCTCTCCCTTCTAAGTATGACCTGAACCATTTGAGTGCCATCCGAGAAAGCCCAACCCAGTTTTCCAGTCTCTCAGTGTCAAACGCAGCACTAAGATCTAGTAGTACCAGAACTGATATTTTGCCTGAATCAGAATTGAAGCGAATATCATTTGTTATCTTAATGAGTGCTGTCTCTGTGCTATGATGTGCTCGGAAACCAGATTGAAAATTGTCCAGGTATCCATTTAAGTTTAAGTGGTTGTTCAGCTGATTAAAAACTACCTTTTCAATAATCTTACCTATGTACGGAAGATTTGATATTGGTCTATAGTTGTTCAGCATTGTGTTATCAAGATTGCGCTTTTTCAGAAGGGGCTTAACAACTGCAGTTTTCAGGGAGTTTGGAAAAGTCCCAGAAAGAAGTGAAGCATTCACCACTTCTAAGAGATCTGCTTCTAAACAGTGAAGCACACTTTTGAAAAAAGATGTGGGAAGTGTGTCAAGATAGCAGGTTGATGATTTAAGTTGCTGTACTATTTCTTTCAAAATTTTGCAATCAATTTCTTCAAAAACAGACATAGTCACTTCTTTTTGAAATTGTGGTCGAATCTGTGTGACCTGTGCAAAAGTAGATATGCCAATCTCCTTTCTGATATTATTGATCTTCTCAGAAAAGAAGGAAGCAAACTCATTGCATTTACTGTCGCAGAGCATTTCACTGGGAATCTGACTTGGGGGGTTTGTCAGTCTCTCCACAGTAGCAAAAAGAGTGCGAGAGTTGTTTAAGTTACTGTTTATAAGGTTTGAGAAGAAGGTCTGTCTAGCTGTGGCTAGTTCCACATTGAAAGCATGAAGGCTGTCTTTATAGATGCTATAGTGAATTTCAAGTTTTGTCTTCCGCCACATCCGCTCAGCTTTTCTGCATTGTCTTTTCATACTCTGAACTGCTGTTGATTTTCTCCATGGTGATTTTTGTAAACGTGAGGTCTAGTCGCACACGTGTTATTCATAAGAACTCTTATTGTGCAACTGTTTGAAACACACAGTTCTGAAAAATGCCAAATACTTCTCAGCAATCTGATGGTGTCAGGCTGAGTGAATGTGGTGCTGTAATTAGCTTCTGCCTTGTTATCTTCTTGCCCTCCTCATTGCTACAGTATGAGGCCTGATCGGCGCTGGGAGATTGGGTGCCCTGTCAAATCAAACAAACTCTCTCTGTGTTAGCGCTCGGGTGGCTGGTGTTGATAAAAAAAAAAAACGTCATGCTGATGGGAGAGGATTCGCATGAACCAACACCAGCAAAAAGTGCTAATTCATCTTCGTTGCTTTACCGATGAAGGACAAAACCATTTGGTGTAATTTTATGTAGCCTGAAAGCTGCATTGAATTTACTTTTGCATGAAATCATTTGCAATACCATTCAAAAGTTTGTGGAGTCAGTAAGATTTTCTTTACAAACTTATTTAGCAAGGATGCATTCAAATGCAAAAAGTCTGTTTCAAATAAATAGTTTTTTTTTCAAGAATGTTGAAAAGCTTATATGTGAAAAAATTTTACAGTTTACACAAAGATATTAAGAAGCACCTTGTTTCAACATTGATAATGATATGAAATGTTTCTTGTACACCAAACCATATTAGAATGACTTCTGAAGGATCATGTGACACTGAACAATGGACTAATGGTGGCTGAAAATTTAGCTTTGCCATCACACAGAAAAGTTACATTTTTCAATATATTAAAACAGAAATAGCAATCTGGTAGTAGGCAGCAGATGACATTGGGGGAGGGGCATTCTTAGTCTAGAAAGCATTTGACTGGACAAAATTCTGGGTAGTGCAGGATGAGTCATCAATATACCTTTTACTATAGTACACTATTTAAGTGGCTTCAAATCTACTTCTCAAAATGTTGTTTTTTTACCAGAATATATATATATATATATATATATATATATATATATATTTTTGTATTTTGTATTTTATTAAAATACAAATTTGATATATACAAATAATATACAAATATGATATACTGTATACACACACACACACACATAATAAAATATTACATTAGGCTATATATAGAGAGAAACAGAGAGAACGGAAAGTTCTTTTGGTAAATTTTAGTCATTAACCTTTTTATTTGCATTAAAATGACATATAAAAAAAGATGAGAGGAGCCAGAAGCTGACGTCTCCATAGCAAGTTTCATAACATGGGGTCAAGTGAAACTCTATCAAAGTTTCTGACCCACTTATGATTTTCCTGAGCCAGTGCTGGGAAATAGATTGGATAATTTGATTTTGACTTGGCCTGGTAATTTTCTGCCTCTGTAAGTGTGTGTATTTGTGGAGAGCACTACATTGTTCAGTGGCAGTGAGTAAAGGAGTGTTGTGTGACCAAAGTGCCAGTCAAAGTGAGCTGGGCGAATACGTGTCACATTGATGATCCTTGGCCTGAAAAAAAGTCAGTAACAGGGTCATCCTCTTATCTTGTCAGAACACTGGAGCTTAGCAAACTGACAGGGCCTAAGGGGCATATTCAAAGTGGTCTCTCATTTTCCTGCTTCGCTTTTATTGAAATTGTTTAAAGCATCCATGGTGTGCATCATGCAATGTTAGGACTTGTGAATCTCCAAAGTGAGTTCATAAAATCTGCATATTTGCACTTTTTATGATGCAGTTTTTGAGAAAAAGCACAAATGCATTGCTCTTATGCTTTTTTTGCTGTATACTATTTGAAGTGAGGTTCTTCAGCACACTGGATGGATCCGGCACCCTCCTTCATGGAGGGTATTAAGAGCTAGTCATAATGAGTGTCATTCACTGCCTCTGTTGCTCTGCATCATGGGGGCACATGAATGGCTCACCAGTGACTGGCCACAAATTAACCAGACAAGAAGCACAGGGAGCTGAACGGGTGGCTGTGCTCTGGTAAATATGGGATTAGAGAAGATTCAGGATATGACACAAAAGGGAAGGATGAGTGTCAGATGCAGTGGAAAAAAGAGCAATGGTTGGATTTAAAACTTCATCTGATTCTTGTTCAGCAGGCCATGATATCATGTCGTGAATGAATAGCTGAGGTTTTGTCATGACTCAGCATGGTGTCAATCCCAGAAACATGGCTTTCTTCAACATGTTGCACCAAGTCTTAAGCCTGTGTTGTATTTTTAAGAAGTTAAAGTTAGTTTATGCATTCATAGAACACATTATGAAGAAGTTCTGGCCTTGACTTTATAAGAACTCCAGAAGCACTATGGCAGAATGTTCTTGAGAGAATGGCTTTGACTGGTACAGGGCAAAAGCCTTAAGTGTTTTCTTCGGCCAAGGAAATCCTGGAAACTGTACAGTTTTTCCTGATAAGATGTTTCCTGGAACAGAATGCTGTGTTCACTGGAGTAAAGGAGGAACCTTGGTTCTGGTCATTACAAATATCTTCAGGTAACATATCTTTTTTTTTTAATGATTAAATTATACATTTCTTAGGGAGTTGGCTTGACTGATGACTCTGTCTTACATAATCCATTTTCCTGTGGTCCTGTGCAGCTTGTACAGTATTAAATGCCCACTTAAACATGTAAAGCATTTTAATTTTGTAAATAAATACAAAGGCTCATTTACATATTTACAAATCCAATTTCTTTTAGGTAAGGCTTCATGGCAATACCTCTTCTGTTTCCCTGAGTTTTCCTAGCTATTCTCAACAATTCCCAGAAGAATTCTCTCAAGGATACGAGGAAGGGTGTTGTATTTCCTCTTGTTCCTCTTATTGTACACAACCTAAGCAGATAAAAGTCAAACTATCCTCATTTGTACTGAGGCAAAAGACCATTTTGTAAACCATGTGAACCAAAAACTGATGGTCAGATTTTTATTTTTATTTTATTTTAAATAAGAATGAATGAATACATAAGAATCATACCATCTCTCATAATTCCTTTCTAGTGACAAATGGATAAGTATGCGAATAAATCTGTCCATTTCGCTCTTCCTTTACCATGTCATTGAATATATAAAGATTTTAATCTGTCTTTTACTTTCGGGAGAGAGTTCTGATTGCTGGTGGGAGTGTAATGATCCCATGTAATTAGTCTCACAATAAATTGCAATAACACGTTGCACAGCTGGGAGATGTAGCTTTGTTGCACTGAATAATCTCCTTCCCTGGAAATGAAATACGTAAGAGTGACTGCTGTTTTAACACTTCCTGAGAAATATTACCATCATAAGTTACTGACCATCACAACTAACATCATGTTCACATTCAAATTGGATTCACATGTTTCTGAACTCATCTGTCTTATTGGCTATGATAGATATCCTAACTAGTTCTATTGTTATGCAGTGCTGCATCTTTTAATTTGCATTTTGGGAAAACAGACCCAGCCTAAGGTTGTCTCCAAGAAAACTGCTTTATTTCCATTGGTCACTAGGACAGCAAATTTCCGTCATACCGCTGTGCACACCTGCTTGTGTATGTGTGTGTGTTTTGAATTTCATACAACCGGTACTAATAGCGTATCAATTCTAAACAAATTCTTAGTGCAGGATTACAGCTATTTCAGTCAGGTGAACCTGAAGGACACCTTTCATATCCCAGCTGCAAACAGGAGAGTTCAAACCCTCATCAGCAATGGAATTATAGATGGCAAAAAATCATCAGGACAATACAGCTTATTATTCCTCTTCATTAGCCTTTTCTCCATGAAAGGGGCATTTTAACCAAATTAGCATAATGTTATTGAAACGGATCTTTTTATTTTATACGGCGATTTAAATTCACATTATCCATTTGAACTTCAGAGGATGAGCAGCAAATTAAAACTGGATCAGTATGAAGGGAATTGATAGCTATCAAATCAAAGAGCTGTAAATAATTGTACTGTGTTATGTGGTCTTAAGTATCTCCACTTATCTCATTTGAGAGATCTTAACACCAGAGCTGTTTAGATCATTTTTATGGCTGTTGTTGAATTATCTGTTATAGATAGATAGCATAGTGATTTTCTTTTCAACAATGAAACTTTTATTTCATGTGTCCTAAATACTAATTCATACAGCAATGCTGTTGTTGTACTATAAAAATGAAATATTTGATGATCATGTTTGCCTTTTGCTATAGCAGGTTAGAAGAAGAGGAGCAGCAGGTCAATGAATGGATTGCTCTCATTTTCTCTCTCTGGCATTCAGACATGTTTTACTATCACCAGAGCTCCTAATGTAAACAGTCTCAACGTTTCCATGGAAGTGAGGGGTGGGATGAGAGTCAGAGCCACAGTCTGACTAACCCAACAAGCCCTGGCAAAGAGAAGGGATTAAGAAGATAACACGAGTTATAACAGAGTAAAGATTTAGGCTTGTTCTGACAGCTATGCAAATGTAACTTACTACTTAATAGATTAACTATAAAGAGTACTAAATTAAATACTTGGTGGCAAAAAAAAAAAAAAAAACATTTTAACCAAACAAACATATCTGAAAGTGAACATTTCCTGAAAATGTACTCATCTTATAGATGTAGATGAGTTTGTCTCTTCATTGGAATAGATTTGGAGAAATTTAGCATTACACCAGCCACCAGCTCACCAATGGAATCTCTGCAGTGAATGAATGCCGTCAGAATGAGAGTTTAAACAGACTAAAACATCACAATAATCCACACAACTCTATCAATTAATATCTTATGAAGTGAAAAGCTGCATGTTTGTAAAAACAAATCCATTGTTAAGGCATTTTAACTTTAAACCGTCATAAACCACTTCATAGTGAAAAAGTTAGTCCCCTGTTGTCCTCATCAAACTGATATATTTGTTTACAACGGTTTTGGACTGTTTTTGGTGTGTATCTGTGAACATTTCTCTCCTGATTCAAGCTAGTCACATTTTAATAGTGGAAGGAATATGGAGGATTTGTATTTAACAACAATTTGAAGTTCAATAGTGGATTTATTACAAACTCCCATTTTTTGTTTCACTGGAGTCATTTGGATTACTTGTGGATTATTGTGATGTTTGGATTCTCATTCTGACGGCACCCATTCACTTTTGAAGATCCATTTGTGAGCATGTGATATAACGCTAAATTTCTCCAAATCTGTTCCGATGAAGAAGCAAACTCATCATCTTGGTTGGCCTGAGGGTGACTACATTTTCAGCAAATTTTCATTTTTGGGTGAACTATTCCTTGCGGTATTGTCAGCTCAGTCTAACGGGGTAATCAGTTGTACAATATCATTTCACATCCTGTTCCTGCCTTGCACAGAAAACCTCACCCTATTGAAACGGAAGGCCAGTTTGTTTACATGTTGTCTAAGTATTTCCGTCATAAAAGCTTTGCACACAAGACAGCAATGTGGCCCACTACTGTGTTTGATATACAGCGTAGTAAAGCACAGAACAGCTTTATGTGGCAAAAAGGATTTGGGGATGAATGTCAATCATTGGTAGCTGCAAAGACTCTTTAAAAATGGCTATTTTATAGTTGAGTTTTTTTGTGTGACCTGTGGGGGATGTCTTAAAGGCATATTTGTGCCATTGAGTTAAAGTAATAACTGATTAAGATCACAGCTTATATTATTTGTCTAAACCAGCAACTTTATTTGATTAACGTTGGCTTAAATTACATGATTTTATGCTTAAATCTGAGCCAGTATCTTAAATTAGATGAGAAATTAGTTTAAATTGAGACTTGAATCTAATTAAGACTTCTAGTTTGAAACACTTCAAAATGCAGTGGTTATCTTTTCCGAGCATCTGTAGGCTACATCTTATCTTGGGAGCACAGTCAACTTTTCCAGCAGATCTGTACAAATCCTCTCTTCTTTGGCTGAACAAGACCTTCTTTAGGCAACATTATCTCACAGATAGTACCAACGGGGGGATCTCAAGTCTAGTCTCATGAAACAAAACACACATCAGAAACTCAGAGACCACATTTTTCTTTCTTGCTATGGCCCCTTTTCTCCCTGTTGATCAGATTCATATAACATCCCTAAAGGGGCACAACAAAAACTACACAAAAGGCAAAAACATGCTTTATGAACATAAAAAAGAGAGTTTTTAATGGTCACTATGTCCAGTCCCCAGTTTTTCTTACATACTAACTCTCATATATAATGCTGTCTATACCTTTAATATGTGGCATCATTAAAAATTATATAAGTATAATCATAAAAGTCACCATGGAAAACAAAATATACGTTTAGATGATCTGTGGGAGAAATCCTTTCCTCTGAACACTGTAAGCTCTCAGTTATTTTAATCATATTCATAAATGAATGTTTACTTTTTTCCTCAGGGGTGTTTTTCATCATTAAATGTTTGGATGCTCATGAAATAAATATGATGGAATCAGGAGTCAACTCCGGACAGAAAACGCTCAATCACCACCATAAATACATATTTAAAAAACAAGTTCTATCTATAAAACCAATTGGAAGAGTTGATCTGAATTACATTTAAAATAAAAATATCTTCTCTGCATATGCATGAATAACACTTGAATATTGTAAGCTTCACAGCAAACATAATAGGCTATAGGTTTATAGCCTACTTGTTGAGACAACTGAAGCTAAATAACAAAAAATCATATTGATTATATTACAATCCAATGCTGAAGAACAAAACCTTGCTTAAGTAAAAATATTCAGACTTTATTGAAATACGTGTCAAGGGAATACACACTTTGCCAGTCCTCAAAATAAAATACTGTGAATGAGATCATTAAAAGGTGATATGGAAAGGCTTTCATAAAACGTTCCCTTGGATGTGAATACAGCAAAGTGAGGGAATGATCAAATCCTTATTACAAAAACACCAGGATTATCAATGCAAACAAGCTGAAGTTGTCCAATTTATAAAAGTGCTGCTGACGGAAAACTCTCTTGAGAAACTTATGAAATTGCAACACTGCCGCTGTGCTTGAGGTGATTACAAATAAAGCCCATATCCTCCATGATAAGGCTGTTTGCCCACTAGAGAACCTCCCTCGTTGATCCACCGTCAGTTACAATTGTAATCATTCTCAGTGTCTTGTGTGCAATTTAAATGATTCTCCAGTTCCTGAACAACGGCTTCCCTTCCCATTTGATCGTTTCTCCTCTTTTCCATGATCAAATCCTCTAAACTCTGAAAGTCCAAAACGTGACTTTTCTTCTCTGACAGCTGCAGTTTCATCTTGTACGGCTGCTTCCCGATTCGTATCTCGCCTCCCGTTTTAAACTCGCGTTTGCCAAACCTGCACCAGGCAGCGAAGCATTCGGAGTTCTTCCAGCAAACGTCTCGCTCTTTCATCCCCACTTGTTCCATGGCATTCTGCACCACAACATCCGGGCTCAGCGC
Source organism: Acrossocheilus fasciatus (assembly GCA_036784905.1). Classification (NCBI taxonomy): domain Eukaryota; kingdom Metazoa; phylum Chordata; class Actinopteri; order Cypriniformes; family Cyprinidae; genus Acrossocheilus; species Acrossocheilus fasciatus. The sequence goes on from CM071953.1 coordinate 20,278,524, forward strand.
GCGAAACTTATACAGCTCGTTCACAATTCTGCCCCTTTTCCCTTGACTGGCATCGAAAAGAAATTCGCATTTAATCTCGTTTCTATGCAGATGAACCACCTGTAGGTCGCCGACGAATACTGCCCAGTGCGGGTACTGACCGATAGCCACAAACTCCACCAGGTCACCGGGTTTGCACTTATTCGCCAAGTTTTCGCACGACAGGGTTCCCACTTCACCGAACCTGCTATTCCTTTCGTATATACACTCGTCGCGATAATATACCGCGCTTTCTAACTCATTGCGGCAGTCGTAGTGTTTAACGTCTTCCTTTTCCGTCTCATCGATGTTCTCCTCTTGCTCGTCGTCATCCGCGGAGAAAATATAAGACACGCCGATCCGCGGAGCGTCGTCCTCTAGGTCGAACCCATTAGGGTCAGTCGTGGGTAATTCATTGTAATTCAAATGGGTGAGTTTCTCCACTTGATTCCCCATAACAGAAACTCGTGTGAACAGTTTCGCGTCCCACCTGTATAGGTCGCGGAGGGGAGATTTCAAAAACGCAAGACGTAATCCGGCTTTGGAGCCCAGTTCAGGTCTAAGTCCATGTCTTCTTTTTATCGGCGAATTGCTGTTTGGAATAACTGTGTGATATGCGTTTTGGCATATCATACAGCTATCCGAAGTGTTTGCCAGCCATTAGATACCGCTGAGTTTCAGTCTGCGTTCTGAACAGGTGCGTCTCACCTGCTCACTTCCTGCTGTGAGCCGCAGACAGGGGAAGCCCATCAGACACAGCGGTGAACCCACGGGGAGTCCTGCGGTAACGTCTCCAGGGAAGAAATGCACTTTTGATGAGTTATTTCCTCTCTCTCCAAGTAATGGATGGCGTCCACGGCTCTTTGAAGTTCTGGCAGAGGCAGCAACAGCGCTCTGTGTGAAATAGTAGCGCGCACGGTAATGTTTACACAAGGCACGGTCAGTTAAAGAGACAGTGCACATTTAGACTGGGAGCGGAATTATGTTGGTTCTGCCCAGTGAGCTAAATTCACTCACAGTCTAAAGTTTAAAGATTACCTTTCTGACTAATATTTTATAGTCTATATGTGCCTGCGTAAATTGTGAATCAGTTTTTATTGACAGTGTCACATATCTGAACTTTGAACTCATACATAGGCTATTGACATTTTCAGGCTTCATGATGATGCAATACTACAGAATGCAGATATACTACAAATCAGTTATTTAAAATCTTTTTTAATTATTGTACACAGGGCCTGTGTGAATTATATTGGCTAGAAGAATATGATTTGTACAATTAAGGTTAAGGCCTCCAAATAAGGTCTAAAGTTCAGCTGGTACATTATATATGATTCAACCACATTTGGAAACATCCAGTTAATGTGTGGTCACATTAGCGACACTTCTGGAAAATTTATGTATATTGGAGTAATGTTTAAAATAAAGGTACTCAGGTCACAAAGAAGTTGCTTTCGAACCAAGCCATTTTTGTCATTGTGAAGAATTTGTGTGACCAACATGAACCTATTGCATAATTTGTAAATTGTTTGCCCTGATGTGAAATTCCAGATCGAGCAGATTCCTACTGAATTGACTGTATTTCATCTATGAAAAAAATCAATGAACAGTGGTAAATGTGTCACCATTGGTACACTTTAATTATAGCAGCACCTTTTTGATTACTGTCTTTAATGGATGGTGCACCTTTAAAGAAATCTTTATTAATCACATTATTACAAACATTAAATCTATATTTAAAAACAATTAAATTAAAATAAATTAAATACACTGAACATTACATTTCTGACAGAATTTTTTTTAGTTTTTATATCAAAATATGATAAATATTTTATTTGAATATTATTCCTATTATTAAAATGTTTTTCTGCTTCAGATGCTAGCCTATATTTAATATTTCTTGAATGAAAATAAAAAAAACATGGACATGTTTCAGTTAATCGTACGTCTATTTCTGATTTCATAAACTGTACGCCTATGTCTGTTTTCATTCATGAAAAATGAAATGTGTAAATAAAGTGTAAATAAAATACCCTGAATAAAGTCCATTATTGTGTCCTTCACAATAAATACAGTGGCTCCCGGGAGGTACTTCAGCTTGTGGTATCCAGTCTGGGGCACGTGGGTCTGTAAACCATTGCAGTGTTTAGTCCTGTGCTGTGGATTGCCAAACACCTAGCCTCTGGCTGTCAGTCCATCACCCCCAGTGTAGGGGCTTCTCATGCCCAGAAGCGTGCCTCAGCTCTTAATTACCTAACGTAACAGCTGGTCAGCGAGTCTGCCGTGTATTTGCTCACTCCAGTGCGAGGATATCTGGCTGTTGCCGTGAGGCATATCAGTTAAAAAAAACCAAGCATCCATCTCCCATCACCACATCAAAATAAATACAGCCTCCTGACAGCCTCTTCAGGCCAGACACACCTGATCCCCCAATATTTAAGTATTAATATTAAAACTCATTAGCATAATGTGCTTAATACCTTTTGAATGGTGTACACTTTTGTCAAGTCAAGTCACCTAGTGCTTTACTATACAGATTGTTTCAAAGCAGCTTCAAAAGGAAAATAAGCGAATCAATGATGCAAACTCTTTTCAAATATGAGACAAATCCAAATTCTGCTGTAAAGCAGCTCTAACAAGACAATAGTGTCATTATTCAGCTCCAGTCAGTTCAGTGTTGGTTCGTAAATAGGCTTTCAGTGAACAATTTTTTAGCATAAAATCATTTGAATAATTTTTTAATACATAATATTTTTTTAATAAACATTGTTCCACTATAAAAAAAAAATGTTTGTGCAATGGAAAGGTTCTATAGATGTTAAGGGTTCTTCATGGAACCATCAGTGCCAATGAAGAACCATTATGTGCCAAAAATGTTTTTAACATTTTTTTTTGTGAATAACGAATGATACCGCTTTATGATTCAGCGATCAGTCCTCAGAGTGACATTTTCACTGAAAGCTTATATGTTCTAAAGATCCACACACCCCGCATCTCTATCCTGGTGTGTAAACAGAGGCATTTCAACTACCTGACATTTCAGTATTGGCCTGACACGACCACGGGAATTCCTCTGAGTGTTTGGACTCTACAAAGATCATTTTTTTAAAGTTTCCTTCACCCCGAGAGCCTGTACTCTGGCCATTTTGAATGCCAAGACACCTTGTGTCAGTATGCCTGTGACACTGTATGAAGCTGTCTGCCACCATTGAAGATATAAAGATAAACAGCGTTGCCTTCGCACTGACTCGCTCAGTGAAAGAACTCATTATTTAGTTTCCTCAACTGTTAAAAAAAAAAGACGTCTGGAACACAACACCACCGAGAGTAAACAAAATAGGGTGAAAGTGCCACTCTAGTGGGAATGCGTCTATGTTTTTGTTTCCAGTGGCTATGCACTGGTTACATCAGAAGAATTTTAAGCAGCTAATAGTAAGCCCCTTAAGACCCCTCTTTCTCTCTCTAGGTTTCCAAAGGCAACTGCGCTCCATCAAAGATGTATTATTGCTGAAGGTGCACGGCATGTGTCTGTTTGTGTCACACCGATGAAGCGTACCATGAAGCCTGGACTGGCTGAAGAGAGAAGAATAAAAAGAAGATCATCAGGTGACCAAAAAAAAAAAAAAAATGAAAATGACAGACTCGTCAATAGTATTGAATGCAACTCTGTTATTGCAGATTCTTCCATTTTACCATAGTTGCTCTGATATTTGATTTTCTTTAATGAATTGTCCCATAGTACATTGTGGGTTTGCTGAAAAAATCAGGAAACCGCTTATAGGTAGTTTAGTTATCAATAATATTCAGTACAGTGAAACATACATGTTTCTATTCATAATAGCATGAGTAATGAGTATTAGGACTTACTTTATTCCAATAAGTATCATTTGAGCTGCACTGACCTCTAGAGGAACATGACATTTTAACCAAAATATTATTCTCATCTCACAAAAAAAAAAAATATGCCAGTAGGCCTAAATAGTGTTCTGTAGGCCAGGGGTCTGTGAAAGGGAGTCCTTGAAAATTTTATTTATTTGTTTGTTTGTTTATTAGGGCTGTCACAGTTATTTATTATGTTTACATTATTTCATTTTGGGAATGATTTTTTGATTTAGTTCTCTTTTTCCAAATATTTTTTAAAAATAAATATTTTCTAAATAATATTTTTATATCAGTATAATGGCAATGTACAAGCCATTTTTTTTTTTTTTTTCATTTTGGAAACAATTATTTGATGTATTTGTCTTACATTTGCACACAATACAAATGGATTTTTACACACAAAAATATATAGCTGCTTTAATATTTATCAACGGCTATAGACAATATAATACTGTACAAAAAAGCATTTTTTTTTTTATTTCAAGAGTTTTCTTAGATGTTCTCTTTCTTGCATTTGTAAACACTGTAAAATACCAATACCAGACTGCTGATTACATTACATTACATGGTTTGTTTGCTCTGAACTTCGAAGAAGAAATTTTAGTATTTGCTGTTTGGTGATGGTGATTAGAACTTTTGCCATGACTTTGAAAGTAGAACATCCTCTCCAGGCCATATCAGAAAAAAGGCCGTAAGAAGTAGGTCATTCAGATCTGACACAACATGACCCAATTTGCTATCTCACTATTTGTTATGTTCCCTTAAATTTCTGCATGAGCGGAGCAAACTATGTAATATATCACTGTCATGCTGATCTTTTAGAGGTCAGCTTGCGATTCCTAATGGACATATTGCATTTTGCATTGCAACGCCATCAGTGGCACCACTTAATATGATGATAATGTAGAGCAACATACACAAGCACTTGTTGCTTCTACCCAAATCAGGGTAAAAATGCAAATGTATTACCAAATATATTTCTCTTGTGCTGTAGAGAAGGGCTCTTGTTTTATGGTGCTCTGTTTGGGAAATGATGCAGTGTGTTGTAGCGTTTGAGGAGGATCACAAAGGAATCCATTATGGGAACCAAAAGATGAAAGTGCTCTTCAAAATGCATCAGACATTGTGCCTTAATATATCTAAAATGTGCCTATTTCTATTAGGACTACTTTTTGCTCTTCTCATGATGCACACCAAACAGAAATTTATAATGAATAGGCGCTGTTTGGTTAGTGTCAATTACTTTAATGTGTTGATAGAACATGCAGGAGTAACACACATGTAAACACAATGCAGCCCTGTATATGTAGAATAAGAATAAGAAATTAGGTGTATCTAAGCCATAAAATAATAATAATTTTAAAAAATCTAAAATAATTGTATTAATTTATAGCCTATTATTGTATTAAAAATTATTTTACTTTTATAGTCATAAAATATTTGATGGCTTTTTTTTTTTTTTTTTTGGATAATGTAAAGGTCATATCCTTCCATGTCTTGATGTGACTGTTATTTACCCTTCATTAACTCCTGCAGTGATAAGCAGTGTTAATCAGTAAGGATGGTCTCCTGAGGCACAGGCGTTTTTAGTATGAGATAATTAACAAATGCACAACAGACTCACAGTAAATCATGTGGATGCTGTAGAACAGAGCCAATCTCACGCTGCTGAGATATGTGAAGTAGTCTGCAGGCTTTAAATGTGCTATGAGCTCTTCTGATAGGTTACTTATCAAGATTTCTACCAAGAAACAGTTATTTCTATAAAGGGCAGCTCTGGAGAATTTAAGGTCCCAACAAGGCAATACAGCATTGTCATTATTTTGAAATAAAAACATTTTTGAAAATTGTGTGTATATGGATGTTAGGTGACAAGTAAATATTTATTCATCTATGTATATTATTTGTTTATTTATTTATTAATTTACACCAGCCTTTAAAAAATTATGGCAGGCAATTATCATTGTTTTATCATTTATTATTTATTTATAAATATTATTATTTTATTTATTTGAATTGCATTTATTTATTTTCTTTCTTGATTGCTTGTTCTAGAACAGAATACTAAATTCACTCTCTGATCTTATATATTGCCTGCTGTAATCTTTTCAAAGGGTGTTGTGGTAGAAGTTCAAAGGAATTACTCAAGCTATTCATTTCAAGCCCTACAATGGGTAGGGAGGAGCAAAAATTTGTTTACCACAAATTTCTTAACCTGACGTTCTAGTTTTCCATCATTTTGTTTCAGGAAATTCAGGGGTTGGTGCCTTGATGTTGATGCTAAAAAGTAAAGTAATTCCAACAAAATCCTAATACATTATTGCATTTGGCGGGTGATTTTATCCAAAGTAACTTACATTCAGGGTATTACATTATCAATGTGTGCCTTCTCTAAAAATCAAACACAAGAGAGAGGGGTCCAGTTTAGGAAGTTTAGTGCACAAAAGTAAATAAATAAATAAAAATAAAAACAGGTGGCTATTTTTGCCTTAGGCTATTTTGTTAGTTTGCTATTTCAGGTTAAACTGTCACTAAAATTTCTGTTTTTCTTCAACACATCCCTGTATTTTTCACCCCGCGTGCTTAGAAAATAATTATTTTAAAAAAGATTTCTGAAAGTAGATATGATTGTATATATAAATAAATTTTTCTGTTTGATCAAATGTGGATACAGTTGGCTTGTACAACATGTTATCTTACGGGACAAGAAAACATTTGTTTTTGAAGTCGTTTAACATTTTAGCTTACAGCATGAGAAACAGATGACAGCACAGGTGCAATTATTGCGTAATACCTCTCAAGGCACAAACACCTCAGTACAGGGAACTAACACTAGATGGCGCTGTTGATCGAGCCTCAGTAGTTCTTCACACTAATAATCTAATCAGCAAAATTGTAAAAACTGTTTAGATTATTTAATAATAGATTATACAGATATGGATTGAGACTGTGATTTAATTAAGATTTTTATTTGCTTAATTCGTTTTTCTCCCTACATTACTGATTATTACAACAGTTTATTTGCAGATGCTTACGCAACTTCAAACGGTTAGCGTGCAATCCTAGTGTAGGACACTAAATTAGCAAAACTACGTTCAGACAATACCCTCATCACTCGGTGTTGTCTAATTTATAACTGCGTATGTTTGGCTTCAAAGCCTTCAGCTGTTATGTCTCCTCATCCTGAGCCTTCATCATCCCGATGTTTAGTAACGACTGCTGTAGTAACACAATGCTGGCTTTGGGAGGGCTTAGTTTAGAAACGGGGGTCTTTCCGAGTACACGGCTTACTCTTAGAATAGCATTTGGGCACCAGTGGTGTTGTTTACAGCCTCAGTAAACATACACACGTGGTGGAGCATGGAGCTTTCAGACACGCTATGCAGACAGTGAAGAAACTTGTGTTGTGGAAAAACAGAGGGGGCGAGGGCGTACCATGAGGAGGTGTTAGCGGGACTAGCTCCAGTTCTGACAGAGAAGAGAGATTTCTATTTTTAGGGAGACTGGAATGTACACCGAGGCCTCTCGAAGGATTTATGAACAACAAATAACATACTGCGGTCACCCCAGTCTCTATAAACATCCACCTGCCAAACTCAGAAAGTGAACACCTTTCAGAAGTGAACTGATTTTGAGAACAGAGGGACGAGTTTGAGTTCTGTTTGAGGTTTGATGATACATAGATATTTACAGGACCATCTAGAATGTGCTTCAAATCAGCTGAGACAAGGTAAGGCAAGATATGGCTGACAAACCAGGTCTCCGAGCAGATGCTTTGACTGTAGGCACAACAACACCTGTGTAGATTGTATAGAACAGCATAGCATGTGTTTGTCATGATATGTCAGTCTTCAGGCAAACTGGACAACTCTAGTCTTGAGAGATTAATATGATTGTGTGGTGAACATGCAGAATTGTTAAACAAGTATGATATTTGTCTGGCTATAAAATATGGTGACGAGAGACCTTTTTTCCATCTTCTTTTATCTTCTATTCAGTAGGTATCTTAATATGTGAAAATGCTGAATAAATCATGCATACTTGATACTTTTGAAAATATTCACTGAATAATATGAGTTTCACAGATGCAGCTTCACACTAATGTTTAAGCATGTCATTGTGTTCAGTCAGAAAGATATGAATGATTGTTTATTATTTATTCAAAGCATTCATTTTTATAAACATACTTGTATATACAGGTGCATCTCAATAAATTAGAATGTCGTGGAAAAGTTCATTTATTTCAGTAATTCAACTCAAATTGTGAAACTTGTGTATTAAATTCAATGCACACAGACTGACGTAGTTTAAGTCTTTGGTTCTTTTAATTGTGATCATTTTGGCTCACATTTAACAAAAACCCACTAATTCACTATCTCAACAAATTAAAATACTTCATAAGATCAATAAAAAATAAAAACATTTTGAGTGAATTGTTGGCCTTCTGGAAAGTATGTTCATTTACTGTATATGTACTCAATACTTGGTAGGGGCTCCTTTTGCTTTAATTACTGCCTCAATTTGGCGTGGCATGGAGGTGATCAGTTTGTGGCACTGCTGAGGTGGTATGGAAGCCCAGGTTTCTTTGACAGTGGCCTTCAGCTCATCTGCATTTTCTGGTCTCGTTTCTCATTTTCCTCTTGAGAATACGCCATAGATTCTCTCTGGGGTTCAGGTCTGGTGAGTTTGCTGGCCAGTCAAGCACACCAACACCATGGCCATTTAACCAACTTTTGGTGCTTTTGGCAGTGTGGGCAGGTGCCAAATCCTGCTGGAAAATGAAATCAGCAGAAGGAAGCATGAAGTGCTCCAAAATTTCTTGGTAAACGGGTGCAGTGACTTTGTGGTTTTCAAAAAACACAATGGACCAACACCAGCAGATGACATTGCACCCCAAATCATCACAGACTGTGGAAAATTAACACTGGACTTCAAGCTATGAGCTTCTCCACCCTTCCTCCAGACCTGGGTTTCCAAATGAAATACAAAACTCTCATCTGAAAAGAGGACTTTGGATCACTGGGCAACAGTCCAGTTCTTCTCCTTAGCCCAGGTAAGACGCCTCTGACGTTGTCTGTGGTTCAGGAGTGGCTTAACAAGAGGAATACGACGACTGTAGCCAAATTCCTTGACACGTCTGTGTGTGGTGGCTCTTGATGCCTTGACCCCAGCCTCAGTCCATTCCTTGTGAAGTTCACCCAAATTCTTGAATCGATTTTGCTTGACAGTCCTCATAAGGCTGCGGTTTTCTCGGTTGGTTGTGCATCTTTTTCTTCCACACTTTTTCCTTCCACTCAACTTTCTGTTAACATGCTTGGATACAGCACTCTGTGAACAGCCAGCTTCTTTGGCAATGAATGTTTGTGGCTTACTCTCCTTGTGGAGGGCATCAATGATTGTCTTCTGGACAACTGTCAGATCAGCAGTCTTCCCCATGATTGTATAGCCTAGTGAACCAAACTGAGAGACCATTTTGAAGGCTCAGGAAACCTTTGCAGGTGTTTTGAGTTGATTAGCTGATTGGCATGTCACCATATTCTAATTTGTTGAGATAGTGAATTGGTGGGTTTTTGTTAAATGTGAGCCAAAATCATCACAATTAAAAGAACCAAAGACTTAAACTACTTCAGTCTGTGTGTATTGAATTTATTTAATACACGAGTTTCACAATTTGAGTTGAATTATTGAAATAAATGAACTTTTCCACGACATTCTAATTTATTGAGATGCACCTATATAAAGAGTTCAAAAGCCTCTAAGTGCTGTCTGAAATTTTCATCTAAAATTTGAATTTTTATCAGGCTCCTATGTTTAGGTTCAGTAATTTTACTTTTAATGGCAATGTGTAGGTCATTTTCTATGCAAATAAAGTGAAATAACTGAACATAAATATAGGACAGTGATTAAAAATGCTCATTTTAGAAAAAAATTCCAGACGGCACTTAGAGGCTTTTGCATTTGAACTCTTCATATGTACACTGAACAAAATTATAAGCAAAACACTTTTTTGTTTTTGCCCCCATTTTTCATGAGCTGAACTCAAAGCTGAACTCAAAGTCATCTTCCATCGCACTCTCTCCTGTTGCGGTCTCTGATATTGAAATTAGCTGATAATTAATAAAATGCAGCGCATATCTATTGCTTTCATTGACGTGAACTCCGTTAAATTTGCATATAGCGCGGGAATTGAAGAACGGATTTATATTTTTGAGGGAGCGTGCAATTGGCATGCTGACTGCAGGAATGTCCACCAGAGCTGCTGCCTGTGAATTGAATGTTCATTTCTCTACTATAAGCCGTCTCCATAGACGTTTCAGAGAATTTGGCAGTACATCCAACCGGCCTCACAACCGCAGACCACGTGTAACCACACCAGCCCAGGACCTCCACATCCAGCATCTTCACCTCCAAGATCGTCTGCGACCAGCCACCCGGACAGCTGCTGCAACAATCGGTTTGCATAACCAAAGAATTTCTGCACAAACTGTCAGAAACCGTCTCAGGGAAGCTTATCTGCATGCTTGTCGTCCTCATCGGGGTCTCGACCTGACTGCAGTTCGTCGTTGTAACCGACTTGAGTGCGCAAATGCTCACATTCGATGGCGTCTGGCACTTTGGAGAGGTGTTCTCTTCATGGACGAATCCCGGTTTTCACTGTACAGGGCAGATGGCAGACAGCGTGTATAGCGTCGTGTGGGTGAGCGGTTTGCTGATGTCAACATTGTGGATCGAGTGGCCCATGGTGGCGGGCGGGTTATGGTATGGGCAGACGTATGTTATGGACAACGAACACAGTTGCATTTTATTAATGGCATTTTGAATGCACAGAGATACAGTGACGAGATCCTGAGGCCCATTGTTGAGCCATTCATCCACGACCATAACCTCATGTTGCAGCATGATAATGCACGGCCCCATGTTGCAAGAATCTGTACACAATTCCTGGAAGCTGAAAACATCCCAGTTCTTGCATGGCCAGCATACTCACCGGACATGTCACCTATTGAGCATGTTTGGGATGCTCTGGATCGGCGTATACGACAGCGTGTTCCAGTTCCTGCCAATATCCAGTAACTTCGCACAGCCATTGAAGGAGTGAACCAACATTCCACAAGCCACAATCAACAACCTGATCAACTCTATGTGAAGGAAATGTGTTGCACTGTGTGGGGCAAATGGTGGTCACACCAGATACTGACTGGTTTTCGGACCCCCCAATACAGTAAAACTGCACATTTTAGAGTGGCCTTTTATTGTGGCCCGCCTAAGGCACACCTGTGCAATAATCATGCTGTCTAATCAGCATCTTGATATGCCACACCTGTGAGGTGGATGGAGTATCTCGGCTAAGGAGAAGTGCTCACTAACACAGATTTAGACAGATTTGTGAACAATATTTGAGAGAAATAGGCCTTTTGTGTACATAGAAAAAGTCTTAGATCTTTGAGTTCAGCTCATGAAAAATGGGGGCAAAAACAAAAGTGTTGCGTTTATAATTTTGTTCAGTGTATATACATTATACATACATACAGGCACACACACAAACTGCATGTTTACTGTAGAATACTGTATGTAATTTATTATATAATAAAGGGCTTCCAATGGAATACATGAATAGACAAAATGTGTATCCTGAATGTTAGATAAAAGCTAAAAGATGTAAATATCGCCTCATTTTCAAAATCATTCGGTTTTTAAAAATGAAATAGTAATATGAAATGCATCTAAACTGCTGCAATTATAGTTTTCATGTACACAAAGAAAAATATCTTCTGCAATTGTGGCAACAAGTATCCAAAGTACAGAAAATGTTATGAAAACCTCCATTTTTTTTCACAGCTTAGATGAGCCAATATCAGAAGTCTTGCATTTTAAAGACAAAATCCTGACTTCCACTCTCCTACTGGAGCTGAATACCTTAAGGAAAGACAGAATTCTCACAGATGTTTTGCTTTGCTCTGAGGGAAAAGAGATCCCATGTCACCGCAATATTCTGGTGTCCAGCAGCCCTTACTTCTACGCTATGTTTTGCAGCAGCTTCCTGGAGACCCAGAAGCCCCGGATAAACCTCCAAGGTGTTACTTATGACATCCTTACAAGTATGGTGGAGTATGTTTACACTGGGTCCATCAGCATCACCATGGAGCTGGTTCTCCCTCTGATGCAAGCCGCCTCAATGCTTCAGTACGGAAGACTTTTTGAGGCCTGCTCCACCTTCCTGCAGGCCCAGCTCAGTCCAGACAACTGCCTGAGCATGATCCGGCTCTCAGAAATCCTGCACTGCTCAAGCTTGAGGGAAAAAGCAAGAGAGCTGGCCGTGAAGAGCTTCTCAGATGTGGTTGTCTCCGAAGACTTCTGTGAACTCTCGTTACCCGAATTAGTGAGCTACTTGGAAGACGACAGACTTTGCGTTGAAGAGGAGCAAGTATTTGAGACTCTTCTAGCTTGGATCCATCACGACCCGTTCTCCAGACGTGGCACCATCCATGACTTGTTCCGTCGTGTGAGACTAAGACATGTCCACCCTTCATATCTTTTCCAGTTTATTGCTAACGACCCTCTAGTCCAATCATCATCTTTATGCACAGAAATTATCGAATCTGTTCGTCGTCTTCTCTTTTCTGTTGGCACTTATTGCCCTGGCGATCTTGAGCCCATGTGGGCCGCGCCGCGGCGTCAAAACTGCAAGGAGGCTCTTGTAGTAATAGGAGGACGTAAGAATGGCGAGCGGACATCTCGTGAGGCGCTACTCTACGATGAGCAAACTCACTGCTGGCAGTGGCTCGCAAAAGTCCCTTTGCGGCTCTACCGACCTGCTTATGTCTGCATGCACAGTATCCTTTACGTTCTGGGTGGCTTAATCATGAGAGCAGGAGGCCAGTGTACACCTAGCAACACCGTTTACACGCTTTCTCTCAAAACAAACCAATGGAGAATTGGAGAACCCATGCTGACGCCTCGATACTCCCATCAGAGCTCCACCTACCTACATTTCATTTTCATACTGGGTGGATTGACGGCTGATGGACAGCTGTCCAATGAGGTAGAGCGATACGACACCATGTTCAACCAATGGGAGACCATGGCACCTGTGCCCACCGCAGTTCTGCACCCAGCTGTAGCTGCGCATAACCAGAGAATATATCTGTTCGGAGGAGAAGACGCCTCGCAGAAACCAGTTCGAATGATTCAGGTTTGATATTTCAGGGTTATTTTGGATGTTTAATTGTAGAGAGCGCAAATTTTAATGATTTTGAAGTGGTAAAAGATGTTTGTTCTTGATAGGTGTACCACATAGGAAGGAATCTGTGGTGTAGGATGGAAACAAGGACGGTGAAGAACGTCTGTGCACCAGCTGCAGTGATTGATGATAAAATCTACATTGTAGGCGGTAAGGAGTTTTTTTTGTTTTTTTTGTGGTATTGTAAAACTAGCGTTCCTGTGCATTGGTCTTAAAGTCAACGTGAAATCAAAATTCTTTGTTGACTGTTGAAGTGATTATTATAAATTATCCATGCAAATCAATCAGTTATTTTAAATTGTAGTAATATTTGTTAAAATTACTGTTTTTATTGTATTTTGATCAAATGATTACAGTCTTGGTGAGCATAAGAGACAGAAAAAATGTAAAATATTCCAATCTTCTGACTATTAGTATATGTCAAAATAGGAAAGAAAAAACAATTGCAATTTCCATTTCATGCCAACTCCTTTTTTTTTGTTTCAACAGGCTATACTAGAAGAATGGTAGCCTATAATGTTAAAACCAACAGGTTTGAAAAATGTGAAAATATGAAGGCCAGGAAGATGCATCACTCTGCTACTGTGGTCAATGACAAGATCTATGTCACGGGGGGCCGTTTCATTAACAGCGACGAGAGTGTGGAAGATTCAGACAGCTTTGACTGCTACGACCCAACGACAGACTCATGGGTGTCAATGGGAACACTGCCATTCAAGCTATTTGACCATGGCTCAGTACCTCTGGTCTATCTCTCTGATAAGTTTCTGCCTACATGAATGTATTTATGTGACGATGTAGCTTAGTCACTTCATTCAGGTTTATAAATGTCTGTCTCTTGCTAACCTGTATTTGACAGATCCTACTGAGGAAAAATATAGAGTAAAAATACAAAGCATATTACGGTAGCAAAGTAATGAGACGCACATATTTTTCAAAGGTCTCTAAATGGGTTTGCACATGTTGATTTTTGAGTGAATTATTAGTAAAATAACTAGTAATAGTTATTAAAATAGCTGAAATTAAGCTCAAATCATATAACAGATACAAGTATGATACTTTTTAACTTGATTTTCAAGTATCTTTTAGATCATCTGATCTATTAAATAATATTAGTGTTTTACTACAAAATACAAGATACCTTTAAATCTGTTCAGTATTATTTTGCACTTGACACTGTATAGTTGCACATTGTAAGTTTACATGAGTACTTTTATGTAAATACATTCCTTCATTTTGTAAACTGATTTTTTTATTCATGTTTTTTTTCCCTCCAAGTGGTTACATCCTGTTGAAAATGAGTTTAATTGAACAATTATGTTTATCATTAAATGCTTCATAAAAGTTAATAATGCTTTTGTGTGTTATTTTTAAGTAGCCTTATATGGCTGTTTAAATTGCATAGTTCATCCAAAAAAATAAACTAAAAAACACACTGTAATCATTTGCTCAGTCTCATGTAGATCCAAACCTGCTGACTTACTTTCTTGTGGAACACAATAGAAAATACTATAAAAGAAAAATTGGATCACACTAAATTAAACTTCTTTTATTTTTCAACTGTGCTGTCAAACAATGAATTGCATCCAAAATAAAAGTTTTTGTTTACATAATATATGTGTGTGTGTGTACTGTGTATATTTATTATATATATATATATATATATAAATACACACACATGCATGTATATATTTAAGAAAAATATGTTTCATTTGTATATTAAATATATTATTTAATATAAATATATATTAAATATATTCATGTAAATATTTAAAAAATATATATACTGTATGTGTGTGTATTTATATATACAGTACATAAATATACACAGTACACATATATATTACATAAAAACGTTTATTTTGGATGCAATTGATCGCGATTGGTCGTTTGACAGCACTCATTTCCACAGAAGAAAGAACCTCACAAGGGTAATAGACATCATATTGAATTCAGCATGGAAAGGATTGTGAAGGATTGTCTTTTCAATGGCACACACTGTATAAAAGTCCTAGATCGTAATTTTCTAAAAGGCATTTTGTCAGCTGAACAATCTATTTCTCAGAGACTTGCTTTCATTTTGGTCAAAAATTGGGTTTATTAAATGATGATAGAATTCAAGAAGTAAAAACAACATCCTTGTATAACACCATTTCTGTTTATTTGATCCTTTAAATGTATTATCTCTCTTCTATTTGAAATGAAATGCATTCTTATAAATTGTTACATAGCTCTGCTGTGATGCATCATCCTACATGCAGTACCTAGATCACCGAAGATGAATCATTTGACATGCCACAGGAGGTGTGAAGCAGATGTGTGAGAGATATGTGTGTCTGAGTATGAGTGTTACTGCCCTGTCTTGAGTTTTACATGCCTTCCTGTCGCTAACAGGTGTAAACATGCCCAGACATGAAACTGCGAATCACAAAAGAGGTTCTGATGAGCCATTAAGAGACTTGCTACTGTCTCTTCTTATAGTGTGAATTCAGTGCTGGTATAAATTCACAAGTTATACAAGTTCTTTGAACTTTGACATTAAGGACGATAAAAAGCTGAACAACAATATTTGTGTTATGATTACTCAGTACAAAATGAGACCTATGCTGCATGTGCTCTTTGAGGTTTACATTGATTATACTAAGTCAAACTTATTCATATCTGAACATGTTGTGCTGAGTGATGGGCTTCAGTCCAGGCTATAGGTGATCTGATGTTATTTTGGGAAACAAACAAGGGAGAACATTACACCAACAGAATCATGTGGCTGGCCCAGATCGCAGATTTGGTTGGTCCAGGATGTAAATTGAAACATTTCACAGAGTGAACCTGAGGGAATGATGAAATCAGTGTAAGAGCAACAGCAACAGGTGTGTTAGTGAGCATGTGTGCGCGTCTGCTGACATGAACGCAAAACAAAAACCCTTCTAGACATTTCCATCTACATCGTTACATGATTTACTTGTTTTGCTCTTGTTCACAGACAAATGTTGAGCTTTTCTTAGCTTTAAATCATCAAATGGAAATTGTTGTAATATCCTACATGTCTAGGAAATCCCCTCATAGCACTTGTCCCTGAGCTGAGAGCCAAACAGTGAACATGGCTTGGGAAAAGATATTTTAAGAGAAGAACAAATGTCACGTTGTTGAATGTATTTGCCTTGCAATTGAGGCAAATGCCTTCCTGATGTGCAGTTAAACCTTTGGAATGAAAAGCTAATGAAATGGGTCTCAAGTCACAATATTACTAAAACATTTCAAACATCTTTCTTTTAGAAAGTTTAGACTACCGTAACATCATTTATATTGGATATCTTCCTAAATGTTGTGCTTCTTAATGTTTCCAGAATTAAACAATGACGCTATTCTACCACTATTCCTCCTTCTGAATAAAAGTTGGTAAATTGATAAATAAAAAATGTAAACTGCCTGAGTGTATGTGTGTTTTCTATTTAAAGATTTTTAAGATGTAATAAGAAAATGTTTTTCATTCTTAAGTCACATGATCCTACAGAAATCATTCTAATATGCTGATTTGTTGCTCAAGAAACATATGTTATTATTATCAAAGTTGAAAACAGCTGTACTGCTTGATCTTGTTTTTTTTTGGAACCATGATACATTTTTTCATGATTTTTTGAAAAATAAAAAGTAAAAAAAAAAACATGTTTGAAATGATAAACCTTTTGTAATTTTACTTTTGATCAGTTTAATGCACTGTTGCTGAATTAATGTAATAATTTCTTTCCAAAAAATATTACTGATCCTGAACCTCTAAATGTAGAATATTTTTATAATTGAAATAATTTATTCCATGGAAATTATAACACACAATAAATATTTAATTTATAAATAAACACTTCTAAATTGAAATATCCTTACTGGGAACAGATTACTTCTTGGAAAATATAAAGCAAAGGTGAAGCAACACGGTTCACTGTATGAATGTCACTACAGTCACACTCTGTGCATGTGCTTATGCATCTTGTCATGTGCTTCTGCTGATGCATGTTTCAGTTGCCACTTGGTGAGGGATCTGTGACCTTCTGTATCTTCTACAGTCAACCAGACAGGCAAGGGGCAGTAGAGAGACACTAGTTCTGGAGCCTTCACTCCACTTTAAACACAGTATGCAGAATAGTTTACAGCACCCAGCCAAGTCAGGTTACATCAGCACTATAGTGAGGAGATGAGGAGATAAATTGTTAAGAAATGTTTTCCTGTAACCTTTATTGCATGCCTGAGTGCGTGTTGAATCTCAAATGACTGTTTAACAATCGCATGGCATGCATTTCTGTTTTGATTTCAAGAAAAAAAAAAAGTTTGCTTTAAAATATACACAAGCTCAGTTCTGCCTGTCTGGAAAAACATTCCAGAAATACTCTTTATAATGCAAAATAATTAAATAACGCGTGTGTGTGTGTGTATGTGTGTGTTTGCATACATTTTATTGTCCTGACTCATTTAGGTATCATTAATATCTCTCTGTAAAATCAAACCAGCTCTGCATGGTAATTACAATACAGTGTTCGTTTTAGCATCAAGGAAGTGTAAAACACTGGTAATATGCATATTCTAAAATCTGGTTTACACACAACAATTTTTAACTGAAAAGAATTAAAGTGTCTGAAATTAAACAGTCAACACAGAGAAACTCTTATGTCTGTCTTAAAGAGATTAAAGGATAAAAGGAAGCTGCGAGTTTCTCATTTCCATCAGCTCTCATTACATCATAATGTAGGGCAGCTGGGTCACATTTCTTGCTCAGTATGCAACTCATTACCAAACAAAAGTGAATAGGTATTGATGAAATCAACTTCAAAAGATTATATTTCCTTATCATGGTGTGAAGTGCAGTTCCCTGACAGTTTCATTTTACAAAACTGATGGTGTTGTGTTAATAGCAGGTCTATTGGACTCTGATCATGTTACTAAAAGGTATAGTAATAAGATAAAAACATAGGCTACACGCTTTTTTCATAATGGATAACCAGCCTTTGTTTGACCTACTTCTTTAAAGTCAATATGATCTGCATATTCTGATACAAGAGAATTACAAAAGTCATTTACACACATAGCATGTTTCTTTTCATCTTGATTCAAAATCCCAAACATTCTCACAGAATTTTCTTTTATTTATGAAGCGTACACTTATGCATGGTTAGCTGCTATAGTTAATGTTATGATCTTAGTCATAAGGGAAAATCAACAGAGGAGTCAGCTTTCTATGTTTAGATCGCGTCTGGGATTTTTTGAAGAGTCGTTTTCTTGTTTGTTTCACAAGAATATAAGAAAATCTTGTGCTCATCGCTGACGATTAAACTGCATTTACTATATGATATTTCATAAGCGCATGAGGACAGACGATCCAGCAGCGTACTGAACTTTACGTGTGATTATGTTTCCAGTGAGGTTTTGCAATATTAAGGAAGATGATAAACAAAGCCACGTGTTGGAGAACTCGGTCCAAAGGGGGCGGGACCAGGAACATTTCCGGATTCTCCTCCTGACAATATAAATACAGCTGCGCACTTTTATCATCAGAAACGCGCTCACAACATAATATAATATAGCAATCAACACGCGAGAAAATCACTTCAACTGCTTTTCAAGTGTAACACTAACAAGTTTTCTTTCGTTGTCACTGGTTTTCGCATCTTGACAATGCCGTTTCTTGGGCAAGACTGGCGGTCTCCTGGTCAAAGCTGGGTGAAAACCGAGGACGGCTGGAAAAAAACGACGAAAGATGAAAACGAGACGAATAACAAAGTATCAGAACGGAAGAGGTACGTGTTTAACGCTTCAACATTTGCATTTTAAGTGCTTGACCTGATACTTTCCCTTGTTCACCACTAACAGCATCATCAAACAAATGGCGTAGTTTGCTGCAGACGCAAGATCTGCGTCAAATTGATAAACAAAAGCGTTTATACATGAAACCTATTGACAGCAGATTCACTTTACAGTCAAAGTCATCAAGTTGTTTCATGGCTGAAGATTTTTTTTGTGTGTGTGTTATACGTATTTTTATATTAATATTTGTACATTTATATATTCAAATATGCGTCTGTGTAAACATAAACATGCGTACATATAAATAAATACACACACACACATACATATACGTACATATATGTGTGTGTGTGTGTGTGTGTATAATATTATATTAGATTATTATGTGTATGTAATAATATAATATTACACACACACACACACACACACACATATATATACATACACATTACACGCACACATTGTGTGTATATAGGACTGCAGTAAATAGCTGTGATAAACAAAAAATGCCATTGTGTTTACTCATCATCTGTTAGTCACCTTGCTATTAATACCATGATAGTGGGACAGGTCATATGCTCACACTGTTTACTGTTTCTAGAACTGTTGTAGGTACAGATGAGAAATTGGTTTATGGCCTACTCATCAAACAGGTTTGCTACAACTATGCAGATGTATCCTACACAGAGTATTTATAAACCACTTCACTCTGCTTTCAGCTACTGCAAAGAAGAGCATGACAAGGAAAATTTGATCCTCAGCATTAATTATGATGTGGCTGCAAAGAAACGAAAGAAGGACTTGCTGAACAACAACACAAAGATTCCTTGTGAGTATCGTCACTGTTTCTTTGTGAAATTCGAACTGCTGTTACTGCAAAAATCTTGACTTTATTTCTTCATTGCAGATTTTCACAAAGACAAATGGATTTATGTCCACAAAGGGAGCACCAAAGAGGTAAGGCCTGTTATCTCCTGCAGTATGACAGAGTGGGAATAAGTAGTCGGCTAACTCCTCTTTGATCATTTCACACAGCGTCATGGATATTGTACTCTGGGCGAAGCATTTAATCGCTTGGACTTCTGCAGTGCCATCAAGGACACCAGGCGATTCAATTATGTCGTAAGGGTGAGTTTCTGCCCGACTATTTCAGTCTCTGAAGAAGAAAGGGTTAACGTAAGGCTTGGGCTCCGAGTATCTGCTACTGTCTTCATTCTTATCATCGCACACCAGACAAGAGGGCCTCTGGGGCCATTTCATGGCAAATGCACAAGGCCCATGGTAGTGTTTTTACGTACTTGTAGCTAAAGTCTCTTAAACTCAAGTGCTCCTTAAGTTGGCCAATACTGCTCTGGTTTAGAGTCACTGATGAGAGGATGTTCTTCTAGATTTACTCGTTCCGTTGATGAAAGCAAAGGTCGTTGGCTAAGAGCAGATAAACACAGGTCGGTGTGATGTTGAGGTCACTGTCATGCAGTGTCCCAGCAGACAGCTGAGGTTGAGAAAGCTTATGAAACCAGAACGGAAAGTCAAGTGACTTAGTTGCCCATTACCTCCCCCCTCATGGGCCCTTCTCTCTATCTGTCTGCATTGTGACCCTGAATTCTGATCTGATCACTTGACTCCACTGTGGTATAGAGTCAGCTATGACGAGCTTAAGGTGCTGGCGAACTGGGTCATGAATCCTTGTGATCACTTTAGATGACCGGTAAACATAGGATCAGGATCAAGTTGTTTATTTGAACATTTTGGCTAAGGTCATTAAAACTCAGTTCAGTGCATCATTTATTTTTCTAGATGTTTCCAGGCGCTGTTGAGACATGGTAGTGTCAGGTTTATCTTAGTTTGTCTCTTGCTTGCCTGGCCTTGCGCGGGTGTTGCGTTAGAGCTCGGTTACAGAGATCAGGTTTAGTAGGGATGGAAAAACAGACCTTTGAGAAGACTTATGAGAAACAAAGACCACTAATATCTCGTAATATTATAGTCATTTAGCTGTGTGAATTTACCTTTGATAATGATAACTGTGTAATACGAATAGCTTTTGCATGTCTTTGCAAAATCATGTCAACTAATCCAAAGCCATTACTAATAACTGTCATATTATTCCAAAGGGCCAGGCAAATAAAATATATACTTGGCTAGAAAAATTTACATCCCTTTACTTAGTTTTCAAAAGTTTGGGCTATTAAACTGATCAGAAGTGACAGAAAAGACATTTGTAATTTTACAAAGGTTTCTATTTTAGATAAATAATTTTCAACTTTTTATTTGTCAAAAACAAATCCTGATTTCCACATAAATAAAAAATTTTCTTGAGCAAAAAAAAAAAAGGCAATGCATATTAGCATGATTTCTGAAAGATCAATTGACACTGGAGACTGCAGTAATGGCCATTGAAAATCAGCTTTGCCATTACAAGAATACATTTTAAAATATTAAATGTAATATTATATATAAAACATACATTTGTAGATGCATTAAAAAAAAATACAATGCAGCCTTGGTGAGCATCTTTTAAAAACATAAAACTCATACCAACCCAAACTTTCATTCTCCACATAAAGACTTTTGGAGCGTCTGTCATCAGGGGCTCGCTGTAGCGGAGGGGAAGAATGACAATGCTCACATGTTTCTGGGTCGAGTGTGGGTCAGTGTTGCTCCATGATGTGGACTGTGCTGATATTACATGCCAGTCATGCCGCCCAACACAACACAGCTCTCACTATCTGCTCTTGGCTGTCCTTCCTTTTGAAAATGAACTTGGTGTTGGGAATCTACTCTTGTCAAGCTGATAGCATGCATATCCACAAACAGAATTACAGTAAATTTAGCATTTTGTTTTACCATCCATTTGTAGCATCTGAAAGAACTGTTACCTTCTTTTGTCTTCTAAATGTTTAAACCACAACACTGCTGAAACAGACATTAGCCAGAATGCATTTCAACGGAGGCCCATTTCTGAGCCTTTTGTTCTTGCCAAGGCTGAAGAGAGTGGAATATAACAGTCTGTAAGTAATGCGGGAACGCACAGTCTCTTAGTCTGACCTCTGAAATTTATGTCTAACATTTCAGCTGCTGGAGCTGATTGCCAAGTCCCAACTGCCTTCGCTGAGCGGAGTGGCACAGAAAAACTACATGAACATTCTGGAAAGGGTTGTGCAGAAAGGTAAGCTTTCTTGCTGGTGTCTCGCATCTTCACCATCTCATTTGCAAAACCATTAGCCAGTGTGAATCATCAACAATGTCTGTTTACATTTACATCTTCACAAAGATTATTTACTCGGAGGCTTGTACTGAAATTCTCTTGTGGCTAATAAGAAATAAAAATAAGGCAAAAATCTGTCATGACGTAGTAGCTGTTTATTCTGTTTTCTGTAATCTCTCACAACAAAATTAGTTTGGTAGGCTTGGCTAGTAGCTCATAGCCGAATGGAAATTTCATAATTGCCTGCACTGGAAAGAGCGACAAGCCTCAGAGAGCAAACAGGAACATCAGATGTATTGTAAACCAAAAGTCGTCTCGGCTAAACAAAGGTGCATGTTGTTATGGGAAAATAAACTGCTCACTTTGTAAGCTACATCATGCTCAAACCGCTTTATTCATTTACCTGTCACTTTTCTTATTCTTCGGTTTATGATTGAAATGTCTTAATCGTAACGGAAAGGTATTCTGTTTTGATATGTGTGTTATGAAAGCATCAGGCATGAAGTTAAAGTATCCCGTGACACACGCCAGATCCTGTCAACACTGTTGGACTCACTGTTACTTTGCGTCCTTGAACTGTTAGTTACAAACTAAACATTTGCACTCTTTTTCAGTTCTTGAGGATCAGCAGAATGTTCGACCGATAAAGGAACTGCTGCAGACGCTATATGCGTCATTGTGCAGTCTGGTTCAGGACATGGGCAAGTCTGTCCTGGTGGGGAACATCAACATCTGGGTGCATCGCATGGAGAACATACTGCAGTGGCAGCAGCAGCTTGACAACATTCAAATCAACAGGGTAAGTGTAAAACTCACTTTTCTTTCGTTAAAGGGATAGTTCGCCCAAAAATGAAAATCCTAGCATCATTTATTCATCCTCAAGTCGTTTCAAACCTCTATGACTTTCTTCCTCTGCGGAACGAAAATGTAAAAAAACAACACCGAATCACCATACATTTTACTGGTGGACTAAAGCTAAACATTAACTGAAGTCTTGACATCTTTGGGCACCAGAGCAGCTTGGACAGCTAGTATGTCTCCTTTTGTGAAAAAAAAAATTAAATTAAATAAATAAATAATTAAAAAAAAAAAGTGTATATATATATATATATATATATATATATATATATATATATATATATATATATATATATATATATATATATATATATATATATATATATATATAATAATTTTTAAGTTTTAGTTGACAGTAACAACACTGGTAAATGTAAAAAAAAAAAAAAAAGTGTCTGATGGCATACAGAACATATTTTATATCGTGCTTAGATCATGAATGTAAACAGAAACTTTCTTCTTCTTTCATTTGTCCAGCCCACACACACAGGAATGACCTTCCTTGATCTTCCGGCTAGCTTACAGCTGAACATCATGCACCGTCTCTCAGACGGAAGAGATCTGGTTAGCCTGGGTCAAGTATGCCCTGACCTAAGTGTAGTGACAGAAGATCGGCTGTTGTGGAAGAAACTCTGCCAGTATCACTTCTCAGACAGACAGGTAGACGTTTGTGGCTCTTCAGATGGAATGTAACACACTTAAGGCCTTACTTGATGGCAGAGAAGATGACTCTTGCATATTTATGTTTATATCTTTAATCAAATTTAGTGTTTGTATGCAAGATTTAAGTAATTTTCTATGTTCTTCACAGATCCGCAAGCGCCTAATGCTGTCAGATAAAGGACATTTGGAATGGAAAAAGATGTATTTTAAGTTGTGCCGGTGCTACCCTCACAAAGAGCAGTACAGTGACACATTACAGTTCTGCACACATTGCCACATCCTGTTCTGGAAGGTGAAACTGAATTCATTTCTAGCTCTTCACATTTTATTTGAAAATACATTTCTCTTTTTGTATAGTCCTTTTATGGCAATAACTGAATTTTTTTTTTTCTGTTCACTTCAGGATACAAACCATCCTTGCACTGCCAATAACCCAGAGAGCTGCTGCAAGGCCGTGTCTCCACAGGGTTTCATCAACCTTTTCAAGTTCTAGGGGGCGCTGCATTGCTGCCATGTAAATAGTGTCAATAGTGCAAAGGATTCCTGGATGACTTGAGGCAGGGGGGAAAAATGGGGTTGCATTAGAAGCAGGTGTCATAATGTTTTGTGAAGTAGTTTGGAAACGGATTGTACTTGAGAAATATGCAAGATGAGAAACTGAAAAGCGGTGTTGGGGGTCTGTATATTTATAAAAGATTTATTTTTTATTTATTCAGCATGGAACTTGTTTACTTAAAGAAAAGTTACATTAAGGATAAGAAAAAGGATGTTTAAATTAATCCTACATGCATAAAAAGTTGCCCTTGTGCTGTCAGGATTCCCTGGTTTCTTCTGTGAATGTAATATAGGTTTGAATTTTGGCAACACAAACATTTATTGTTTGAATTTCAGATAGCATTATTGGTGCTGTAGCAAGTGCATGGGAATGTTTACCAAAATGGCCTTAACACTGGTGTGCAATACTTTTCTAAGTACTTTTTTTTTCACTTTTATACATTTGATATTTTCAGTGGTTTGCAATTTAAACGTGCTTGTTTTTCTAAACAATAAATACGTGCGTATGTTGTAAGCAGATCTGAAGTGTAAACTCATCCAAGGTGCCTTATTCTGAGTGGTCATAAGCAAACTTAAAAGCTGGCATTCATAAGCAGGTGGTTCTTTCTGAATAAAACCTCTGAATCATATTAATTCAGCTTTATATAGGAATCATTGAATAAAGTATTTATATAGATCCTGTAGTGAATTTATTACAGTTCACAATAACTCAACTGTTGCATGTTTTGAATCTTTTTTTTTCCAACTTGTAATTTCTATGCTTACTATGTTATCTTTGGTATTTGAAGAACATATTTGGCAAAGAAATACAATAAGCAACAAGATCTATGAATAACAAGAAGTCACCAGTCCTGTTGATATAATCCACAATCTATCATTGCCTAGCACGATTTTTACTGCCATCTTGTGTACAAGAGATGTTTTTTTTGTTAAATATGAGTTGAATATGTCTGTTGGTGACTGGGTTTTTTAAATACATATGTGGTTTATAAATATTTGTAATACTGGGTTCTTGTATTTACATGAATTCAGCTATGACTGCATTACGAAATGCACTAAATAATTCTGTACTAAAAAATGACATTTTTTTTATAGATGAGTTTTACTGTTGAATTACACGTTAATATTTTGACATTAAAATATATCTCAAGAAAATATATTATGTTATGAGTCATATAAATCTCATCAACACCAACATTTATGCAGTGAAGTCATGTGCTGCATATTTTGCTATAACAAAATATTGCCAGCTATAAACAGCACAATTAACCAACACTGACCATTCACTTTAGGAATCTGTATCCACTGTGGTAATTTACGCATGACCACAATGTGTATAACCATTCAAATAAATACACATCACAGAAAAACTAGCATTAAAAGAAGAAACTTTCTAAAATTTTATTTTATTTCTTTGAATAAAATCCTCATTCTCCACATAAGAGAAAAACCGGGTTTGTGAATGCATTAAAAGAACAATACCATGGCATTTAAGATACTTTATTACCATATATTATGCATGACTTATTTGCCCCCCAATCAACAAAAAAAAGATATCAAAATGTCACAGTTAAATGAGAAATGGAGCCATCATAAGGACTGTGAAGATTTTCTGCTGTGCCTTAATTAACAAAAGGCTTGAGTCTGACTGTCAGGCAATACATTACAAAGACATTTCAGTCTCTTCAACAATATCAAAGCTGAAAATATTACATTATGAAATATATAATTCTGAAATTCATCTGGCACTGATAGATGAATTCAATTACAGTACAAACCAAGTTTACGTTTGTTTAGTTTTGCTTGGGTGGTGTTTCATCATGCTTTTTTTTTTTCCCCCAGTGGAGGAGCTTTACGCAATGCCAAGTAGGTTATTTCGTTTTTCCTAAGACATGTAGTTCTATGACTAGTGAAATAATTGTTTAATAAGCTGTGACACTGATGACCATATCATTATACTTCATTGAAACAATAAAATTAGGGAAACAATTAAAAAGATTACAAATATGCAATAACAAGGCAGTCTAAAAAAATAAAAAAAATTAAAAAAAAATTCTGGGACAAACAGAAAAAGAAACAAAAACTAATTCACACAAGATGTTCACGGTCTGCCCATTTCAGCTTTTCAAGCACAATTAAAAAATTTTTTTGAAATAGTTTTTCTTTTTAAACTGTCTCGCCAATAGGGGGCTCTATAAGACCTTAACAACTATCTGTTTATATACTTTGACAAGAAATGTTTTAAAATATCAAACAGTTTACAAATGTAAGTTACATAAGTTTTGTTAAATTCGATACAATGAACTGTTAAAGAAAACAGACAATTTATAATTTAACAAAAAATAAAGCAAACATGCTTTTCATACCAAGCCACACTAATATTACAAGAATAAAATACTAAAATAAGTTATTTTTTTAACCTAATCATAAATAAGCATTCATTCATATAATTCTACTAAATAAACTAAAAGCCTTTACAAATGAGTTGACAATATGTTTACAATGTGTTAAGAAGCAACATAAACTTCTTTGAAATATAGGACTTTATTTTAAAGTAAACACTAAAAACTGACTTTTGATAATATCTATCCTACAAGTTAGGCTTTATTGATTAATTACACTTTATGACTATCCATGCAAACAACAAAATTAACTCCCCTTAATCATGATTTTAATTAACACACCAAAAATTTCAATTTCTAGATATTCTGAACTTTAAGGTGCTGAATACCAAATTAACATCCAATCGATACTGTTATGCCCTGTAATGGCATTAAAAGAACACTAAAATAAGAGGTAGTCAGTGCAGTGCATACATATTTTGTAGCGACATTCAAAACTCTATACAGTCTTATCTGTAATAGTGCAATTTTATGAGGTTTTAAATCCAACAGTGCATAAATGAGCACTAATTTGACTACCTTCGAGTACAAGCATCAACACAAAGAGAGAGACGGGGCAAAGTCACGCAGGCCAGATGTGGTGTCAGAGCTGGTGCTGCTGCTGCTGATCATGTGGTCCTCATTACAGGCTCTGAAAGCACAAATTAAACATATTTATAAAAAGTAAATGAATATTGTATAGAAAAAAAGGGGCCTCAATTACATTAAAAACTGAATACATATATATATATATATATATATATATACACATATGTATATTTGTATACAGAATAAAATATGAAATATTTATTTTGCAAACATTTCAATATTATTAAATAACCTATAGTACTAATGCATATGACAAAACTCACTACATGTCATTTCTGTTTTGCACCACCCAAAAACAGGTGCTAGATGAAACATTACCTGTTCAACACAAGTCACACAAAGGGACATTTTCCCTTTCAGAGTTTTGAATGATCCATTCAATGGCGTCCCATCCCTATGACAAAAAACCTTTAGAGCTTCATACTTTATTTACAGGCTTGTATAATGCTTCATCTATGGTATCTAAAATAATATCAAACTGTTTTTTATAATCGCTAAGAGACTAAAACTATTAATGAAACTAAACTGAACTAAAAAAAAAACATCCACAAAAACAACAGGGTTTCCTAGATAAGGATAAAACCACATTATCAGTGCTTTGAACTTGCTTATTTTCGGTCCTTCTCTGATTGTGTCAGCAGAAAAATAGGAACTACTAAGTTCCCATTTATTCAGAGAATAGCAAACTTTCATCAAGGACTTGTAATAAACACGTGACTCAGTGACATGATGTTGAGTGGGATATTCCAGGGATATTTGGTCAAATTAATATTTTCCATTACATTATCCAAAATGATTTACCTTTCTTGCATTGGCTGACATGGTTAGAGCCATCAGTCCCTCGAGGTAGCTGCTCAGACTGACCCCCTTCACGGTGATGATCGCCTCTTGGGTTAATACAGTTCTGCAAAAGTAAAGCAAACATCATTTTTAGAAAGTGGTGTTACCAGTTTGATATTTGAATTAACATATTATTGCTTTCTATTTGCATGGCTTACATGTGCATAGATATTCATGCAGATATTACAATTAGATGACAATTACGTAAAGCACGCTTACAAATGGATTTACTTACACCTCTGGATTTTCTGGATGAGGCCTGTAGACAAGCCTTTCATCAACTGATATAAAATTAGTTAGGGTTATCTGAAGGAGAAAAGGAATTTCTTAGTACAGTGTAAAAATGAAGATGTGAATTCATAAAACCACTTTCTATTAAGAAAATAATCTGATTAGAATAGTTTTCAATAATGCATAGCTGTCGAATGTTAAACAAACACTCACGTTTGTTGAGCAAAGCTCCATTTTTTTCTCTTCTGGGTCCACAATGGAATGTTCTTTTACATATGTGATGGTCCGATTTGTCCCTAAAATCTAAGGAAAAAAATTTTAAGATCCTTATAAACCAGTTGTTCTCAACCAGGAGGCCTCGGCAAACTTCCAAGAGAGCCTCAATATGATGTAAAATTATTTAAATTAAGCCAAAACACCTGAAAATTAAACATATTTCTTATGTTAATTCACCGCCTTAACAACAGTTTTTTCCCATCGTCTTGAAAAACCTGGATATATGAGGTAGTCTTATATTAAAAGTTTGATTTCTAGTTATGCTAAGCTCTAAAATATTTGCTTTTATCAGGTAAAAATTATCAGTTAAAAATCCTTATCCTTCATCTTTATTCTGTAAACCATGAACAACGGGAAAACATTGGGGCCTTTGAATATTGTTGAGGACAAATGAGGGCCTTGGAGTCAAAAACATTGCAAACCACTGTTACTTACTGTTAAGAGTGTTATACACACTTTCATATTGCTAAAACTATTAAATATCACTTTAGATTGTTAATTGGACCGTTAATTATGTGCATTAGAGGTAAAATATATATGATATGTGAGATGTAAAAGCTCTAATGTAAATAAGACAATATATTTAGCAGTGTGATGCATATCTTCTAACCGCTCTGACAACTGCTGGAAGCCCCCACTCCGTGCTGAGGAGCCGATGACTGTGTAGACGTCCATGTGTGTCCAAGTTCCTGTCAAGAACGTCCACTCCAACAACACAAGGGTTCATTGGATTAGGATACTTCCTCATAGCTGCTTTGATCACAGTCTCCCAAGGGTAGCTATGTGAATACAATCAAAAACACGACAATAGAGTTCAGCGGATTATGAGGAACATCAATATACTGACACTGACCTCATAAGCAAAACACATTGAAGGGAAATTTAGCTTAAATACGAGGAGGAAGAATTTTTTGCCAGTGTAGTTCATCATTATCAACAACAAACATCACTACCATAATAAGAGAGGCTGGGACCTTAAATAAAGGTTAGTATGAAATAATTAATTTCCACATAATGAATCATTTCTGAGTGAAACTATGACTTCATTTAAAAAAATAAAAAAATAAAAAATTGAAATATACTGGTTTTGCACAAATCTGTTTTGGAGGTCTGATGAATCATGTTGTATCATGAATCGAGTTGGTTTGGTGGTTTCAGTTGGTTTAAGGTGGTCTTAGTTCATTTGAGGTGGTCTCGTGGGCTGGTTTAGCTGGGTAACAGTCAACTGACCAGCCAGGTTGAAAAATCATCAGCTTAGGTTGTTTATCAATATGCATCCAATTAGACCACATTTTAATCAACTTTTGATATTTCCTGACAGGCAGGGAAAAATCAATGTCACTAGGTTTCCGTAAAAAAAAAAAAAAAAAAAAAACCTAAATAATATGTAACCACATTTATGAGTTTGTTAGTAACACAGCTGTGAAAAGTAACAGTGAGTCGTTTAAGGACATTGCGCATAACTGTAACAGACGTTCACAGACAAGCAACCGGCTAGGCCCAAATCAATACATATTCGCAACTAACGCTTAGATTTGTGTAAGGTGCACGCATTAATTGCTTAAAAGCTAAAAATATCCAAAGGAAGCGAGCTACGCTGTTTCCGGATACTAGCGCTACCAAAGGTAATCGGGATGCAAATCATGACAGAGAGGATGCTGGAATCTGTGCACGCGAGAGCTGCATTCGTCCTGAACGCTGCTTTGTTTACCTGAATATGTGCTCAGTGCTCCAAATCTTCATTTTTGCAACAGTTTGAACGTGCCTCCAAATGACGGTGGACTGTAGATCTCATACATTCATATTTTCACGCTCTGTTCCCATCATACCGGCTTCGAGATGCTCCTCATCTAATCAAGTGCAACGGAACCTCCCTGTTAGAACAGCTACCAATAGAAATCAAGCTTTGTGCTACTGACGCTTGTAGACAACTTGATGTGCATCAGTGTTGCGCTACAAACGTGCAAAAGTGGATTTATGGTTGATAAATTATGTGTTGTTCATTTAAACGCACGGCAATATTAGACGCACAATAAACTAGATTATTTACTCTTTTTCTGTTCAGGTGACTGATAAAGTCATACATGTAAGTGAATTAGTGCCGCTAAATTGCGTTTATTCAAGATGAAGCACATATTTAAGACTTAAAACTTTTGCTGTTTTTGTTGATCGCATGACATTAAAAGCTGCGGTTAACCACAATGACATAATGCACATGGGGGAATTCTTGTCTGGAAATTACATTCTTAACGCGCATGCGCATTTACTCCTACGTATATCAATGGAAAGTAGTGTTTCGTTTTCAGATGCCATCAGAACTACTTTACCTTGTGGTGTTATTTGTTATTACTTGAAATAGATGGACAGCACGGTTGTTATATCTTCGGGTAAGTTTCTAACTCATAGCCCGCGTCTCATTATGCCACATATGTTGTGTTTATTTAATTTGTTTTGGGGGAAGTATTAGCCTAAAGAATGTGACAACAAGGAAGCGCAAAAAATCAGTATAGCTGTCAATCAACTGTATATGTTGCTTTCAATAGTTAAGCAAATACAGGGTGAACGATGCAAAACAGTTGTTGGCACAGTATATTCGCAATGGAGCACGGAGTGAAAATTTGTACTTTAAAACATTTAGTTATTTTTAATGCCACTACCCTCCTAAATGTAACTTCTATATAATGTAGCAATATATATATATATAATTTCAACTGATTTAGATTGAAAATTCTAAGCACAAATAATGACTGTTAGATAAAATGCCCTGTAAGTTGTTTTTTTAATCAAATATGTTTTCTGCAATTTAAATAGGTCTACTACAAAAACGCAGCAACTTTCTTTTAAGAACCGTTTCTGAAAGTCTCTATCCCACTTTATTTAACATTTTAAGATCAAGTCAATTGAGTATTAAACTTGTTTGTCCCACTTTATCAGTAAAACTGTTAATGCATTGTTTTTGTATGTATTACATTCTGTCCCCTTTGTAGATGCTTGTGTTGTAAACAGCTTTCTCTTGTTCTTTTCCCCAATAGATAAACAATTACAACGCTATTTGGGCTCCCTAAGTAAGTGTATGACTGGGAATTTGGTTCAAAGGATGTCCAGCTGTTTGTCCCGATCCCGCACAATCACGGTGTACGAAGCACAGGTTATCACATCCCAGCCTACAGACATGCAGAAAGCCTCTAGGCTGATGCAGATTGTCATTAAAAAAGGTCAAAGTGCATGCAATTCGTTCCTCACATGCCTTGGAATTTGTGACCCGCTGTTGTATGAGAATGTTACAGGATTCCCAGGTTGGACAATCTATCAAAAATTAATATATATATATTTTTTAAATAGATATTTGCCACTGTCTGGATTGTTTATTCATTACTTATTTTTCCATTTCTTTCTGTTTCTTGTTTTCCGTCATGCATTTTCTATCATTCAGCACAATTTAATGAAGAGGACCATCAACATGTAGAGCAAATTCCTCTCTCAGGTAGATATTTTTGCATATTTTGCCTAACTGGTATCTTGTCATATACTATTTCCTTTTTGCTCTGTTGTTTTAAGAAGTATCAGGAGTCTCCCCTGTTGAAAAACCAGCATATGCTGGTATGTTTTGAAGCATGGCTGCTGGTCATGAACCAGTTTAATATGGTCCTTAGCTGGTGCTAAGCAGGAGCTAGTTGCTTAGGATCAGTTTAGGATCAGCACATGACCAGCTAAGGACCCGTTTAAACCAGCTCATACCAGCTGCCATGCTTCAAAATATATGTTGTTTTTTTCAACAGGGTCAGTAGAGAAA
Organism: Acrossocheilus fasciatus; assembly: GCA_036784905.1. Lineage (NCBI taxonomy): Eukaryota > Metazoa > Chordata > Actinopteri > Cypriniformes > Cyprinidae > Acrossocheilus > Acrossocheilus fasciatus. Next base: position 20,310,869 of record CM071953.1, read on the forward strand.
TTACTTTGCAATTCCTGTTCAGTGGTTAATATACCACCTTACTTCCTGTTGTTGTCTCATTCTTGTTTGAAAGATTACCTCATCTACTTAGTATTATAGGTATTGCTATGAAAAAACCGCATACTTTACTTCTCAAAAGTATGTATGACTAAGAGACTTGTTTTGCTGTCCCACATCCCTTTGATGCAGTGTGTTGTGTCATTGCTCATATTGATGTCTTTTGTTTTTTGTCTTCCCTTTTCAGAAAAATTGCAATTTACTCCTTGTATTATAAACATACAAAACTCTTCCCTGACCAACTGTATTATTGGGAACAACAATCGCCAATGCATTGCCTGTGACCAGCATTCTTTGCTCACTCAGAATGATGAAAGCAATGGTAAGTGTCTGTGCAGCAGGAAATATAGGTCAAATTTGTCTAGGGTTATATATATATATATGCATGAACAGTTTTTTGTATTTTATACATTTATATCAAATGGAAACATAGCATATAAAACTATTTAATACTATTTTTACATGTTTACATTTTCTCATGTGAATTAGGCTAACAGTGTAATTTTAGACAATAGCAGGTTTTCTGCAGGTCTTAAAAAGGTGTTAAAAAGTCTTAATTCACCCCTTCCAAAAATTAAGGCCAGAGAATAGATCTTGAATTGGAGCAGAAAGTCTTAAAAGTTGCAAATAAATAATAAATAAATCTTGTTTTCCAATACAAATACCTAAACGTAGTTAGATACATTTACTTGAGATGCAAATTGAGCACATGAAGCCTTTTTTCTGAGCAACTGAAGAAAATAACATTAATTAATGCTTAAAACAGCCAAATCAAACATCTGTCAACAGGGAATGAAAATCTATTTGATTTTGTCTGAATTAAGTTGATTTTTCTGAGCCCAATGCCAGATATTTGTTCTTGTGTTAATCAAAACCCACTTCATTTTGATCAATTTCTCAGAAAACAATACTGTTATATGTCATTTTCTTCTCAAGTAAATGTATCTTCATTTAAGAATCTTTAGACATTTGCAGTAGAAAATAATTTTAAATCATTTTAATTTATCTTTATAAAACCTGCAGAAACCCTAAACAGAGTATTATAAGAACGATTGTGTATATATGAATAATAATTTTAAAAAACTTTTCATTTATTATTATTTTTATTAATTAATTTTTTTTTTACAAACAGTGAATGAAATGCCGGATATTCAGAGCAGTGATCAACTGATCCCAGTGCAGGACACAATAAGTGGCAAGAGCGTTCATATGGAGAGATCCAACATAGAGTATGTTATTATAGGTGACCATAATAGTATGACAGTCACTGAGAGCTTGGAGGTTGAGGAGGATACGGAGATTGAGCCAGAAGTGATTGGTTAATAGATGTGAAAAAGCGGGCAGGAGGGCAGACTCACAGTTTTGGAGAGCTGCGAGATTGTCAACTCGCCTTACCGGGCCTGACCTATAATTGGACCGTCTCAGGTCCTCAGCAGGTGCTGCCAAACGCACAGAAACATTATCCTTTATCATGGATTTTTCTAAACCTGTGTGCCTTGAGGTGGCAATGATATTTGATACTGACTTGATTGTTACTGAACATGACTGCTATGTTTCTCATGTTTTAATGGGTACATCGATATTTATTTGTTTGACAGAAATGTATGAAAGCAAATACATTGACTGACATTGCAATTGTTGCAAGTCTTTTATAAGCTTAAGCTTTCTGTAATGATACATAAGTATTGTTTACAGTCTTATGTCTTTCAGTAATATTTGTATATATAACTTAACTTAATAGCTATTGATATTAATTGTCATAGATACTCCTGATGTTTCAATAGATATTCTGTGATCGCATCTCAGTGTATTCCTTTATTCTTTTTTATTTTTATTTTTGGAATGTCTAATAATTTTATATGTGTTGCTAGGTGATATGACCTGTAAGGTACTGTACTGTCATGTTTGTATACTGAAGAAGGAATGTAGCTGACACATTTGTGTTCCTGGAGAAATATTTTGAAATAAATTTGAAATTTGAAATTAAACCAATTAGAGTACTCTCTCAGCTGGTGTAGATGCCAAGACTAACATATTACAAAATTAAAGGTCTTTACTCTATATAAGGACCAATTTTTTATTCATTTATAAAGCAATTTGGAGAGCAATTTTTTTGCCACCTTTTCTCTGTTGTTTGATTCAACAAAAAGTAGTTGGTAACTATTTATTGCGTTCCCAGTCTTATTAGTCTCTATGTACCTTCAGAACTAATTTAGGTAAAACTGCTTTTGAATATGCTGCACCTTCAGATTGGAACTCTCTTCAAATGAAACTGCAGCTAAATCAGTTGGTGTCTTTGAGTAATTTTAAAACACTTATGCGCACAATAGAAAATGATTTAATGATTTGCAAATACTTCTAATGTTGTACTTTTATTGATAGTTTATTGTTGTGATGTAGTGTTGTTTGTTATATGTGACCCTGGACCACAAAACCAGTCTTAATTGTAATTTTTTTTCAAAATTTAGATTTAATAAGCTGAATAAATAAGCTTTGTATGGTTTGTTAGGATCGGACAATATTTAGCTGAGATACAACTATTTGAAAATCTGGAATCTGAGGTTGCAAAAAAATCAAAACATTGAGAAAATCGCCTTTAAAGTTGTCCAAATGAAGTTCTTAGCAATGCATATGTGTATTTGTATAACTGGACCACCTATTTCGGTCAGGACATTCCTGTAAAAGACATTTTTAATCTCAGTGAGGTTCTTTCAGGGTTAAATAAAGGCTTAATTAATATCTTATTAAAAAATTTATTTAATTCATAGCAGTGGAAAGAAATCACAGACATTGAAAGCCTTGTCCAAAATTAAAGGAGGTCTGCACTCTAAATAAATGTCCTTTTTATTATATTTAATTCCTAGCAGAGTATGATCATTTAGACGTGCATTTTTATAGATTTTATGTATTTAAAAAAAAAAAAAAAAAATTAAATATAGAGGGACTTTTTCAGATTTTTTTTTGCCAATTCACACATCCACTCAATTTCTTACAAATATAAAAATTATATATATATATATATATATATATATATATATATATATATATATATATATATATTCATTTATTTATTTATTTACCTACCTACTTTTATTTTATCACATAAGGTCACGTGATATTTCCTGACTCCAATACCCATAATTCCAACAAGTGTTTACATACGTCACTTCCTCTAACTGAAACTTGCATTTTGCTGCCTGGTTCTTTATTTAACGAACACTAGCAATAGCGTAAATGTTTTTTTTGGTACAAATACAGTGAATCTCGATATGAGATTAAGGTTTAAAAACGAGCATAACAGACACCCATTAATGAATTTATGAAAATCGTTTGCAGTTATTGAATTTCCCGCTGCGATGCTCGTGTGAGGCGGGAGGCTGTTTGCTGGAGTGGTTGGCGAGTCTAAGTGAATGCTAAAAATGCAAGTTACAGATATCGGGTCCAGAGAAGATGGGAAAATATGGCACAGAAAATCAGTATCATCAAAACATGGGTAAGTTTGATATAACCAGCTCGGAGCGAACTGTTTTTTGCAGTGAGAAGAGATTCAATTTTGCACTTATGTGTTTCCAGCGTCTTGGCCACTGTGACGCGAAACGCGTCTGCTCGCCAAACCAAGACGGTTCGATTCCTGCAAGTGGCTTTTGACACCACAGGAGAGTCGTTTCTTGCTGGTGATCATCATGGCAATATTTATGTGTTTGACATTAGCAGAAACAGGTATATACTATATTTTCTCCTTTTATCTTCTCGTACGTGTTCATTTTTGTTGCTTTATCACATATTCTCACATGTCTCCTTCGACAGATTCAAGCTGGTCCAGAAAACAGGCCAAGCATGTACTGCTTTAGCGTTCAACTTGAGAAGAAACACAGAGTTCCTGGTTGCTCTGGCTGATTATTCCATTAAATGCTTTGACAAAGGTAAGACACATTATTAGAGGTTTCTCATAAAGGCTTGCAAATGTTTAACTATTCTTCTGAGAAGCGTAAACTACTGTTTCCAGACACCAGACAGCTAGTGAGCTGGATGCGGGGTCACGAAGGTGCCATTTCTTCCCTATCCGTCCACAGTTCAGGCAGCTACGCCATCAGCACTTCCTCAGACACCGCTCAGCTCTGGAACCTTGATAACTTTCAGAGAAAGAGGAAGCTTAATGTTCGTCAGTCTGTTGGCATACAAAAGGTTAGACGTCACTTATCTGTACATAAGCAGAATATTATAGTAACAGCTCTGCGTCAGTCGCTCATTCCTGTTTTTTTTTTGGTAGGTGTTCTTTCTTCCACACAGCAACACCATTCTCAGCTGCTTTAGTGACGACTCCATTTTTGCTTGGGAGAGCGACACACTTTTTTGCAAGTATCAGCTGCCTGTTCCACAGGACGGGCCCAGAATACACTACAGGACTTTTACTGTGACACAGTAAGACTGTAACACTTACGCTGATGATACACAGGGCAACTTTGGGTAATGTTGTGTCAAAGGGCAACCAGGTAAGACACAGGGCCCATGACCAATTTAAAGTATCCAGATAGAAATTTGTTACCCATTCTCAATAGAAAAGTGCCCAAGCAACATTGCTCAAAAAGTTGCCCCGTGTATCATCAGCCTTAGACCGTAAATTGGCAACGCTCCGACTGGTGTGTTGTAGGTAACCTTTTTGTTTCTTTGTAGAGATGGGAAAACACTTGCTGCAGCTGGTCGCTCCAACTTAGTCCATTTGTGGTGTCTGGACAGTCGACAGCTCTTGAGAGTAATACAAATGCCTCCAAAAGTCAAATCAGTCAGATTTGTGGATTTCCTCTCAGATAGTTTTGATGGCGGATCCAACCAGGTGCTGATCAGTAGTCTGCTATCCTAAAAAACGTATTATTATCCAGTTTGTAGGCTTATTGTGGAAATGACTTATGCTGTAATATACTCTTCTCAGATTCTAGGTGTTTTGAGCCAAGATGGCATCATGCGCTTTATCAACATTCAGTCATGCAAGCAGATCTTTGAAATAGGGTCCCATGAGGATGCCATCACGTTGGCAGCCATTTGTCCTAAAGGCCACCATATTGTTGCTGTGATGGACAGTGGTGCTCTCAGAATCTATGATGTACGAAGCCTTACCCCAGAAATCAGTAAGGTAAATTTTTATTCATTGTTCTATTTTAAATAAATGCCTTTCTATTATTCAATGAATACTGAAAAATGGGTGTCTCATATTTCTTGAGCACCAAATCAGCACGTTAGAATGATTCATAAAAAAAATCATGTGACACTGAAGAAAGGAGAAATGGTGACACAGCTTTGCTATCACAGGAGTGAATTACATTTTAAAATATATTAAAGTATAATACAGTAAAAACTGTAATATTGTGGTCAAATAAATACAGCCTTGATGAGCATTAGAAACTTATTTCAAAAACATTAAAAACATCAACCACACACTTTTGTGTCTGTATAACGTATGTTTTATATATATATATATATATATATTTTTTTTTTTTTTTTTTTTTTTTTTTTTTTCCTGTTTTGTTTTGTGTAGCCTCCCCAGCCTTTGTTGAAACAGGTCACTAAAGGCAAAAGCAGTGAAGGATCAGGTTTGAAAATGAAGGTTTATACTGGGGCAGGTCAGCGACCTGTGAAAACATCAGGACGCAGAATCCAATCCAAACCATCTGCTGTTTCCACACTGGAAGATAAAGAGGTTTTGTTATATTTAATTTTATTTAATATAATTTGAATTTATTTATTTGTGGGTTGGGTGCCTTTGACACCTTGCCTCACATTTTCTTTTATTTAACTTATGACCCAATCATAATCACGTCTCATTAATCTGTTTTGTGTAGAATGATTTGCCTAATGGCCTTAACAAGAAAAGGCTACAAGCATTACTAAGAGCATTTGGAGAATACCCAGCCAAATACAGGTAACGTAATAAATGTGTCATGCAGAAGTGATGATGATTTGTTGATTTAATGTGAAGTTGTAGTCTGCGTCTCTGCTTTATTTGTGTGTTTATTTGTTTTCCGGCAGGATGTTCATTTGGCGTTCTCTGTTGCATCTACCTGAGAACCATGCAGCTTTCAGTAGTCTGACTGACAAAGGCCTGCATTCAGCATACATGTGCCTTCAGGAACGCTACCCCATCAAAAGCCACAAACTACAGAGAGGCCTGCAGAGGTGGACACAGCATCAATCAGTTGACTTAACTGTATATATATATAGATTTGCCCACCATATTGTTAATGTCAGTATCTTAAATTACATTTAAGTATATCTTTTTATTTCCAAACTGGCAGAGTGCTGTCTGCTCTTGCTCACTGGGCTGCCGTCTTTGGAGAGACTGATTATCTCCCTCTGCTGGCCTTCCCATTTGTCAAGCTGTTCGAGAACAATCCACTGATCTGCTTTGAAGTAGTGGCCACCGTCATTGGTAGGTAGTGCAGGACAGTAGTGTGGTGTTGAGTGATGTACCACTGGTCTCCTTGGCAGTGATTCAACGATTCGGTCCGTAGCTGAAAGACTTTAAGTGTCTTGAATTGCTCTTTTACAGTGAATTGGTGCCAGCACTGGTTTGAGTACTTTCCCAACCCTCCACTTAATGTGCTGAGTCTGGCTGAGAACGTGCTGGCCCATCATGATAAAGAGTTGCTTCAGCATTTTGTTGCCTGTGGCGTTACCTCACAGGTAAAAGACTTTAACATCAATTTTTTTGTGACAGATTTTGACTTTCAAAGAATTTAATCTTGAAGCCAAAGATAAAGCGAATGCCCTTCATACTGTGCTTCTCCTCTCCAGCTGTATGCATGGCCTCTTCTGGAGACCCTGTTTTCTGAGGTTCTGATGAGAGAAGAGTGGCTGAAACTGTTTGACAATGTTTTCTCAAATGATCCCTCGTTTCTTCTAATGGCTGTGGTGGCATATGTCAGCTGCTGCAGAGCACCACTGCTGCTTTGTACTGACAAGAAGGACTTTGAGGTATAACTTCAGACATATTTGTAATGTTTTTTGCTCACTGGCCATTTGAACTGATTTTATGAAGTGCCTTATATTATCAATTTATAATTTAGGGGTTTCATTTGTTTTTATATAAATAATAATATAATAAAATATAATTATCATACATATACAGTCATGGCCAAAAATATCGGCACCCTTGGTAAATATGATCAAAGAAGGCTGTGAAAATTAATCTGCATTGTTAATCCTTTTGATCTTTTATTTTAAAAATTCACAAAAATCTAACCTTTCATTGGGTAATAAGAATTTAAAATGGGGGGAAATATCATTATGAAATAAATGTTTATCTTTAATACACACTGGCCACAATTAACGGCACCCTTTATTCAATACTTTTTGAAACCTCCATTTTCCAGTTTAACAGCTCTAAATTTTCTCATATAATGCCTGATGAGGTTAGAGAACACCTGACAAGAGATCAGAGACCATTCCTTCATCCAGAATCACTCCAGACCCTTTAGATTCCCAGCTCCGCTTCTTCTCTTCAGTTCATACTCATTTTCTACTGGGTTCAGGTCAGAGGACTGGAATGGCCAGCAGAAGCTTGGTTTTCTGCTCAGTGACCCATTTTTGTGTTGTTTTTGAGGTTTGTCTTTGGATTACTGTACGGTTGGAAGATTCAAACATGGCCCATTATAAGATTTCTAACAAAGTCAGTCACTTTTTTTTTTTTTTTTTTATCTTTTGGTATTTGATAGAATAGATGATGCCATGTGTCTAAACAAGATGTCCAGGACCTCCAGCAGAAATATAGGCTCACAACATCAAAAATACAGCAGTATATTTAATTGTACAGATGGGGTACTTTTTATTCCTGTGTTCACCAAACCCATCCTGAGTGTTTGCTGCTAAAAAGCTTGTTTTTTTTTTAGTTTCATCTGACCATAGAAGCCAGTCTCATTTGAAGTTCCAGTCGTGTCTGATAACTGAATATGCTGGAGTTTGTTTTTGGATGAGCGAGGAGAAGTTTTCTTGAAACCCTCCCGAACAACATGTGGTGATGTAGGTGCTGTTTGACAATTTTTTTTAAGGTTTTCTGACCCCCAGACTCAACTATTTTCTGCAATTCTCCAGCTGTGCTCCTTGGAGAGTCTTTAGCCACTCAAACTCTCTTTCACACCGTGCATTAGGACGATATAGACACACGTCCTCTTCCAGGCAGTTTCGTAACATTTTATGTTGATTGCAAATTCTTAATTATTGCCCTGATGGTGGAAATGGGAATTTTCACTGCTCTAGCTCTTTTCTTAAAGCCACTTCACTAATTTGTGAAGCTCAATTATCTTTTGCTGCACATCAGAAATATATTCTTTGTTTTTTCTCACTGTGATGGATGATTAAGGGAATTTGGGCTTTGTTTTCCCTCCTATTTATGTTTCTGTGAAACAGGAAGCTGTGGCTGGATAATTTCATGTTCATAATCACCCTGGAGTGCTCAAAATTGTAAATATGAATGGGAATATACTTCAGAGATATTTTACTCATAAGAATTTCTAGGGGTGCCAATAATTGTGTCCAACGTGTAATTTAGAAAAACATTTCATAATGATATTTCTCCCCATTTTAAATTCTTATTATCCAATGAAAGGTTAGATTTTTTTGTGAATTTGTTTAATAAAAGATCAAAAGGATTAACAATGCAGATAGATTTTCACAGCCTCCTTTGATCATATTTACTAAGGGTACTGTTATATTTGGCCATAACTGTGTGTGTGTGTGTATATATTTAAGTTTTTGTTTACATGTGTGTACTGTGTATATTTTATGTATGTATAAATACACACATACAGTATATATTTCAAAAATATTTACATGCATTTACATATATATGTATATTAATATAATTTATATTATATATAAATATATTTAAAATATAAACAACATATTTTTCTTAAATATATACACGGGTGTGTGTATTTATATATACATAATAAATATACACAGTACACAAATTATGTAAACAATTTTTTATTTTGGATGTGAATTTTTTTGGAAAAAATTTAACACCTATTCAGCAAGGGCACATTAAATTGATCAAAAGTGACAGTAAAGACGTAGATTTTTTTTAACAATGTATTTCAAATAAATAAAAAATATCTCAAAAATATTAAAGTGTTTTGAAACATGGATAATAAGAAATACAGGTGCATCTCAATAAATTAGAATGTCGTGGAAAAGTTGATTTATTTCAGTAATTCAACTCAAATTGTGAAACTCGTGTATTAAATATATTCAATACACACAGACTGAAGTAGTTTAAGTCTTTGGTTCTTTTAATTTTGATGATTTTGGCTCACATTTAACAAACCCACCAATTCACAAATTAGAATATGGTGACATGCCAATCAGCTAATCAACTCAAAACACCTGCAAAGGTTTCCTGAGCCTTCAAAAAGGTCTCTCAATTTGGTTCACTAGGCTACACAATCATGGGGAAGACTGCTGATCTGACAGTTGTCCAGAAGACAATCATTGACACCCTTCACAAGGAGGGTAAGCCACAAACATTCATTGCCAAAGAAGCTGGCTGTTCACAGAGTGCTGTATCCAAGCATGTTAACAGAAAGTTGAGTGGAAGAAAAAGATGCACAACCAACCAAGAGAACTGCAGCCTTATGAGGATTGTCAAGCAAAATCGATTCAAGAAATTGGGGGAACTTAACAAGCAATGGACTAAGGGAGATGTGTCACGGAATTTGGTTACAGTTGTTGTATTCCTCTTGTTAAGCCACTCCTGAACCACAGACAACGTCAGAGGCATCTTACCTGGGCTAAGGAGAAGAACTGGACTGTTGCCCAGTGGTCCAAAGTCCTCTCTTCAGATGAGAGCAAGTTTTGTATTTCATTTGGAAACCAAGATCCTAGAGTCTAGAGGAAGGGTGGAGAAGCTCATAGCCCAAATTGCTTGAAGTCCAGTGTTAATTTTCCACAGTCTGTGATGATTTGGGGTGCAGTGTCATCTGCTGGTGTTGGTCCATTGTGTTTTTGAAAACCACAAAGTCACTGCACCCGTTTACCAAGAAATTTTGGAGCACTTCATGCTTCCTTCTGCTGATTTCATTTTCAAGCAGGATTTGGCACCTGCCCACACTGCCAAAAGTTGGTTGAATGAACATGGTGTTGGTGTGCTTGACTGGTGAATCTATGGGGAATTGTCAAGAGGAAAATGAGAAACGAGACAAATGCAGATGAGCTGAAGGCCAAGAAAACCTTGGCTTCCATACCACCTCAGCAGTGCCACAAACTGATCACCTCCATGCCACACCGAATTGAGGCAGTAATTAAAGCAAAAGGAGCCCCTACCAAGTATTGAGTACATATACATTAAATGAACATACTTTCCAGAAGGCCAACAATTTACTAAAAATGTTTTTTATTTTTTATTGATCTTATGAAGTATTCTAATTTGTTGAGATAGTGAATTGGTGGGTTTTTGTTAAATGTGAGCCAAAATCATCACAATTAAAAGAACCAAAGACTTAAACTACTTCAGTCTGTGTGCACTGAATTTATTTAATACACGAGTTTCACAATTTGAGTTGAATTACTGAAATAAATCGACTTTTTCACGACATTCTCATTTATTGAGATGCACCTGTAATTTTTGAGCAGTAAATTAACATAGCATTATTTCTGAAATCCAATATTACGGATTTTATGGTACTTTTAATCAAATAAATGCAGCCTTGGTCAGCATAAAATAATTATAATTGTACAGACCCCCACAGACCTTTTGAATGGTTATGTATGGTTGTTTATTAATTTAATTAATTAATTAATTAATTATTAACAAATGCATAAATCCATACATCCATTTCTTTTTTTTTTGTTCTCCTTTGTAGTACTTTTTCCATCATCGGAATAGCTTGGACATCAGTGCTATGCTGAAGGAAGCCTATCGGTTGATGGACAGCACCCCTTCGGAAATCCATCCCAGCTCTGCGCTGAGTGACTTTGAACCTTTGACACAGGGGCAGTACCCTATTTTCAACAAATACCCCACCTTCATAGTGGAGTACCAATCCCAAGAACGTGAGAGGATCCGGCAACAAGAAGTGGAATATCTAAGGGAGAGGTGCAAACATTATTCATTTGTAATCTGAATTGAGTGTTTCATACTTTCTGCACATTTTACTAAAAAGGTTACTACTTATGTTTGTCTGTAAAGACAAGAGGTTCAAAAACTGCATGCTGAAGCGGTCAGACAGCAGGCTGAGTTTGAGGCCTGGTACAAACAGCAGGAGTTGCTACTGCAAGGAGAAGAGCAACGTAGAAGGATACTACAGGAAGAGGAGAGTAAACTTGCTCAACAGAGAGCCAGGTGGGTCTCCCTCCATCTGCCAGACTTCTTGCTAGTGTCCTATATCAATTTTGCAGTTTCACAGATGCTCACAGTTCACCTGACGTTACCTTCTCTGCTCAGATTGGCTGCTATGAAGCGCGAGCTGAAGGTGAAGGAGCTCAATCTGATTGATTCTTCTAGAAGACGTTTTCTTAAGCACCAGCAAGATCAGCGTAGAATCCAGCTCAGGAGACTTGATGATGAGATCCAGAGAAAGGTACTCTGTTGTTGCTTTACTTTTGATTTTGCAATTTAATCATATTTCTTTTTGGTTCAAAAGTTTGAGGTTGGTAAGATTTTTTTTTTTTTTTAATTTCTTTGAAAGAAGTCTCTTATGTTCATCAAGGCTGCATTTATGTGATCAACAATATAAAAAAATTTGTATTGTGAAATAATATAGCAATTTAAAATAACTGTTTTGTATTTTAATATACTTCAAAATTCAGTTTATTCCTGTGTTGGCAAAGCCGAATTTTCAGCATCATTACTCCAGTCTTCCGTGTCACATGATCCTTCAGAAATTATTCTAATATGCAGATTTGGTGCTCATGAAACATTTATTATTATGCTGAACAGTTGTGCTGCTTAGTATTTTTATGAAAATTATACTGCACTTTTCAGAACTGAATTAAAATAAAAAACAAACTAAAAACATTTTGATTTTTTTTTTTTTTGAAAAAGTATTTTGTAACATTATAAAAGACCATCAATTGAATGCATCCTTGCTGAATACAATTATAATTTTCTTTCAAAACAAACAAAGAAAAAACTTACTGACCCCAGACTTTTCAATGGTAGTATGTTTCACAAATAGTAAATGTATTTAGAAAGGTTTTAAGTATTAGAAAGACAGGTGGAAGTTGTGTAAAGTTATTTTTGCAAGTTCTTTACATTTTTATTGTACTCAGATGGCGCTGCGAGATCAGGAGACGGCGGCTGCTGTTCAAGATATAGAAGTAAGACAAATGGAACTGGATGCCCAGAGACAACTGTTTGAACAGGTTGGCCCCTATAAAAACTTTATTTCTTTGCAAATGGCTGCAACGTTGATGTACTAGGAGTGTCCAATCCTTCTCTTGGTTGGCTATCTTCAAGCAGAGTTTAGCTCCAACCTGCCCCAACACACCTAACAGGAAGTGTTATATAATCCTGAAGACCTTGATTAGCTGGTTTAGGTGTGTTTAATTAGGGTTAGAGTTTTCTTTTCTTCTGTAAGGTGGGCCTCCAGGAGCAGGAGCGGTCACTCCTGAGATCTTATCTAATCATTATGTTTTGGCTTCTAGCAACTGGCCAAAGAGCAAGAGCGAGTGAGTCAAACGGTGAGAGCAGAAGTGGATACGAGGAGACGCAGGGCTGAGATGGAAGAATCTACATTTCAAAACTTCATTCAGGCAAATGCAGATATTAGTCAGACAAACAGGAAGGTATGTTTCACTACAATTCTCATAGAGTGCATATGATTATCTTTGTCAGACATCTTGCTCCACCCTGCTCCTGTTCCTTTCCTTTCTTTTTGCTTAACAGACTTATGTGTTACAGCTGAGTAAAGTTTGAACGAGACTAATTTTGAAAGTTGAAACTCTTTCAGATGCTGGAAGAGTCTCTGGCAGAGGTGGGACAGATGGAAGTGGATGCTGATTGGCAAGCAGAGGTGATCAAGCGACTGGAAAAAGCAAAGGAAAGGCAGGAGAAGCAAAGAGAGCGACTTGTAAACCTCAGCAAACAAACATGTGCTAAAGAGGAAGGAGTAGTCCAGCTAATGCTGGAAGTGGAGGGAAAGCAGGTGAGAATTCACATGTTAAAAGAGTGATCACCTTAGTGAAATTGCAGTAAAATTTTGCAGGCAAAAAAGTCCATTGCATATTGTCAGTACGGTAGTGATGCATGTAGCACAGCTGAAACAGAAGTCACTTTCAAACCAAGCAGTTTTCTGTTGGTCATTGTGGTGAATCCTGTAATGAAATCTGTGAGGGAAAAACTTTCACCCTCACACAAAATTTCCAGTGACAATGGTAAATGTGACTGCACCTTTAGTGTTGTGTTTGCTGTATCAGGTAGACAAAATTCATAAAAAATATAGTTTCCTTTCAATACAACATGCAAAAGACTAATGACATTGTTTTGGTCTCAGTGGGATGATGTAGTAGCAAAGCAAGCTAAACTGGAGGAGGAAAGACGGGTGGCCGCCACTGTTAACGCCCAGCGGAGGTCACTTATCTCTCAGGAAACAGAAGAGACTGAGAAACATCAAGGCAAGCTGAAAAAGAGTCTAGAGGATTCATCAAGTGAGTTGAGACAAACACTTCTCACAACATGTAATAAAGGATTTGATTGAAACCAGAGTACGGTTTTAAAATGACTTCTTTGTGAGGATACAATCAGTTGAAAGTCTATTAAACTTTACATGGTAACAAGAGGTAATCAAGTGTGTTTGTAGATCATCAAAAGAGACTCAGATCACCCTGCTCGTCGAGAGGCCTGCTGCACAAGACCCAGAGTGAGACCACCAACATTTCCTTGGTCAGTCAATCAGACGATTCTACGGGCTGTGAGTATTATTAGTATAAACATTGAATTTTACTGTCATGACCAAACATGATTTAATGAAGCAACATGCGATAAGATCTCTTCCATGTGCACTGCTGCTTTATAGTTTCTTTAGATCGCGGCCGAGGGGAGCTTGACTCTAAGGAAAGAGAGTTGATGCAGGAAATCAGAGAGCTGAGGACGAAGTTAGCTGCCAGAGCCAGAGCGACTGACTTCATCTCACCCTCAACCAGCTCTGTACACTCTCACTGACAACACGGTCACCGCCAACCAGTGTGTGCGGAACCAGGCACACGTTAAAGAGGATCTGAAAGAAAGTCATTTTATGAGAAGCATGCTTAGTTTGTGTTTGCTTTACAATGACGCTAATCTGGACACTATTCATTGATTTTAGATTTATTCTGATGATAGTTTTAATATTTTGTGAATGTATTTTATTTGTTTTTGTTTTTTTGTATAGTCTTTTTCATGTTTTTGTATTTAAAAATGTAAATTGTCAATAAATTTTAATAAAAAATCTGAAATATAATTGAACAGTTTTAACTATTTATTTACTTTTCATTACATTTAAATTGGTGCGGTCAAACGATTTATCGTGATTAATCGCATCCAAAATAAGTTTTTGTTTATATAATATATGCGTGTATACTGTGTATATTTATGTATATATAAATACAAACGCATGCATGTATATATTTAAGAAAAATGTTGTTTATATATTAAATATAATTATGAATGACACAAAATATAAGAATATAAATGTATATACATGTAAATATTTTCAAAATATATACTGTGTATATGATTGTATTTATATATATATATAAATATACACAGTACACACATACATGCATTATGTAAACAAACTTTTATTTTGGATACGATTAATCGCGTTTAATCGTTTGACAGCACTAATTTAAATATTCAATTTAATTACAATTTTTAAAAATTGAATGTATCCCTGTAATGGAAAAGCTGATTATAAGGTTTTTAAAAGAATTCTATTATGCCCATCACGGTTGCATTTATTTGATGATAATACAGCAAAATATATAGAAATTTTAATAAAATGCTAAATAATTTGTAATTAATCCCTGTGATGGCAACATTGTTTTTTGTTTGTTTGTTTTTCTTCAGTGTCACATGATCATCATTCAATTTTCGGGACACTTTGATAGTAAGATAAAAACAACAGCATTTATCTGAAAAAAAAAACTTCTTTAACATTATAATCGTCTTTACTGTCACTTTTAATAAATTCAATGCATCCTTGCTAAATCAAAGTATCATTTGAAAATGTATACGCTATTTTACTGGAAATCTTTTTCTGATGTGTTTTAAAAAACTAGCGTGTCGACCAACGAGACTGCATTTTTTGGCGTCATAAACGTAGTATATAGATATGGTCATAAACACATTCCAATGTTTTCTGTTTAGGCTCCTCACTGAGTTGTGAAACATTCATCTTATTTCTGCCCGTTGTTGCTGGGAGGTGTTGATGACGTACCGGCGGCATTGAGCACTTCCGGCTTTGGGTGCTGATGAGACTGAAGTGAACTGGTGATGCTTTGTGTTTTCATTTAGCTGTTGATGCTCATGTGTAGATTTATAGCTTCTTATTTCAGAATTTACGCGATAGAGCGCAGCAGACTTTGTCCTGGTTGGGTCGAAATAAAGAAGACGGTATAACGTCAGTTCAGTTATTACGTTATATCATGTAGCTTACAACAGGCTTTGTTGCGGACTATATCGATGCTTTCATTCATTGAAAAGCAACGACAGCCGTTTGTGAATGAACAGGATTTTGTTTTTTAGTTTACCTGCCTATGTGTTTTCTGTTTTTATCTCTTGTGGGTAGTGCCTTTATGGACCACAATCACTTAATTTCTCATTGCAGAATATAAGGATCGTGTGCAATGCATTATAATGTAATTTTCCTCATCCATTTTTTATTTCTACATGCAGGAGGTTCACCAAACAGATTTACAAACAAGTTTAAATAATGTATTTTAGTTTGTATTCATTTGCTAATTCGTTAATATATTGCAAATGTATTGTTGCATATAGTTTGCTTTAAAAAAATGTTTTTAAATTAGTCAATTTATATGGTATTTAGTGTTCATTCAGACACAATATGTGTCTGTGTCCATTAGACTAATGGGCTGATCTTCCCAGTGAACGTTAAAATTAATCTGGATGTATTTAACTTCAGCCAAATGCATAATGTAGACACAGAACATACCTTTATAAAATGACAGTCTCTAATGTGTCTCTCTCCGTCGAAAGTTTGTGTGGCGTAGTTAATGTATGTTGAAGCATGACAACATTCAAGCATGAGTTCTAAAATTAAAACTAAAATTGTTCATACTATACATAGATTGAACGACACAGAAGATGGCTGATAGAAGTGACCTGAAAGCTGAGCTTGAACGCAAAAAGCAGCGTTTAGCCCAGATTCGAGAGGAGAAAAAAAGAAAGGAGGAAGAGAGAAAGAAAAAAGAGGTAGGTGCTGTTTTTGTTGGAGAGAATAGCCATTTCTCATTTTATCACTTTCAAATATTTGTTATGTGGCACTCAATGATTGATTTTTGATGCAGTCTGAGATACTTCAGAGGGCCGAGAATGTGTCAGAAGACTCGGACCTGGACAGAAAGAGAAGAGAGACAGAGGCTCTCCTGCAGAGCATTGGAATCTCACCAGAACCACCTCTAGGTATGTGATACAGAACATACAGCTGTCTGTGCATGTACATAATGTGTGTGAGATACATCTTTACAAATGTGCATGCCACCTGCTTGAATGAAATGAGAAAGGAATCAGCAAAAGTGTTTTATAATGCAAAATAAAAAAAATGTACACCTCACTCAGCAGTCTGTAGTGCTATATCAGGGCTTTCCCTAACCTTGTGAAAAAGAAGTACTGTATAGTTTTAAAGACTTTACTTAATATACTTATCGAATATATTTGAGTATCGCTACAATATAATATTTTTGGAAACTGAATTAAGTTAATTGTAATTAAATAAAATATATATTATAGTTTAAATTTATAACGAATGCAATCAGCTGACCTTAAAACCTTTGTAAAATGTAAAAAGTTAAAAATTTGAAAAGCTTTGCAAACCTCTTAAGTAGAACTTTTTACATGTAATTTCATAATTACTTCTAGTGTCTTTAAAATGTTTAAAATTTACTGCTGAATGCACTGACAAGCTTTTATAGTAATCTAAAATCAACTTCAACTTGTATATCATGTATTTGCTGTGGTGAACTTGCAATTTATTACATTTAAAATATATTAACTTGAAATATAAACTACTGTTATAATTAATCAAGTACTTTACATTTTAGTACGTTAGTCAACACATCAAAATAAGTGGACTATGAAGCATAATTAGTGTTTCTTTTAAGTGGGTTAAAAACAGTCATGAATGTGTATTCTCTTTATAAGTATATTTAAGTGGCATTTTTTATTAATATCATCAAATGCATTGTATTTTACCTTTATTTGAAGTGCACTACAAGTGCATATTCAGTATAACTAAGCCTACTTCTTTTTCGCAAGAGTATGGTTCATGTTAGACCGATTTTTGCTGGTTTTTTTATATACAGGGCATGTCGCTTCGGCCAGTATTTGAGTCCAGTGTTTGTTTTTTTGGATCTTCTTTGCGGGAATGTCTTGTGACCTCTCTCAAATTTTTGGGGAGATGTAAATCCGATCAGATTTTAGGTCATTTCAGATTTATATATAAGTTAGGTCATGGATTCATCCCCAAAACAATTACTACACTTTTTACTATATGAATGTAAAGATGTTTCAGTATTTTATGTACAGTTTATTGAACTCATGTCATTTACACTTTGGCTGTACTTGAAGCAGACGTGACTCAAACTCAGTTAGATTTATAAGGTAGTTCATGTAAAATTGTAATCATATAATAAGATGAGATGATTAAAAGATCATATACATTTTTTAACATTATAGAGAGAAGTGAAATTCGCTTGACAATCTCTCCTGTTGTTTTTCCTTTTGGATTTTTTTCTCTTTGATTTGACCATTTCAATCCATTCTGTTCATTTTGATTTGCCTGTGTCTGCCACTGCTGGCCATCAGTGCAGCCACTGCAGCTTTTAACATGGGATACCTGTTATTTTCATTATTTAGTCCCAACCCCTATGTCTCCCTCTTCGCAATCAGTGAGCCCACCCAGTGAAACTGGAAGTCAGGAGTCCATAGATGGAGGGACAGTGGGAAGGTATGAAATCTGCATGGGTATTTGCTATTTGTACACCAAACTATATACTGTATAGATAATCTTTAATCTATTTTGAAATATTTGTATATTCACTGATATATGGATGTATATGGAGGAGTGTTTTAATGCGAGAGTTTTCAAACTGAATTCTACAAATGTTCTAGGAGGTCTGTGGCAAATTTGAGGAGAACGAAAAAAATGTTTTTTTTTCGGAATGCTTTTAGAAATGTCAAAGTTTACAGTAAAAATGTAAAAAATATTAATTGTGAATTTCTCTTCAGATTTATACTTCTAACAATGTTATAGCAATGAGCTGGAAAAAAAAACACAACAATACAAATATTCAGTATTTTTCTAGATATTTTAATTTATTTTAATAATTACATTTTATTAAAGAAGAGGGTCTCTCAAAAAGAGGGTCTTTGGCATCAGAAATTCCTGTTTTAAAGGATATGAGCCTAATAGCAGTTTAATTAATATTATGCATTATAATTGATTTTATGAATTATTTAGGGAATTTAAATATTATATGAGAAAATTATTTGATGGATAATATGATTTCTTTTAGGATAGTTGTGCATTATTTCTTAAGTCAAAACTGACATGATTCATACAAGTTTTAAGCTACTTTATTATTATTTTATTTCTGTAATCCCCTAAGTCTAATGTTTTTCCTTTTCTCTACATCTTTTGTTGGGGACATCAGATATCGGTAAGGAGAACTGTTGATATTATCATTGTTAGGTTCTGGCATTTATTGATGCATCACCCATCAGTGGATGTGGTTTTGTTGTAGCTGGTTTAGAGTATGTTGCCACAGTCTATATGTGATCTCATCTAAGAGACAGCGTGTTATCTGATGTAATCATGCATGAAAGAGGGTTATGCACTGCTGGTGAAGCTGCATGACCTAATCGTGCATGCTCTTAGTCTAATCCCTCCGAACCATTATATGATGTATTCTTCTGACCTCTCTAGGACGTTACAGTGGGACACCGACCCCTCAGCTCTTCAGCTTCTTGCAGATTCTGTTCATGGGTGAGACTGCCACTTCAGATTTCATTCACATTATTAAAGATGATACAGAAACATTGAGTGTCAACAGAGAAATATATAATAAAACCAAAACTGTAAATTCTGCCATTTACTCACCCTCAAGATGTTCCAAACCTATATGAATTTCTTTCTTCTGCAGAACATAAAAGAAGATATTTTGAAGATTGTGGATAACTAAACAGTTTCTGGCCCCATTAACTTCCATAGATTTTTTTTCCATACTGCGGAAGTCAGTGAGGTTTGGTTGCCCACTTTCTTCAAAATATCTTCTTGTTCAACAGAAGAAAGAGGCTCACAACTTAAATGGTAATTAAATGCTTACAGGTCCAAGGCAAACAAACAAACAAAATGAAAACAACACATTAAAATAGTTTGGGCTTACTTTCCTAGGTGCAGGTTGCAAAGGCTTGGTGCATCAAAAATTGTTCAGATTGATTTCATGCCAAAAGAACTGGTAACATATTCTAGAGAGACACAGACTCCTGTCGCATCTGATCAGCCTGAAGGTAAAGAGCTGTTTTTATTTCTATTTAATAATTAACATGGATATAAAAGTTAATAGTGGCTTTACCCACATAACAAATGCCTCGCTGCTTAAACTTTCCAATGACTATTTTCCACAGAGGAGGAGGATGAGGAGCTGTCAGTGACCAAATCTGAGTCTGTGCCACAGCAGCTGGAGGAGGAGAACTCTCAGGAGGCCGAAGAAGGCAAGAAGAATCACATTTTTTTTTTTTTAAATAATACATTTAAAAGAAGTATTACATCTATATAGAGTTGTATGAATATGTGTGTCTTAGATCAACCTAGAGAACTGACCAACGAGGAGAAAGAGCAGATTATTCACTCAGAGGATTTCCTGTTTTTCTTCGACCGAAGCATCCGTGTAATGGAGCGTGTGCTGGCCGAGGATACGGACATTTTCTTTGACTACAGTGGGCGAGATATGGAGGACAAAGAAGGGTCAGCCGAGGCTTATGTAACAGTCAAACATGCACAGAGTCCCATATGATTACAGAAAAGTTATTCATTAGATGGTACTAGACAGGTTTGTTTAACCTAATGTAGGATGATGGTCGCTTAATGGTTTGAAATCAGGTTTAATAAGGTGACCCAGAAACTCAAGAGTTGCACTCAACCTCAAGTGACTCCTGGGAAACTTACTGTAAATTGCTTTGGATGATTGTACCAGAATGCAAAGTTTGTTTTGTTATCAGGGACATGCAAGCCGGATCAAACTTGTCTTTTAATCGACATTTCTATGATGAGCATTGGTCCAAACATCGAGTCGTCACTTCCTTGGATTGGTCACCACAGGTACTTAATTAATAAATTGCATTAATATAAGCAGTGCTGGTTAGTAACTGATTACATGTGATCTGGATTACGTAATCAGACTCCAGTATGTAATTGTAATTGTAATTCTATTACAACCCGAATTCCGGAAATGTTGGGACATTTTTTAAATTTGAATAAAATGAAAACTAAAAGAATTTCAAATCACATGAGCCAATATTTTATTCATAATAGAACATAGATAACATAACAAATGTTTAAACTGAGAAATTTTACAATTTTATGCACAAAATGAGCTTATTTCAAATTTGATGCTACAGGTCTCAAAATAGTTGGGACTTGGGCTTGTTTACCATGGTGTAGCATCTCCTCTTCTTTTCAAAACAGTTTGAAGACGTCTGGGCATATAGGTTATGAGTTTCTGGAGTTTTGGTGTTCTTGCCTGATATAGGTTTCCAGCTGCTGAAGAGTTTGTGGTCGTCTTTGACATATTTTTCGTTTAATGATGTGCCAACTGTTCTCTATATGTGAAAGATCTGGACTGCAGGCAGGCAATTCAGCACCCGGACTCTTCTACTATGAAGCCATGCTGTTGTAATAGCTGCAGTATGTGGTTTTGCATTGTCCTGCTGAAACACACAAGGCCTTCCCTGAAATAGACGCCGTCTGGAGGGGAGCATATGTTGTGCACAGAGATTTATCCAGTTTCTCTGAATATTTTGATGATGTTATGCACTGTAGATGATGAGATTTGCAAAGCCTTTGCAATTTGACGTTGAGGAACGTTGTTTTCAAAGTATTCCACAATCTTTTTACACATTCTTTCACAGATTGGAGAGCCTCTGCCCATCTTTACTTCTGAGAGACTTTGCCTCTCTAAGACATCCCTTTTGTAGCTAATCATGTTACAGACCTGATGTCAGTCAACTTAATTAGTTGCTAGATGTTCTCCCAGCTGAATCTTTTCAAAATTTCTTGCTTTTTCAGCCCTTTGTTGCCCCTGTGCCAACTTTTTTGAGACCTGTAGCAGGCATCAAATTTGAAATGAGCTCATTTGGTGGATAAAAGTGTAAAATTTCTCAGTTTAAACATTTGTTATGTTCTCTATGTTTTATTGTGAATAAAATATTGGCTCATGTGATTTTTAAAGTCTTTTAGTTTTCACTTCATTCAAATTTTAAAAAACGTCCCAACATTTCCGGTATCCGGGTTGTACATTTTACAATGCTTATAATCAGATTACAGTTACTTTTATGGATGACATTATTACATATTATTCACTCAGTGGTGGTTAATTATTTATAATTTATTGATTTACCGTCATTCTTATTTTTCTCTCTTTAAATATTTTAATTCTAAAAATCCTCACCACTTCTACACATTTAGAAAGTCTTCCAATTTTGTGGAATTATTTATTTATTTATTTATTTTAATTTAACATTTTTTATGATTTCATAATAATTATTAGCTTTTCAAAAACTCACAAAATCCCTGCAGCTCTTTCACAAACCCCAGTTTGGGAAACATTGATGTAATGTTTAATGCACTTCATGATGATTGCAAAGAATGTAACATTTTCATTCTCTCTGTTTTTATACATAGTAATCCCATTCAAATCTATGTGATAAATGTGTTAGATACAAAAAAAAATCTTACAGTAATCAAAAATTAGTCAGAATACATTGCCTAATATGTGTAATCCAACAGATTACGTTAACTACAATTTTTGTCATGTAATCTGTAATCAGTAATCTAGCTAGCACTGAATATAGGCATGCTTAATGCAAATGTGTTAGTCACAAATAAAACCTCAGAACCAGAGTGACTTTATTGCATAGATCCATGATATCATATCCACGATATGTATAATGATATTGACATATAGCACATTGTATTCAGTCACATGTTCTACTTGCAGTATCCTGAATTGCTAGTGGCCTCATACAACACTAATGAGGATGCACCTCATGAGCCAGATGGAGTTGTGCTGGTCTGGAATATGAAGTTTAAGAAGACAACCCCCGAGTACATACTCCACTGTCAGGTTTGAATTTACCATTGCTTCATATTAAATAACCCTCAATGCCTGAATGTTGTTCCTTTCAGCAGCATTTATACAGCAGCAATTTACTGTAATACTATTTTTTAATTATATACTGAGCATTTGTTTGAGTTATAAGCTTTTAATGAAAAGCCTGAATCTAAATTGAATTTCTATTATTAAAATATACACACAATAGAGCTCAACTTTCAAATTTTGTCTGCGTCACTAATGCACATCATTCTCTGTTTGCACTGATGTCACTTCTAAATGAACTCTCATTGCTTAGCTCATTGTCTGTATGCTCACATTGTGCAAATCAACCTTGACGGAGGGCGAGCTGACATCACATTTGCCAAAATAATAACCATAGCAAAGCAAATAGTAATTACTGGTACATTCAACCAATAATGCATTTGATGGTTTTCCTTTGTAGTCGTCAGTGATGTCAGTTGGCTTTGCTCAGTTTCATCCCAACTTGGTGATTGGAGGCACTTACTCAGGACAGATAGCACTGTGGGACAATCGAAGTCACAGGAGGACCCCAGTGCAACGGACGCCCTTGTCTGCAACTGCACACACCGTAAGACCATCAATTACAGATAAAATGTTGAAAAATATAATGCAGTGTGCTGGTGGTTTAACGGTTAAAAATCTGAGCTGAAAACACTAATGTTGCCAGGTCATTGAGGTGACCCAGAAACTGAAGAGCTGCACTCAACCTCAAGATATTCCTGAGAGACTTTGCAAAACGCATCTTATGAGAATTAAAGACTTAAAAAATTTAAGTTTTTAATCATGTAGCAAAACAATCCCTTATTAGTATTCTCTTATTATGCTTTTTACTTAAAAAAAAAATACAGATGACAAAAGTGTCACATGTTTTTGCAGCATCCTGTATACTGTGTGAATGTGGTCGGAACACAAAATGCCAACAACTTGATCACAGTATCCACAGATGGCAAGATGTGCTCCTGGAGTCTGGACATGCTCTCACAGCCTCAGGTGTCTAGATAACACATTTAGACTGATTGAATTATTGTCATTTGAGATTTGACTGATATTAAACAATACATTATATGTCTGTTGTTACTCACAGGAAAGTATGGAGCTGATCTACAATAAGTCAAAGCCGGTGGCTGTCACCTGTATGGCCTTCCCTGCAAGTGATGTGAATAACTATGTGGTAGGAAGTGAGGAGGGCACCGTTTACACAGCATCCCGCCATGGAAGGTCGGTCGTTCCTGCAGAATAACGTATTAATAAACAGAATTTTCATATTTGGGTCAAGTATTCTTTTAGTGATATCTTTGTATATTAAAAACTCTTGATGAAAAACAACTTTACTATTAGCCTGAACTTGCTTAACTCGTCCCATGCAGTAAGGCTGGTATTGGTGAAATGTTTGACGGGCATCAGGGTCCTGTGACTGGAATCAGCTGCCATAACGCTGTGGGTCCGGTCGACTTCTCCCACCTCTTTACCACTTCCTCATTTGATTGGACAGTCAAACTGTGGTCAACCAAAGTAAGAGTTGTTTTGGAGTTTATGTGTTGCTTGATATGTATTTTGATCATGCAGTATTATATAACTATTCCATCTCTCTGACAGCATAACAAGCCCCTGTATTCCTTTGAAGACAATGCAGACTATGTTTATGATGTCATGTGGTCTCCAGTGCATCCAGCGCTATTCGCTACAGTGGATGGCAATGGTCGTCTGGACCTCTGGAATCTCAACAACTACACAGAGGTCAGGGGCACCGCAGCTCATTACATTCTTTACTCAGTCATCTGTCTTCTGTATTATATAGGAAGAGCATTCATTTCATACTTTAATTAATATTAAAATAGGAGGACCCCCTACCTGGGGCAAGAAACCCCTGGGTTAAACTTATCCCAGATGTCATCTGATTTTTGCAGAATGTGTTATCTGATATTATTTGTAATGTTTTGTTTAGTTTTTTTTTTTTTTTCAAAAAAGGTGTCATTAATATAAAATATTAAATGAAATAATATATGCACTGCACACTATGTACATGCAATACGAATTTTATGTTTTAAAAGACGTCTCTTATGCTCATCAAGGCTGTGTTTATTTGATCAAAAATGCAGTAAAAACAGTAATATTATGAAATATAATTATAATTTAATTTAAAAAACTGTTTTCTATTTTAGTACATTTTAAATTATTTATTCCGGCAATGGCAAAGCAGAATTTTCAGTAGCCATTACTCCAGTGTAAAAACATATATTATATATTATTTTATCAACGAACAACTTTCGTTGAATAAAAGTATTAATTTCTTTAATAAACAAATCTTACTGACCCCAAAATTTTATACAATATTGTAAAACCAATTTGATTCAATGTAATTTATTATTTAATTGAATAATGATCAATCAAATTAGAAAAAAAGAATTTCAGTCAGAGTGATGCATTTGAATTACACTATATAATTCTATGTATTATACACAGGCCATTTCATAATTAAAAGGATGTCATAATAGCAATAAACTATTAATTCAGATTAAATGATCCACTTAAAATTCATGGAATGATTAAATAATAACATGAGTCATCGTAATAATTAATTTAAATAATAAAACATCAAAAAAACATGCCACTGGGACGCAATAATTGGGAAACAATGAAAAAAATTATATAATTTAACCTCAAACAATAAATCTAATATGTGCACATGACAAGTCAAAATTAATAAAAACATAACCACTGAATAAATGTGTTGAAATGTGAGTGACATCTGTAGTCATGGGGGAAAAAAACAAAGGTGGTGTGTGAAGAGGGTATCTTACCCCAACATATTTGCATGAATTGCCTTTAATTGATATATGTGTGCTTGATCTAAATGAGATGGCATCTAAATTGTGTTTCCACACAATTTTATTACATTTATATTTTCGCTCCCAAAACAAGTTTTCTGTGTATTCCAGGTGCCATCGGCAAGTGTGACAGTGGAGGGAGGATGTGCCCTGAACCGGGTCAGATGGGCATCAGGGGGCAGAGAGGTGGCCATGGGTGATTCAGAGGGCCGTGTTTGGATCTATGATGTGGGAGAGGTAATAACACCTAGATTATGAGTACACAAACACGTGTATCACTCTCAAATATTCGGATGAATTATAAATATTTGCACTCAAATTCAAATACACAGACTGATCAAACAATGTGCAAATTTCAACAGTCACTAATTGTGCTCTACCGTGAAGACGTGATGCAGAAGTTGGTTGTATCTCTATTTTAGCAGTTGGCCGTGCCACATACAGACGACTGGAGCAAATTTGCCCGTACGCTCATGGAGATTCGTGCAAACCGAGGGGATGGAGAGGAAGAAGGTGCTTTGGAGCTGCCTGCTTAAGACTTACACACAGACACACATTTACATTCAGTGTAAAGATACGCTGAAACAGATGCTTGATAAAGTGAGTGAATCACACGTACACGCTGCTGTGATCACAGGTCTTTTTTCTTTTGCATACAAAAGTCTATCTATAGCATGGGTGTTAATTAGCAATAACTCCTCTTCCAATGCGAATAGTTAATTCCAGAACACACACACAAGTGAATGGGCTTGATCTAACATATATCTAGGGCTTGCAGTGACTATATAGGAGTGAGCCAATGTGTATCAAAACAGCTGTGCCGGGATTACAGTTTATTTTACATATGTGGAAGTACAAGGTCATACTGAGATACATGGAGAATGTAATGACCGTTATGTAAAAATATATTACAGCAAAACTTATGAATGTGACTTTCTTTTTCCTTTGACCTTTTATGTCGTATGTGTGCATAATTTAATATCAACTGCAGCATAAAGCAACTGTAAAGTGTGAACTTACAATAAAGGTCATTGTGTCTCAAATCGTGTGTTTTAAACCTCATTTAAGCAGTAATTTGTCCAAAGTGCGGGTGATAAAAAGTTTGACTGTCAATGTCATATTACTACTCCATGATGTTTTCGTGTCATTAAACCTTTTATCTTTAATCACAATGACAACAGATTCCTTGTTATCCAGGTTTTTTTCCCTCCATCATCAGCAACTTTCATGGACGCACACGGCCGCACGTAGAAGGCGGGATCCTGTTACCATGACAATTACGTCAATATTAGTGTCGGGTAACTAAAGGTCAAACTAAAGACAAGCCAGAGACGGAAGGAAACAGGCTCGGAATGGCGGAGACTAGAGGTTTTTTTGCAGCAAAAGCCGGAGGAAATCACAGTAATAAACTGTGGGTTAATCGCGTTATCGCTTGAACGGCGGCGCTTTGTCTAAATTGAACAGGATACCCATATGTTACGAGGTACTGGTGCGGCGGGAAGGACAGTCCATGCTAGTTTCGTCTGTAAATTGGAGCAAAGCTGTAGAGCATAGCTACCGTTAGTTAGCCGTGCTGTGTTGTTCCGTTTAGAAGCAGAATGACTTTTGCTAACTCTCAGTGCTGTATTAGAGACAAACCCAACGCCTGGGTGGCTCTAGATCGCTTTTGTGAGGGTAAAATGCAGTGCTGCTATGGCTTGACTGTTTGCTTCCTCTTCACCCAACTTGGTAGCTGATAGCAACACAAGCTTACTTGGTGCAAGTTCTTCTTATTATTACAACTCTTTACGTGCGGTAGATTTTGCTCGAGACTATCTCAAAATTGACCGATTTTCGTGTTCCCAAGCAGAGAAACAAGGTTGACCCAATGTCAGTCTACATATACGAGTGTTTCTGTTATTACTGTTGTTTTGTTTCGCTCGAACTCGGGTCGCACAGGGCTCTTATTTACGGAGATGCTCATATGTAGAGACCGCACTTCCAGTTGTTGTTGTTTTAAATTAATAACTTGTGTCGAAGACGAAAATATGATCTAAATCGACGCAAGCATATTTGCATCAAATGTCTGTGATTAGACCGTGACTCTGTTCAAATCCGCAAGGTCTTCATCCTCATCGCGGTCCCTTTGTCATTGACGTGAAGGAGAGAGGACCTTTAACTTTCAACTCGGCTTTTGCTGTATTTTCACTGCTCGTGTGGACTGTAGGGGGCAGCAAACTCACCACAAACATTTTCTTGGTGTTCATAGAAGAATACACTTCAATTATACTTATTTTGCTTGGTTTGTCTGTTGATTTTGCATTCGTTGTGTGTCGATTTTAAATGCTGGTTGTTCATGCCTGTAAACATCCCCGACTGGAAGCTGTGCTATCCGTAAAACAAGCTTTCAGTTGGATGTTTGCTGCCATCGTCCAGTTCTTTCGTCTTGATATGTGTTTAATTAAACAGTACTGCTTCCTGAATGTGGTATAACAACTTAATTACAACTTAATAACTCGTGTGTTCGTGTTAACTTGTTTACATGTGTGCAATCTGGATATATTGAAATCTATAATGTTTTCTGTGGTAAACTTGGTATTATTCCAGGGTAGTCGTTGTAAACATCCTACACTCAGCTGTAATCTGCAAACGAGGCTGGGGGGAGGGTGTTTGCTGTGACTGACTGGAGCTCCTCTGGCTTGTAGGATACTGTACTTGATTGTGGGAAGAAAAAAAAACATGAATGCTGAAAAGACAAAAAAAAAAAAAAAGCTGTGGCTGATATAGTCGAATATTTACTTTAAGCTGTGTTTTTTTTTAATTCTGTTTTACTTCGTTGTGAATATAATTTGCCCAAATAAACACTTTTTAATATATATTAAAATATATACGTGTATTGTTATTAATAATGATTGATTTAACTGATGCTTTTGTTGAGGTGTCGAGTTGCTATAGTAATACATATTGGCAGTCAGTGGCCTTTACATGTACACCTCTCTCTTATTTTGATAAGGCTTTAAACATTATGTTCATGTATGAAAAATGTCTGAATGTCGCATCACTGATTACAAGAACACAGCGAGTTTAACCTCCAAGATCATCCAAGTAGGGCAAAATGAACTCCAGGCCGCAGGTGGCGCGCGCTTCGACACAGATGCTTTTTTGCTTGAAGACGAAGATCCATCCGCCATATTTGTTATCGCAGATTCGACAGAAACCTCTGCAGAAGTAATTTAAGTATAATGAATGCATTTAAATTGCGCTCTGGCAATACAAACAACGGTTAAATCATTTTCGAGGCTCTTTTACCTATTGCTGATTTAAAAAGAATGGATCCAGTGCAAGCAGGTAAGCAAAAACGTGATTTTCAGGATAACTGCGCTCCGAGGAAACGGCTAGTTCCGACGATTCGATAAGGAGACAAATAAATTAGGTAAAACTAGTAGCTCGCACCAGCAAAAGTAACTTTTGCCAGAGGATGCTTTAAACAGAAATTCAGTTTTATGTCCGCTGTTTACAGTTCTTTGTTGAAATAATACCCTTTCCAACTCTTTGAGCATAAACATCATCTTATTTAATGAAAACCATTTCCAGCGCCTAAGAGAAAAACACGAAACTGGTCGCAAGTTTACAAAAATGAGATGGCAGGGAATATCTTTGGTTTCCTTTTGGAAAAACCCGGGGCTTTAACAATATAATTAAAGCGTAATACAACACGCATTTGCTCTGGAAAAATCAGTCTTGGTTTGCAGTTTAGTAACGGGTTTATGAAATGTATTGTTGGATGCCATCCATTGCATCTTGTTGAAGATCCCTGTCGCAGATAAATTGACAGTGTTGTAATGACCTGAAGCTAAACTGAAACTACTAATCAATATGCGTATTAATATCAGTGTTAATAAATATATTCCTGATTTGAAAGTGTTTAAACTGAACACATTTAGACGCTCTTATTTTGAAAGGGCTTCCTGATGCTTTTGAATAATTACTCCAGTGAATTCTGTGAGGGAAGGTTTTTAAAGCTCACACATTTTAAACAAAATGATTTACATGTAGAAGATAAATAATAAATATAGTTACATATTACATATCTTTACAGCCTTATATAATTTACCTATAATAACTTGCGTGGTAGTATGTATGCTACTTTTGAAGGATACATGATAAATTTGGTACTTGGCAAATTAAAAGCCAAATGTTGTTTATAGGAGAGACTTTGTAACGTAACTGTAAAGTTAAACCAAATAAAGACTTAAGCTGCTGTTTTTACATTCACAGACGGTTCATCAGTCTTCATGTGCAAAATATGCAACTTGTTCTCTCCCAGTAAACCATTGCTGCTGTCTCATGTTAATGAGACTCACAACAACGAAGGAGGTGATCCTGACACTTTTATTATAGCACTTAAGCCTTTAACAACTCAGGAGCCACAGAATTCAGGTAAGCAGCTTTGAACCCTGAAATCAACCTGTATTGGGTATTATTAAGATCCAAACACTGAAAATAATTAGAGAGACAGACAATTACAATGCCAGGCTGATTTTTATAACGTATTGTATATTTATTGAATTTTTACAAAGTTTTCCAAAAACACAACACCATTCCAAGAACATACCTCAGGCAGGATTTTTACATTCCATAACTTCACACATCTAAAGCTTCTTCATGTCAAGCTGATTTAAGCTTGAAGTTCCAATTTAAGCTGATTTAAGCTTAATTTTCATAATGTGGTGAAAGCTGTATTATCTTATGTTAAAAAATGTCATTTTAAAAGCATTGGAAAACAAGAATGTCTTGTGTATCTTACAGAAGTTGTTGTGAAAAGAAAGCGTGGTAGACCAAAAGGCTCTACTAAGAAAGTCCAACCAGAAAAGGTCCAGAAAAATACACCCAATCAGCAGGAGAAAGAGTCCACTGAAACACAACCGCTGGCAGTAGCTGAAGCGCCAAGTGAGGATGGCAGTGATCTGGAGTGCAAGAAATGCAACCGTGTGTTCAGCAACAGGCGGCAAATCTCCAAACATATTTGCTTCGTTGGACTAAAAGAGGCTGCTGATGATGAAGAGTGTAATGGTACAAATTCATGCCGGTTGATGTTGTAGGTCTTTCTGCTTTCTGAACTGCCACATGTTTAACCTGTCGACTTTATGGCGCAGGTAATAATACTGATGCAAATAAAATCAGTGATGAAGAGGAGGAGAAAGAGAGGACACCAAAGAAAGCTCGCGCGATGCGGTCTGACAAGCTGTCCAGTGCAAAGGACCCTGAATCAGCAAGCGGCAACAAAAACCCTATTATTAGTGTGGTCCTTACCAGTCACGAGGCCATGCCTGGTGAGATGTACCTGTGATGTCAAGTGCTTTAATAGTTGAGGGAAGCATTTCAACTAACTGTAAGTTTTGCTTTATTGCAGGTGCCTCTAAGATAGTTCCTATTGAAGCAGCTCCAGCTGAACCATCCACCCAGACTGTTGCAGATGCAGGTTCCCAGGAGGCAGCAATGAAAAGGGGATACCAGGAATATGCCATTCAGCAAGCTGCTTATGAAGCACCCCTCAAATCAAACAGGTTTATTTTTCATGATTTTTCCACATTTATAATGTTAACTTTAGATTTACAAATGTAGTTAATTGTCGAAGCGCCAAAAGACAGAGTATTAATATAGTAATTATACAGTCATTGCATTACTTTAGAAGCAATTAAACTTTAGAGGGGAAAAAAAAGAAAAATTATATAGAAGTAATTTGGAAATATCAGGAAATTAGAAAAAAGTAATGGAAATTTCTATAGTAGTATTTGTGTGTTTATGACATCTATCTATCTAAATCATAGATTTTCTATAGTAAATATAGATTATGAAATAATGTAATTGCTAGACATGACTTTTTTATTTATATTATTTCTATGGATTAATTAATTAATTTACTTATTATTTATTTATTTAATCTACCAATAACTATTTTTTTTATATCCCTAACCAGTAGTCATAAACAACTGAAGACGTTATGGAAAAGTAATAAATAATTTTTTTAAAAATTCATTGGGTCAAAATATGTGAGACCCTGACTAAAGAAATTTGACATATAAAAGTTGTTGCATTTGTACTGATCTTGTGAAATTATTTGATACATTGGTATAAACAAATCATATCTCTCGCCACAGGTTAGGACAGACGCAGCTTAAAATCTTCACATGTGAATATTGCAATAAAGTCTTCAAGTTCAAGCATTCACTACAGGCTCACTTAAGAATCCACACAAACGAGAAACCATTCAAGTGCCCGCAGTGTGACTACGCCAGCGCTATAAAAGCCAATCTTAGTGTTCACATCCGGAAACACACCGGGGAGAAATTCAGCTGTGAGCTGTGCTCATTTAATTGCCTCAGCAAAGGACACCTCAAAGTGCACGTGGAGCGAGTGCACAAGAAGATCAAGCAGCACTGCCAATTCTGCAAGAAGAAATACTCTGACGTGAAGAACCTCCTAAAACACATCCGCGAGACTCATGACATGAATGACAAGAAGGTACAGGACTCCTACAATGAGTACAGCCTCCAGACCAGGGAGGGCAAGAGACAGCTTCTGTACAACTGTCAAATATGCGACCGCAAGTTCAAGAACGAGCTTGAGCGTGATCGTCACATGATGGTTCATGGCAACAAGAGACCCTTCGGCTGTGAACTCTGCGATCACGGCTCAACCAAATTCCCAGCCTTGCAAGCCCACATCCGAAAGCATCCCTTCATCTATGTGTGTGCCATTTGCCAGGAAAAATTTGTCAGCTCTGTGCGACTTAGGTCACATCTGAGAGAGTTCCACATGGAATCAGATGAACCTTCTGCTTTTGCAGACTCCATCAATTCCAGCTTTTGCTTGCTCAAACCAGGCGATGACATTCAGAAGGACATGTTGAACCAAGATGAGCTTAAGATCACAGAAGAGCTGTCGCAGCTCAACGCCCAGGAGCTGTTAACCACAGAAATTACTTGCATGGCTCAAGAGGACCTTCAAACTCAGTGCTCTGATAGTTTAGTGGTGGAGTCAGACCTTCTTGTACAGGACTCACAGGATGAAAATCCCATTTCAGACAGTATCAATAAGACAGACACGTCTGCAGTAGCACAAACACAAGAGATGGCCTGTGAAGATGCGATAAATGCCCAAAGACTTCAAGAGGATCCAATTAAAATGGAGTGCAGTATGACAGAAGATCAGAATCCTGCTGGAGGACCTGCACCTTTGACACCTGAAAAAGCACAAACACACTCTAAGCAGTTAATATCAAAGGACACATTTCCTCAAACCGAGGAAGAAGCGATTGTTCCACAAACTAACGCTGATGAGGACCTACTCGGTTCAGAGCAAGAAGAAATATCTGCTTTCAAGCAGATTGTAGAGCAGATGCAAAAACGCCAGCTTAACATGGAAGTGTTTGAACGGATTCGGAAAGTGTATGGAGACCTTGAATGTGAATACTGTGGTATGACTATCTAATATCTAATACAAGAGTGCACAATCCTATTTCTGGAGCTCCTATTATCTTGCAAAGTTCAAACAACTGAACCAGCTACTTAAGATCTTCAGGAAGCTGTTGATAATTGCAGACAGGTGTGTTGTAGCAGGGTTGGAAATGAACTCTGCAGGTTGGTAGATCTCCAGAACCAGGATTGGCTATCCATGATCTATTATCTATGAATATCCTGCTTTTTAAATAACATTTCCACCCCTTGTCTTTCTATAACTCCTTGTAATATTCCCTCAACAGGTAAGCTTTTCTGGTATCAGGTGCACTACAATACACATGTGCGAACTCACACGAAAGAGCACCTCCATTACTGTTCTCAGTGCAATTATTCCTCCATCACTAAAAACTGCCTGAAGAGGCATGTCATCCAGAGACATTCTGACATCCTGCTGAAGTGTCCCTCTGAAGGATGCCAGTACTGTACACCTGACAAATACAAGCTTCAGGCTCATCTCAAAACCCATTCGGACATAGTGAGTGTTAAGCATTAGCCTGCTTATTCTTTAGATATAAGGGAAATTGCTTCTTCATCAGATCCTATTTCTTTCTCATCTTTAGGTCAAAAGAAGTTTTACATGCCCAGTATGTCAAGAGTCTGTTCCTGAGGACAAAGTTAGAGCTCATATCAAAAGCAACCATCCAGGTAAGAAAAAAATAAAACACTCTGAAATGTCCCACAAGAGCCCTAAAGTAATGAATGTGCTGTTGCTGTACAGATGTGTCGCTGAACCACATCTCGGAAACGTTGGGAATACGTGTGCATGTGAAAGGAGTGATCGGGAAACGAGCCTCCAAATGCCCATACTGTGATTGTTTCTTCACAAGGAACGGGGCGGATCTTCAGCAGCACATATGGGCTCATGAAGGTGGCTTTTAAGTCTTTTTTTTTTACCTTGTTGTCAAATCTATGCACTTAAATGAACCGCCTCAGTGTACTAAATTTGTTCTGTTCATGTCTCCAGGACTGAAACCATACAAATGTTCACAATGTGATTATGCCTCAAGAAGTAAAAGCAACCTCAAAGCTCACATGAACAGACACAGTACTGAGAAAACACATCTTTGTGACCTCTGTGGAAAAAAGTTCAAGTCTAAATGCACTCTGAAAAGTCATAAGCTCATGCACACAGCAGATGGTGAGTCTCTTTCTTTGTGTTTGATACTGTATGCAATAGTACATTTTAAAATGTAATTTATTCATGTGATGGCAAAGCTGAGAATCCAGTCTTCAGTGCCACATGATCCTTCAGAAATCACTCTAATATGCTGATGCTCAAAAAACATTTTTTCAGGATTATTTGATGAATAGAAAGTTCAGAAGAACAGCACTTATTTGATTTTTTAAATTAATTTTTTATTCTTTTTTTTTAGCATATAAATGTCTTTTGATCACTTTTGGTCATGTTGTTGCTGAATAAAAGTATTAATTTCCTTAAAAATATACTACTGATCCCAAACATTACATATGTTATTGTATGTGTATGTAAACATTATTTATTTCTAAATATTCATCTCTTCTTCTCTGCAACGTACGCATTCAACTGTAGTTTATTTGTATTTTACTTGTTCAGGGAGTTTTTCTGCACCACTGTTGCATTTTAGAAATATATTTATTATAAACATTTATACAAATAATTTTGAATTGAAAACGTTTCTCTTATAGCCTAGTATTCTGTAGAAAATATATTCTATTAATCTAAGTAAACATTTTTCATACAGTATGTGAATAAATAATTTGTTTGAATAATGTGCATTGATGAATTATGCACAAACTGTATTAAAGTAAGTATGATTTCAATTTTGAGTCAATTTGGATTTCATGCTGATATTGTTAAATTTACTATAATAAAATTTTTAATGAAATATCAGAGGCTTTGATTATTTCTGTGGTAATTTTCTTAATACATAACCAATTAAATCAAATGTTTTTTAAATTTTTTATATTTTGTAGGAAAACAGTTCAGATGTACTGAGTGTGACTTCACTGCTGCACTGAGACCGCATCTCCTTCGTCACATGGAGCAACATGCCTCTTTCAAAGTAACACCACAAAACACATATTTTTGTTTTATGTTGTCATGTGTCCTACAGCCACCACCAAAGCACAATGTTTTGCCTTTCACAGCCTTTCCGTTGTGCACACTGCCACTACTCGTGCAACATTTCAGGTTCCCTGAAAAGACACTATAATAAGAAACATCCCAACGTTCAGTACATCAATGCTGGAACAGGGGCCTCCACTTCCGAAACTGTGACAGAGCAAGGCAAGTCCTTCCTCAGCAGAATGAAAGCAGCCTTAACCATACAACAAATACATTGATGCTTATTGTTAAACATACAGTGTTGCCTCAAACTGCATGAGTAATTGAGAAGTGTGTGTGTGTGTGTGTGTGTGTGTGTGTGTGTGTTATCAGGTGGAGTCAAATGTCCTGTGTGCAACTACGTTTATGGCACTAAATGGGAAATGAACAGACACTTAAAGAGCAAACACGGTCTCAAAGTGGTGGAGACTGACAGTCTGGGTCTGAATCAGTGGGAGGCGAGTCTCCATTATAATTACATGCTACATTTTGTAAAGACAAGTCATATTTATTTATGTAATGCATAAACAACAATGGAAGTTGACCTAAAGTGCTGTACAATAATATTTTAGTGATAAATAATATATTAATAGTAAACCTATAATTCACCCAAATAAAAAATCTGTCATCATTTACTCACCCTCATGTCACTACAAACCCATAAGTCTTTGGTTAAATGAAGATATTTTTAATAAAATCTGAGAGGGTTTCTCTATCTTCATTAATAGTCCAGGTAATAAAAAAGATTTAAGTCAAAAAGTTCATAGATTAAATTAAATCTGTTCGTCATATAAAATGATTGTATCTCTTCACGAGACTTGGATTAAATGGTTTGATTTATATTGATTCTTTTTATGATGGCTTTATGACTTTTTTGGATTACTATAAAAGAAGGGACAGAAACTCAAGTTTCATTAAAAATATCTTAATTTGTGTTTCAAAGAAGAACTAAAGTCTTATGGGTTTGGAACGACATGAAGGTGAGTAATTACTGACAGAATTTTCATTTTTTTGTGAATAATCATTTATAATAATCATTAATAAATTACTTTAAGGTTGAGCAAAAAAAGGCTTATTACTCCAGCCTTTTCTTTTCTTGGACTTCTTACAGACAAAGTGCATGATTGTTAAATTGCCTTAATTGCTGACATATTCTCAGCTACTACACTTGCTTATGATCTTATTGGTGTGTTCATTCAGGTAGTGGAGTCAGTGGAGGAGCCGGCCATGCAGTACCTTCACATAGCTGAGACTGAGGATCCACAAGGAACAGAGACTGCCGTATCAGCTCTGCAGGACCTGCGCTTCAACACACAGAACGGTCAGAAACAATTGCTTCATTTCTTGAACGGTTGGTACATTTCTGTAAAGTTCATATCTAAACTCATCATTTGTGTTCAGGTGTTGTGTCTGCCGCAGCAGGAGACAGACTAGACCCGGCGTCTGTCAACATCCTGCAGCAGATCATTGAGCTGGGCTCAGAGAATCATGATGCTGCTGTGGCTTCTGTGGTTGCCATGGCTCCCGGTACAGTTACTGTTGTAGAGCAGGTATGGTTTATATGCATATTTGTGTACCGACAGACCTCTCTGCTTCTGGAGAGCTGCCCGTACTTATCTACTGTCATTTTATTGAGTTCACGATATATCATCTACACTCTCTGCTGTATGATTATTGCTTAGGAATTGTTAGGTTTATTGTCTTGCCATGTTTGGTATCTCTTTTATGGACACTTTAGTAACTCCCTATAATCAAATGATAGTCATGTGTTATTCAATATCAATAGTGTCTATATATGAATTCAAAGGGGTCATAACATATTCTACAGTTTTAAAAAGTTCTTTTATTTTATGAAATTATTCAGCAAGAGTGGATTAAGTTGACCAAAAATGACAGTAAAGACATTTATTATATAACAACACATTTCTATTTCAGTTGAATGCTGTTCTTTTGAAATTTATATTCATTAAAATATCCTGGGAAAAATATCATGGTTTTCATAAAAATATTAAACACAACTGTTTTCAATAACAATAATAAATGTTTCTAGAGCACCAAATCGGCATATTAAAATGATTTCTGTAGGATCATGTGACACTGAAGACTGGAGTAATGGATGCTGAAAATTCAGATTTGTTGTCAAAGGAATAAATTACATTTAAAAAATATATTCAGATTTTGAACATGTGTACATTTTTCCCCATAAGGTTTACTTACAGTATTAACCAAAAATTCAACTTAAACTTTCATTATTTCATTTTCTCTTTGACCCTTACAATTAAACAGACTAATAATGGGTCCAATATATGTTTTTGTTGTATTTTTGCTGAAATGCCACATAAACAGTTCAGTTCAGACTGAGATGTTCAGAGACCATGTTAATAATAAACTTCAGCTGCTTGTTTAATTAATAACCCAGTTTGAATCATTGATGTGTGAGACATGTATTTATGTATTTATCTGACGTCAGGCATTTGTGAGTCATTTTTGTGGTTACATTTTCAATAAATCTGCTTTTGGATCTCTGAAAGTTACAGCATGTCTTGCAGCTTGAAGAACACCTTGAATCCTTCAATAATAAGAATGTTCTGTCCTATCATCCTAGGTGGAAGAGGAAGAGCCGCAGGCCAATCATGCCATGATGATCCAAGATGCACTGCAGCAGGCCACAGTGGGCCTGGGAGAAGAGCACCATCTAGTGGTTTCTTCAGATGATATGGAGGGCATCAAAACTGTTACAGTGTACACACAGGGAGAAGACGCATCCCAGTTCATAGTCTACGTTCAGGAGGCAGTTCAGGAAGCTGTTCAGGAGGCTGTGCAAACTGAGGAGGCCACCACAGTGTAGAGCATAGTAAGATGGGGTTTTAAAACTACTAGCTAGCTAGTTCAAATGCTGTTCAAGTGTTTTGTTTTGTTCTGTTCTTTTGCTCCGTTCAGGTCTTGAACAGACTATTGCAGCCATAACTAGAGGTTATAGGGACCTATCTTGCACAGCTGTAAATAATCAGAAATGAACAGTAGCAGTGAATAGTCATAGACGTGCTACAAAAACTAGATATGTTTCCTGACTAGGGGAATCAGCAGAAGCAATAAGGCTTTAAGTCTTTGCAAAAATCATGAGGCCTATCACAGTAGATAAAGCCAGTTGCACATAACACAGAATCTATTTTAGAAATTAGATTTTTTTTTTATTATATTATAATAATTATATATTATAATTTTTTTTCTCTTATGTACTATCATTGCTTGCAAGCATAAGTATGTATGTAACAGAGTTACTGTGTGACTCTGGCCTTCTCCACATTTTTATATAAAACTCCCATACAGTGTATGGCTATCATAATAGTAAACCAAGTTATTTAATAATGGTGGTGTTGTGTATTATTGACACTTTTTTTTGCCAGTAAATGAAAGTCAATTTAAAGTTGTCTACCAATACAGCATCAACTACACTACCCTTTAGAAGTTTTAAATGATAGGAGATACTTTTGAAAGATGTCTCTAATGCTCAGCAAGGCTGCATTTATTTGATCAAAAACATAATTTAAAATAATGTTATTTCAATATATTTTAAAATGCAATGTATTCCTCTGATGACAAAGCTGAATTTTCAGCAGTCATTAGTCTTCAGTGTTACATGATCCTTCAGAAGTCATTCTAATTTGCTGATTTGGTGATCAAGAAACATTTATAATTATTATTTATTGCATTTATTTGAAATAAGTTCTGTAACATTATAAATGCCTGTTGATCATTATAATGCATCCTGGCTGAATAAACATTAATTTCCTTCATAAAGAATCTTACTGACCCCAGACCTTTAAATGGTAATGTATATTAAGTTAAGTTAAGACGTATTGTCAAGTATGGTGACCCATACTCAAAATTGTGCTCTGCATTTAACCCTTCCAAGTGCGCACA
The DNA here is from genome assembly GCA_036784905.1 of Acrossocheilus fasciatus. Taxonomy (NCBI): domain Eukaryota; kingdom Metazoa; phylum Chordata; class Actinopteri; order Cypriniformes; family Cyprinidae; genus Acrossocheilus; species Acrossocheilus fasciatus. The sequence goes on from CM071953.1 coordinate 20,349,826, forward strand.
CACACACACACACACACACAGTGAACACACACCCAGAGCAGTGGGCAGCCATTGCTGAGCAATTAGCGGGAGAAATTAGGGGTTGGTGCCTTGCTCAAGGGCACCTTAGTCATGGTATCGAAGGTGGAGAGAGTGCTGTTCATTCACAATCCCCACCTTCAATTCCTGCCAGCGCGAGAATCGAACCGGCAGCCTTCAGGTTACAAGCCCGACCCCCTAACCATTAGGCCACGACTACACCTATAGGGGGTAGGCCCCATTAGGCCCACGATTACCCTGTATGACTGACTTTATTCAGCTGAACACAAAAGATATTCTAAGAATTTTGGGAACCAAACAACTTTGGAGTTAATATTTCTCCCAAGCTTGAAGATTTTTATTAAACACTTCTATACAACATAATATTACAAGTGACTAAAAAATGTGATTTCAGTGTCTCCTGTTGTCCTCTTCCATCAACTCTGTGATCTGGCTATCCACCAGGCTGTCCTCATCACCGTCCTGCTCCTCTTTGTCCTCTTTTTGAAGGCTTCTGGACAGCAGAAAATCTTTAGGAGTGATATCATTATCCTTCATCCATTTGGACTTTTTCTTCTTTTTCTCTATGAGTTTCTGCTTCCTAATATCTGCTAGCATATCCAGCTGCTCTTGTGTTAGTCCTCCAGCAGCAGGACTCTGTGTGAGAGAGTCTCTCGGCCCCTTCTCTCGTTTATAGGCTTCGATCTGTTTGTGCAGAGCATCGTGATCGACACCAAACAAAACAGGTCTTTTGTCGTGTTCAGATTCCATCAGCTGCAGTTCGGCCCTTTGGAAGATTGAACAAATTAGAAATTCATTAAAAAAAAAATTATTTAGTCTTATTAGAACTAAATTCTTCTTACCCAACATTGTTGGTAGATAAAACATTTATGCAATCTTCATCTGGACCAAAATCTGCTTTCTTGAGAAGGTTTTCAATCTAATTAGAAAAATAATATATAAGATACTCCATCTTTTATCACTGTAAACTCTGTGTAAAATCTATCGTTACCTCAGTGACAGCAGCATATTGTTTATCTCTGATGAAAACCACAGGTGGAACATTGCTAAGGATTTGGTGAGAGATCAGAAGGTGCCTGAAAAATAAAACAAGCCAAATTATGGAATTCATTTTTCAACTCCTTAAACCGAAAGTAAGATATACTATGAAAAATACATACCGTATACGAGGAGCACATTTATTTAAAGCCTGCTGAATATGGCGGTCTTGCTCAGCTGACAGACTTGTCTTCCAGTATATTCGACAAGCAGAGAAATCTGGTGATAGTGAAACCTTGCGTGGACAAGACGACAAACAGTTTAGGGAAGTACTGTAAACAACATTTGTAAAAAGACTCATTTTCTCACTCGTATGTCCTTCCAAAACTGTATTTTTTGTCCTTACAATGGACATATATAAAAATACAAATAAATCATCTTTTGTATTCTACAGAGGAAAAGAGTCATACAGGTTTGGAATGGCATGAGTGATGACAGAATGTTCATTTTTGGGTATACTATCCTTTTAATTATTGAATAGTGGTTAATTATGGTGAGGAATTTCTAAGGAAGAGCATATCCTACTTTGGAAATCTGCATGTTGTAGGCACTGATCTCTGAGTTGATCTCATAGGAGCTCAGTAGGTCTACCACTGCTTTGTAGATGATGATGTTGAGAGTCCTCACGCGAACACTGTCCTCTTTATTTCGCTTTGATGGTTTCAGAAAGCCAGGCTGACTAAGTGCTGAGGCCTGGATGGGCAAAATGTGCGAAAGGCCAGTAAATCAGATCTAATGCGCGCACTCATACTGCTTACAGAGTCAACACAGCTTAGTTGTTAACATCTGCGATATTTTAAAAGAGTACACACAGTACTGAAAAAGACAATACATAAAATAAAGAAGTGAATTTAATATATATTCTTACCTGCAGAGGAGATTCATACCATTGTTTTTTCCTGTAAAGAACGATAACATCATGCAACTTTATAGTCAAAACTGGCGTAACTTTATTAATTAGTTATGCAAACCGAGACTCACTTCTTTTTGGCCAGCATCTTCATCAGTTTATTGCCTCCAGACAGACAGGCTGAGCTATGAATACTAACGTTACTTTGTTTCAGCGTAACTGCACAGGACAAGCGCTGTGTCTCCGGTCGTGCTGTCATTTTATAGATCATGCTTGTTAATGCAGTCGTATATCGACTAAATGTGCATTCTTTAGAGCAAACAACTCTTTTGACAGCCAGCATGATCACCAGCTTAGTATATCCTCGCACTCACGCGACAGTTTTAGCATCATCGACTACATTTGTCTGAGGGCGAAGGGTGAAGTAATTGAAAGCAGATCGAGTCGATCGACGACAGGACAACTTGCCCTCATTCTCTCAGGTGCTTTGGTTCTGTAAGTTTTTTTTCTTTTCATTTTCTCCATAGTTTTTTTTTTAAAGTCTTAAGTTGCAAGGCATGAACTAAAACATTTAGAGGTGAATCCCAACATTACAAACATTTATTTGAAGCAAATAATTATATTTGAACATCAGAAAAAAATAAAATAAAATAAAAAACAACACAAAGATACAAGATTTGGGCGAGGAGGTAAAGATTTCTTTGGGTAATATAGTTTTTCAACAGGAATTCCATTGTTTATTATTTAATATTTTTACTGATATAAAAATGAATAATATGAATAGCTTCAACAAAAGCATATGCCATCGATTTACAACCTCATAGCTCACAGTAGATCTGTTTAGAAGTTGTCCCGGCTATTTAACTCTAGTTAACGTTTTCACATTTTGTTCCACGCCATAAATTATAAATTGTCAAACCTAAACCACAAAGCATGTTTTTAGTAATGTAGTCTGTTTACAAACTACAATGGTTGTCTGATTCCTCAAGCATTTATATTCATGTTCTTGAGATAACTAGTCCTCATAGCAACTTAACTAAATTAAAAAAATTAATAAATAACAGTCATAAATTTAAGAAGCAGCTTCAGTTATGACCATGTGTAATAAATTTAATTACAAATGACGAATTAAACATATAAAATACCAATAAGTTGATATCATAAAGAATACCCTGTTTGTTCAGTCACAACCAATTTATGTAGTAAACACACATCTGTAATATTTAGTCACGTTTATTCCAAGAGGCAAATACAACTGCAAACTTTAAATAAGACATGGAGGCACTTGTCTTTTTTCACGTCTGAAATAATTACAGTGTATTATATGAAGGCGGGGGAAAAAAAAAAGAGAGAGCATGAAAACACCATAAAGTGTCTCTTCCGGTGATACAGCTATGAAATGCCGCCTAATTTGCCAGTTAGTAGTAATAGTTAACCAAGTCTTAATTTTCTGTACAGTTCTAATATAAAATGTTAGACGTAAAACTATTTCACTACAGACGTCCCCAAATGTATATTACAAGTGAAAAACATACAAACAAACAAACAAACAAACAAACAAACAGAAGTATTATTCTAATATAAAAGATGGGAAAGTGAGTGTTTTTTCTTGCAATAAAGATATGTAAACAAAAAAAAACTTTTTATCGTCATCATATGAACTATATACAACAATACAAAAACGTAGAGTGTAGAGTCTTTTCAGCATTGCTGTGGGTTCGCCTTTTTTCCAAATATACTAATGCCAAGAGGCAAACCATCTTATAAATGTGTAAATCAAGTAATTTTAAATAAACATTTTGCAATGGTTTACATCCTAGTGTGAACATGCTGCATACAAACATAATTCATCTAGCAAACTCTTTAGCCATTTTTACAGAGGCCGTACGTCTGAGATGAAGAGGCCATGTTCCATTTCATTTACATCCTCTTGTTTAATAGTTATCCCTGGGATGTAGAGGTCATGTCCCATTTCACTCACATCCTCTTTTTTAACTGTGACTGGTACCCCTGGAATGAAGAGGTCATGTTTCATTTCATTCATGTCCTCTTTTTTAACAGTTACCTGTGGAACGAGTTCGCCATGTTTCACCTCATCCAATACCTTTTTTATAACAGGCTTCACCTCTGGAATGAAGAGGTTGTGCTTCACCTTGTTCACTTCAATCATTTTGAACCCGAGACGTACACAAACCCTCTTCTTCTGAATTGCTTTCAAGCACTTGGTGAGCTTGCTGTTGAAGTGAGCCTTTACGTCAGCCTTGTTTATCCACAACCGGGAAGCTAGCATTTCAATTTCAGTCTTCGTCACGTATGGCTTTCTGTGGAAGTACTGCGAAAGGAAGTCTTTTCGGTCCTCAAACGATGTCATCTCCATTCCCATTGGTTCCAAGACGAGCTTAACTGGAGCTTCAGGGACTTCTACCTTTGGAACTTTAGCGTTCCTTCTCCTGTTCTTCGGAGTGATTACTTCTCTCTTTGGCTTGGCAATTTCGAGGACCCCCTGACAGGCCACGTCTGAAGAACTGGCCATCTGAGGAGGATCACATAAATCACCATCAGGACGTTCCGTTGTATCTGGATTCAGTTGCCTCTCTGCTTCCTTGACGGCTTTGGGGGCACAACGGCACCGTTGCACGTGAATGGAGATTGTCTTCGGTGTCGATTTTTCGGTATACACCCCGAAACAATATATGCATTTGTATGCAGGTGTTTTTAGTATTGCATGAATGGTGGGAACGATGTGGTGTTTCGTTTGAAGATGGCTCTCGTAGTCCTCGGAGTTCTGGAGCTTTACTTGGCAAAATGGGCAGGCGTTAGGTGTCGTCTTCAACGTGGTTGCGTATTCTGCCTTGTCTGGATACATTTTTATGTACAGCTTATCTTGAGAGCTGGTAACTAGTGCAAGGTTGAGCTCTCGGTTGTCGAGAAGATCTTTGGGCACGTCTGTGTTCAGATTAAAAGTGTTGAACATGAGGTTCCCCTCATCGTCACAGTCCAGACTAAACTGTTCTTTAATGAAATGTCGATTTTCCTTGATTTTCAAACTGTGCTCTTTATTGGTGTGCTCCATGATCTGCTTGAAAGAGTAGAACATCTGAGGGCAGAACAGACACTTTAAGCCATGCAACAAATGCTGGAATATCCCCTGCTCTGTCAGTAAAATCTTGCACCTCAGGCACTTGACTGTGTGATCGTCATGTTTCTTCAAAAACGGCGCAAGCACGGCCAACTCATTTGGCACAGAATTTCTGTTTATCGCCCTCTGAACTGTAGGCATGAGACCCGCGGGCACCACCGCTGAATTTGTAGGTTGGCTGATCTGATTTTGCGTCAGTACCACTTGAGCTGGACCGCTGTGGACGGGAACTGTGACTTGAACGGGCGCTAGAGTGTAGGTTGGGACACCGTTGACTTTGTTGCCTGTGGGAATGAGACGCACGGACTGCGAGGCTATGAGGGGAGCTCTGGGAACCGACTGGTTAAGCTGAAGACCTTGAGTAACAAGAATTGGTGACCTTACACCCATTTCGCCCGGGAGGTTGACCTGGACGCCAGGCGGAAGAAGAACCTGCTGTGCTTGATGGGTCTGCGGTAGCCTGGGCATAGCCATAGTGATAGGTACCGTCTTAGGTGCGCTTTGCGGCATGTTTGGCATCATCATATTGATCGGCTTCACTACTGGAGAGGTAGGCAGGACTTGCCGCATCCCGCAGGGGGACTGCGGATGCTGTGCATTCTGAAGAGCGGCAACAGTCGTGCCCGACAATAAAGCTTGTGTTTGTGGGGACAAAAACATCTGCCCTGCACCAGGAGAGCAAAACAAAGCAGCCGCGCTGCTTGGGCCGGCCAGAAGAACAGTACCGTTTCCATTTGTTTGTTGCATCTGCTGTGGCACATAGTTCGGCCTTGCAAGCAACGTGACCTGTTGCATCGCTTTTGGCGCAAGGTTCAGCAGATTCTGTAGTCCAGCCATTTGGTTTGTGCAGTCTTTTTCGATTATACAAGGCATTATTTGCCAGTGCAGGTCTTTGTGCTTCTCTGAACTCAAAATGTGATAAAGTAAATGTTCAATGGTTTCTGCAGGCAGTTTGCACACTTTGCAGTGATATTTCACTGATGCGCCGTCACGTATCTGCTCACCATCAGTCTTTTGCTTACTGTCCGAGCCGAGCCCAAAGTAGCGATCCAGCATCGCAGCATAGTGGTTTACCAAGACGTGTTTCTTCATCACATATAGTAAAGAGTCATGATAGCCACAGGTTGCACACGTGTATCGGTCATCGGCAGCATCAGCAGAAACTGTAACTGACACGGTTTTTGGTGTGTGGGCCAAAGTGTGGCTAGGGTTGCTGTGAAGAGGTATACGATGGGTTTTTGATGGGAGCATGTGGAAAAACTGAATGTGTTGCTCTGTCACTTTCGGTGCGCTGACAAATGGGCAGTAGGGGCACATTAACAAACAGGCCACATCCAGATTATTCCAGTGACAGCGATGGATGTGACTTCTGAATGTGGGTACTGACCGGCTGGAGTACCAACAAAGACTGCAGCACAGAGCTTGGCTCCGGTATGGATACTGAGGAACAAAAGTAATATCACGATTAATATGACATGAAATAACATTTACAAATAGTGTGTACAGTGTAAAAAAATTAATTCCACTCAAAATTAAAAGTTTAAATCACCAACTTTCTTTAATAAACTCAAATGTTTTTAAAACATCATAATCACCTTTTTTTTCTTTTTGCCAACATGACCATCAGTTAAATCATCCCATTCGGTGTTGTCAAAACTTGCATCACCAGCATCAAAACCTTTGTATGTCTGTTGAAAATAAAGAAAATGTAATTAGCAGATATAAATGGCATTCATGTAAATTATCATTGATTTCATGAAAAAAAAATTATTATAAGAGACACATTTTTTATTAAAATTACATTTGTCATCTAGAACTCATTTAAACTAAATGTAAAAATAGATGGTAATGAGCATGCACAGTCAAATATGCAATATCAATTGACACTGATAAATAAGCTGATAATCAAAATATTGTGCATTCCTATATTTTTCATTAAGGACCAGTTAACATATCATAACTGAATCTTCTGGTGAAATAACAGACTTCTGGTGACATATGCTGGACTTCTCCAATCATATGGTCTGCTTAAACTCCATCTCTTCCTTATAATCGACTGCAAGCTCGCAATCAGATCTGCTTCCATCAAATTAACAACCGATAAATAGAACTAAATCCCCACCCTAGATTTTTTCCATAATCGGTTTCTGATGTGTCGGTTTCTGAGCTGTCTCCGTTTCTTCGCAACTTTAATAGTAGTTTCTGAAAAACTGAGATTGCCATTTTTTGCCAATGTTTATAAAGTTCTTTGAAATAACTGAAATAATTTGGTAAAGTCATACTAAACTGTAGTACAGTCAAAATTTGAGACGACTTCATACTGTATAGTGCAGTTATCGAATAATCATAACCTTAAAACGTCTGTCAGCCAATCAGAATCGAGCATTAAACAGATGCTGGTATAAACACAACATATAACCCACCTCCAACAAATCTTGACACTGCTGTATCCCGATGTCACACAAAATACTTTTGACGCGTTTCCTAGGACGTCTGAGTTTTGTCAGGTTCTTCACTGGAATTTGATACATTTTGCTGATCCTGAAAACGAAAACAAAAATAATACGAAACGTTGAACAGCCTGTCAAATCAATGCACTGCGCTTTCAAACACCAAACTCAGTCTGTATTTGGCGAGAATCTAATGGACATTTAAGAGATCTCTAAATTAACATATTATTGAGGCCTATAACATAGTTATAATAATTATAGCTAGTTGTAACTATGTACCTAGCAAGGTCTGTATTTCAAACCATCCTCGAAGACATCATTATATATATTTTTTTTTTAACCAGCCATTGATTTTAAGTAGTATTAACGCAAGTAAGACCTACATATGTCATTCATAACCCGAACTGTATTAATGACTGAACCTGTGTCTACCTTCAGTACTCTGGCACCGAGCTGCGGTTGAGTTGATGGATGTCTGCGTGCGCCCGTTTTCTTCCGGCGTCACTGGAAGGCGCGCAGTATGGAATCAGCTACTTCATCGCGCGAAGCATCCGGGTCGCGCTCAATCCGCGTTCCTTGTTGCACTGGTGATCGTCTGTTGAAATCTGAACAGAGCGCAGGATTGCCCACTTTTGATTATATCTCACTAAAACATCACCCCACTCCTGCTGAAAAACATGGCGTACAGGAAGACGGGAAGTGACGTTTTCTGATTTACATACTGCATAGTGCAGATCCACCAATGGCAGAAAGGTGGGCTGATCTTGCAAAGTTGATCAAAGTGATGGTCATTGGTTTATTGGAATTAAGCATAAATCCATGGCTGGGGTATTCACCTGTGAGGGATGTAGACACACCTGTGGCACAACAACACCTTCAGAGGTGCTTTTATTGGGAAGATGGATTGATGGATTCAAGTGTGACATGATGATGAGAAGGCACCAGTAATAATGTTCATGTAGATAATGTTGCTTGTTGTCTATTATAATATGCAGAGGATACCTGTTGCTGTTTAGGTGGTCTCTTGCATCAGTGCTGATGTCGCCACAGCAGGTCAGTTCAATGTAAAACTATTGACTATTCACAAGTGCAGTGAAGAACATTTATGTATGTACCTAGAACAGATCTGCATTAGGACTGTCACTAAAGGACCCAGAAGTAAAAACACAGAAACTGCAAACTTCATTACACTCAAAGGTTTTACTGAATCCTTTCTTGTCCATGTTACTTAATAAATGCATCACTTGAACTTAAATGGATAGTTCACACAAAGATGACAATTCTATAATGATTAAAACTTGTGTGAATTTTTCTTTTCTTTTCTGTGGAACATAAACAGAAGATATTTTAAGAAATGTCTCAGTGTTTTTCTTTGTCCATTCAATGGCAGTCAATGGTAACCAAAACTGTTTCCTCAATAAGGAAAGCATACATTCATACAGGTTTGGAACAACATGAAGGTGAGTAAATATTGAGTTTTTATTTATGGTTCAACTATCCCTTTAGTTTAATAGTCTTGTTAGCTTTATTTGACAAGTGTTGTTCTGTCAATATAAAACTAGTGAGGACAACAGCCAAATGGATAAACACAATAGAGGATGGCCCTCGTTATGGAAGGTGCGACTTTTTCCACAACTTATATTGATTTTATTTTTCATGGACAACATGGACAAAGAGTGTATGAGATGCTTGTGGGGACCGTCTGTAACAGCCAGCAGCCAGCAGCCAACAACCTGTAGCTGTCAACTCCTCCTGGGAAAGCTCAGGCTGCTCCTGGATGAAGTGTTGATGAGGCCAGCAGGGGGAGCTCATCCTGTGGCCTGTGTAAGCACCAGTGCCCTGATACAGTGATGATTAATGCTAGTTTATACTGTAAAAATGCAATGTTGAGATGTTCACTACAAAACACTATTAATAAGTTACTTTGGTTTATTGTAAGCATGGTTGTTTATTTAATGCTATGAACTAAAATTCATTTTTTCTACACAGGCCTGGAGGCGGAGCACCAGATCCCAGCATTCACTGTGGCTCAAACGGATAATGTGAGTTATTGTGTCCACAGATATTATATATATATATATGGTGTCCAGCTCAGCATTAAGTACAAAGAACACAAAAATCTCATAAAGTACAACAAAAAAGCATTTGTATTAAAAAAATAGTGATCAAGTTTGGAATGAGAATGCAAATATACACAAATTGCAAGTAAAATTATGATTAGTAATGCAATGTTCAAATGCACTTCACCTCTAAAAAATGATTATGGTGCTTGTTCGGTTTCCACAGTGCTTGAAAACAGTTTGTAAAATAGGGCACAATATACTGTATAATTTGAAGGAATTTTTCTGTATTTATTTTTTATTTTTTTTACAGGTTTTACAGTTTTACCAGTATTTTGAATTTTACACTTCATTGCATTGTGTTTTAGACTTAACAGAAATGTCCGTAAAATTAATGGATAATGTCGTGTGTAATGAGCTGCCAGTACTTTTTCTGTTATTTTACGTATTTGTTTTTTACAGTGTTGCTTGTAAGAAACCTTATGCTATATATTTAAAAACACTAGTTTACACATTAATATCCATTAACTGTAAGAGATTCATTGATGTTAGTTTAACACATTTTAATCTAAATTCATTGGGGGTTTCAGTTATGTTTATACTACACTACAAAGTCATACTACAAAGTATTTGAGCAGAGATTTATTTAAATGTAAAATTACAAAAATACGTCATTCTAAACTTGTGTGATTTTCTTTCTACTGTGGTGCATAAAAGAATATTTTGAGACATACAATTGAAGTCAAATGAAATGAAAGAAAATCATACAGGTTTGGAACAACATGAGGTTGAGTGAATGATGACAGAATGAAAATTTTTAAGTGAACAATCTAAGGCTTTTCAGAGTGTATTTTTATGATGGATAAAAAAATTCCCTTAACATGCAGAATCTACAGTAATCTAAAAAAAGTTATCTGTAAAAACCTAACATGCAAGTAATTATATATCGAGTCATTTATAAATTGTAGTGCACAGTTTAAAATGGGTGGTGCATTTTTGGTTCATGTTTTACAAAATGACAACAATTCCATCTTCCTCCATTGCCCCCTGGGGCAACAGTAAATGGCGACTCAGATCTACATGCCACGTGTTTAGAATGTCATGGGTACTGCAGCTTCCTTGTCTGATGGCTGGATTACAGCCGAAATGCTGCTGGGCGGTCCGATGCCTGTGAAGAGGGACGCTGTGGTCAGTATGAGCTGTATGAGCGAGACAAGGCTGAGAGTGATAAGATGCAGCTGAAATGAGCGAGTTGGGCCGTCTGGCAGAAAATTGGGGCCTGTAGCAAGTATTAACATAAGTTTGAGAAGAATGAGAGGTGGCCGAAGAACCCGGATGTCGGGACAGGTGTTTGATGGGGCTCTCAACAACCACATCTGCATCCTCTTCGCTCTCAGAGCCATTACCTAAACCATAAGCTTTCATTATCATAGGTAGCCCTGGATAGCTTATGGAGTGCGTACTATCAAAATACTGTCCCGAGCTCGAGGAACCGCAGCTTTTTCGCCTTATGTTGTTATGCTGGTTTGCAGGTTTCACTGTGATGATGAGGTTGTGGCTGTTTGCGATCATCATGTCGGTTACCTGATCCAAAGACCTCCGCATAACATCAATACCATTCACTTCCAGGACCTGGTCATTAATGGCCAGCAGTCCCGTGCAAGCCGCCAGTCCTCCAGGAACTATGCGGGAGATAAAGATGCCCGGAACCTTTTCCAGACCGTATGGAGTAACCCTGACAGTGGTACCATCGCGAATGTAAAACCCCAGAGGTCTGTCCGAACCCTGGCGATACAGACGCACCCTTCTGTGGCATTCTGGTATGATATCCACGTCAATGATAGACGAAACAGGGCGGAAGTTCTGTGGCATGCTGATCTGAAATGGTGTTTTTCTCTGGCTGACAGGTTTCTTTCGTTTTGTTGTATCTTCAGCACCTGTGATATCCTGGTCAGCTTCCTCTGTAAAACAGTGTGGGAAGTAAATTGAAAGAAGCATTTCTGCAGTTCTGAAATTATGAAATGAGATGATTATGATTATATTTTTAACTTGTGTTTTAGTGTCATTTCACTTTGCTACGATGTTGTCTTTCAACTTTAGCTTAAATTTGATGTATTTGCAATAAAACACGATTTACTTATGAGCGAACAAATAAGTTCAATTTAAAAATATATACAAATAAATTAAATTATTTTAACAAATGAATAAATGTCCTAATGAAGTAAACAAATTATTCACTAAATTTAGCACATAATTTATCTATTTCTAACTCAAGTTATTTCTGTACTTTTAAATGTATTTATTTTTATATTTATTCTTACTTTATTTCTAGAATTATTTTCACATTACTGTGGAACCTCTAAGAACTCTGGCAGAGATCAGATCACATGAACTAGGACGGAAAGCAGCAGGATAATCTACTGTATCTGACAAACAAACACACCACAAGGGAATACAAAGCAATTATACTCAAGTACATGATTTCTAACTAGGTAAATTTCTTCCTTTTCTTCCTTTTTCTATTCCTTCTGCTTCAAGAAGCTCAAAAGGAAAGCTAAAAAAAAATGCCTTGATTAAAGGCCTTAAAATGAGGTCTTAAGGTCTTAAAATGATTTATTCCATTTAATGAAATATCCACAATTTATCTCTATTCAGAAAAAAAAGTATAAGAATTTATATCCATGTTATGTATTTAAAAAATAATGTCCTTTGGTATATACGTACATTATAATATTTAAGTTAAATAGAAGGAGGACATCAACGAGTGTGGAGCGGAGAGTATTTAAAAGGAAATTAGAGATACTGTATTTATAGATAGCCTCTTTTCCCTTCCCGTATACCTTGAAGCTGAATGAAGATACGCAGTAAAGATTGTGTGGAGGTCACAGCTTTGCAAAAGTTGTCATCATTATTGATGGGCAGCAGCTCTCCTTGGACATCCGCATAGCCGATAAGGACATCCATTTGCCATAAGTGATGTAAACGCACAATGAGCCTGTGGAAGTCTTTATACCTGCCAGGCTCACAGCGGTCCACGGAAAACCTCCTGAATTCTGCACCATACTGTAAAGAGAAGTGAAATTGAATGAAAATAAAGTAGGCTTTTTGAAAACACACACTTGTATGTTTTACTGGACAAGATGCAGTGAATGACCTGGGGCTGCATTCAGTCAGCTGAAACAATGGACATATTTTAGAAGTGAGCCGTTTCTGGATATTGTGTAGGTTTTGATTGTTTAAGTTATTGTTTACAAAGGTATTTCCTTTCAATCTAATAATACTTAAATAAGAGCGCCAAGATAACCACTGAGACACATGTAAGACACATTACAAGATTTAATAAAGTCTCATGAAGGAAATGCATACCACCAGAGACAAAGATATTGTATGGTAATATAATAAATGAAAGATACTTGCTACAGTAGTCATAATAAAAGTGCATGTCAACTTACTTTACTTTTCACCTCGAGGACCGAACAGCAACGCAGAGACTGAGACTTTCTAAGTGCCCGGTTCATGTTGTCCGATGAGCGGTCAACGAGCCACTGACCGCCAGCCACTCGGGTTTTGTTTGGCTCAGCATGACAAAATAGCGTTACGTGTTCGCATCACCGAAAACGCGGAAAAACACGAGGAATGGCTTGTCAAAAGACGGGACAACACGGAAACTACGACACTTCCCAGACACTAATAGATTACACTAGACTATGTGTCTCTTATTAGACTTCTGTAGGCTATTTAATATCGTCAGATCACTTAGATACGCATGCAATATTTATTTGTGAGCCAGCTGACTACCAAATTAATGAAGAATAGATAAAAAATAAGCTATATATATATATATATATATATATATATATGAAGAGTTGAGATACAAAAGCCTCTAAGTGCCATCTGAAATTTTCTTCTAAAATGAGCATTTTTATCAGGCTCCTATGTGTAGGTTTAGTAATTTTACTCTAATGGCAATGTATAGGTCCTTTCTATGCAATTAAAGTGAAATAAATAAACATAAATATAGGAGCCTGATAAAAATGCTCATTTTAGAAGAAAATTTCAGACGGCACTTAGAGGCTTTTGCATCTGAACTCTTCATATATATATATATATATATATATATATATATATATATATATATATATATATATATATATATATATATATATATATATACACACATACATATACACACACACACACACACACATACATACTGTATAAATAGAGAGACAGAGAGAGAATTGTATATTCTAAGACCTAATAAATTACTTTATCTTAGGATATCATACAGCCTTCGTTTAGTGTTCCTGCAGGCTTATCTTTCTCTGTATGTAGATACATAATAACTACATAGAAGTAACAAACAAAAAATAATCCACATAATAGGATGTATGCAGTATAAAATATGAAAATACTCCATACATAACTGTATTGTCAAGTTTATTTTTGATTAAGTCTTTCTTAGCATCAGGATCTTTTTTTAATGGTCAGAATTGTGAGAGATTTTGCTGGATTTTTTTTTTTTTTTTTACTATGCTGTTCAATCTAACACATCCTTTAATATTCTTTTTGTTATTGAATTACCATAAAACATTTAAAACATGACTCATATGCACAAATCACAAAACAAAACAAAATGATTAATAAATCTATTAGTATTTTTATGTTCTGCTGGTTAAAAACAAAAGAGGAACAGATGGCTCTGTGCTCTGGCTCTATGCCTTGACTTCATCAGGAAGTTGGCCTCCAGTTACAGCGGCCAAGGCATTGGTCACCATCCTCTCCACCATGATCTGTGTGGTCTCCACGGTGTGTGTTCCCACATGAGGCAGGACGATGACATTTGGGAAGGACAGCAGGGGATGATCCCTGTATATAACCAAGAAGCATAGTATTTACTACAAAAAAAAACATTTAGGCTTGCAATTTTACTATCCTCTTAATAGTGATTTAAGCAAGTTTGTTAAACAAAAATGTGCCAAGCAAAACAAACCTGGGAAGTGGTTCGGGATAGGTGACATCTAAAGCAGCAGCTCGTATCATTTTCTTCCTGAGAGCATCCACTAAAGCATCTTGGTCCACTACCAAGCCTATGATGAGGAAAGTAGTTCTCAAACAGGGCTGCTTCTGTTTAATTGGATTGCTTTGTTCCAGCCTGTTACATTACCTCTGCTAATGTTGATAAAGGTGCTATTGGGTTTCATCATGGCAAACTCTTTGGCACCAATCAGTTTGTGTGTCTGAGGGGACAGATTAACCACCACCATGACAAAGTCTGACCTCTGTAACAGCTCCTTCATGCTTGCACAATATGTGGCCCCAACTGCTCTCTCTTCACTCTCAGGCCTGAACATATAAAATGCTGTGAAATTAAATTTAAGTATTGCATTTAGCCAATCTAGTGTTAAAAAGTCCTGACCACAACCTATAAGGCCTTCTATAATTAAATATGATCCCAATCAGACTAAATTTGTAACCTAGCTGAAAGGCACCATTGGAATTTCACACTTTATTTTGAAAGGAATAATTGCAATACTGACAATATATGCTCATACACTACCTTTCAAAAGTTTGGGGTTGGTAAGATGTTTTTAATGTTTCTGAAAGTCTCTTAAGCATTCCAAGGCTGCATTTATTTGATCAAAAATACAGCAATATTGAGGAATATTACTACAATTTAAAATATCTGATTTCTATTAAAATATATTTTATAATGTAACGTATTCCTGTGATGTACAGCTGCATTTTCAGCAGTCAATACTCCTGTCTTCAGTGTCACATGATTCTTCAGAAATAATTTTAATATGCTGATTTGATGAACGTTTCTCATTTTCATGAATTGTGAAAGCAGCTAATTTTGTTTTGTGGAAAAGTCTTTGTAAGATTTTACAAAGATTTGACTAAATATACAGAATTTTACAAAATGTCTTTTGTAGCATCTTACCGTCACTATTGATCACTTTAATGCATCTTTGAATAAAAGCAAGGAAAAAGAAAAAAGAAACCGATTGACCTTTTGACCGGTAGTGTATATCAGTGACTTTTTAAAATATATTTTAAAGCAATGTCTAACTACTTCTTGTAGAAAAAAAATGATAAACTGATAGTTTATGTTTTTCTCAAGCTGGTAAGAAGCTGTTTAGTGACAGTGTGAATATTTCAATCAAAGTCCAACAGATTCACCTTCGATTTCTATTGTGGTAAAGGACTTTCATCTCAAACCCTCGCGCTCTCTTGGCTATTTTGTATCCTATTCTACCCATGCCGATGATGCCCAGGGTGGCTCCGGTAACATCAGTGCCCAGCGAGGACTCTGGAAAATCATCACACTCTCGGAACTTGGAAAAATTGTGCCCTGCACAGAAAAAGAAATTCACAATGGACTCAGTCAACAATATGATAAAACAGGAAGTAGTATAGAAAGGAAACTGCATCTCTCACCTTCAACAATCTTCCTTGCAGATGCCAACATCAAACTCATGCCAATATCTGCAGTGGCGTTATCCACTACATGAGGAGTGTTGGAAACTTTGACTCCAAAGCTATTAATCAGGGGTATATCGAGGTGGTCTACTCCTACCCCACCGTTAACAACAGCTTTGAGGTTAGGCAAAGATTGTAGCAGGTTTTGGTCAACTTTTAAAGCTACAGCACCCCAAACAAACACTGCCTGGATTTTGTCAGCGAAGTCTTCTTTCCTCTGTACAAACCTCTCATATGGGATTATAGTGAAGTGTTTCTCGATACAAGGTGCAAAGCACTTGTAGATGCCTCCGGGTGCTCCAAGTGCGGTAGCTAATATGCATGGTTTCTCCATAACCTGTGAGAAAGTTAGCTCGTGATAGCATAAATTAGCAATACCTATGTAAACAAAAGCAACTGGCTAACGCACAATGTCTTTAAACATCTTATATAAAATACCATTCTTTCTCACCACTTGTGTGACAGTCGATCGTAGTCGGAATGTTTGCTGGATAAGTCTGATTGTTAAGTGTAACATTGTATTTTATGTTCCAGACATGGTTAATCAAGCACCGATTAAGACCAAAGGTGGCTTCCTGCGAATCATTATATAACCGTTCAGTTTACCAAAAAAAATTAGACTACTGTCAAAAAACAGAAGCCTGCTTAAAACTGTTTACAAATCGTCTGTTGTCTCGTTTCATCATCGGAGAGTTTGATAGTTGCTAGTTACTCAATAACCAGAAGGGGGCGTTAAAGCTCATGAATTGTATTAGTTAGCCATTTCTGTCACAAGATTGAGTACATATGTAGTTGTTTGATGGACATGTGCTTCGTGTTTTTACTTGTACCCGATATTATTTCCAGATTTAACTTTTTATGAATTGTATGATTTCCTTTGATCACTAGCTCTCTATAATGAAGGACTCGAATGCTTTGCTTTGACAACATTATTATTTTGGTTTAGCTTAGTTCATTTTGTGGCCTATGTTTTATAGTAGATTAATTAATAAGCCCACTAAAAATATAAAATCCTATTATATATATATATTTAAAAAAAAAAAAAAAAAAAAACTCCCTCACATTCACAAATGGAAGTTTACAACACTATAACAATTAAACTGTGGTGATGAACCAATCATGTGAAGAGTGAATTTGCTAAAAAAAATAAAAATAAATAAAAGATTATTTTAAGGCCATAAATTACATGTTGGAGGCTTTGTCGGTTTGGAGGGACATTGCATTAATTACAGAACCTTAGTACATGGCTATTAATGGCTGCAGCAGAACTCCAGCTTTGCCTCCATCTGTTTGAAAATTCACACGTAGAGCTTCAGCATCAGAAATAAACAACCAAATAACTCAATACTGAAACTCTAGCAAGTACATGTTTTCATGTCCACTATAAAGGACACTAAAAGCATTTCTGAGCTATGATGTATTGTTTTAATGAACGAAGTGAGTCATCATTTGTTCATTTTCTGAATATTTCAGCATTGGCTACTCTAATACAATGATTCATGCTGAAGTCCATCTACTACAGTTGAAGGTACGCCACAATAAAGGTTCACAACAACCATATCTGAGTGATTATTATTCACCACACACACATTGTACAGGGTCAACCTATTAGTTAGCGATGACGGTAGATAAATAATCCAAAGAAACTAGATAGTCATAATACCTTGTTATACAAATACATTCATTTAACATCTGACCAAGTCTTCAAGTAAACAATGCATATACTGTGGATCTAAAGCAGATCAAACTCTACCAGCCTGAATAGTGTCGTGTCTTTGTATGAAAACTACTTCCTTGAGAGTTTGCTTGGTTTGGCAATCAACCAAAAATCTTTTCTGTTCTGCTGAGCACTTCTCTTCAAAGTCTAGTGCTTCACAATTAGCCTACATCTCTGACTCTGCCCCAGGGACAGGCATGTTTTAAAGTGATGAATTGATTCTCCTGCCAGCAGGGTGGCCCATTATTAGTGGTGAATTACAGCATTCATAGTTTACTTAAAACCTTGTTTTTAAGGACAAAATGGGAGAAAATACGAGACAAGTTCTTGTTTTGCAGACTTTAACAGGCTCATGTGATTTAAAAAATCTTAGAGTACTACAATGTCCCTCTTTTTTAAACTCAATAGACAAGAACATTTAAACAGCATTCAGCCATATCCTCATGAATTCTAATGTATCCTAAATTCAGTGACAGTTATCTCATTTAAAAGTGTATGATTCATGACATTTTGAAAAATAAAATACATCTATATATTTTATATATATATATATATATATATATATATATATATATATATATATATATATATATATATATATATATATATATTTTTTTTTTTTTTTTTTTTGCACAGTGGTTTAATTATTTGTATCCAGAGGCGGAAAGTACATTTACTTGAGTATTGTACTTAAGTACACTTTTTGAGTATCTGTACTTTGCTTGAGTATTATTTTTTCTGGAAACTTATGACTTTACCTTTACTACATTTGAAAGACAAATATTGTACTTTTCATTCCACTACATTTCTATCAAGGTTCTCGAAGTAGAAAGTCGTTACTATGTAGCAGCTTTGAAAGTCAGTGGGTGATTTTTTTTTCTTCTCTAAAACGTGACTTTCTTTTTTTTCAGACAGTTTATCAGTAATCACTCTTGTAGGGCTACATGAAGTGATTTCCCAGCATTTTTTGAACACTGACCAGTAGCAAATGTGATATTTATTTACAACAATTCAATAAAAAGTTAATATTGTGGTGTATAGTAGACACAATATTTTCTAATTTTGCTAAATTGTGTAAGTGAAAATATTACCTATAAAGCCACAGAAGAACTGTAGTGCGTCTCCTAATAAAACACAATAGGTGTTGGACTTGAAGCAGCACTGCACAGACTGTTCTGTGTGTGACATCAAAGTACTGCGAGAGCGATTAGATGCCATTTCTAAAATTTCTGTTTTGATGTCAAATAATCTTGCTGTTTTGCTTTTTTGTTAAAGCGGTGTTGCTGTTGTAAAGTTATACAGCTACAGTTGTGTTGCTGGGTTTTAAAGCAGGTTTGATTTTTTGTTTTTCTTCCGTATCACTCTGTATTTACAGCAATTTCACTGTCCACTCTGTTTTAATGAGGAAGAATGGCAACACATAGATGTGTGCACACACTGTCAGAGCTGTGTGAATCCTGCTTTTGTGGGGGTGGGTAGGGGTGTTAAATAATCTTTTCTTTTTTTTTCCCCATAGGTTTTTAACTTTCCAGAAACTCTTTATTCCAAAGATACTACAAGCTAGTCAGTGTATGCAGTAGGTGTAATGTATTGCAAGTATTACATACAAAAATAATAAAACAGTGCATTGACATAAAAAAGGACATTTACTTTTGGTACTTAAGTACTTTTAAAAGCAAATACTTCTGTACTTTTACTTAAGTCAAAATCTGTCTTTACAACTTTCACTTGTAATGGAGTAATATTTGACCAGCAGTATCTGTACTTTCACTCAAGTAATGGAGTTTACTTCATCCGCCTCTGTTTGTGTCCCAAAACCATTACCAACTTCTTTCAGTTTGCTTTTCCTGTCTTTGGCATTTACAACTCTAGCCAAAATCTCTGGCGTAATGAAATGGGCACTTGTGCTGTGATATGCCCCTGATACTTCTTGAGGTTATTTTTAACGCTGTTCCAATTAAAGAGGCCTATCTGCCCTCAGGCTTAGGCTGAATGATAACGTTGCTGGTAGAAAGACAAAGAACAGACTTCAGCAGATCTTTAGCCGCGCAATCACAGGAATATCCCATCTTGCATTTTTTTTCCAGCCAAAAATAAGAAAAGAATTCTAGAACCAAAGGAAAGGATATGGCAACAACAATTATCTGAAACTTGAACTCAGGAGCACCCTGTACATTTTTCGAAGCATTATGGAGATGAACCAATAAAAAAATAAATATTTGAATTCTCTAATATTCTCTCTAATTCTAATATATCATATCTCTTTTCTCTATTTTCTTCTCAGTTTTCTGTTGCGGCAAATTGTTGGCTCTTCTATGATAAATTGCTTGTGAATGTCCTCATTTGTAAATTGCTTTTGCTAATATCTAAACGAACCAATGTAAATTTAAATGAACTTGTTAAATAACTGAATATGATGCATTACTTTTTTTGCAGCAACCCTGTTTTCTAATTCAAATGAATGACACTCAGAACATGTCACACTGTAATGGGGAAAAATACCCCATCAGTTTTATCCCCATATACTGGGATTGCTGATCAGGGTGTTTATTTTTAGAAATAATCCGTGGATTATCACAGAGAGGGGTTTGCTATAATCCTTAAAGACTCCTTGATTTCACCAACATTGGCATAGTACAATGCATTTAGGGCCGTGGGTTTCCAAAACTGGCAACTGTTATAATTTTATTTAAAGCAACACATAGGGGATAACAAGTATGTAGGTTTGCATGTGAATCGTATGTTTCTGTAGGGTTCGTGTACGTTTGATCCTATCGGTTAGAAATAATTTCTAACACCAAACTGAGTCTTCTTATAAGACAATTTCAATCTGACATTTCCATTTTGTCTCTTGATCAAGATGCATGGAAGTGGTTTTAGTTTTCACTCTTTGCAAATTGGTGACAATGTACTAATGCCATTTATGATAATGTGAATCACCTAAGCTTCATGACAATTCTAATAACCTGTAAAAGACTCCAAAAGTGTTTATTTTGTATACACATTGCACTTATGGGCTAAAAAAAAAAGCTCTTTCTTTTTTTAGTACTGTTCATGCATCTTTGTTCCCCTGCACCTTCTTACAGTCGAGGCTAATTATTATTGGCAGCTATATATGAGCGACAGGCTTTTCAAATGTACCGCTAAACGTGCTGATGGTGAATGATAGGACGGAGCCTCCTATGAAAGACGCCACTAGGTCGCAGTAACATCGGTGCCATTGAGTTCACACAATATGAGGGAGCACAGCGGCAGCCAAAACCCAACTCTAGATTTTTCAAATTGGTGTGTTTGACTGTTTTGCACCCGCATAAGGTAACAATAACGATACATTACAACCTACGAGAATGGAAGCCAGAAGCTGGCTTTTATTTTGACTGCAAGAATGTGGTGCGGGGAGCCCTGACAATACGCCGTTTAGCTTTCAAATGGAAGATTGGCTACTCCAGCTCATTTCGGTGGATATGTTGCCGTTGTTTTTTTTACACAGACCCTTTCTAATCGCCATGGATCTTCGGATTTGGATTCTTTTACCTCTTTGGTCTATTGAGCTGTGAAAAGAAGCCAGGCTAACGCCGATCGACCGGGATACAACATTCTCTGCCTACCTCGACATTTTGCTACCAGGGATTTAAATAATCACGTGCTACAACAACGGAAAGATTTTTTTTTTAATAATCAGAATTGATGTGGCCGTTTGACCTTTAATAAATTCAATCTGGAGGGCAAAATGAATAGGGAAAGGCCGAAGAGAAATATCATTCAAAAGAAATTTGTAAGTGCAAATTTGACGTTTAATCCGTTGCGTGACCATCGAATTCAGTGGCAGCTGCCTCTTAATTTGCATTAATCACATCGCTGTTGTCCCCCGTTTTAAGTTATCATCAGGTTTGTGACAGAATTAGGTCAGATGTTATAAACGACCAGACCATGAACCATCTTCTATTTGAATTAGAGGTTAAGGACAGGCTGGCCGATCCGTATCTGGCTGTTGACCCAAATAATGCATTGGGCTTTTGAAGTGTACCTTGTTACGTTTCGCATTTCCGGTGTCTGTGACATGTTACTATGTTGATTTCCACTGTCAGCTTTGTCATACAGTAGCTCCAGTCGATGTAGACGACCGTCTCGCGACACTATAGCGTGGTCAGTTTGTGGGTCAGTGTGTGTTTGCGGTCGTCATTCTGTGTGTGTGTGTGTGTGTGTGTGTGTGTGTGTGTGTGTGTGTGTGTGTGTGTGTAGGTTGGTTTTTCAATGTCACGAGAACTTAGCTTGTCAAATCGTGGGCAGATGCTTGTATTGTGGTTAAGGCTGAGGTAGTTTACAGTCTGTCTCTGACCTCCTACTGGTTAGATGCTGTAAGCAGACTGACCTCTTTATTATATAGGCTATGTAAGATATATGCTAAAACTGTCCCTCCTTCCCCTCCTGCTGTCATATTATCAGATGTCTTTGTTGTAGTACAATTAAGTAATCGAGTCACGAGTGATCAAACTCGTCTCTTATAGGTATTAGGGTTATTTTCTCTTGTTTGGCCCATCAACCCTATCTAATAAGTAATCCTGTTCATTGGCATTCAAACCAAAGCTATAGTTTGAAATAAAATAAACGTTAACTGGAATAAAATGCTTATTTGCTATAAATAAATTGTTATAACGATATTATGATATAAATAAAATACTGACTTACTTTTAGCTAGTTGCCAAGGCAACCTTTCTCATTTCCATTTAGCTTAACTTAATGTTCTAAAACTGTAAAAATAAATTAATGACTATATAGACATAGGAAAACTATATAGAAAAAAAGTTACTAAAACCTTAAACTAAAATAAATAAAAAAATGAAAATGGAAAATATTAAAATAAGAACTAATTTAAAATATGAAAAAAAACCTAGTATGTCAGTGATACTAAAGTAACATTTGATAGATTTAAATCAATGTTAATTAAAAATCACTGTATTTTATTGTAGTAAAATGTTCAGGTCCATATGCTTCACCATTTCATCTGTGTATGTGTTGTATTTATTTCAAACTATTAAAATGTGTTATTGTTTGATTTGTGTTTTTAAGAATAAATGAGAAACAGTTTAGAATTTGAAGACCTATTACTTAAACTTGCATCTATACTAGCAGCTGTCAACTTTTTACCTCCAAGGCCTCTTTTGTCCACAACAATATCTGAAGAACCTCCTCAATGGTATATAAATATATATATTTTTTTGTAAAATGCTTATGACCTTTTATTAATTTATATGACTTTTCCAGGTGTAGAAATTACATTTAAAATGAGAATACCTCATATATCCAGGTTTTTCAAGATGCGTGGGAACAGTTGGAAACAACTTGGAAACCTGGTTCTTCAAAGAAAAACAGCTGTTGAGCGGGTGAATTAAAATAAGGCATCATTATTTTAGTTTTGCCTTATTGTAAATACTTTTAATTCCTTGGAAGCTTGCTGCTGCCCCCTAGTGGGCCCCAGACCCCTGGTGGAGAACCACTTATCTACATCCCTTTGAATATAACCTTATCTAGGAAACATTATAATCCATCGTGAGCGTAAGAAAACAGGCTCCAGGAGGAATTACTGACATACATTTCTAGATTTAAAATCAGATTCCAGCAATAAAGAAAGAAAGATATGGAATAACAGCGAAGTATTCAAATTTATAATCTGTCATTCTTTGAGAGTTACCATTTCATTCATTTGCTGTCTGTTGTCTTTGTTTACATTGACTCTCTGATGTTTAATTGCCACGTGGCTTGAAGTACAAGCCCTGAACATTGAGTATAGTTGTACGAGGCATCAGTTTAAAGATGATAGCTCTTTGAATGGCACTCTCTGCTTATGGCTTCAGTTGGTATTCGCTGTAATTCATTGCTATCCTGTGGATCAAATACAGCTGTCGCTTAGATGTTTAGATATGTGGCGGCACTAGCGCAAACACACTTATAACACTTCATGCTGAAATGTCAATCAAATGTGAAAAATCTATGTGAGTTCAATGTGAAGGTAATTTTATGAATAAACCTCTACTGTTTTTGAAAACACAAGGCTATGCATATAAATAGCATGTTGCGCATATTGAGACTGAGAATGTTTTACGTTCTTTCCGGATATTGTTGGTTATTAAATCAACAAAGGGATCAAGAGATTTCTGATTAGGACTGCATGATTCAGCAGCAAAGTTGATATGTCACTTTCCATTGTAAACCGGCCTGTATTTACACAGAAACTCCTCTGTTGCAGTTCCCATTGTGCCGTTTGATCTCATTCTTTCTGTTTAAGAATATTACACAATGTCATTCAGGATTAGGTGAGGTTACAGCTCACGTTATTACTGAGGATTATTGTAACATTATTGAAGTGTAGTGTAAATGAACAAGCTGCAGAAATGAAGAAGGCTGTAAGAAATCGCGTTTCACGCTTTCTCCCGAGCACCATATGTGAAAACAAATCTATTTAACGTGACAACATTAGAGCAGAAATTGGCAGATGTATATCACTCTGTGTTTACAGTGGGCACAGGCCTGCCGCACATGCCAGAGATGGCCATCTAAACTGGAAGCTCTTGTGTCCCACACATTTTCTTTGGCCTCAGCAGTCAGAGATATTTGATATATGTTTAGCTCCTTTAGACTCATCCTTGGCATCAGTTTGCTTCACACAGTAACAGAGAAGTAAATCCCATGCTACACTGACCCAGTTTAGGTAGCACTACATTTACAAACACTAGAAAGACTAATTCATTCAAAGGGTTTGCTTTAAACTTTTTTTTTTTTAAATCTTGACTAACTGGAGGTTAGTGGGGTTAAACGATAAGAAGCCAGGCTGTTAACTCAAAAGTTGTAGGTTTAATCCCAAATAATGGTGATGCTAATCTTTCATTATCGTTTTTAAACTTTTGGTCCTCATCTCTGTAACTGACCGAGAAATAATGGACCTTTAATTTCTTCGCAATCTGCTTTCACTTCAGTCACTGCATTGGTTAATATGTTTCAGTGCAGTTCGAGGATTTTGGTCTGCGTTTGTATGATATATGATTGCTAATGTGGTTTGAAATATAGGGCCCGAGGAAATACTTGGTCACACTTTATATTACAGTGTTCATTTTACTGTGTATTTACATAAGTAATGAATAATACTAATGGACTACATGCACTTGCTGTGTAATTATTTAGCAGAGCTGACTGTTACTATATTAATTATAGTAACATGCTTATATGAGCACTGTAAAAGTAATTGTTTAAATTAGGTCATATAAGTGCTATAACACAGTAACAACAGAACTGACATGATGTTGGATGTCATTAATTCATCACATTGATCTCATTGTTTAACGTACAAGTGAATGTTTTTTTATGAATTTGAGTGCTTATTTTTATTTTTGGAAAAAAGTATGCATGAAATTGTTGAAAAGCGACATTAAAGACATTTATAATGTTGCAAAAAAAATTCTATTCGAATTATACGCTTTTCAACTTTCTGTTTATCAAAGAAGCCTGAAAAAAAAGTATCACTGTTTACAGAAAAATATTAGGCAGCACAACTGTTTTCAACATTGATGATAATAATAAGAAACATTTCATGAGCACCAAATCAGTGTATAACAGAATGATTTCTAAAGGATCGAAATAAGTAATATGATATGATTACATTCATTTTAATATAAATAATGATCATTTGTGTTTTTAAGATAATTTTATATGTAACGCATGAATCTTTGTAATGTCCACACTGTTAAATCACTGGATAATATTCGTCTGTGATGAGATGATAAATAAGCATAGGAACATGACGTGTGCCATCCACTACTGTACAGCATCATTGCATTTTATCTGTGTAATGAAATTTTGTGTCTGTGTTACAACTCTCAAATAAAACAAAGGATGATGTAAAAACTGCAGGCAGCTTGTAATGGCTGCTTCATCCCTCCGTCTCAGACGTGTCCAGCTGTGCACTAATTGATGCAGTCATCCCAAACTCCAAGGAGAGATATTGTATCAGAATGGGCTTGCTAAATTGGGTATAGTTATTGCTGTGATGTTATTATCAAGAAATGTGCCTGGCTTTTGTCTGTTGATTTAACAGAGATAATACCCTTAGATGTCATAAATAGCAATTTGATGTATTTAAATACTTCAGCAAAACTTAGATAAGCAAATGAAGAATTAATTTGCAAAAACAGATAACTCAGAAATCATGTTTTTTCATTGTGCATTCCAGTTAATCTCAATCAAACTGCAGTTGGGTTATTTTGACTAGGTTAAAAAATAACTAAAAAAAGCCCCCAGTTAACTAACACAATAAAATCATGATAACATAATAAAAAATGTTATCTGTTTTTGCAAATAAACTCTTCAAATATTGTTGCATTTACCGTATTCTGGCTTCCAGTATGTGTTTCAATGTGCTTGAAATACCAGTACTCTTAAAGCTAAAGAGATTCTGCTTTTGTTTGCAGCTGCAAAGCATTTGTAGCTTAAAAGTAATAGCTTTATGTTCTCGAAGGAAAGAATCATGGGTGAAAATCAGTGCAAGGTGAATCCACCAGCTTGTCTGTTGTCTCTTGAGACTTCATACTACTTCATGCATTGTACTAGATCACTGAGTTTTAAATTAGTTTTAATTTGTCCAACTGCAAGCATATTGTTTAATGCTGCTCATGTGTATGGAAATAGAGGGAGGAAGGTGCATATGGTAAAGCGGCCAGGTTTGCCACTGGCACTCTTCTGTTGTCATGGCAGGAGAAGGGATTGTCATTGGGTGGGTCTGTGCTTCCTTGGCTCCGTCTGCAGCAATCTGTCTTCACAGCTAGGTGAATGTGTAGAGAGTGCTGTCACGGGAAACAAAGTGTCCTTGATAAACAAACCTATAGGATGCAGCGCTACAAACAGGCTTGTGGGAACTCCCCTGAGCATTGAGTCCTTTGTGTTTATATAGTCAGTGAGGATTGTGTGCCACAGCGCTGAACCTTGGAATACCAAAACATTTATTTGCAATGCAAGCATGAAGATCAGCAGTTCTGTTATTCTTTATGCGCATTTGGGGAGAATTTATAATGTGTAGTTCATCATTTTTCATCAGGACTGTATGTGCTTTAACAAAGCTACGATTTTTGGAGATGCAAATGCACTGTTCTGAGGAAACATGTTTTGCAATTTGTCACTTGTGCGGGTTGTACTAGTAAATTTTCCTGAAATGTCTGTGCAGTTTGTTGAAGCCTTCTTTCTTCTGTACCCATATTGAAATTCTGGCTGATAAAGATAAGTTCAGAAATTATTTTCATGTTGCATTCAATAACTGAGAGGAAAAAAGGATCCACACACACATAAATAAGCATAAGCTTATGTAGATTTATTTGAGGCCACAAAAAAATGTAAAAGGGCAAAGAAATTGGCAAGGGTTCAATCGTTTATGAGTGCCATACTCTAACTGGCCGATATTATTAATCCATACTACACTGTAAAAAAATTACTTTTCAGAGTTGTAAATAAACAAAGATGATTGGAGTCTGCTTTACTAGAAAGTCCTATTTCAGTCGTTCTACTTCAAAATTTCATGTTTAACTACTTGCAGTTACTTTGTAATTATTTGTGAATTTTTCTAGAAATATATGAGTAAAAATCTTTCTGGTGTAGTTAGAAAAATACAAGAAATACAAACTCAATACTTAAAAACTAAATAAATGGTTTTGTGTGCTATACATTTAGGCCTCACAACAATATAATGTACAGAATGAAAAATTATATAATAGATAATAAAAATAAGATTTTTAATAAATATGAAGATTTTTATTTTTCACTTTTATGCACAACCGCATACGCACACAGCAACCTACTCCAACATGCACATTTAATTGAAAGGGCTCTTAAAGAGTTCAACAATTTCAATAATCTATTACTATCCCTTCAAGTAAGTGCTAGATGATAGCAAAAATCTGTTACGATTTAAAATATGCAGCAACAATTAAATATACAATGCTGATTATAAATGTCCAATATCTACTTATAAATTAAAAAACCTAGATAGATATTCTCAGATAATGGGTATAGGGCAAATATGTCATGCATCCCTATTTACAGTCCCTGTAAAATAATTTCCAGTTCCATGTTGCTTTTCAGAAATAATTCATGTTGTCGCTGGACTGAGTAGTTGATTTTTCTTCATGAATGCAGTGGATGTGTGATATTGAATGGCTTATTTGAGAAGATTATGCCAGTCATCATTTACAATTGATTGCCTGCTTGTACCGTGCTGATAGGCTGCTTTTAACATCAGGTTGTTGGCCCTGGGTAAATAATAGATCCGTTTTATTCTTTCATGCCAGCTTGCTTTTGTTAACATTAGTAGTAAGTCAGCTGTGTGTGTGTGTGTGTGTGTGTGAGTGGCCAGTGACTGGTCTGAGACAGATGGGTAGCAAGGTCAGATCTGATATGTTGGCAGGCTGGCCCACAGCCCGTCTGCTCCTGCTGCCCTGTTTAAATTTGATCTGTGTGAAGCAGCTCTCGCAGACCCAACTAACATTGGCAAGCTCTGTCTCAATCAGTGTCTATGCAAAACTTCAGGTAAAGATTAAAGCTTTCCCAATAAGTTTCCTGATTATAATGCAAGTTGCTTTTGGATTCAAGCTGTTGAAGTCCATATGGGAGCAATTTACTCATTAAAGCCATCATGTTTAATAAAAGCTATTTGACGAGTTATCTGTATGCAAATCAAACCCACACACTAAATTAAACAAGCTTCAGTCTGCAGCCTATTATTCTGCCATTATTGCTCTGACATTGTCCTCTCTGTTGTTTGGTTTTTACTCTTTGTTGCTGTTCTGATGCCTTACTTGATCTTTGGATTATCGACTCCCAATGTAAACATGTAAAAAGTCCTCTAATTCAACCGATATATGCCGCTAGCATGAAAGATCTGCATTGTGCTTATGGTGACAGACTTATCCTCATGACTTCAGACACAATACACCTTTATCAATAATTGACAGGGTTGCTGGCAGCGTAATAAAAACCAACGCATGGTTTAGAGATGTGTGGTGAGAGATGCTGGTGTAATTGTAAGAGCTGCTCGGAGCTACATGCACAAATAGCAAACTGATGTGGTTAAAAGGAAGAGGCACATGAGGCCGTTATCACAGAGGAACTGATTATGACAGTTAAATGAGCAACATGAGTGTTTAATTGATTTAGGAGATGCTGGGCTCATGTGCTGCCTGTGATTACTGTATTGATATCTTGCCTTACATGGAAAGTTCTACTGTACATTAGTGCATTGCGTATTGTATTGGGATAAACTGGCATGTTTAGTGATAATAGAGGAGTTACATTGTTGCTTTTTTTTTATGAAGTGCGTCAGGCCCTCTTGATCAAATAATAAACCAGGAAACATTCACTTAACTGTCAATTTTCAAGCATCAAGCAAGTAAATTGCATTTGAAATTGGCAGCGGACCTTGTGCTGGCATAAAATCAGTGAATTTGGTCATAAATCCAGAGTGCTTCTGTCCTCCAGTAATGCACAGGCTTTGTGCTTTAAATCTCCTGGGATATAGACCCCTTTATCAGTCTTATGATTGAAGGAGAAAATCACAGTTTAAAGCCAGATCAGAGCAAAGACATTTATAATATTTATATTTATGTATATATTGTGTCATTTATATGCTCGGCTATCGTCCCAAAGTTTTTTGTGAAAGAAATACTTTTATTCAGCAAGGATGCACTGAATTGATCAAAAGTGACAGTAAAGACTTTTACATTGTTACTAAAGATTTCTGTTTCAAATAAATGCCATTCTTAATATACTAAAATTGTAATAATATTTTAAAATACTACCTATATCTAATAAATTTGTGAGCATACGAGACTTACCAACTCAAATCTTACCAACCCCAAACCTTTCAACAGTAATGCGGTTGTATATATTAGTGCTGTCAACTGATTAAAAACATTTAGATAATTAATTAATTACTATTTTAATTATAAGTATATGTTCACATTGAACTACCTAATTTAATGTAGAATCAACATAAAAACATAATTAAATTTAAATATTTGTTAAATGGCATTTTCTTCACAAAATAACATGAAAGAAGGCAAATATCGCCAATATCATCATTGATACTGATGCCTCTGAGAAATATATTTTCTGTGGATAAAATGAATAATTGTAGCCATTCAACATTACAGTGCAATATTACAGTTTGTGGCATCATTTGTATCATTTAATAGGCCTAGACAGTTACAGAATATTACAATATTATTTTAAAATAATTTAAATGTATTTTAAATGAGGTGTAGCCTACTTAAAGCAATATTCACA
Organism: Acrossocheilus fasciatus; assembly: GCA_036784905.1. Classification (NCBI taxonomy): domain Eukaryota; kingdom Metazoa; phylum Chordata; class Actinopteri; order Cypriniformes; family Cyprinidae; genus Acrossocheilus; species Acrossocheilus fasciatus. The sequence goes on from CM071953.1 coordinate 20,379,923, forward strand.
TAAACGCATTATTATAATTGTCACATTTACCTTTAATATAGTGTGTTGTAAATAGTGTATGTAGTAATATAGTGATATTTCTGTCTCTGTCAATATCAGCCCCCTCTGTTTGAAGACCTGTCAAAACATTTTTCCCTGCTAAGTTTATTTTTTGCATTCATTTTAACAATAGATAAGAAAATTGCTAGTGTAAATATATATATTTAGGTCCATATATATTTGGACACTGACACAATTTTCATAATTTTGGCTGTGTATGCCACCAGAATAGAATTAAAATGAAACAAGATGAAATTGAAGTGCAGACTTTAAGCTTTAATTCAAGAGGTTGAACAAAAATATAACATAAAAAGCTTACAACTATTTTATACACAGTCCCCTCATTATCAGGGGCCCAAATGTACTTAAGCAAATAAATATAATCATAAAAAAATGTGAATTTTTTATATTTTGTTGGGAATCCTTTGCAGGCAATGACTGCCTTAAGCCTGGAACTCATGGACATCACCAGAGACTGGGTTTTCTCCTTTGCTTTGCTAGGCCTTTATTATAGCTGACTTCAGTTGTTGTTTGTTTGTGGGTGTTTCTGACTTGTTTTGTCTTCAGCAAGTGAAATGCATGCTCAATCAAGCTGAGGTCAGGAGATTGACTTGGCTACTGTAGAATAATCCACTTTTTTACCTTCAAAAACTCCTGTGTTGCTTTTGCAGTATGTTTTGGGTCATCGTCCATCTGTATTATGAAGCGCCGCCCAATCAACTTTGCTGCATTTGATTGAATCTCTGGGCAGACAGTATATCCCTATACACTTCAGAATTCATCCAGCTGCTTCTGTTCTCTGTCACATCATCACTAAACACCAGTAACCCAGTGCCACTGGAAGCCATGCATGCTCATGCCATCACACTGCTCCACCACGTTTCACAGATGATATGCTTTGGATCATGAGGTGTTCCAAGCTTTCTCCATATTTTTTCTTCCTGTCATTTTGGTACAGGTTGATCTTAATTTCAGCCACCAAAAGAATGCTTTTCCAGAAGTGGTCTGGCTTTTTTTGTAGATGTTTTTTGGCAAAGTCTAATCTGGCCTTGTTTGCACCTTGTGGCAAACCCTCTGTATTTGCCCTCGTGACGTCTTCTCTTGATTGTAGACTTTGACAGTGACATACCTACATCCTGGAGAGTGTTCTTCTCTTGGCTGGATGCTGTGAAAGGGTTTTCTTTACCACGGAGAGGATCCTCTGATCATCCACCACTGTTGACCCCCGTGGACGTTTTTATGTTGCTGAGCTCACTAGTGCGTTCATTTTTTCTCAGAATGTACCAAACTGTTGATTTGACCACTCTTAATGTTCATGCTATCCCTCTGATGGATTTGATTTGTTTTTGAAGCCTAACAATTGTCTGTTTCACTTGTCTGGAGAGCTCCTTTGACCACATGATGTGGGTTCACAGCAACAGCTTCCAAATGCAAATGGCACACTTAGAATAAACGCCAGACCTTTTATCTGCTTAGTTGATGTAGAAATAATGAAGGAATAGCCCACATCTGTCAATGAAATGGCTTTTGAGTCAATTGTCCAATTATTTATGGTCCCTTGAAAAAGGGGGGAGGTGCATATTAAAGAGCTGTAATTCCTTAACCTTTCCTCCAATTGTGATGAGAATACCCTCAAATTAAAACATATAACTGTAACTTAAATATGTTTTGGTCAACAGCTAAAATAATAAAAAATTGTGCCTATGTCCAAATTTATATGGACCTAACTGTATATATAATCAGTTGTTCCTCCATAACTGCCTGCCTGATGTTTTAGATTAAAAATATTATTGTTGTTATTGCTTCTTAGTAGTTTATTGTTTGTGTAGTGTTTAAACCATTAGTTTGAAGTGGTCTAAGTAGATGGGATTTTTGAGGTTCCTATTATAAGAGAAGCATTTCTGTCTTGCATTCTATTGATAGTGGCTTCCACTTTCTGGTGGCTCTTTTTGTGGGACCCTACTTGCATAATCTCATAAATAATACAGCTTGGCTCTCGCTCGTGAAATGTCATATCGTTTTGAGTTCACCCTGACAGGGACTTTCACATGACCGCCACAATAGACCTGTGGAAGAGCGTCTCCATGGCGACTAGAAGTTCCCCAGAGAGTGCCACTTTCTTCGTGTGCCATGGGGAGGCCTAAGCTGGGGTCAAGCACTTCACATCGTCCTAATCATCTCAAGTATTTTACATTGCTGTTACTGGGGGCAGGGCAGCATGATTGTGATTCTTACTCTCAGGATCAGTTTGCAAAAATAAGGTACATTTGTAGTGATAACAATAAATCACATATGTAAAATATCAAATCTGGCTTCATGAAAGTGCCAAATGCAGTGACAATCATGACATTCCTCTGCGTTTGGCCTCTGGCCTCTCATGCTATAGAACTGTTTCCAGAGGGCTGACTCACTTCACTTCACTTCAATGCAGGAAATTGAGTGAATGTGAGCAGTTCATGGGGTTACATTTTTGAAATGTGATGCTGCTGGATAAAATGACATGATTTCCAAGTGTTCACCTTACACTTCATGAACTATATTTAATGTGAGCTATTTATGTGAACTAGTTTACAGTACATAAATAGTTTGTATACTTGCATATTTACCTTTAGTTGTCTGTCTGTCTGTCTGTCTGTCTGTCTGTCTGTCTGTCTGTCTGTCAGTCAGTCAGGGGTGGGTGATGTGACCAAAATCTTATATCACGATATGATTAATTTTATTTTATGGTAACAATATAACTCACAATATGGTTATTTTTGCTTTAAATAAGGTCTTTATGATATCAAAATTTCTGATAGCATAGAAATTTCATAATTCTTGTCACTAGTGTCAATATCACAAAAAAAGGTCACTGAACACAAGTAAATGCTCAGCGATTAAATAAGAAACATTACAAGCAATAGGCCAAAAAAAAGTACTATGGTAGAACAAATAAATTAGAAGTGCTACATTGTATAAGGTAATCAAATGTATAAAACACTGCATATTCTTCACTGTGTAAATTAAATAAATGTTATTATTATATTATATATCATTAAAGTTACAAAATTGAGGAGCGGTAAGAGATGTTGTCTTTTGTTGTATGATTAACATGAATGACACACAGCAGGAATATTAGACTGCTGCCACTTTAAGAGCTTCCCGGATCCAATATACTGTTACATATGTGTTTTCCTTCTCAGTTGACTGCTTTCACTTAAGACCTAAATTACTGTGTTTATGAGGATACGTCTAAGACGGGCATTTTGACACATACAAGTGTGTGTATTTAACGATTCAAGGCCAAAAAATGCAAGCAGCAAAAATAACTCCATTCAATATTCCTGCACTCTATGAGCAGCCTTCGCATGCGCGCGCCTCTCTGACAGTGCTCAGAAACAGTATCTTAGACAGCAGGCGCATATAGTAAAATGAGTTCTCTTTCACTGCTGATTGCATTTCAATGGCTTAAAATCACTTGTTTTTTTAAACTGTGGTGCTTAAAATTGTGTGCAAAAGATATGTTTTTGTGACCACAACATAACACAGCAATGTCACTTGAGCGTGTAAATGCTATAGAGAGAATAGCCCAAAATCTCTACTGGTTGACAAATTTCTAATTTACTGGTTAATTGGGCCCACCGGTGTATCACCCACCCCTTCTTTCCTTTTCTTTATATTTCTATATATTCTGTGTAAGACTTTATATTTCAAGAAGGGGGATCTGTGTAACCTCCTGAACCACTGTACACTCGCAGAAAAAAAAGGTACAAAGCTGTCACTGGATACCCTAAAAGGTAGAAAACCTCAAAATAACTAATATGTACACTTGAGGTACTAATATGTACCATTTAGGGGTAAATAAGGCACAGCAGTGTACTTTACCTGAGTGACAGCTTTGTTCTTTTTTCCTGAAAGTGTATTGTTTCCCATGTAACTAGCCTGTTGTTGGGCACTTTAGTGACAGTGCAATACTAGAGGACATGATTGAGACCAAGCTTGGTTGTTACCCCATTTCTGGTGATTTATTGTGAAAAAATACTAAAGTACTAAAGAGATTTAACAGTTCATATGAGATCACATTACTGAATGAAAGACTTGTTTTGAGGCTTTAAGAGAAATGTGAAAAACAGTGAGGTCATTCAGCTACCTAGTTTGAAAGATGTCTTACTACAGCACATTAGGTAATCTGTGGGGAACAAATGTTATACTAACACTGAGAGCATTTGTTGTGATTGCTTTTGGAGCATTCAGTAATAGAAGGCTTTCTGACACGTGCTGGAATGGAGAAACCGCAGCCAACTACACTATTTATAACACAGTCTTCTGTCTGTATAGCTGTGGTTTCACAATACAAGGGTTTTGTGTTTTTGTTGTCCACTCTCAGTGTTTGCCATTTCATTTATTTGACTATTGTTTGACTAATTAACCCAAAACGGTTTACTTAGAGAGCACATCTTTCTTGTGAAATGACTTTAGGTCACATCTGTTTCATTTTTAGAGCTCTAAAATAAGCTTTTTTTCCCCTTCTGCAGGATGATAATGATGGGATCCCATGGTCGGAGGAGAGAGTGGTCCGCCGGGTGCTCTACCTCTCACTTAAAGAGTTTAAGACGGCTCAGAAGAGCAAAGTGGAGAATGGCACTGGAATAGTTAATGGTGAGTATACATCTTTTCTAGAGCAGTGCTTTCAGCAATCTTGACTACAGATGGCTACTGACCTTTAGAACAGCTGCAGCAAAGATCTCACTCCTGTGGCCCTCAACATCTGATGCTGCTGCATTTAGCTGCCATTCTGAACCCCTTTTAGAGAATGATATGCTGACAATATCATAACTTAAAGGGGTCATATGATGCTTTTTTAAAGATCATTATTTTGTGTATTTGGTGTAACAGAATATGTTGACATGATTTAATGTTCAAAAAACACATTATTTTTCAGATACTGTACATTATTGTAAATCCTCTATGCCCCGCCTCTCTCAAAACGCTTTGTTTTCTACAAAGTCCCTCCTTCCGACAAGCACAGTCTGCTCTGATTGGCCAACTGACACAGTGCATTGTGATCGGAAATGTAACGCCCCTTTCCATAATCGCGAGCTTTAGCTTTCAAAATAAATGTAAAGACAGTTAATAATGTCCTTAGTTTTAGCATCAGTTCAAGCCTGAGAGGGGAACAGAGTCGCGTGACAGACACAGTGATGATGCTCGCGTGTATTTGCAGTACACAAGCCGCAGTTGTGTGACCGTGTCTCCCTCTCTTACACACGCGAGCACACACACACACACACACACACGATGTGCAAAACTCCGCTTTTGAACAGTCAATAGCAAATACTTAAATTAATAACAAAACATACTTACAGTCGCTGATTCAGAAGCACCAGATTGTCATAGCAAAGTCAGAATTACCTCCTCTCCTAGGTTCACGAAACGGTCGTCCATAAAATGCGTTGTGATAACATTTGGGTTGTGCTTTCGGAAGGCCAAATAAAGTGCTTTTGCTTTCACATAGAAACACACAGTGTCTCCCTGACATGACTGCCTGCAGTTACTGAAATCACGCCTTTTTTCTTTGCGTGCACATTTGGGCGGCGTTACGCAAATATTTCCACATCGTGACGTAGACATGTGGGGGCGTGTTTGAGTGAGCCGTTTTATGGGGGCGTGGCAGAGTCTTAACTTTGATAAAGATTACCTCTTTGGTTTTGAGACTTTAGTCTTTGCAACTTCAGGGATCTTATCTATGTACAATCAGCTTGTAACACTCCAAAGAGAAAGGAAAACTTGAAATCGCATCATATGACCCTTTTAACAGTGGGGCTACAACGAGTTTTAAGACGTCACTATATGGCACTGAGACTGAGCTCATGAATATTAATTAACTTCATGCTGAGTGACATTGCCAGGTAATCTTTCTAGCACATCCAGGCATATTAGCTAATTAATATTGATGAGCCAAATCTTCACCTTGGTCTTATTTATGAATTCATATCCTGTTCCCCTATTGAAAAATAAATATACAAAAGTGTATTTGTAATACATTTATTTCATGCCTAGAATACTACAAATACATTCACATATTTATGTACTTAATAAAAATATGCTGCAGTTGTACTTTTAGTATACTAAACTGGTATTCTTAAAGTCTGCTAAATTGGAACAACTAAGTTTGTACTTAATGCACTTTAATTGTGTGGAAGTAGTGCTGAAGTCCATCTTAAGATATACTGAAGTAAATATGATTGTGCTAAAGTGGAACTTCAGGTGTACTTTAAAAAATCTTGTATTTAAAGACTGATATTATTCAAAGATCATACAATCCTCATCAATATTGACATTAAACACATTTTAATATAAAGAAATGTGCATTGTGCACAAGTAGGACTCCAAATAAATTGTAATTATAATTTTTTCATCACAAAGTCAAAAGAAATATGTCAGTAAATATGTTAATAGATTTGAACTATACTTAGTATGAAATAAATGTACTTTAAATATAAAACTTTTTGACTAGAGTCCATGCTGTTTTGCCATTGCCAAAGCCAGTTTTATGTTGAAATATTTTTACAGTGCATTTTAATATTAATTGATGAATAATCTGCATACTGAATCTGTCAAAAAAGGCCTATTTTGTTACATAATTGTAAGTTTGTTCTTTTGAAATAACAGTGATTCATTCTTTTTGATCAATTTACTTGATGTATTCGTCCTTCTGTCTACTAAAATGTGCCATCCGATGTGGTATTTTGAAGGTGCATTGGTATTTGATGAATTATTTTAGCTCAGACGCTGAGATCATGAGCCAGCTGTGACACTCAGGGAGGCACATGGCGCTGTGGGACTTCTCTTTATATTTCCTCAGCATCTCAGTGGTCCATTAGGAGTATTATTGTTCTGCCATGATTGCATTGAAAATGTGTGAGCAAAGTAAATTATGCCCTGAATAATGCCCTCTCTGTATGGGTTTCATGTGCCGGGGCTGTGAAGCACTCTCACTGCTCTCAAATCACTGCACTCTAATGGGGCGAACTCAGTGACCTGCCTGCCTGTGTATGGTGCAGTGCATCATCTCAGAGAATGTCAAGGGCATGAACAGAACACCTCACGAGCTCTCCGCTTTATGTGCGTTCAGTAACTAACACTTAAGGATTCCTTTGGAATTGCTTTGTAATCAGAAGCACTGCATTGCGATCATTACATTCAGAGATTCTTTTACATTCTCTGTAATTAAAAGGCATCAGGCAGAATACTAACAATTGTAATGTGTGGCACATTAACCTGTGTGGTTAGTAGCTGCATTCATATTCACAGGTTTCTGCTGAAGTTTAGAATTTATTTCCAATGCCCTGGAACATCATCAAACAGACATACTTGAGTAAATAAATAAATAATAATGAAGTAATTAATCTCTCTCTCTATACAGTATACTGTGTATTTTGAAATGTCAATTTTAATATAGTTTTTATGTATAATGCAAATATATTTATATAATATAAATATTTAGGGATAGTTCACCCAAGAATGAAAATTCTGACATTAATTACTCACCCTCATGTCGTTCCAAACCTGTAAGACCTTTGTTCATCTTTGGAACACAAATTAAGATATTTCTGATGAAATCCGAGAGCTCTCTGACCCTCCATAGACAGCAAGGGTACTACCACGGTCAATGCACAGAAATGTAATAAGGACATTGTTAAAATAATCCATGTGACATCAGTGGTTCAACCATAATTTTATGAAGCTACGAGAATACTTTTTGTGTGCAAAGAAAACAAAAATAGCAAATTTATTCAACAATTCTTCTCCTCCTTTTTAATTGTGTGGAATTAAAAAGCCCAGCTTTAGCTCTGGCGCCATTTTGGAGACATGATGCACGTGCGTGCTTTGATCTGCACGTGCAGAGGGACGGGCACGCATGCGTCCTAATACTATCTAAAATGGCTTAATTCTTTTTCTTAACTACTAATTCTTAATATCAACTTAAAAATGTGTTTTAATGTCACTCTTGATGAGGATTGTATGATCTTTGAATAATATCAGTCTTTAAATGCAAGATATTTAATGCAATAATTCCACTTTAGCACAATAAAATATATTTCAGTATATCTTTAGTTGGATTTCATCACTACTTTCGTACAATTAAAGTGCATTAAGTACAATATTAGATGTTCCATTTTAGCAGACTTTAAGTATACCAGTTTAGTATACTGTACCAAAAGTACAACTGCAGAGTATTTTTATTAAGTACATAAATATGTAAATATATTGCAGTATACTTAGCATGAAATAAATGTATTTCAAATACATTTTAGTATATTTATTTTTCACTATGGCATACATGCTGATAGAGCCATTTTTATTCTCAATTTTGTATGATGGTGAAGAGGATAGATTATAACTCATGCACATATTATATTTTTAGTTAATAGACTTTTAACATGACTGAAACCTCAGATAAATGTAACAGGACACTGGATGCACTGTGATTTTCCCTACTTCCTGTCAGTTCATGTCCACTTGTGTTTGTCTGACTGAATGATTTGGAAAAATCCTGTTTCAAACCTTTTCTTCATTTCAGAGGCCTTGAAGAGTTGCTGTGGGTGCTACGCCGATTAGATTTATTTTTCACATGTGAACATATCAATGTCTTAGCAATGTAAAAAAAATAGGACAGAGCAAATCATTTTCTTCTGTATTTATGTGTATATGGCTATTGCTTAATCTTGAACCACACCTCCTTTCCCAGGCTCCTTTGCAAATGGTCATTTGAATGGTTCGGGAGCTAAAGCTGGGCTGTTCACTGGAAGCTGTAAGTCAGACCGGACAGAACATGCAGTTCAGAGTAAAGACTGCAGCCATGAGTACTCAATAGAGGGGCCTGTCAGAAAGAAGTGAGTTTACTAAGACTTTTCTGTGTGAGATTTCCAGCACAGTGTATTGTGGCATTATAATATGTCATTCAAGATTACTGCATGGATAAATTGTAGTTTTATGGATGAATATATAAAATTAAATTAGGTGGAAAAATAACAGATCTATAACTGTAGTTGACAAAAAGATACAGTATGAAGTTACATTCTAGGCCAGGGGCGGAATTACCCATTAGGCAAAGGCAGGCGACTGCCTTGGGCCCCCAAAAATGCTTTTTATATATGAGATGCGCATTAAGCGCGGACACATGAACGGTTGCTGTTTACGGCGTTTATTACCACGACAACCGTCTGCATGTCCGAGTTGAATGTGCTTCTTGTGTATCCTGCTTGTAGCAAATGAAAATATTATGCACCTGAAGCTGACTGCCGCACGAGCGCGAGGTCTCTCTTTCCCAGTGTGCGTACACCTCTCTCTCTCTGTGTCTTCTCTGTTCAGCGAGTGGTTGAAAGGAGCTGCGCTTTCAGTTAAAACACAGATATGTTGCTTCTATAATTTTACATGCAAGTATAGCCAAAATCACAGCACAGCTATTGTCTTTAACTTTAGCCTATTGGATTTTTATCATGACGATTATAAATCAGGATTTTTGTGCAGATTAACATCATGGAAGGGAGAGCTTGTTATGTAGTCTTAATGGGTTGCGTTTCAGTCACTATTTCATATTCATCCCGTTGTCTGACAACAGAAACAGTAAAATATATAAATGAAAACAGTTTTATTGAGAATTTAGCTGCATCCAAATACAGTATGTGGCACAGAGAGGCAAACAAATGTAGTAATAAATAATAAATGTACATTTTGCATGTTCAGAAGTTTTATAATTTATTTCGTTTTTTGTTAAAACTTGTATCTCAATGGTAAATCAATTGCTATTATAACATGTACATGAAAAATGTAGAAACATTGGACACAACTATGCGGCACCATTTTGCAGCAGCAAGCATCATGACAAAAAAGGAACCTCAAGGTTGATCTAGGTAAATGTGTGCAAATATATAGGGCCCCATTCCTATATTTGCCTGGGGCCCCCAATTCACTAAATCCGCCCCTGTTCTAGGCTAGTCCATACTGTTCACTAGCAAAACATCAAATTATGGAAGTCTTGCTTTTTAAGCCTGGTGGGGACATTCAAGCATCAAAACAAAACATACTGTGCTGTTGGCTAATTAAAAATGACTTACATAGTCAGGCATTTTGCTGAGCTTTTGTATATCAGACCAAACTGCTTCCCTCTGCAGGTCTCCTATACGATTTGTTAAAGGGTTAGTTCACCCAAAAATGAAAATTAGCCTGTGTTTTACTCACCCTCAAAGCATCCTAGGTGTATATGAGTTTCTTCTTTCAAATGAATCCAATCGGAGTTATATTAAAAATTGTCCTGGCCCCTCCAAGCCTTACAATGGGGATAAGCTTTTTGTCAACAGTCCAGAAGACTTGAAATAAAGTGCGCGTATCCATAATAAAACATGCCTTACACGGCTCCAGGGGGTGAATAAAGGCCTCCTGTAGCGAATCCATGCATTTTTGTAAGATAAATATCCTTGAATAAATGAATGATGCATTCATATAGCACTTTATTGTGTATTGCTGTACACCCAAAGTGCTTTACAATCATGTGGGGGGGGGGGGGGGGGGGGTAGCACCATCAGTGTGTAGCATCCACTTGGATGATACGGCGGCAGCCACAGGACAACGGCGCCAGTGGGCTCACCATACACCAGCTACAGTTGGAGAGGAGACTGAGTCATAGAGCCAATCAAGTGGATGGGGATTATTAGGAGGCCATGATTGATAAGGGCCAGTGGAGGGAATCTGGCCAGGACACCGGGGTTACACCCCTACTCTTTACGAGAAATGCCATGGGATTTTTAATGACCACAGAGAGTCAGGACCTCGGTTTAACGTCTCATCCGAAGGTGCATCCACTCATCAGATTTTTGCTTCGGAGCCAAGTGGATGAACGTGCTTGATCTCCACAAAGCCTATTTCATCATTTGTCTGGAAGCTGTTGTGGTTGGCGTCACAGTGCGAACAGCGGTGTCCCTGTCTGCAGCTATTCCCCTGGGCACTTCAACTAAAAGAGTGGATTTCCTAAAAGAGCAAATAACAGTAGGTTTGCGTCTTTTTAAAGATGCCGTTCCAGCCGTATCCTCTTGGTTGTGGTCGTATCCTATCCTATGTCGACAACCATCGGGGATGGTTTATGCGTTAGCTGTGAGCGTGTCACCATGGCAGCGCTGCGATCGTGCTTCTCTCTCCTCACGGGGATGGGAGGGCCTCCCTCTGTCACTACCCGCACTGGCTTCTCTGCGCAGAGGAGAGAATCATCGGCTAGTGCTCTGGGCGATCTGATGATTACAGTGAGAGCTTTTCCGCCGGGCCAGTCCCCACAGACCTTTCACTCCTCCCGCAGCAGCTATTCTGTGTTGCTTCCCGGTGATTCTGTTGTACCGTTTGACGGCGTGCCCAGCGTTTCATTCGGTGCGCCGATAGAGGATCAGATGTCGATAGCAGCATCAGGAGATGGGCAATCTTCCTCTGAGGACGAAGATTCAGTGGGACGGCCCACCTCAGGTGTTGTCGCCACTGCTGATTCGGACCCGGAGTTGGCGGCCGTGCTTTCCCGGAGGTGGGTTCCTTTCTTCCTGGAGCTGCATGAGGAAATGATGAAGTTGTGGACGGCCCCTTTTTTGGCCGGAAACCGCTCACCTAGGCCGGCGCATCAAGCCTCTCGCAGGAGTGCAGCGCCCCCCGTGTCCAAGCCGGCCACTAAGTTGTCTAAGAAGTCGGCAAAGCGACCCTGACACGGGCAACCTGGAGATGTGGGAAGCTGCTCTTTCTCAGGAGACGGCAAGGACAGCGGCGCTCCTTTCCCCGGAGGAGGGCCGGGTGGAGAATCTTCTGTTTTCTTTTGTTTCTGTTCCGTTGCTGGCTCAAGGGCCAGCAGTAACCACATTGTCAAAGAAAGAGCAATTTCCTTTTCCTCCAGGTTCCCAGGCTTGCGGGCTGACAGTTTGCGATGCACTGCCTTTTCACTCTCGCCCATGATGCCCCCTCTTGCCAGCAGCCAAGAGACTGCGGTTGGAAGATGCAATGCCTCTCCACACATCTCTGGCCAGTCCCTCCGAGGAGTTCTGCTGTGATCAGAACATGATGCCTTCTGTGTGTCTCCTCCACTGCACCACCGCAGGTACGTCGATTGTCCCTTTGGTGCCACTTGTACGGAGTTTGGGGGCGTCCGAGACGCACCTGTCTTGCACTAGGAGATTGCTGTCCTCCTGGCAAAGGATGCAATCGAGCCGGTCCCTCCAGCCAAGATGAAGCAGGGGTTTTACAGCCCTTACTTCATCGTACCCAAGAAAGGTGGTGGCCTCTGGCCAATCCTGGATCTGCGAGTCTTGAATCAGGCCCTGCACTAGCTTCCGTTCAAGATGTTGACGCAGAAGTGCATCATCAGATGCATCCAACCCCAGGATCGACCTGAAAGATGCTTACCTTCATGTCTCAATTCTCCCTTGACACAGACTATCGGTTTGCGTTCGAGAGTCGGGCATGGCAGTACAGGGTCCTCCCCTTCGGGCTCTCCCTGTCCCCTCGTATCTTTGCTAAAGTCACATAGGGCGCCCTTACCCCATTACGGGAGGAGGGCATCAGGATCCTCGAGCACGGCCCACGAACAGTTGTGCGATGAAAGGGACCTGGTGCTCTGGCACCTCAGCCAGTTGGGATTTCGGGTCAACTGGGAAAAGAGCAAGCTCTCCCCCGTGCAGAGAAATTCTTTTCTCAGTATGGAGTTAGACTCGTTGGGTGTGGTGGCACGTCTCTCCAATGAGCGTGCCCAGTCCATGCTGAGCTGCCTGAGTTCCTTCAGAGGCAGGATGGTGGTACCACTGAAACACTTTCAGAGGCTCCAGGGGCATATGGCATCCGCAACCGCAGTCTCGCCGCTCAGATTTTTTCATATGAGACCACTTCAGCACAGGTTACACTCCCGAGTCCCGAGATGGGCATGGTGCCGCGGTACAGTTCGCGTGACTACCATGCCAACGCATTGCCGCTCCTTCAGCCCCTGGACAGACCTTGTCTTTCAATGGGTCGGTGTACCCTTAGAACAAGTGTCTCGGTATGTCGTTGTCACGATGGATACCTCCAGTGCGGGCTGGTGTGCTACATGCAACGGGCAGGCAGCCTCTGTGTTTTGGACAGGGCCTCGATTGCTTTGGCACATCAACTGCCTCGAGTTGCTGGAAGTGCTACTAGCCTTGTGGCAGTCCAGCCGCTACTGCTTGGCTAGCACGTGTTGGTCCGCACGGACAACACTGCGGCTGTCTCGTACATCAACCGGCAGGGTTGTCTACGATCATGTTGGATGTCACAACTCGCCTGCCATCTCCTCCTCTGGAGACAGACGCAGCTGTGGCCCATCCACATCCTGGGGGCAATGTTCCCTCTAAGCTGCGCGCGTGCGTGCACTTCTTCCACTGCAGCCGCACACACGCAAAAATGAGTTGGGAAAGCCATTTGATTGTATTCTAGTAAAAATAAAAGAATTGCAAGGCTCGGGTAAACCGCTATAGAGCTGGTGCCACTATAAATTTAGAACCGGTGAATGCGGTTTACAGGTTTCATAGAAAGAGAATGATGTGTGCCAAATGAGTCTCTGTAGAAACCGAATTGGCTACAATGGTTGTGGTCAAAATAGCTCAAATCGAGAGCCAATAAATCGAGAGCTAATAAATAATTGACCTTGTTTTTTGATGGAGTCACTTATGCTCATCAAGGCTATATTTATGTGATCAAAATACAGAAAAAAAATATTGTGAACTCTTAGGCTATTGCAATTTCTAATATAGGTTTTCTATTTTAATATATTTTAAAATATAGTGTATTCCTGTAAAGCAAAACTGAATTTTCAGCATCATTACTCCAGTCTTCAGTGTTACATGATCCTTCAGAAATCATTCTAATATTCTGATTTATTATCATTGTTGAAACTGTTGTGCTGCTTAATATTTTTGGAACCTTTTTTATTTGATTCTTTGATTAGGCTAATAAAAAGTTAAAAAGAACAGCATTATTTAAAAATATAAATATTTTCTAACAATATAAGACTTTACTATCACTTTTTATCCACTTAACACATCCTTGCTGAATAAAAGTATCAATTAAAAAATAAAAATAATAAAGAAGAAACAAAAAATTTACTGATCCCAAACTTTTGAATTAGTAGTGTATATTGCAAAACAAAATTTCTATTTTGAATAAACAGTTCTTTTTAACTTTTCATTTCTCAAAGAATCCTGAAAAGGTCCCAAAAAAAGATTAAGCAACACAACTTTTTCCAACATTGATTATAAATTAGCATATTAGAATGATTTCTGAAGGATCATGTGACACTGAAGCTTTGCTTTACAGGAATGAATTATATTTTAAAGTATATTAAAATAGAAAACTTTTTTAAAAATTGCAATAATATTTCACAATATTATTGTGTGAAATAATATTCAGTATTTTTTATCAAATAGATACAGCCTTGATGAGCCTTAGAAACTTCTTTAAAAAATTTACTGATCCCAAACTTTTGAACGGCAGTGTATTGTACTGTAAAAATGTTTTCTCAGGTAACCTAAAATGTACATCATTTAGTTACATCAAGGGTCAAATCAAATATAAATAGCACATTAAAATTAAAAGTTACACACTTTTTTGTGCGCGCGCTGTACAGGTCTGTGTATAAAGAATGTTTTTGCTTAGGTGGCCAAAATGTCTGCCCAATAGAGAAAAATATTGCTCAGCAAGAAAAAAAATTAGAGGGAACATTGCCTGGGGAGCTCAGTCGTGCAGCCGCTGTTCTCTCACGACAGCTCACGTTCCCCAGAGAATGGCGACTCCATCCCGAGATGATCCGGCTGTTCTGGAGTCGATTCAGGGAAGCTCAGGTAAACCTGGTTGCTTCCCACGAGTCCTCCCATGGCCAGTTGTGTGACTCCCTGACCGAGGCCCCCTCGGCACGGACGCACTGGTGCATAGCTGGCTTTGGGCTTTACACAAGTTTGCGCTTCCCCCAGTGAGCCTTCTCGCACAGACACCGTACAAGGTCAGCGAGAACGAGGAACAGGTCCTGCTGCTTGCGCCGTATTGGCCCACCCGGACCTGGTTTTCGGGAACTCATGCTCCTCGTGAAAGTCCCTCCTGGTGCATCCCTCTAAGGAAGGACCTCCATTCTCAGGGGCCCGGCACCATGTGGCACCCGCGTCCAGATCTTGGAACCTCCATGTGTGGTTCCTGGATGAGACGCGGCAGACTTGAGTGTTTTGTCCACCACCAGTGGAAGACACTTTCGCTCAGGTCAGAGCCCTCTCTATGAGGCAAGCTCTTGCCTTGGTGTGGAGTCTGTTCACGATCTGGTGTTCTTCTCACCGAGAAGACCCCCGAAGATGCATGATTGAAGTAGTGCTTTCTTTCTTGCAAGAAAGGTTGGAGGGTAGGCTGTCACCCTCTACCTTCAAAACGTATGGGGCTGCTATCGCAGCGCATCACGTTGCAGTGGACGGCCAGTCACTGGGAAAGCACGATCTCATCATCAGGTTCCTGAGGGGTGCCAGAAGGTTAATCCTCCTAGGCCATCCCTGGTGCCCTCCTGGGATCGCTCTACTGTCAGGCTGGCCTTCAGAGGGATCCATTTGAGCCGCTGGATTCAGTTGAGCTTAAATTCCTGTCTGCTAAGCCAATGCTCTTGAACACGCTCACTTCCATCAAGAGGTTTGGGGACCTCCAAACATTTTCGGTAAGCAAAGAGTGCCTTGTGTTCGGGCCGGCCTACTCTCATGTTGTCCTGAGACCGCAGCGTGGATACGTGCCCAAGGTTCCCACCGCGCCTTTTCGCGATTAGGTGGTGAATCTGCAAGCACTGCCCTCAGAGGAGGCAGATCCAGCCTTGGCATTGCTGTGTCCCGTAAGAGCGCATATACGTGAATGGCGCCTCTCTGGCAGACATCTGTAGAGCTGCGGTCTAGGCGACACCGAACACCTTTGCAAGATTTTACAGTCTCTGCGTTGAGCCAGTTCCTTCCGATGTGTTGGGTAACAGGTAATTGGCAGGAAAAGCTGGCTGGTGTCACGCTTGCTGCACCATTCCCCCTATCCTGGGATGTGAGCACCTTTTTCCTCCTCCAGTAAAGTTCCCCAGATGGCGAACCCTGTTGGAGTTCTTCCAGCGCCTCCGGCAGTCATACTGGGCGGAGCAGTCTGATGCCAGGCCCAGTATCGGTGTTAGCTTGCCTGGGTCTCTGGTCAGCCCCTTTACTGGGCTAGGTGTCCATATGGCTTGATTCCCTTCGGGCAATACCATATGTGTATTCTTCCATGGTAAGGTTCCCTCTCGGTAAACCCATGTCTTCCCCTTGACAGCGCTTTCTGTCAGTCTCTGCTGGCAGTTGTTCCATCCCTACTCTCAGGTAGGACCTGCCTCAGAGACCAATTCCATATGTAGTACTGCCCCAGGCCTGGGTCAGTCCATATTAGTGTCTCCACATAGTACCTCTCTACGGGTAGGATGTGGCCTCCGTAGCACCCTTCTGCGGAAGGCTCACTTCCCCATCGTTACTGCTAAGCTGTAAACAACAAATAGGAAAGACTTGAAGCAATCTTTCATTGAAGGTCGAAATCCCTTCTGTTAAGAAATTTCTGTGGGGAAAGGAACAGCGGCTTAGCTATCTCCAGCAGCGATGTACTCACCTGTGGTCCCTGCGGGTAACAAGGTCAGCGAATTTGTGCTGGGGAAATGGGAAGCTTACAACCTTTGCATGGCATTTGTCTATCGCATCTTGCTTGTCAACATTTGCAATGCCATAAGGTTGTGACGGGGTTCAGGTTGTGGCACTTTCCATGGACCCCATTTGTCATCATCACATAACTCGTAGTGACAGATAGGGAACATCTCGGTTACGTACGTAACCCTCGTTCCCTGATGGAGGGAACGGAGATGTTATGTCCCCATGCCACAATCTTGAACCATCGCAGGATGCCAGGGACACGTTCTCGGCTCCTCAGCAGAAAACCTGAAGAGTGGATGCACCTGTCACCTATTTATACCCGTATGCACGGGGAGTGGCTCAGGTATGCAAAATCCACTAGCCAATATTCATTGGTGTTTTCTCTTAAAGTCAGAGATGATTGGGGCTCCCAAGTGAATCCCCATTTGCCGTCATGACATAATGTCTCCGTTCCCTTCATCAGGGAATGAGGGTTACGTATGTAACCGAGATGATATTTCAAACATAATAAACAATTTTTTTCTCACTTTCGCTGACTGTCGTACGCTGAAACCATTCTGGCGGATGACATAGGATGTCGGTGTGCGCACGATTCACTACAGGAGGCCTTTATTCACCCCCCCCACCCCCGAGCTGTGTGAGGCACGTTTTAATATGGATGCGCGCACTTTATTTCATGTCTTCTGGACTGTTGACAAAAAGCCCCTGCTTATCCCCATTGTAAGGCTTGGAGGGGCCAGGACAATTTTTAATATAACTCCGATTGGATTCATCTGGAAGAAGAAAGTCATATACACCTAGGATGCATCATTTGGGTGAGTACATCACAGGCTAATTTTCATTTTTGGGTGAACTAACCCTTTAAAATCTCTTTTCCTACCAAATGATGTTTCTGTCTTTTTTCCTTATATGGATTCCAAAAATCTGGTTTGTGAACTAGTTTTTTAGCCTCATTAAAACAGGAGCTGTTAAATGAAAGATAGCAAAGAATTCGGTCCCACTTTATATTAGGTCGCCTTAACTACTGTGTACTTACAATTAAATTAATCATTCGGTACAATGCACTTATTGTGTACATACATGTTTTTACATTGTACCTATATTTTTAAAATACCTATATGTAGTTACTGTAATTATATCTGTAATTAATTTCTGTAATTACATTTATAATTACACTGTTCACCCATCCCTTACACCTTAACCCACCCTTAAACCTACCCAAACCACCAAACCTGTACCTAACCTTACCCATATCCCACCTCAATACCAGCAAAAGTGTTTTGCAATACAATATGACCACAATAAGTACATTGTACTTATTTTTTGATGCAAGTACATAGTAGTTAAGGCCACTTAATTTAAAGTGTGACCAAAAAATCTAACTTGAAAAATCTGTCATCATTTATTCTCATTTTACTCAAAACCCACATGACTTTCTTCAGTGTAAGATAAAAGGGAAAGGGAAAGGATTCATTGTAATTGCTTGGAAAAGTTTGGCTAGTAAAAGCTTTCAAAATTGCTTGAATAAATGAAGGATGGAAAGATGCGTAAATAATGACAGAATTTTTATTTCTAGGAGAACTAATCCCTTCATTTCCCTAATTCTCTGTTTCTCATCCCAGGCCAAGACTGCAGGCTCAGAGGAAGTTTGCTCAGTCTCATCCCTGTTCTCCCAATGCCACCCCGCTGAAAATGCTGGAGGCCATGCCCCGGAGCCCAGCCATGCTCAACCAACTCACAAAACGCAAACCCAAAACTGAAGATTTCCTTACTTTCCTCTGCCTAAGAGGTGGGTCTGCTCTCTATCTGTCTTCATTTTCTCATCCTATCAACTCTTAAAATGTTTACAGGCATAATTCTTTGCCTCTGGGCACCACACATTCACCTCTCAAATGGGAGTCACGGTTATTGCTGGCAAACTTTTGGGTGACTGTCTTGTGTGTGCTGCTGTTATTTATTTTGTGTCTTGGCTGATCTCACAGTGCAAGATTTCAGTACAGCTTTCACCCTTCCAGTAAGCAAGTCAAAGGTGACAATGGCAAAGGAAAAGCTCCTGAAGATGAGGAATTTCTTCTTATTCATTGGAGTTATACTATTCGAGTTTAATTAATTGGAAATTAAATTGAGATTCCTCTCTATACATGCAGGTTTCTTTCTTTCTTTTTTTTTTAAATATAAAATTCCATTGACTGGACAAGCATATTAGTGGTGTGTTGAAACATCACATGTGATCCAAACATCAGTTAAACAAACAGAATATTTCAAGTCAGCTGGATTTAGTTGGGTTGCATATGGATGTTGTAAATATTATGAGAGAGAGAGAGCATCAGTGAATATGTTTACATGTACAGCATGTACTATATACTGAATAACTGACACAAAATAACACAAAATTTAAAAATCTGTTTCTGTCTGGTTTTGACCAGTGTTGTTATAGTTAACTAACATTACAACTATTAAAAAATGTTTGTTTGATTAACTAAAATAAAGCTAAAATAAAATTCAAATGATAATATTTTAATTTTAAATAAAAAAAACTTGAATGAAAATTAGAAATGATGCCTTGGCAACTACCTGAAGTGAAATAATTTTGAAGTACTAAAATTACTAAAATTAAAACTGAAGTAAAAATAAATTAAAACTAAATAGAAATATAATAGCACATAAAAATTGCTTAAAACTAACATGGAAATAAAACTGAAAAAAGTATATAAGTAGTTATAAAATATGGTTTTGTCTGCACCAATAGCCTCGTGGTTAGTGTGTCGACTCAACATACAGCGCAACTGCACTCATGGCGACCCGAGTTTGATTCCCTCCTCGAGGTCCTTTGCCGATCCCACCTCTTCTCTCCTCCCAGTGCTTTCCTGTTGGCTCTCTCTACTGTCCTATCTATAAAAAATGCATAAAACCCCCATAAAAATATCTAAAAAAAAAAAACCTCTGGTTTTGACATTAAAGCATAAATAGTTAAACTCACATGAAGTGCATATTCAATAAATCACCAGAAATTTGAACAATTAAAACGTTAACATTTACCAGATAAAAGAATGCAGTTTAAGGTGTTTGCATGACCTTGGGGGACAGAACTTGAGTAATTAAGCATAATTGGTGTAAATTTGTGCATATAAAAACAGTGATAACATCGCCAAAGTCTGGATTGGTGACAGCTATACATTCTGCTGCAGTCCTTCATCATATTTTTCTTCTCCACTTTTCTGGCAGAACAAACATAGAGGACACAAATTGAGTTAACGTCATACTTTTGCTTATTCTCTTTCCCTTCCCACTCACTCACATTTCCCAGGCTACTTTGAAATGGAACTTTCTCCATCTCTCTTCTTTCTCACACACGGCTGTGTAAAGACAGGGAACAGACTGATTGGATTTGCCATGGACTCTTGGCTGAGGGCAAAGTGGGTTAATGGATTTTCAAACATAAAGAATGTAAATGAGAACATCTTTTCCCAGTCTCCATTCCTCCCCTTCATCATATCAAACCTCTTTTCATTATTGGGTTAGAGCTGAGAGCATTGGCATTGTGGATCAGTTTATGGATTTTTAAAATATAACCTGAGCTTGTTGTGTCACATACGGCGGGTAAAATAAGTATTGAACATGTCACCATTTTTCTCAGTAAATATATTTCTAAAGGTGCTTTTGACATGAAATTTTCACCAGATGTCGGTAATAACCCAAGTAGTCATACATACAAAGAAAACAAAACAAATAAGTTCAGAAATTAAGTAATGGAATGACACAAGGAAAAGGTAATTTATTTAATACTTTGTACAAAAGCCTTTGTTGGTACTGACAGCTTCAAGACGCCTCCTGTATGGAGAAACTAGTTGCATGCATTGCTCAGGTGTGATTTTGGCCCATTCTTCCACACTTTAAATCTTGAAGGTTCTGTGGGCCTCTTCGATGAATTCTGATCTTTAGTGCTTATTTTCTATTGGATTCATGTCAGATGATTGGCTGGGCCATTCTAGCAGCTTTATTTTCTTTTTTTGAAACCAATTGAGAGTTTCCTTGGCTGTGTGTTTGGGATCATTGTCTTACTGAATTGTCCACCCTTGTTTCATCATCATCATCCTGGTACTGTAGGTGTTGGAACTCAACCAGCTAATATTAATTTCCACTGACAAGGGGCAGGATTGCTTTCTAATTACTGATAGGTTTCAGCTGAAGTCTTGGCTTTCCATGCCTTTTTGAACCTCCCTTTCTTCATGTGTTCAATACTTTTTCCCTGTGTCATTTACACTACCATTCAAAAGTTTGGGGTCAATAAGATTTATTTTTTTGAAATACATTAATATTTTTACCTTGCAAGGAAATATTAAATTGATCAAAAGCGACAGTAAAGAGATTTACAATGTTACAAAAGATGTCTATTTAAAATAAATGCTGTTCTTGTGAACTGTTTTCATCAAAGAATCCTGAAGAAAATGTATCCCGTTTTCCACAAAAATATTGAAAAACTGATTTCAATATTGATAATAATGAGAAATGTTTCTTGAGCACCAAATCAGCATATTAGAATGATTTCTGTTGGACCATGTGACACTGAAGACTGCAATAATAGCTGATAAAAACTGAATGATTTAAATTTTTTAATATTTTACTATAGAAAATAATTATTTTATTATAAAAAAAATTACTGTTTTTACTGTAGTTTAATCAAAGGCTTTGATGAGAATAAAAGATTTATTTCACAAGCATGAACAAATCTTAAACTTTTGAATGGTAGTAATAAAATCATATATGTTATACTACTACTGATATGCTACTTTACATATATTACACTCCTAATTTGGGTGCCATCATTCAATATTCAATATTGCATTTTATTTAGTTGTGCCATTTTAGCCTGTTTCTCTCTCTCTCTCTTTTTTTTCTCCTTCTCTTTCTCTCTTATTCTCATTCTCCATCAGCCCATAAGGGACAGATGTAAAATAAGATTCAGAGATTCATGCACAAAAATCCTCAAAGGCATGATTCCCTTCGAGGAAGAATTTAAATCAGAGGACATCATGAGATGTGATGTTCCGACTCTTTCCAAAAATAATAGGATACTTAGACAAAACGCAGACCTCTTTCCTGCAGATAGCGAAATGATGCACATCATGTTAATTAATGAAAGTGAGAGTTGAATACTTTATCACAGAAAATGATCGGCTGTATTACTGCGGAGTTGTAATTGTGAGATGAAAATCACGTTCATTAATATTCACTCTGAAATGGCTCTTCAAAACCTCTGCCGTTATCAGAGAGGAATCGAAGAATCATTCAGTCGCCTCTTGAGATGTGAACAATAGCCAATAGCTCAAAGCCCCCAGGAGCCCTTATTAAAGCCCTTGATGATAGAGGACTGGCCTAAAGAGCCTTGCTCCGTAATCTAGGGGGCCCAGAGATCCTTTCATTCACCATTCAGCTGGGCTCTCATTTCACCTGGAAATTATAACTCGCCATCCATAACCATTCGATTCACATAGTTCATTTCTATTGATCTCAAATAATGGCAGATATGACCAGGTTGCGATATAAATTTAACACTCTATTTGTTATTGTGGTTGGAGAAGTGGATTGATTCAAAAGCAGTCGGGCCACTTCTCCTCTCCATTTCTCTCTCAGCAGTCTGTCCCGTTCCCCACCCCCTCCTCAGGCGCACGTATACACTCTCTCACGCATGCACACACAATCACATGCTACGGCACATGTGAGCACCACGGACCCAGTGACTCTGGTGCAGATAAATGGCTATTGAGGGAATGTGGAATAAAGCTTGTGAACAGGCTCTCCATTGTGAGCACTGAACCCTTCAGTGAGGATCAGTAGCACATGAGATGAGCGCTGGACTGGACCACTCAGCCGTCCCATTTAATGGCTTTCTCTCTCACAGAGTTGGGACAGTGAAGTTAAACAGCATATGGAGCTTTGCAAAACACAGAAGACAGAAACTTCTTAAATCTGATTGATTAATGATTTTTTTAATTTTATTTGCTCACCACCATGTTGTCTCAAACCTATACGGCTTTTGTTCTGCGGAACACAAAAGATATTTTGATTTATTTTTCTCCTATACAATGAATGCCAGTCGGATCCAGCATTGTTTTGTAAAATAGAAACTGAAGTCAATCATTGTAAATTGTTTTATTTAAGTGCACACTACCATTTAAAGATTCAGAGTCTGTAAGATATTTTCATTTTTATTAATAAGATGTGCTAACTAATGGGTGGGGGAAAAATCGATTCACATATGAATTGCGATTCAGTCTTCTAGTGATTTGCATCGATTCACAAATTTCAAAATTCTATTTTCTAGTTTATATCTGAATAATTTTAAAATGATGTTGGAACAAAAAAAGCGGAACTCAACTGCGAGAGCGGTGTATTCTGAAAGGCACAGAAAACAAACAACGCGTTCTACAGAGCCACTAAAGGGACATGGTTAGCCGCTTGCTAGCGGTAGCCTGTTGCAGTACATAAAATTTCACTTACCACTTAAACAGAGTAAGGAGAGATGACTGATAAGACCATGGCAAATGATTTGCAAATACTGACCACCACTGACAAACATCTAATCTTGTAAAATGTGTGGTAAGTACTGCCGCTCCGTATACACAGTACGTCTGATTGCGAATCTCGAAAGTGAAAGTAAAAAGCGAACGAGGATTCAAAAGCGATTTCAATGCCAGCATATGAATAGCACCTCCCTGATGCGCGCAATTTATATACAGTATAATTACCCAACAATATAATTGCGAGAGAAAGCATTGAAATATTTTTTTCCTCCCATCTCGTATTTATTGCCTTTATGTGTTCCGTAGTACATGTCATTTCCTTTCCAAACACGGTATTCAGATTCGGGCACATCCTTAATAGGAAGTGTAAAATATTAATAGGAAGTTAATAGTTAATGGGAAACACTGATTTCTTAAGTCAGGACTACCCATATATAGACTGGTGTGTTTTTGTATCAAAATACTGGTGCGTTTGATGTCGTCTGCTCAAAAAAACTGATGAAAAATCATGAATCGTGATTAAAAATAAAAAAATTGTGAATCGATTTTTAATCAATTTGTGACCCCAAGAATTGATATAAATTGAATCATGAGCTACCGAAAAATTCCCACCCCTACTAACTAAGGCTGTATTTATTTGATTAAAAGTACAGTAAAACAGTAATTTTCTGAAATATTAACATTTTAAAAAATATGTCTATATGTCTATTTTAATACATTTTAAAGGGGTCGTGACATGGATTTTAAAATTATTTTAATATGTTCCTTGAGGTTTACTTATAATGTTAATAAAGTTTTTGCACAATAAAAAAACAAATAAATAATGTGGAAAATTTATTATTTTCAATCCTCATTCTCACCCTCTGTCTAAAACGACTTGTTTTTAGGGGCAGGTCCTTTAAGACTTGTCAGTAATTGGCCATTGTTATGATTGGCTAACTTCATTGCATAGGAAGCGGTATCAACACCCCCTTGATATTGCATGTGTGTTTTTACAACATGATAAAAAAAAAAAAAAAAACTTTAATTTCCAGACAAAGCATTATGAAAATATTTACTTACAGTTTGTGATGCAGCTGCAGTCAGATATAATTCCGTTTCATCTTTCAACAAATGTTTCTTCATGAACTCTCCAAAACACTGTGCCTCGTTTACAAAACAAAATGCTCTGAACAATCCTCTGACATGATCCGGGATGCCATTAAAACTTGTTCCTTACACTGGGATCCTGTACAAAGACGCGAATGAGCTGTTTGAACCAAACGCATCAAAGCGAACATTCTTTCACTCCATTTGTCCAATTAATGACAGACTCAAGTGCATGGACTGTGTCAGAAAGAGAACGTGCATCTATATACTGTATCCAGTGTAGACAAGATAGCGGCAGTGATTGTAATTTCTATTTATATATCAGTAAAAATGAATTTTCCTGTCTTGTCAGCCGTTATACTGTGCTCGTAGCGCATGCTCTTCAATTGCATGCACAAATATTGTGGCGCGTGCTGTAGCCTGTATCATTTCATATTAAAGTGCAAATGAAACTATGAGCATGCGTGTCAGATTTGTGTCACGTTCAGAAGCTGCAGCTCTTAAAGTAACTTTTGTAGCTTTGAGTATTCATCTATATTTAATGTAGAATTTAGTGTTTGATAACTTTATTCAATATCTGTATATTTCCTACTTGCTGAAGGGCACAGAATATGATTATATGATTCATAATGGGTTTATGTGAAGATTGCTTTAAGTTCACTTAAATTAGAAGTTGTTATTTTCTAAAGTATAATAAATGTTAAAATTGATAGTTCTCAATTATACTGTAATGTTGAGTGGCTATAGTCAATGGTTAAATATTAGGAAAAAAAGGAGTATTGGTATCAGTGATACTCACCTTCAGTCATAAAAAAAGATGCCATTAAACAAATAATAAAATTATATTGCCTTTATGTTGTTTCTACATTAATTTGAAGATTGAATGCGAAAATATTACAATATAAAATGATATTTAAATACTTTAAAGTTAGGGGGTATTAATCGCAATTAATTTCAGGAAAAATGTGTGATTATTATTATTTATTTTTTTTATTGATTGACAGCACTATTTATATTATATTATATACTGACCTCACACATGGAGTGTATAAATGGTGGTGTAGGACCAAAAAATACTTCTTTTCAAAATATCTTTTTTTATGTTCCACATAAGCTTGGATAAAGGTTTGGAACAACATAAGTAAATGATGACAGATTTTTTTTATTTTTGGTGAACTATCTCTTTAAGGGTAATCAGCTTTCTTACAAAGCAGGATATGTGAAGACTTAATCTGTGTTCATCTCAGCTGGTAGTCATTACTTCTGTTCTGTTCTCTATTTCTAACTCGTACTGTGTGTGTCTGATACTCCCTCATTTTGTCTTTACCCTCTCTTTCATTGGTTCAGGAACTCCTGCGTTGCCCAGCAACATGGCATACTTTGGTAGTGCTAAAGATGATGAAGATGTAGAAGAGGAAGAAGATGAGGAAGAAGACAACGTTAGCAATGCCCCTGCTTCCTGCCAGTCCACTCCGCGCAAGAGCAAAGGATTCAACAAATGCGTTGCCAACGGTCATGGTACTTACACTCTTCAAACACACTGAATAACCACAAACACACACACTTATTCTCATAAACTTTATCTTGCTTTGTGTTTTATAATCCTTTTTACTTAAAATATTTACAATCCATTTTACTGTGTAGTGTGTGTAGTGTTCAGTGTATTATTGCACTGCCAGTAGCAGACAGTCTGGACATTTGGACCCCAGTGAGGTGTGTTACAGTCCTGCCTCTTTCCACACCATACAGTTAATGAGCTGTGACTATATAGAGCCCTCACTGTCAGACTGACATTTGCTCTATACCATCCATATAACACAAGGTATTTAATATCTCATATAGCATGCGCACATGCAATGCAATATAATGTAATATAATATTCAAAGTTTTGAGGTCAATAAGATTTTTTTAAAAGAAATAATTCAATAAATAATTAGAAATAATTTAAGCAAGGACATATTAAATTGATCAAAACATCAGTATTTATAAATTTTATACGAGACATTTATAATATCACAAAAGATTTACATTTGAAATAATTGCTTTTCTTTTGAACTTTCCTATCATCCAAGTATCCTGAAAAAGTGTATTACAGTTTCTACAAAAATATTAGCAGCACAACTGTTTTCATCATTGATAATAAAAATAAATCTTTATTGATCATCAGTATATTAAATCAGTATATCAGAGTGATTTATGAAGGATCATGTAACTGAAGACTGGATTAATTGCAGTTGAAAATTCAGTTTTGCAATTACATGAATAAATTACGTTAAATTATATTAAAATAACATATTTTAATTTGTAGTAATATTTCACAGTTTTTGCTGGATTTTTATCAAATAAATGCAGCCTAAATAAATAAATACATAAATATTATTTATTTATTTTCAAATAAATATTTAATATGTAGTATAAATGTAAGTGTTAAAATGTAAATTGTTTCACATATGCTATATATTTTCATGACTATTTATGCTATATTTATTTGTACTTGTAATTATGTTTACATTATTTTTCATATCTCTGCTTATTATTAATGATTCCACTGGTCACTGAGCGTGTTTCCTCTTTCTCTAGATTTCCGGCGTATTTATAGCTAACAGATCAAAACAGGCCAAGCTAATTTTAGGCATATAATAAAGTGACGAACGTCTTTTGAGTGCTCTCCCCATTTCTTTCAGTCTCTGGGTTTGTAACTGGACCCTAATGCCCACTCAGCAAAATCTGCTGTGTAATCTGACACCTCAGTAACCCAATACTGCTCCACATACTCAACACATGTCTGAGGGGCTCTGGACAAACTACAACCATACACCCGTCACCTCGCTGAGGTTTCGAGGTCAGATTGGACCTCGAGGAGAAACAGTGTTTGTGTCTAAAACCGGGAACAGCTTTCAGGGTTTTTAAATTTAGATCATTCCTCTCAAATGCACCCCATGCTTATGAGATCCTTGAACACTGACCAAGATTTTTCAGTGGAAGTTCTCCTGCTCTAAATTCAGTCTCTGCGGAGTGTGTTGTGTCTGTATGTGGGATATCGTGCTGAAAGGACACTCTGTGTGCTACCTAATGAAAATAGTTGAGCATCCGTACTTTATAATGAAACCAGAGCCACTTCTCCTTACACACTGTACGAGACCACATGCTAAATATGACACTTTTATGTGCGCCATTGGCCGAGCTCCAAACTGTTTGAATGATAAGTTGGTCCCTCTAGAAGCTTTCATTTACTAAAGTGACCCAAAGAGCCTTTCAATACTTGTTTAGTGTTTTACTGCTAACATTGGCCTCTCTGTTCAGTTCACCATCTGTTTAGTTAACAGAGGCTCAAAACTTTGAAAACTTTGTTTCTTTTGTCCAAGTGCAATGTGGGTGGCTCTCAGGAAGAATGAAAATCTGTTACAGTAGATTGTCATGCACTATTAAGTTGTTCTTAAAGTCAAAAAGCAGGATATTGGTCTTTAACAAAGCTGTTTCTAAAAAGTGAGCACTTTTAGTGGCATTCAGTCATTCTTGTTACTGGGTTTCAGTGATTTATTGATGTTAGTTTGAGAGCTGTAAGCAGCTTTGCTGTTACAAGATTTGAGCTTTAAAATCCCATAAATTCTAGTGTGTTAGACAAGGCCTCTATGCAGACTCTGTTAGCTGCTTGGCAGTCTTCTTTTATAAGAGCAATTTACAAGTCAAGTGCACAGAAAATGGAAAGCAGAGCAGTCAGGTACAGCAGGACCATTCAGCAGAAAGACTCAAACTTGGATCTTTTTCCACCACAGTAGTAAATCATCTGGTTTAGGTCACCTAGGAGGGAAACCATCTGGTTAAGTCTGTCAATTGAGATCCTGTAACCATCAAGCATTGTGCACCCTAATACAGACAAAAAAGCATCTAAACAAATATATTTTCTTTTGCTTCTAGATATTAAATTTGCCTACATACACTAACAAAATGTGCTAAAAGACTTCTTAACAATACATCTGTTGTATGCTCTCTCCTCTACCAGTATTTAATGGACAGAAACGAGCTGCTGAGGAACACGAGAGCAGTTTAAGGGCCAGAGGGAGAGGCAGGGTCCATGGGAAGGAGAAGAACTCTGTAGCATCAGCTAGGACCTCCACTACACACAATCTACGACCCAACAGGGCTGTACAAGAACAAAAACAACAGGTAAACACAAAGTTTTCTCCTAATCTTGAAAAAAGTGTTGCTCATCATTTCTCTGGTCAACTGCAAACCATTTAATCAGCGTCTGTCAAACATCAATTGGATATCCCAGTCCCTCAAGCTGGCTTGAAGCAAAATTGACCACGTTCAGAAGTTCAGATCACTATAGTATTTACAACAATAAAGTTGTAGCTGCCTTCTTAAGTGTATGACACTGATGTGAAAGACATATACTGTAGCTAGTCCCTGATGAACGTAAAAATTGCATTTGCTCATCTATGATGCAGTAGGATATATATTGCGTTTAGAAATGGCTTTTGTTGCCTCCAGACCGAGAAAAACAAGAGAAAATCATTTTCAAGTTGAAATTTTGAGAAAACGAGTTTTGTTATGTCAAGAAAATGAAGTTGTGGAAAGCTGTGGGGAAAAAGCATTGTCTCTTAGGGATTCAGATATTGAAGACATAATGAACTGGTTTTCGAATTATTTATACCTTGAAATCCTACTTCTTGGTAAGAACTGCTAAACCAGTTTACAGTAGCATATTTCATAATCTAGACTATTATTACAGTGAGATTTATTTTTATATGCTGGTATTTGTTGCTGTTATACACCACAATATACGCTTAGCTGCTCTCAGAGTGACCTTTACTATGAGTGAACGATGAATAATTGAAAAGCAAAAAAATGTACCGCTTTTCAAAAAATACTGTGTGCCATCTTTACACACAGCATTACCTATTAGAACATTATATTTCAGTGCGCACAGTGTCATTTGCCTCTGTATTACTGTCTGCTAATTCAGTCAGACTATGTAGGACCCATTTGTGAGTGTTCATCAAAATTTCCTCCCCTTCTGCCAGAGCGTCCTATGGGCTCGCAGAGCAGCATACGGTTAGCTTTACCCTATCCCTACTATCCTGCAGCAGGCCTATAGCAACACATGATGTCATCTCTCCTCCACCCAACCCCCCTCTCTCTCCACACACAGTCAAATCCAGTGGAGTGTGCAAGTACCACATACTCGGGACTGTGTCCAGTTTTTGTAAACATGAACTGTGTCTCCATGTGGTGGACCATTTGTACATCTGTTCTGGTTTCTGTCAAGAACTTTGGATTTTCATATAAATTAATCGTCTCCCATCCCCCATCGCATGCAGATGGAACAATCATACTACATGGCCCAGGTCACGTGCGTGAGCTCCCTAAAGAATGAAAGAACGGCTCCACTGAGCCCCCTAGTGGAAGAATATGGTCACTCTGAGAGGGAATAATTGGAGGTTGCTGTTATGCATTAAATTTCAGGAAGCAGTGTTTGCTTTTTCTTGACAACAACATTCTCAGCCCTTGACTTTAAATCACATGTCATCAGTAAAAGAAGAGCAAACTCCAAACTCATGTTGTAGCACTGCAGAACCACAGTGTTTACTACAGGTACTACATTAGGTGCAACAGGACTATAGTTTGTGTACTGGGTGTGTGTGCTGATAAAATTGCATGAATTGATTGTGTTGCTTTAGATAAAAGTGTCATAAATCCAAAAATTAGGGTCAATGATATAACTTTTTTTAGTTATATTTAAAAAAATATGAATAAAAAAAAACATGTGGTGCAAACAACATGCAGAAACATTAAAAGAGCATAAAACGTGAAATTATGCCATAGAGAGGATCCTTGAAGACTGTAGGTCAAGGTCAGTAAGTCTCTCAAAATATCAGCTAAACTGGTGAGGCAAATTTAGTTCAGGTTGTAAAATCTGGTGAGCTTCTCCAAAAAAGTAATGATATTTATGAATTATTAATTGATTCATATGTATAAAAATAATTATATAAAGGGAGTTTGCTTTTTAAAAAAAAAACATATTAAACCAACATGAATTCAAAGAATACCTGATGAATATTAAGAACTTGTTACATGTGTACGTCGTGTTCACTTTATGTTCAGTTTTCTATAGTGTGAATAAATGAAATAACAAAAGTCATTTCTTTCATCTCTCAGTCCAAAATGAACGGAACATTGGGAGCATCCGCTGTCAGTTCTAGGAAGACGAGAGAACTCCGTAGTCCCCCGACCAAAGCTGTGAAATACCCCAAGGGCCACGTGACTTACACCAAAGCCAGACTGCTCAAAGAGGCCAAGCTCAGCCTGAGCATACACACACGCCACACCCAAACACACCCTCAGCACTCCAACTCAGGAAAAGCCCAAACCAGCCACGCCAAGATGCAAAAACAGGTGCTATCACCAGCAACTGCTGGGAGGCTGTGTGGGACGGACACTTTCCCACACAGACGAAACGGACTGAGACAGTCAAAGAGGCAGTTGGAGTTAGACGGGGATAGTCTGACCGGAGCAGAGATTGAGGTTAAGAGGGTCAAAGTGGAAGTGGTTCCTTTGGAGACGCGAAGTAGGAAAGCAGCTCAGGAGATGCCGGTGACACCGCAAGTGGCAGGAACGCAACGGCCCAGACGGGCCTCGGCGGGGAAGCTCATGTTCACCAAACAGATGCACTGTAAAGCCACCGTTCTGGCCAAGAACAGCCCCATTACCTCAACACGAGACATTTTGAAGCCAGCTAACTCCCCCAAAATATCAGAGACCCTCAAAACAAGCAATTCCCTAAAGCAAGGCAATCCTTCTAATACGACTGAGCCCCTCAACCATGCTGAGCCTAAAGAGCGAGGCCGGCGCAGTGCAGAGGTCACGGAAGTTCCCGTTTTCTATCCCAGCACTCGCGAGTTCCACGAGCCGCTGACTTACATGGAGTTTGTGCGGGGGCAAGCGGAGGCGTTTGGGTTGTACCGGGTTGTTCCGCCAGCGGATTGGCGTCCTGAGTGCAAGCTTAAAGAGGAGATGCGCTTCGTCTCGTACGTGCAGCATGTGCACAAGCTGGGTAGACGCTGGGGCCCGAATGTACAGCAACTGGCTTGCATCAGGAGACACCTGCGGACACAAGGCATTAATATAGAAGAGCCTCCACTTATAGGTAAGAAGTGCTGTACAGGATCCAAAACAATGTTTTGTGGGCATAATTGACAGTCAGAGACAGTGTTGGGGAGTAACTAAAAATAGCCCAGACAGCAATATAGTTTTGGCCCAGATCCAGCCCACATCTGGCCCGTGTGAAATCCATGCGGGCCAGATGTGGGCCGGATCCTGGCCGACACTGCTTGCTGTCTGGGAGCAATGCTACTAACTTAGCTACTTTATTTTAGTGCCGTGACAAAAGCTTAGCTTTTAAAATTGTGTTGTTTTTGATATGTATATCTGTTTGTCTTCTCTATCAGATGTAGCATTTGAAAGTATGATTCATTCCAGTGAATCAGTTTGTCATAAATGGTCCTCTCTCTCTCTCTCTCTCTCATTACAATCAGTTTGTTGTAAATGCATCTAAAAGTTTGTTGTAGCATTTAAAAGTATGATTCCTTAAGTTATAGAGAACCAGTTTGTCTTAAACCCTTCTCTCTCTCTCTCTCTCAGAAGTAGCATAGAAAAGTTTGATTCATTGCGGTGAAATATTTTTTCTTAAACACTCCTCTCATGCTAAGATTCATGCTAGTGAATCAGTTTGTTATAAACACTCCTCTCTCTTTCATATGTAGCAATGGAAAGTTTGATTCATTCCATTCAAATCAGTTCATTTGGATTAATCATTTTATAGCAAAACATTTAATTAATTGCTTCTGTTCATCACTATATTTATTTTAATTTGGTTGTATTTTTTTATTTTATTTGTATTTTGTATGAATCTATTTAAGTTAAATGTTGTCACCCAAACTGAGATGTTTATTCATTCAAAAACATTGTTTAAATATAATATCATCACATTAATTATTAAAATATTTTCCTTCTTATGAAACTACTTTGTTTCTAATTTGACTGCAGTGTAACTACTTCAGATTATGAAACAGAAGCTACAGTTTCGAAGGAGCTTTCCTAATACTGGTTATTACCCATTACATTAAATTCTCTGTTAAATCCAGGCTATGTTATCTTTAGTTGAAGTCAATTAGATTAATGTGTTAGCTCAGACAATAGGTGGTGTGTTTATTAACATTCAGATGAATAGAATCTCTTCTATCTTCACTTCTCGGCTGCGCTGCTACATTTTAAGTGCATATCTATTGGTCATTCGGACATTGACCTGTTCAATCTGGACAGATTAGCGAGTTCATACTAGCAAAGGCAGCTTCCTTTTGACAAGATTACTCAGTGCATCTAGAGCCAAGACAGATAGACGGCTCAGTCTGGTCTCTTGTTGACTGAATGAGGAAAATCATCTGGTGATGCCAGACAGAGCTGCTGCCTTCTTGCCAACCTCAAATCCTTCTTTAGTTTCAATGTGCCACTCAAACAGTGACATGGCTGGCACTAATGCGTGCCGTTTGAAAGCCTGTGACTAATGGGGTGTGTGCGCACACATTTAGAGATAAAAGTGAAGCGAAATTAAAGAAGCAGTCATTTGCAAACAGCCAGCGTGGTGATTCATTTGTATGCTTTTTGCTTCCTTTTAGGCGGCTGTGAGCTGGACCTGGCCAGATTCTTCCAGATCCTCAATGAAATGGGGGGAATGCAGCAGGTGACAGACCTGAAGACGTGGGGCCGTCTCGCCGATCTGCTGGGCATTCCGCGCTCGGCTCAAGATCGGCTGGCCAAGCTCCAGGAGGCATACTGCCAGTATCTGCTCTCCTACGACTCCCTGTCCCCAGCCCAGAGGGCCCAGCTGGAGAAGGAAGTGCTGGCGGAGAAAGAGGCCCTGGAGAGAAGAAATGGGCCCCTAGAGGGCCAGGGAGACATATCCCAGCATGCCGCTCTGCTGCTTCCACGCTGCGAGCCCAAAAATGGACTGGTGAACGGAGCATTGCACCGAAGCGGAGCGCGTGAGCACCTCAGAGAGCTGGACCCCACGGTGAAGACCACCCGGCCGAGAAGACTAGAGAAGAGAGGGGAGGATGAAGGGGTGATAAATGAACATTACAAGTGCATACACAGGGTATATTTGCTTTACTTTTTGGATACATAATTATATTTATGAACATAGTCTTTTTTAATGGGGTGGTTGATTAAATGATTTTTTTTAACTTTAGTTAGTGTGTAATGTTGCTGTTTGAGCATAAACAATATCTGCAAAGTTACGATGCTGAAAGTTCAATGCAAACGGAGATATTTGTCTTTTAAAATTATGGCAGTTTAATGCCTACAAAAACGGCTCATAGGGACTACAACAAGCTACTTCCTGGGTTGGTGACATCACAAAACCTGACATTTGCATAAACCCCGCAATTGGAAACATGCAACAAAGGGGGTGAGGCCATGTTGCACTGCTTTAGAGAAGAGGGAGAGTTGTTGCCATGCCGTCAAAACTAGGGGGGTGAAAATATATCCACCTTTAAAAATGTAAAAATGGGCGTGGCCATTTGTAAACTCTATGGCTCCAGCTTCCGGTCTTATCCGCGTCCAGCTAATTTTAGCTGTACAAAACAGTTTTGCTGCTTGATATTGAAAATTTGTGTCTTACGATATTATTTTAATGTATTATCTTAATTATGAACACACTGGTTTGTAGTGCAAACAGTTTTACCATTTACTGCATGTTCTTATTCTTGTTGTTATTTAACTATAACGGCTAATGAACCGGAAGTCTCACCCATAGGCTTACTTCCACGTTGAAGAAAAAGGTGGATATGAATCGCAATTCTGTCTGCTAACGATTCTAATGGATTCATAAGTTTCAAATTCTATGTTCTAGAGCAGCGGTTCTTAGTTCTGTTCCTCGCGTCCCCCTGCTCTGCACACTCTCTGCTCTGCATATCTCTCTCTCTCGCCTGATTTTGTCAGCTCCATCAATGAAATGTGTTCCAATTATACACTTTATGTGTATAGACAGACAGGTATTTTTCACATAGCTATGAGAAGCGTTAAACATGGACGCACACGCGGTAGTGAGCAATATTTGCTGGCAAACACTTCTTCTTACCGTTACAAAAATACTACAACGCAATTATGTATTCTGCTGTATTAAAGCTTTAATCAGGATAAAACCGTATATTAGAAGCTAACATAAGCAGTAGCATTTACAAATAACAGCGTATCTAAAAGTATAAGACAGCAACAAACAAAAAACATAGCATTCTGAAACTTCCTGTAAGGGTGAACGTGATTTCACCAAGTACAACATGTTCCTGGATCAACATCCTTGTTGATCCTGGAACAACATTCCAATCAACCAATCAGAATTGTGGGATAACTTTTCAGGAAATGTCTGTTTTAGGCTTACTATCTTGGTTAGGTGCTTCTACACCCTTGTTAATCGGCTATCATTTCCCACTGATTTTAGGAATAAATTATGGGTAGGTTTAGGGGTAGCGATTGGGTTAAGAATTGATTTTTGGACAGTAATGTTGATCCAGGATCAACAAAAGATGTCGTCCTGTAAGAGTCGTGTTTGCACAGATTCTGCACGATCCTCTTCCCTAATATTCTCAATGGGGCTCAAATTGCTAAGCAATATTGACGACGCCATTGTTTACAAAACAATTCCGGCACATGCCACTGAGGTGAGGGGCGTGACTTTTCTGCACGCACACTAGGTGGTTTAGCGAATCACAACACACTGGGCCAGCTAACCAATCTGAGCCCATCGTGTATTTCTGAGGGACGGGCTTCATAAAAGCAGGAAGAGTTGAGAGCGTTCATAGGAGAAGGGACAGAGCGGTGTAGAATAAAGGTAAATTATATGAAAAATAATGATTTTTTTTTAAACTAAGCATTAACACGTGTTAGACTGTACCCCATAAACACAATCAAGCCTAGAAAAAAAAAAGCAGTCAACCACCCCTTTAAGCATCAGTCTTTGGTGTAGACGCTTATTGTTTGTCTGTCTTTCCCAGGGAAAGTCGTTCTCGTTGACGACATTCTACAGGGCAGCCAGGAACACTATGAACATGTGCTTCAGCAAAGAGCCAGACACTGCTGAAGTTGAGGTACATCTTCTTGTTGACAAGCTGTTTTCTTTGATGTTCAGGAATAAGTGATGTTGTTTTTAGTCATGTTCACTGTCATCTCTATTAACTGTTGTTGCAGAGGGAGTACTGGAGACTGGTTGAGGAAAAGGAATGCCATGTTGCTGTGCACTGTGGGAGGGTTGACACAAAGACTCACGGGAGTGGATTTCCTGTGGGAAAGTCTGAGCCATTTTCAAAGTTAGGGTTTTAAAAAACATTTTACATTAAAGGGATAGTTTACCCAAAAGTGAACATTTTGATACTGTCATCATTTACTCACCCTCCATTTGTTCCAAACTTGTATAGATTTCTTTAGTCTGCAAAACACAAAAGAAAATATTTTGAAGAATGTTGGTAACCAAACAGCTGACGGTAGCTATTGACTTCCATAGTATTTTCCATAGTATTTCATAGTATCCGTAATATAGCAGTCAGAGGCTACCATCAACTGTTTGGTGACCAAAATATCTTATTTTGCTGAAACTCAGATTTGGAACAAATTGATGGTGAGTAGATGATGACAGAATGTTCATTTTTGGGTGAATTACCGTTTAAGTTTGTATGTTAACATTATTTAATGCATCAACAGTTGCAGTTTTATCTAACAGTTTAAAAATATATATATATATATATATATATTACATTATATTTCATAGAAATATATTATGTATGTTTATATATCATTGTTCAAGTTAGTTCATAATATATTGTCTAATGTCACCTGTAAAAACTAGATGCTGTAATGTAAAGCCATATTAAGTGAATTTAGGCATCTCAATGTACATTATGAAAAATGATTATTTATTTTACGTGTGCGTGAAAGATTTCCGCACACAGATTTTGCAACGATTCAAGTTGGTCATGCAGATTCAACACGCTGACCAATAAGAAGCTGCTTGCATTGACTGTGACTCCTGTGTGAGCTGTTTCGTACATCACTACACTGTTGACAACAGACAATGCACCTTTTTTGCTTTTGGAATTTCTCGAATGTGACTGACTTAAGTGTTTTTAAAGAATAACTTAAAAATATTCAATATTATCAGCTAATATCCAATATTAGCTGATATATTGCACAACCCTTATAAAAAGAATGTGTGTAAATTAACCTTATTATTGATATTTATTATTTCTGTATAATACCAATTATAGTGATTTAACAGTATATACAACCTTATTGTAAAGTTTTACCTGTAGAAGATAAACAAAGTGTGCATAGAATATTGAGAGACTTTGCAAACTCTAATTGGTTTGTCTTGTTCCCAAGGCATGGATGGAATCTTACTGTCCTTCCCAATAACTCAGGATCCATCTTACGTCATCTTGGTGCTGTGCCAGGTAATGTTTTCTTCTTTTTTTTGTGATCAACATTTTATTAAACTTAACATAAAATTGTACACATTTCTTTGTTACATAGCAAATATACATATCCATGTGTACTCAAAAATACAAAAACAACATATTCAAACTATATACAATTGCCAAAGCCTTGAAAATAGAAAATAAAGCTGATACATATAACAAAAGAAAATACAATATCATTTATAACGTTGTTGAGACCCAATTTTATCGTGTACAGCAATAACTTTATCCCAAACATCCAAAGTTGAACTTCGTGCTTTATAAATGATAGCCAATGATCTTTCTATAAGAACAATATCTATAAATTAATTGTACCATTCTTTTATTGACGGGGGTCCAGGAGAAAACCTAGAATGAATTATAGTTTTTTTTTTTGCAGCTGTTAAACCAGCAAAAATAATTTTCTTAGAAGCCAAATTAAATGATGAGTCATCATTAAATAAAAAAGAAGTAAGCAATTTAGGGATTGGGAACTCCAAAATATCCTCAAGAAATACTGGTACTTGAGACCAAATATTAGAGACATCTAGGCAATCCCAGAAAATATGCAAGTATGTGCCAACCATATTCAAGTTACATTTTGTACAGTTCGGGATATCTGTAAGCTTAATTTTAAAATGTCTGTATGGGGAAAGATAAAATGATTTGATGAAAAGAACACATTGTTCCATACCTTCTCCCAGTCCAGT
Source organism: Acrossocheilus fasciatus (assembly GCA_036784905.1). Taxonomy (NCBI): domain Eukaryota; kingdom Metazoa; phylum Chordata; class Actinopteri; order Cypriniformes; family Cyprinidae; genus Acrossocheilus; species Acrossocheilus fasciatus. Next base: position 20,417,488 of record CM071953.1, read on the forward strand.
TCCATGTCCCTCTCCTTAAGGTCATGATTCCATGACTCGATCACTCCCAGAGCTTTATCACGTTTTGAAATTAACTGTGCATATATTCTAGATACCAGTCCAGTGCATGAAGATCCTGAATAAATCCACACGCTCAACGGGTGAGCACAAAGAGGAGATTCCCAGGGAACTCTGTGAGCTTTGATTGCTGATCTCAGTTGTAGGTATAGAAACAAAGAGAATCCAGGAAGAAAGTAGCTTGCTCTAAGGTCCTGAAATGATTTTAAGCCATTTTCTCCATACAAATCCTGCAGAATGTAAACTCCCCTAGAGGCCCAGCTTTCATTGGAATATAGGCCAGAGTTCTGCAAAAGATTGTAATTATGCCTTATGGGGGAGCGATCACAAAGTTTAGTATTGCAACCCATTTGGTTTTGAATAGTTGACCAAACCTGTAAGGAGTTACCTATAATTGGCCCAAACCTCTTATGTGCAGTTTTAGGTTTAAGTCCAGCAAATAACAAATCTTCTATTCTGAGAGGTTTTACAATTTCTTGTTCTATCTGGCGCCATAGAAGAACAGAGTCTTTATCACACCAAGTTGTGAATGCCTTTACCTGGAATGACCAATAATACAATTTAAAGTCAGGTAGTGCCAGACCACCAGATAATTTCATCCGTTGAAGAGCATTCAGACGGATACGTGGTTTTTTACCATCCCAAATTAAATTAGTTATCCGAGATTGCAACTCCTCAAAATAATTTACAGGTGGGGGTAATGGAGTCATAGAAAAAAGAAAGTTCAACCTGCTAAGAACATTCATCTTTATGACTGAAATTCTGCCCTGTAATGACATTTTAAGGTTAGACCATCTCTGCATATCAGCAAAAATTTCAAGTTTAAGCTTGTCATAATTTGTACATGATATATTAGGAAAATTTGTTATTTTTAGACCCAGATAGGTAAATGCCGTATCATGCCATTTGAATATGAGGAATAGGTGGTAATATAAGACTTTTCGCCGGGGCATTTAAATGGACTAGAAGGGATTTGTCCCAATTTATTTTATAGCCAGCAAAATGATTAAACTGGGTGAATACTTGTATTATTTGGGGTAAGGAAACATGTATGTTAGTAAAATATAGTAGTATATCGTCTGCGTAAAGATAAATTTTATGCTGTGTTCCTTGCTATGGGTGATATAAAAGAATCTAGTCTAATCGACTGCGCTAACGGTTCAGCTGATAGAGCAAAAAGTAAGGGGGAAAGTGGGCAGCCCTGATGGGTACCACAATGCAGAGGAAATGGTTTTGACAGGATATTACCTGTTAATACAACTGCAATAGGATTAGTATAAAGTGTTTTGACCATAGATATGAAAGTTTTACTGAAGCCAAAATTCTCCAAAACTATCCAAAGATACTCCCAACTTACCCTATCAAAAGTAAAGACAGCTGCAGGTAACGAATCCCTTTCAGATGCATGAAGAATATGCAAAAGACGTCTGACATTATCGGTTGCAAGTCTCCCTTTTAAAAACCCAGATTGATCGAAATTAATTAGTTTACTTATGGATAATTCAAGCCTCTTGACTAAAAGCTTAGCAAAAAGCTTTAACTCTGGTGTAATGAAAGATATCGGCCTATAACTACCACAGTTCAGAGGAGACTTGCTTTTCTTAAGCAACACTGAAATAAGTGATGTGTTTTGATCACGATGAAATGAACCAACGCTAAGAGCGTGACTGATAGAATTTAGGAGAAGTGGTCCAATACTGTCCCAAAGTTCCATGAATAGGTTCTTCAGATGTTTAAAGGTTCTTCATGGAACCATTTAGACAAAAAGGTTCTTCTATGGCACGAAGCACCTTTATTTTTAAGAGTGTAGCTCTGGAGGAAAACCATCCAATCCTGGAGATTTACCTCTTTTCATTGAAGACAATGCATCTTTTAATTCAGTAATAGTGGGAGGTGTTTCAAGAAGCTCAAGAAACTTTCTTCATTGGAGAGGGTAAATTAAGCTGTGAAAGGTGTGATTTAAGAGCAGTTGGGTCAAAAAACAACTCGGCTTCGTAAAGATTGGAATAGAAAAGTCTAAAAGTATCATTAATTTCCTCTGCATCATAGGTAACAGGTCCTGATGGGGTTTCAATTGCATTAATAATAGAAAATGACTCATTCTGCTTTATTTTTGCAGTCTACTTGAGCTTTCACTTTGACTATAGTAGGTCACTATTGTACGGTGGATTGAGAATTCTGCTTTAGATTTCAGTACGTTTTTTAATTCAAATTTCAAAGCTAGAAGGGATTCCTGTTTTTGCTCAGAAAACTGACACTTTTGATCTGATTCCAATACTTGAATTTTCTTTTCTAGTTGTGTAATTCTGTAGTTTCTGGACGCCTTCATATAAGAAGCAAATGCGATAGCTTCGCCCCTAATAAAGCATTTAGTTGTTTCCCAGAGTATTTGGGGTGATTATACTGATTCCTCATTAATTTCTAGAAACGTTTTGAGATTGACCTTCAGTTGCTTCAGAAACTCTTGAGTTCTGAAGTAACGTTGTATTAAAGTGCCACCTGTGTGCACGTTTAGCAGGATTCTGTGTAAGCTCAAAAGTATATAGCACAGGCGTGTGATCTGAAATAATGATAGGAAGAATATCTACAGATGTGATCAATTGATTTAATTGCGGCGAAACAAAAATGTAGTCGATTCTGGAAAATGTCTTATTCCTACAAGAGAAGAAGGTGTATAGTTTTTCACTAGGGGATATCGTAGACGCCAGGCATCAATAATATTCAGTTCAGTAATAAATGTGGTAATCCCGGAAGGTGCATCCAAACCAGAACTAATATTTGCTGATCTCTCCAAAGTTATATTACAGACTTGGTTGAAGTCACCACCGACTACCATCAAGTATTCTGGCATGTTTAAGACAATGGCAGAGGTTGCATTGAAAAAATTGGGATCAGGTAGGCTATATTTGGACAATATATTGATGCAAAACAAATTTTCACATTATGAACTGTTACAGCCACATACGAAAAACGTCCTTCACCATCTTTTCCACATTTATCAATAGTTACTCCTAATTTCCTGTCAAACAGAATAGCAACAGCCTTAGATTTGTTTGATGCAGAATAATGAACTACACATTTTTAGCATCTGCTCTGAAATCTATGGATATCACTCGTGTTTAGATGCATTTCTTGGATCAGACTGATCAAGATCTTTTTGCATTTGAGAAATTCTAAGCAGTTTGTTCGTTTAATCAGCGAGTTTAGGCCGCGGACATTCCACGACATTACATTAAGAGGTATTTTCATATCAGGAGCGTAGCCAGAAAAGAATTTTGTGTAAAAAATGAAAAGGGGACAACAGCAGCAATTCCTTCAAGGTTTCTTCAAGAAGAAACCATGTCAAAGACAGATAGATATAGTGCAGGTCAGAGCCAGCCACTCTGCTGAAAAAAACAATAGAACCCTGCCCAAAACACAATAGAAAATGTAACGGATTTAACGGTTATAACGGGAATTGTATTGTATTGTATTGGAAACTATAATAGTCTCTACTGGTATGTGATGGATACTATTGGAAAAATGCCCAAAACACACTACAAATAGAATTTTGTAATGCTTTTACTGGAAAAAGCTAATGGTTCATAATGGTATTTTAATGGAAACCACTGGAATTTCTGTGATGTTTCTATTGGGCTTCTATTGTTTTATTTTTAGCAGAGAGGGCCAGTGAGGACTACACCAGCAGCCATCTATCTGCAGCCACGGGTGAAAGTCAGAACATGAAATTTTTTTTACAAAAAGTTCACTAGACACAAACACACACACACACACACACACACACACACACTGTCTGTTTGGACAATAAAAATCGAGAACAAGTATTGATCAGTGGTTTTTATTTATAAAAAGAGAGATGAGTTGTTCAGGCACTTCTGTAGTGCCATTTTTATGTCATCCCACTTGTGTTGGGGCACATGACTTTTCCTATGGGCCCCCCTGTGCCACCCCATTAAAAAAATCCTAGAATCGCCCCTGCTCCACGGAATTAAAACATGAACACAAAAATAGTAAAATGATATACAGTGGACATAACTTACACAAAAACTGCAAGGCTTTGGCGATAGAACACTTAACAAAAGAAAATAGAACCTTACTATCCATCCGCAAGAGACAAGACTTAAGGCCAGTTCACACTACAGTATTTTAAGCCCGATTTGCAAGTCAACGAGCTCGCCGACAGGTCGGGCTGTAATCGGGGAAAATCAGCAGGTGATCGGCGCTCCGACTACACAACGATGCATCAAAGACGCTCGCTGTCTAGCATGCCAAATATCTGGACCGGTCGGCCGACTCGAAATCACGTGGTGTCAGGTGTCGTGACGAGCTACAGCCAATGAAAGAGCAAGGCATACCATTCGCAAAACCCGCCCACCCTTAGTTACTGTTGCCATGACCGACAAACAATGCCGCTCTCACACTACATGTTCTCACACAGTGAAAAATACATCGCAGATCAAAGAGGAAACTAACAACACACTGACAGAGAAGACAGAGCATGTTACTTCTGATATGAAACAAGATCTCAGGACTCTCAGCTTTTAAATCGAGTTCTTTTTAAAGAAATGTTTTATGGCTCTTTAATAATGTGTTATGACCTGTTTTTATACAGTCTATGGTCGTGACAGATCACTGTATTGCCTCAGTTCAAACAGGTGAACCAATAGTCTTTTAATATTCATTTAATGCATGAAATGAACATGAATAAACATCAAAAAGTGTTTTATTTCAACTGCGAAACACCATTTTTCAAGTTTAAGTCCACCGAAGTTAATCTGCATTTCTGTCTGATTTGTGTTAAGGGATACAGCTGCGGCTACTCAACTGGGCATGCACATTTACATATTTTCCGAGCCAACAATATAATGTGAAACCTATAAAAATGGTTTTAAAAAGCACATGGTGTCGTAGTTTCATCACTTTAGAGTGTCGGAGTGACTGTCTTTTTGCAGTAAAGGACCTGTCATAGTTTAATGAGTGGGAAGATGACATAAAGCGTCGCTGTTAACCTTCATTGAAAACAGATGAGCGCACATGTGTATATAAAGCTCCCAATCAAGGCGAAGTTCACAGGATTTTGTCCACGGAATGATAAGAGCACACGTTTAAACATTATTTCTCACTCAGTATTTTAACTTAAGCGCTGCATCCATGCTGATACAGAACCGGACATTACAGATTTTCTGGTGCGCAAAACAAGTACTTTAAAGGAATACCTTAGCTTATTACTGTTACTGTGGCAGCCCACAACAGCACAGCTTAACCCTCCGCACATATTTATATTTAGTTATATTGAAAAAGTTTCAATTCAGTCGATTATTTTTACCCTGTTTTGAACATGTATTTCTATGAAGATTGGCAGTAGCTGTCGGATAAGTTGGCGGATAGCAGCAGCTGCTATTGGTCAGATCGCATGTCACTCAAGCTCAATTCTCGCGTGTTTTCATGACAAAATGTGGTTTAGAGACCGAATCGAGTCGTTGGGTGACAGAGTTGTTGTCAGCTCCTGTAGTGTGTAACCCCTGGTTGCGGATCATTTACATAGAGTCACGTAGTGTGAACACCACAACGACGTAAAGACAGACAATCAAGTCATGTAGTCTGAACAGCACAGTGATCTGCCGACGTGTAAAGTCGTGTAGTGTGAACTTGGCTCGAGTTCTCTCTCTTTGGGTGGAAAAAATTAAACAAAACTCAAAGTTCTACTGCCTGTGGCTGTCGAAAGCAACACGTCTCAAGTCCAAACGAACATCGGAAATATTAGCATAGTCCATCAGACCTATTTAGACAAATAACTAGATTCTGAAATGATGTTGGAAGGGTTTTCCTGGTCATCAAATGCGATTGGAAATGAAGATGCCGAAGTGCTCGGTGTATCAGTCCTTGAGAGAGAGGCTTGATCCAATTCCAGCAGACACTTCCCTGCATCGTCGGCGTTCTTGAAGTGATGTAGCTTGAACTTCACTGGATATATCAGGAACGGACGCAAACCCATGTCTGCAAACTGCCTTCTCACACTGTCCAACAATCTTCTCTTCAGAGCCGTTTCGTTGCTAAAATCCGGGAAAAATAAGAGCTTGGATGAGCCATGTATTATTTCGGACTGGGGTGCTCTGGCTCCGTTAAGAATTCTCTCTCTATCCTGGTATCGGAGAAGCCAGAAGATAAGCGTTCAAGGGTGGTTTGTCTTGTCTCGACTTCCTTAGATACGGTGAGCTCGCTGGATTTCTATCTTTCCACCTCCCTGGAGGGAAGGGATCCACTTCCGTAAATGTTCCTGAAGAAACTGATCGTTCTGAAATTTGCATTCATAGAGTCCATCCGCCCTCGTAATGATTTACCGAATTCAGCTTGGCGGGTGATATTCTGTCTCAGTTCGTTAACGGCTGAGTTCGAGGATTCAGTCATGTTCTTTAAAGTTTGGATTTCTCCAGAGAGTACCTCCTCCATTACTTCTCTTACTGCCAATTTCACCTTTTTGGCAAACCTCTTCTCTTGATCTTGCAAAGCCATCAAAATGGATGAGTTCGGTGAATCTTCAATCGGCGCGTCTTTGCCTTTCTTTTTCGTCGTCATCTCATCTTGAGACAATTTTGGTCTAGACATTTCCAGGGATACTTCAAAGTAAACTATTTTGAATATAAAAATATTAACTCGAAATTTCGGAATTTTGAGACGGAGCTCAGTTCTAGGCGTGCATCCCTCGTGTCCAGCCACCGGAAATCCCAGGTAATGTTTTCTGAAAAACAAAACTTTAATGCATGCAATAAAACATCTTTTAATTAAGAGTTCAATTATATTCCCATACTATATCCTTTAGAATGATGTGTAAATTTAATCTTCCTGCGAAGCTGTTGAATCTGTGCAGCAGTAAGTGTTCAGTACGTCTGTTTGTGTTTGTATGAAGGAGTGACCATCCCCTGGCTGAACATAGGCATGGTCTTTTCTACCTCATGCTGGTGTCGGGACCAGAACAGCCTTCCGTATATCGATTACCTACACACTGGTGCTGACTGCATTTGGTAAGAGTTTAAAGAGTTTGTTATCAAACGTTACAGCTGGCTTAAATTGAACTAGGGCTGAACGATTTTGGAAAATAATCAAATTGTGATTGCGATTTAATATGCAATTATTTTTTAAAGCTATTTAAATCATTGTATAGTATGACCAACACAATATTAGATTAAACATAAATGTTCTTTTCTGTAGGCCAGGCCTATATGTTACGATGGAATTAGGTGATGCATGAATTGATATGAATGACATTATTTAACAACTACAATCACAGTAATATATTGACTGATTTGTAGAACTTCCAGCCTTGTAAGCATGTAATAATTATGACAACATAAATCACTGACAAATAAGCCTGGTGTAAACATTATTATGAAAGTCGGTAACAAATCTCACGAACTAAAGTATATTGCAGAAATATAAAAACAAATCTGTTGCTTTACCACACTCAGTATTTAGGTAATTAATTCAAAGTCACTGTAGTAAACATACATGTAAACATGTGGATTGCACTTTTTAATCACTGTCTGTTAAATTTAGACAGACTTTAAATAAATAGATAAATAAGAATATATATATTACAGTGTTTTCAGCACATGAGCTCAGTGAAATGTTCTATGATTGGGTGTTAATATTCTGTTCAGTAATTGGTTAAAGCCGACGTGGCAGAACACAAGATCCAGGGGGTGTGGTTGGATCTAGATCCAACTCCTCCCACCTTACATTTACCTAAACCTACCCTTCTCCACCCCCGATCCCTAAACCCACCCATCTCCACCCCTAAACCTACCAATCTCCGCCCCCTGGATCTTTGTTCTGCAGTGAGGCCTACTGTTCTGCTACTGGCGCCTGCCGCGAAGCGCTGTCAGTAGCCCCTCACTGCAGAACAAAAGATCCAGGGGGCGGAGTTGGATCCACATCCAGGGGGTGGAGATTGGTAGGTTTAGGGGTGGAGATGGGTAGGTTTAGGGGTGGGGATGGGTGGGTTTATGGATCAGGGGGTGGAGACAGGTCTATGTAAGGTGGATCTTGTGTTCTGCAGTGAGGCCCATCTCAGAGCTGTGCTCGTGGAAGCGGCATGATTTTGGGTGCACGAGCACCGCTTGCGCTCCACCTCGCGCCGCCAGCGAAACCGCCCGCGGTTTGCCGCTTTCCACATGTCTCCCATTGAAAATGAACTAGACATTCGCGACTGCCGCGTCCCATGTCAAAGGGTCTTAATATTAATATATTATGCTTTCTCTCGCCGTACTTTGATGTCATTCACCGATCGATCTTCAAGTTGAACACACCTCTCGCGTGTCACGTGACAGAGTGTATTCGCAGCCTCTGCGGTTGAAAAATCGCATTTTTTCGTATCGCGATATTATCGCAAATGCAATTAATCGTTCAGCCCTAAATTGAACCCAAATGGCACGTTCCCTAATAAATGTGTCTCTCATCCTCAGGTACTGTATTCCAGCTGAAGAGAAATCAAAACTTGACAAAGTAGTACACACACTGCTACAGGCAAATGGCACTCCAGGGTTGGAGATGCTAGAGAGGAACATTATGGTGAGAGAGAAACAATGACTTCTGCACCACTTTTCTCTTTAAGGGACAATTCACCTAAAAATAAACATTTTGTCATAATTTACTCACCTCATGTTGTTGTTTCACTTTCTTTCTTACGGAGGGGACATGTTCAGTTCACTTAATTTTGTTGTGGCCACGACATATGAACTTGTGGGGACGTGATAATATGTTGTGGCCACGCAATGTGAAGTCGTTGAGGGAACGACATTTTTCTCGCGCCACGAGTTTAAACAAACCTGCGTGACCATAGCAACCTGGATAAAACATCTTTATCCATACCACAGTATTGAAAAATCCATTAACTGATCGTATCTTTTAATTTAATATTTGTATAATATTATTATTATTATCATCATATTAAGTGGTTAGGGCTATATTAATCACCTAAATAACATTTTGTATAATTATGCTAGTATTTGCTACAATATATTTTGCAATACTGTTGACAATTATGCCAATACTTTATGATTGTATTTTTATTTTATGTACTTTGTGTAACATTTATTCATGATAAACTTCATTTGAATGCTGTCTACATCGCACGCAATACAGTCTGGTAGCCTAGGCCTATGGTTAATATAATAATGTAATAATTTCTATAACACTTTCTTTCTAAAATATGAATAAATCCATCTCTGATAATACCGGGTTACTACGGTCACGCAGGTTTGTTTACGCATTAAACTCGTGGGCGCAAGAAATGGATTGAGACACTGAGACTTTTCATAATATCTTTTTTGTGTTCCACAGAAAACGAACAGCAAAATTGTCCATTTTTGTTGACTGTCCCTTCAAATGTACTGTCTTTCTGCAATGAAAAGGAGAATGTGGTTTGATGTGATGTTACTTTTTATCTCTTCATCCTCATGACAGATTTCTCCAGAGGTGCTCCGCCGAAAGGGGGTGAAAGTGTACCGGACTGTCCAACAGAGTGGTCAGTTCATGGTATGTTTTCCAGGGACCTATGTGTCTAAGGTGTGTTGTGGCTACACTGTTTCAGAGACAGTGCACTTCGCCAACCCCCAGTGGATGAAACTGGGCTACGAGGCAGCTAAGGTGAGAGACTCGCTGCGTGGACGGACAAAGCCAGCTGGACCTTGGCTTGGTTCAGCTCAAATAGAGCTGTATTTTTGAAGTGAAGTTTTGGCTGACTTCTGTGGGAGTATGGTGCTTTCACACTTGTGTGTCATGTTTGCTTTGCAGGACCTTAAACGGCGTCGTATAGAGGAGCCTTTCTCCACAGAGAAACTACTCTGCCAGATCACTACATGTGAGCGGGACAACAAGCAGCTCATGAATGCAGTCTCCAGTCTCATCAAAGATCTCAGGTCTGTATAATTGTATCGTTTTAAATGGTACACATGCAAGTTTACTGTGTTATAATGTGTAGTATGAAAAATGTATATTCATTTTGAAATTTGTGAAAGGAGTCTGACAACAACAGCCAGTGCTCCACACAGAGATCTGATCTGATCATCATCCAGTCTGTCTGGAATCACATGAAGAAACAGACTGAATGCAGAAGAACTGTCTTCAAGATGCTACCTACCTGCAAATCTACACTACTGTTAAAAGTTTTAGGCACTTGCTGTAAAATGAGGATGTTGTCAAAAATAGTGTCATAAATAGATTTTCCATATTAATTAACGTCTAGTAACTAAATTGAATCAACATTTGGTGTGACCAACCTTTGTGTTTAAAGCAGCTTTTGCCCTCGGTGCACTTGCGCATAGTTTTTCAGGTTGCTTTGCAGGTAGGTTTCTTGAAGGCGTCGCCACAGTTCTTCTGGATTCAGTCTGTCTCAGTTTGTTCTGTTTCTTCATGTCATTCCAGACAGATTGGATGATGATCAGATCAGATCTCTGTGGCTGTTGTGCGAACAAAAATCTCACTGGATTATTACAATTAATAGCAAAATGAATGCTTGGAAATGTAAACTGATATTTGCTTCTGAAACACTACAGCAAAAGATAGAAATAACTGACTTAAAAGCATTTTTTAGCTGGTGAAGAAAATACTAGTGTTCTAATCATTTTGGCCACCACTGTATATAGCAGCGTTATTAAATTAACCCTTTAGGCGCCAGGGTTTTTTTGTAAAAATGCTGGATTTTGACATCAAGGTTTCAAAAGCTTGTGGCTTGAAAGGGCTTAAAGATAGAGATCTACTGTAAATTAGAAAAATGTTGGGCATGACCGAAAGTTTATGTGGGGTGTAAATATACTCATCTAATTTGCATATTATAATGTCATCAGCGGGCAGCCCTCTTGAATTTCATAATATTCAGGAAATAGTAGATATTGAATTGATATTTGACCTTATTTGCAAGTTTTGTTTTTGTTTTTTTGTCTTTTTATCCTCATTCCAAATTATCAGAAGTGTTTTTAAAGGTTAATATTTTTCAGAAACAGAAAATATTCAGATATTTTCCAAATTTGGGTAAAATTCCTGTTCTGTACTTTTTCAGGGATGCAGAGATTAGCCAGCGCAGGAATCTGTTCGAGGCCGGGCTCCGTCTGTCTGCGCGCTACGGCACACACTGCGAGTCTCAAGCAGACAAGAAGAAGCAGCAGCGCTCGAGATTTACAGAAGACACGGCTGACAGACGCTGCCAAGTGTGTCAGCATCTGTGCTACGTCTCCATGGTAAATTTACAATATCACTTTATCTTATACCTTATACAGAGGGGTCTGTCTTAAATTATGATTTCCCCAGGCTGATTGGTCTAGCTATGCTATAATATGTCATATTAAGATATAAACTGTACTCTCCCGGTCTCGTCTTTAACAGGTTGTTCATGAGAGTGACAATGTGGTTTTCTGTCTGGAATGTGCTCTTCGATACATCCAGAAGCGCAGGTCCCCCCGTGGCCTCAAGATGATGTTTCGTTACACTGAGGTACTTTACTGTCTGCAGCAAGTGTTTATAAAAGCTGGGAGTAGAAACCGTCTGCTCTTTTTTTGTCTAAATCGAATCAGAAACTAAGATCAAATTATAACTAAATATAATTGATGTAAACGTTTTGTTTCATTATACACTACCATTAAAAAAGTCTGGAGTCAGTAAGATTTTTGAAAGGCATCTCTTATGCTCATTAAGGCTGCATTTATTTGATTAAAAATGCAATAAAAGCAGTAATATTATGAAATACTATTGCAATCTAAAATAGCCATTTTCTATTTTAATTATTCCTGTGATGGCAAAGCTGAATTTTCAGCAGCCATTACTTCAGTCATCAATGTCACACGATCCTTCACACATCATTCTAAGATGTTGATTTGATGCTCAAGTAGCGTTTCTTATAAAAAAAATTAATTAATTAATTAATTAAAAGAACAGCTTTGAAATGCAAATCTTTTGTAACAATGTAAAAGTCTTTACTGTCACTTTTTCTCAATTTGATGCATCTTCACTGAATAAAATTTCATTTCTTTCAAAAAAAAAAAAAAAAGAAAAATTTTATGTTTTGACTACTTTGCTCTCATCATAAAAGGAATGTACCTTTTATACAGAACATAATAATGTTGTGATGTATGAATTCATTTGTAGCATTTAAAATGACTTTAGTTGTAGTGTTTTCATTTTTAATTGAATTAATCAACATAGTATTGAATTTGAATATCAGTCAAAATCATTGGATTCCGAGTTTATTGTTTGTTACATTATTATGTTAAATTATTGTTGTTAAATTATTATGTTAAATTCAGCAAGTGGCAAGAAAAGTATAGAAAATAAAAATGTAAAACTGTGTGTTATAATGAATAACAAGGTTAAAAATCTATTTTCTAACTGATCCTTTAGGTCACACTGGAATGTCAAATGGAGCATTGAGCACATTGTATTGTCCAATGCTGTATTAATTGCAGAATTTTGTTGTATAATTCACATTGTGAATATAATATGGTATTCCTCTTTAAAATGAACTTCTCAGTGTAAATATATCCCACCCTATTTTGCGCAGGAGCAGATCAACGGTCTGGTGAATCGAGTGTGTGGCAGAGCATTGGAGAAGGGTGGAGTGAAGCAGAAAGCCGTCGGCCCCAGCAAGACACCAGCAAAACGAAGCCCCAGAAACAAGAGCTCCGCCTTGATCCCCCTCTCCAGCGCCGCTTCAAATAACACCGGCCGCTCCTAACTAGACCAGACCGTCAGCGACATTCCTCCGGGTCTCCTTTTATATCAGGTGTTCCTAATACTTGTGTACAAACACTCTTCAATACTCTTTGTACCTACTGTATAATATATCAATACAACAAGCTGTTATATTGCACTTTTGTATTACAGATACGTGTAGTTACTGGCTGGTTAGTCCAATATATTGAATGTACGGAGGTTAAATGTTACATCGCATTTCACGTCAAATATAAGGGGGCGAATGCACAATTGTTTGGGGCACCTGACATAAGGCTATTGGGTCTCATCCAACAAGCACGCAACCTTTTGCACTAGTATTGAGATTGGTTTTTAGACGAGTATTTTCGGGTTGTTTTAGCATTAAATCGAGTATAGATATGCGTATACATAGATATAAATATATCCTATACTATTCCTATCATTTGTGTTTAACTGGTGCTGTAGTGACACTTTTCTCCATCACCCTTACGGCCTGTTTGTCTCTTGGGCTCATGTTTATTACGTCTTAAAGCTGTCAGGAACAAGAACGAACATGCGTGATTACAGCCCACACATCAAACGCTGCATGTATCGTGGTTACTGGCATTTCGTTTCTCCAGCTACAGAAAAAATAAAAAATAAAAAAATTGCGGGCTTGACACTTTTACATAGATTTAACATGTGAAGGAGCCCGTGAATGTTTCTGACGGCACCGATACGAGATTTCCTTTGTGAATTCCCACCTGGAGATCTCAAGGCCTTGTGTGAGTACACTAGGAACTCCCCTCTTTTAAAAGCACATTTTGAGGCCTTTTAATAAACATCTTTGGAGTACAAATAACAAGTTTGTTGCTGAGGGCAGTTTGTGCTTGTTTTTAAAGTTACTATGTCAATTGTAAATGCAGTTTCCCCTTTTATCCCACAAACTTTTGTCCCCCTGACTTTATATTTGTAATTGGTTACCAGTGTTTGGTTTTGCCGTTAAGAATGAAATCTTTCTTTCATTTTCATAGAATATTATTGCGAAATAATAATAATATCTATCAAAAATGAATCCCCAAATATGTTTATATGCCAGTAAATGTTAAATTGAGCCTTTGAGTTCGGGTCTCTAGGGGTTTGGATGAGAAGGTCGAGATGAAGAAAAAGCCTTACTTCTACATTGGTTTCTTCATCAATATAAATTAGATGTTAACAGGGTTGCTACAAAAACATACAAAAAATAAGTGCTGCTTAAATCACTGAGAAGTATGTCATAGTGGTGATCCCTAGTTTTTTAGCTTTAATTTGTTTATTCAAAAGGAAAAGTCTTTTACCCAAAAGTAAACTATTGTGTAGGCCTAGCTACCCATTGCACTGACTGTATCAAAGTCTTGTAATCAAACATGGTAGTCGCCCCTTTCCAAATGACTGACTTGTATTTAAGGTTTAAAAAACTGAACAGTGTTTCCAAAATGTGGTTGTATACTTTTTATGGCCTTAAAATGTTTTTGTTTTTTTGTTTTGTTATCCTTTTCACCATATTTTATACAGTAATACTCCTGATCCTTGTACTGTTAATTTATATGCACTGTTATTCAGTTCTCCAGTCCAGTGGAGATCTTTTTGGTTACTTTTTTTTTTTTTTACTTTAGGTTTGTATATTTTTTTTTGGTTTTAATAAATAAATCACTTGTCAATCCTTCCAAAAATGTACTGGCTTCATTGTTTTGTTTTTTAATGGAGCTGCACAGAGTAGTTTTGATTTTATGGACAATAACCGGTAAAATGGCAAAATTATAATTCTACATTATTTTGTGTTAAACTAAACATAATACATAAAACACTACAAATTAAATATAAAATTAATATTTTTAAGATGTCAATTTAGGCATCACAACATTATAATGTACAGTATGAAAAATGTCTATTCAAAAGATTACATTTAACAATATTAAGTCTTTAAAGATTAACTTTGAATGTTAGGTGATGGCCAATTTAATAGCCGCTATCTGTTGATAACAGATCAAAAACAATACAACTGTTCATTGTTAGTTCATGTTAGCGCAGGTATATTAATATTACCAGCTGTTGATTTTAATATTTAGTATATATTTACATTAACTGACACCCACCCCTCCCCCCCATAAAAGTTCATTTTAATTAAGGTTAGCAAATGAAACCTTATTGTTAGTGTTATATTTTGAACATTTAAAATCTTTATTTTCAGTTTAGTATTTTTTTTGAAGCGCTTAATACTTTTATTCAGCAAGCATGCATTCATTTGGTGAAAAGTGCCAGTAATTTTACAGTGTTACAAAATAAATTGTTTTTTGGACTTTTCATTTATCACAATGTTTCATGGTTTCCACAAAAAGTAGCACAATTGTTTTCAATACTAAGAAATGTTTCATGAGCACCAAATCAACTTTTTTTTTTTTTTAAATTGTAATAATTTATCACAATATAACAGTTATACTGCATTGTGGATTAAAAAATCATTTCTTATCAAAACCCATGCAGTCGGACTTTACTCTTCCTTTTATAAAAGCCCTCATTCTCGCTGCCTTCATTTCACTGCAGTTACCGTGATAACTCCGTATTCTTCCCCAGAGGTAACAGGGTTTGAGAGCAACAGCTTGCTGTACGGGGAGCCTGTAAATTCTGTAACCACAGATGGTCCAAATGTTCCCAGCTATTTTTATATCAGAGACTCTCTGTGAAATCGTCAGTGGAAGATATTTGCTTTAGATCACTTTGATATGAAATATCAGTCCTAGACTGAGACTTTCTTTGAGGCCCATTTAATTTCAAGGTACATTTATTTTATTTCAGAGTCTTTCAATCGGCTCAATAATGTCATATGCAAAAATGAGCTCTGCATTACAAATTCATGCAACATACATCAGTGATATTAGCGGGAACACTGTAAAATGTTTATTATTGTTATTATTATATAATTTTTATGCAATAGGTAATACGAAGAATTGTGTCATACATTGAGTTGATTTTTTGTATTGGGAAAGAATAAAAGAAACAAAAAGAAAAAAATCACAGTGCTAAGAGTCAGAAAGAGGTGCTCTCTAGGCTGAGCATAAACTGTGTTCTATAAGGCTCCAAAATCTTCATCTCAAAGTGTCGCATTAAGCCACAAAGAAACATGTGGCCTGTCTTCAGCACTCCTTCTGTCTGGGCCTTGATGTAAAACAGGTTTTCATCCAGAAACCAACTCAAATGAGTGCGTTTGCCATCCGTGGCCACTAGGGGGCCTGTGTGTCGCTGTCGTCTGAGCTTTTGAGCGGCTCAGTTTCTGGGAGGCCCATGAGGGCTGTGTCAGCATGTACCTCCTCCTCATCTGACTGGACCAGTGGAGAGTCTCCGCTACAGCTTTCCTCGCTGGCCTCCTCTTCATCCGGACCCTCGGTCACGCCGCTGATGGTGTCGGTGCAGGAGGATGAGACGGAGGAGACGGTGTGCCTTAGCTCTGTCTGTGAGGGCACCTTCAGGCTGATCTCTGAGGGGGACGAGCCAGGCTCCAGAGCCGGACCACCTACTGAACAGATAGAACAAGGTTAAAATGTGTCACGCCATCTATTTCAGAATATTCAGAAATCATTCTAACATGCTGATTTGGTGCTCAAGAAACATTTCTTGTGCTGCTTAATAATATAATACATTTTGTAATACAACATTTTTTTAGATGTTTTGAAACATTATAAATGTCTTTTACGGTCACTTTTGATCAATTGTATTAGTGCTGGAACAAGTAGGATGACTGAACACAACGCTTCTGACAGCAAGTAATCTGCTGAATGGCATTAAGTGGAATGGTACTAAATATGGTAAAACTTGTTGAGGACAGAGTAAAGATCAGTACTCTATTATTGGCAGCTGCAAACAGCTATATTTCCCAGAAATGAAAAAAAAAAAAAAAAAAAAGAATAACGCTGTTAAATCTTTAACAAATCACAAAATGAATATCCATTTTTCATAACATTATAATGTGCTACAACAACTGATTTTGGTTTTAGTGTTTAATATTTAATTTATATGGACAAACTAATATAGAAGTTAATATTAGTGTATTCTAATCCTGAGAGGTGAGGAAACTCTTAAATTCCGATCAGACAGCTCAAACTGAAATGGATCTGCAAAAAGTCCTATTTTAAAACACATTTACAAATGTGGTTTGAGTCAGCTATGTCCTAAAATCTAATTGTACTAGTGTGAACAAATCCAAACACATCCGAACATATTAAAACAAATTCAGGTTTTGTTCAATAAGTTTTGGGTTTTGTTTCTTCCCACAAGCCATCTCTGTTATGAACACTTAACACTCCCCAATAAAGGCTCCAAAGTACATCAATTCTACTGAGTGCAAAATGTTCTATATATACTTATTCATGCCACCTACTTAGTTTTTTTTGTTACTTATTCTATTTATATACCTGCACAAACAACATATCTCTGCACCACCACTGCCCTATTTTTCATGTAAATAACAACTTGTACATATAATTGTGTAAACTGTTTTTATCATGGATTTCAGTGAGATACAGGGATTTCCAGTGCCACAACAAAATCCTTGTGTGTTAGAAAACTGATTCTGATTTTGCACATTAGTTACGTTTGTTCTATAATAAATGTAGAAAAAAAACAACAACTAGCAAACATGAAATCAAGTTTCATTAAAAACAAAGTCCAACCTGTGTCAGGAGACCGAGCGCTGCTCTCTTCCCCTACGGAGCTGAGGAAGACATCGAGAGCCTCATGATCGCACACATCCGTGAGATCCATTTGTTCCAGGAGGTCAACATTCACCTCCATTGAGGACATACTGCCTATTGGATCTGCTCCAGAGAAAGAAATAAACCTTTCATGTTGTGAACTCTAACACCAAACCAGCTGTTCACTTCAAAACCCGCAGAACAGCAGGTTTAGCTCAGGAATACACAAGCAAATTTCACAACACAATACAGTGAATTGACACACGAACGGAGGAGCCTAGGACAAAGAAGATGTCCTGCAGAATGAAGGATGCAGGGGAAAGCATAGAGTACCTCACACATCAGGGCAGCATTAAAGCAGGAGAGAGGAAAGAGAAGGCCATCAGTTTAGTATCAACATCCTTGCACAAGCGCTTTAACCTCCCATTTAACATAGTAACAGTATGTTTAAATATTCATGAAGGGACGGACACAGCCTTGAGCAGCACATCATATAGAGTGGCTGTGATTTAAACTATTTTGCTGTTATTTTCTGAAGTTTACTAAGAAAAACAGAACAATCATCGCATTTTGACTTCTAAAACACTGTTTACTGTCATATGTGTTTGCTACTAACCACCAAACACATATGACACTGCATAAGGAGAGTAAAGATGGAAAGAAAAACTGTTGTTAAGAGCATTACAAATCAATTTCAGACATTTGAACGAGTATGTGTAGAAGTGGTCCTTCGAAAATAAGAAACTGACCTCTCCTGTCGGTGATCTGGAGGTATCCTGTGGAGAGGTACTGCTCCATGTCTTGCTGAAATGCCTCTTCAAAGTACTTCTGCCGCTCCTTTAGCTTGACCTGCTGCGCATGCTCCATCTCCAGCACTTTCTGGGTATGTTCTGCATCGAGCTCCGCTAAAGAGAGACATAAAACACCAAGTAGGTTACAAAATGACAGAGAGAGAGAGAGAGAGAGAGAGAGATGGGGGATGGAAGCACAAAATGAACTGGAAAAGGGAAGTGGATTAACCCTCAGAGAATTGATGCAGAAACATGCAACATTTGCTTACAGCAATTAAACAGTATTTAAATTAATATAATAATAACTGTTTTCTATTTTAATATAATTTAAAATGCTATTTATTCCTGTGATGGCAAAGCTGAATTTTTATTAGCCATTACTCCAGTCTTCAGTGTCACATGATCCTTCAGAAATCCTTTTAAAAGTGCCATAGAATGCATTGATACAATATTTTAAATTGTTCTTTGATATCTACATAGAAGGTATGTGGCTTAGGTAAGGGCAGAAAATCTCCAAAAATGGTTTTACATGTCAATTTAAAACCCTAGGATTTGTCCCTAGAATGAAATGGTCTGTTATTACCTTATTTGGAAGGGTCATGAATAATAATGTTAAGCTCTGATTGGCTGCTTCACAGTGCGGCTCATGTCAGTAGCTCACACAGCAGGAAGGAAACAGAGGGAAAATATATATTTCAATACTTCCTTGCGCAGTTATATCGTTGGGTAAATATACTGTAAATAAAATGCGGGCATCAGGGAGCCGCTATTAATGTGCGGGACATTGAAACTGTTTTCGAATGCACGATCACTTTTTAGTTTCACTTTCGAGATTCGCGATCGCACGAACTCTGTTTATACTATGGAGCGGCAGTACTTACCATACAATTTACAAGATCAGATGCTTGTCAGTGGTGCTCAGGATCTGTAAATCATTCGCCATCATCCTCAGTCATCTCTCCTTACTCTGTTTATGTGGTAAGTGAAATCTTATGTACTGTAATGTAACAGGCTACCGCTAGCAGCTAACCATGACCCTTTAGTGGCTCGCGTTATTTTATTAGAACACGTTATTGCTTTCCGTGCCTTTCTGAATACAGACACCAACACATCCCTGCACAGCCTGGAACATAACATTTATTCAAGTTTTAAGTTTAAGTTTAATTTATTTATATAGCTGGTGGCTGGCATAGAACATGGGCGGGTATATGCAAATGTTGGGGGCGTAACTATTAGTGATCCCGACTGTAACGTCACAGTCAGTGTTATATTCTGATTAGTCTATTTTTCAGTGGTCTTTTGCATTCACAAGATTTACATTAGGAGGAGGAAACAATGCAGTTTGAGGCTCTCGGTATGTCATTTCCATGTACAGAACTGTTACTATTCAACTATGCCAAGGTAAATACAGTTTTCCATTCTATGGCACCTTTAATTTGATGCTCAAGAAACATTTCTTATCATATTATCATAGTTGAAATTGATTGTGCCGTTTAATATTTTTTAGAAATTCAAAATAACACTCATTTATAACAATATAAAAGTCTTTGATAAACTACTTTTGATCAATTTAAAGCATCATTGATAAATAAAATATTACATTTTTTAAAATAAAATTACTGACCCCAAACTTTTGAATAGTAGTGTTCTTAGCCTATACAATTTTGTTTTATAATTATAACAGCACTGACATTTTGAACTCTTGAAACCCCAGTGTTACATGTTTTTTTTTTTAACCCGTTGCTTTCTAAAAACAAAGTTAAAGATAGAATATTCTCTGAGATCTCTGGAGGTGAAATGTTCCAAAACCATCACAATACCAGCTTCAGTATCTGCCTGATATGCATTTCCCATGACACTTTGCAAATATCTAAACCAAACCTCTGACATCTGAACTTCAAGATAACATTGCATACACTGTCAAACATGCTTTCAACAGCACATCAAAGAACAAGATCCTACACAAGTGTCTTTCCAGCATGCTAGCTTACCGGAGAAAGTGAATCTTTTCTAGTAGTGGCGGAGAACGCAACACTTCTTTTGCGTGAGCGGCACAAGAGCGTAAGTGACACAAGCAGCAGTTCAATTCTTTATCTTTCACAGGAAGTGCACACTCTTCTCTGAAAAGCAGGAAGTTTGCCTGTGCTATTTGAATGTCACTGTGGTGTTTATGGGTGTGATGTACGCTTAAAAAGATATGGTACAAACATCCTGCCAAAGCTTATGGTGACACATCCGAGATGCAACTTTCTAGAATGAAACAAAATATTTCAAGACAGTCACCAATCAACCTGCATTCTGGTGAAAGAAACTTTTAATAGTATGCACATAGCACCATCAAATACTGTATGGGCAGGCGTTGTCTACCATCACAATCCTCCTGTGTATTGTGTGAGGAAAAGAAGTCCACCGATGAAGCGGTTAAATGTGCCTCTGTTATTAGGATGTGGTCTTAACCACAGTCCTGTCACACATTCTATTTAAACAGATGCTGGTTGAACAGTGTTAAATAAAAGTGCTGAGCTGAAAGTAAGCATGCTCATTAGGAAACCATTGTTGCCCATTTCGGCACAATATCAGCCTTGCAAAAATGTAAATGAAGTCCTTGAAGTTGATGCAAGCAGGTTTAAAATGAACTGAATATTTACACTTGTATTTTCAAGACAATAGTTTAGCAATGATATTTGGTTGACACACTCCTCTGATGCCACCTACAGTAATAACCTGCTTCAACCCCAAACGATTGTCAAATCGATATTTCACAGCAGGATCAACATTATTCAATCTCTTCAGTAATAACCATAGACTGGTAATAACACTACCTGGTTTAGGAGTAAAAAAATTGATTCTATGCTAATTTAATGTTAATATAAATATTGGCTTGATGTTAATGACAATAGCATAACTCTTTTTCTCAGTAAATATTAAGATTTTAGGCAAAAATGTATGTTGTAAGGAAATATTCCAAACTCTTTCATTCAAAAGTTTGGTTCAGTAAGATTTTTTAGAAGCCAGTAACTTGTTATGCTCAATAAGGCTGCAATTAAAGTCAGTGTAAAGTGATATTAAAATATGGGTTCTGAGTTTGTCACAACAGAAAAAATGTGTTATTAACCACCCAGCCAAATTTTAACTATAAAAAAACTCCGCCAACTAACTAAAATAAGTGATCAAATACTTGGAAAAATAAGCAGGACTCTCTGCTCTCAAACTCTGGGGGCGTGTCTGCTGTCGGCGCTGAAACCACGCCCACTCGCGGGAAAGCGGCCATCTCTCTGAACTGTCAAATACCGCTACAACCTGAATGAATGCTACTGATGCTACCTCTATTTAATTGTATTTATACAGTCATACATGTTTGAGTGTGCAAGTTCGTTACATTTAATTGTAGACACGCAGCAAGCGCTGCAGTGAGCTGAAACCTTCTCGTTGTCAAGGCGAGAGCGTAAGCACCAGTGCGCTTTGAAAGAAGAGAAAGCGGTTCAGCTGACGTTTCCATGCGTTTTTAGATGCGAATGGTGAATGCTCCATGTTTTTAAATTGTATGTATTCTGCCACATATTGATGTCTCTGAGCTAAGACCCGGGTATCCACCCTAGAACTGTCCCTGCCTAGAATCTTTATATCTAACATCACAGACATTCAAAAAGACAAACTAAGAACTTGATCTCTCAGCATAGTTATTATAGTGTTAGGGGCGGGGCCACACTCGGTGGCTCCATTGCATCATCGAGCCGTTTTAGCCCCGCCCAATAAATCCTAAACACAGAATTGGTAAAAACGTTTTAACTCCACAATTCAGTACTACATAGTTCAGAGTCTTTGTAATGTTTCAGCAATACATTTCTAACATTTGTAATGTGTTTAGAAACAATTCTCAGAATTCTCTTTACACGGACTTTAAGCTAACAGTTTTCTACTTGTTTTTCTAGATTTGAAAATGTCATTTATTTCTGTGATGCAAAGGAGTGATTACTCCAGTCTTCAGTGTCACATGATCCATTAAAAATCATTCTGGTATGCTGATTTGGTGCTCAGTTATTATTGATACTCAATTACAAATAATTGTTATTATCAGTGTTTCTTTTTTAATGGTAGTGTATCACAGTTTCAACAAAAAGATTAAAGCAACACTGTTTTCAACACTGATAATAAGAAGACATTTTTCTTAACAGAAAATAAAGTTTTTTTCACAATATTAATGTTTTTACTGTGTTTCTAATCAAATGAATGCAGATTTTGGTGAGCAAAATCTAAATTATAACAAATTCGACCGGTGGTTCATTTCTAATTACACTTTAATTATTTAATAATTATAGTAGATTACTCAACTTATTTGAAGAACTCTACATACATGCATGAAATGGATTTATTATTGCCTTTGAAGTCACAGATCAGGATATCTGCTAATGAAAGGACTGGGACTGTTCTTAATACCCCATGAATATAGCTACTTTTTTTCTACTTAATGCATTTGAGCTTCAGGTGATTGGCTCAAAAAAAAAAGAGAAAAAACAGAGCAGCCATGAGTTCCTACGCCATCTGAGCAAGTGCCATTGAGATGAATGGGGATGCTAATGAATAGCTTCCTCCTCCTTGAATGATTCCATGTCCACAAGAACTAAATCATGGATATGGCATGAAAGAACTAAATCTGCGGGGATAAGCTGTGCCTTTCGT
This sequence comes from Acrossocheilus fasciatus, assembly GCA_036784905.1. Classification (NCBI taxonomy): domain Eukaryota; kingdom Metazoa; phylum Chordata; class Actinopteri; order Cypriniformes; family Cyprinidae; genus Acrossocheilus; species Acrossocheilus fasciatus. Next base: position 20,440,424 of record CM071953.1, read on the forward strand.
CACATTTTCCGTTGCGTGTGTGACAGCTAATGACGGCACGGGATGAGCCCCAGGCACTCTGATCACACTTGTCACATCCTCCAAACACGGTCCTCAGGAAAAAAGGAAACCTGTTAAGAACGTGTGTGAGGGCCAATGCACAGAAAACCACAGCTGAGACTTCAACAACAACAGTTTCATAATCTACTCACTGCGAAATTTCACCAATGACAATTTTTATAAAATCTCCATCAATCTTCCATTAGGAAAATGGAGCATGAAACAAATATTAGCGTGCTGATCAAAAATGAGGCATCTTGAAGCTAACCAGTGGAGCATCTGGCAGCGGATGGTAATGCAGGTTCAGCCCTAAGGCCAGACAGGTTAATGACTCATTCTAATGAGCTGACCTTCCTCCACACACAGAACAGAAACCCAGAATCCAGCAACAGGAAGAGGAAGCAGAGAGAAGAATGTGCAAACACTGTCTTCTGGTCTGACAGATCATTCAACACATGGATGGTTCAGTATCAATCATCTGTCCAACTGCACTCGATTAGAATAGACAATGAACTATAAATAGACTCTGGTTTGTATGAGTAGATCCTTTTCTTACACCAAAAGGTTCTTTGTGTCAGATACACATAGTAAGAAACATTCACATTCCCACAAATCAGGAGCTACAACCTTTGAAAATACTGTGGGGATGAAATCATCTTAAAGGTATTCTTCAAGGTTCAAAAATGTTTGTGCATTATAGCCACAAGTTTGCACAGCAGCTCTGCAGTTTTAGCAGTGTCTTCTAGACCAGTCCCCACCACAACCACCTCGAGATGTCAAGCAAAAAACACGTTCACAGAAAACATGGTATCACAGACAAATACTAAATGCTCCTTTAATTTATAATAAAATTCATATCAGTTCATACCAAGTTATATTGTGGCGATGACATCTAATAGATAACATTCAATAGGTTAAACTGCTCAAATAATTCAAGTGAGAAAATATCAAATAAACATGCATGCTATATGGTGCTAAACTAATGACAGAAGAAATAATAAAGGCACAATTAGACATAATCTTTACTATTAACTATAATAATATAATATAATTACATTATACCAATTTTTGAACAATTCTGCCACATACACATAAAAAAAAATTACATCTTGTCCCAACAATGGGATTGATTTCATGTAATTTGTATGTTAAGCATTCGTCCCATTGTAATATATTTCTCATTACAGCTAATGATGTCAATACTCTCTAATGAATGCTGAATCTCTGGGATAACTTTATGAGATTGCACTGCTTAAGACACCTAGAGGTTGCAGATCTATACTTCATCCATTTAAACACTGATTTACAAGTCAAAATTGAAGCATGAAGGCATACAAGTTAAGCAAACAGCAACTGTGGCTCTTAAAAACATCACATTGCAGCGATGCTCTCCACACACAGCACAGCAGAAATAACCCCAACTTAAAGTTAATAACTACAACAACTTGCTATCGATGACCAGAAGGTCTTTTGCACAGATTTAGAGCAACATCTCTCTATATAAAGTCTTTTATAAAAGTTTAATTCTATGCACTGCATAGGCTTGCATTATGACGGCTGGTACTGAAAAGGCATACAGACACAAAAGCCACCGTAGGCATCCTAATCTGTGCTGAAATTCCATTACTAAAGCCAGCCAAACCCAAAGATGACAAACAATGACTGCAAACCACCAATTCAGATCTCTTGACATACCGCCAGAACTGTGATAAGTTGGCACATCAAATTAACCTTACAAAAAAGAGTGCCTGGAAACCTACAAGAATCTCTCATGCTGCTGTCCAGAGTTCCCGACGTGGACATTTTGTATTTCTCCTTGAAGAGTGCGGATGAGCTGAAAGCAGGACCGATTCGCCAGAGACTGCAGTTCAAGTCAATCTGAAGAACGGCTAAATGAACATCTTATATTCTGCTGCAGGTTTTATTCCATGAGCAGCTCCTCTATGGCCAGGAATGCTGAGACATTGCCTGCTCAGGGACACAGAGCTAGAGATGCAGCTGGAGTGAGGAGGAAAGCAGGGAACGTACCATTCACAAACCTGTAGGGGTGAGGGTCTGTAGAAAACAAATATTTGCCTTCATCGCTTTGTGATCTGGGACTGTATACTACACTCAACTACAGTTATGACTGATGGTACAATTAGAGAACATAACGTCAGTATTAGTATGAATAATCATTAGTTAGTCAGAGCCAAAAAAAACACTGCAATCTGACAAAGCAGCACATTCACTCTGAAACTCCAGTTAACGATCAATCTATTAAAGCTGCATTTTACACTGCAAAGCACAGCTCCCTTGCTCACAGAGAGGAAAAATGAATTAATAGAAACATAAATAATCATTTTAAAAGCTAAATAAATAAATAACCAAGTATAAGGTGTGAAGTCTTGAGCACACTGCCCACACAAAAGACGAGCCAATCTCAAGCAACACCACCTACGTACCAAAGGAAGTGTTATAAACAGTCTTTACCACTTTCTCAGTTATAAAGACAAGGATGTAAAATAAATGTTTTTTTCAGCAATTACAAAATCTCTGAGCTCAGATGACCTGAAATTTCTGTAAATAAAGGGCATGGATAAGTGAACAATGATGCACATTCGCCTCGAGGCAATTTTTTTTTTAGTAAAACATCTCTAACTGATACATCGAGGAGCTATGATGATAAAAGCGATTGTTATTTATACTGGACTGTAGGTATGAACAGATGGAGCAGGCAGCCTCCCCTCGGAGGTCAGTGTGGAATTAATGGCATCATGAGACCAAATAAAGACAGCCAGAGCAGTTTTGCCCTCCCTGAGGTTAATTAGTGTCGCCTGGGTAATTACTACACAGTTCTTCTCAATGTTGAGCACTAAATCAGCTTCATGCAGTAAATAAAAATGCTAAATAATATACTAAAAAGAATAAACTGTGAACTATTTATGCCTAGTAAACCTACACTTCCACCAAATAAGAAACCATTGTGAACGTTCTTCTTTCTACCTTTAAATCAAAATCAAATCGTCACCGACTCATTCCTTTTACTAAACATAATTCAAAATGCATAGTTATGAATAAATAAAAACATAATATTATAATAAAATAAATAATTATATAATTATAAATAATTACACAGACTCTGGTTCAAAAGTTTGGGGTCGTTAAGAATTTTTCATGTCTTTAAAAGAGGGCTTTTATACTCACCAAGGCTGCATTTATTTGATCAATAAGTAAAAGCAGTAATATTGTGAAATATTCTTATGATTTTTTTGGTTTTATATATTTTAAAGTGTATTTCTATGATGGCAAGCACAGAAATATATTTCTGAATTTTCAGCAGCCATTACTCCAGTCCTCAGTGTCACATTATCCTACAGAAATCAGTCTAATATGCTAATTTGGTGCTTAAATATTTAATTTTATTATTAGCAACAAACGTGCTGCCTTTTTTTTTTTTTTTTTGGAATCCATGATCCGCGTCTTTACATGTATAGTATTCTTTGATGAATATAAAGTTCGAAAGAATACCATTTGAAATTTTCTTTCAACAATGTTAAAGTTTTACTGTCACTTTTGTTCAATTTAATGCATCCTTGATGGAAAAAAAAGTATGAATTTATTTTATTTTTATTTTCAATTTTAAAGAAAAGTATTCACACCCCAACCCTAAATAAATGAAACAAATGTTATAACGATTTGTAAACACATATATTATCTATACTAGTATTAGCAGTGGAGGTTGGCAGGTTATGCTTTTTGGGATTTAAAAAAATAATATTTCTTACCTTTGAAAGACTCAAGCTCTTTCCTAGAAAACAAATAAAGGGGGGTTACATTAATGTATACATCTATGACCAACTACATAGCAGACGATCCCACCAGATGTCACATTAAGTCAGCCCCGTTTAAAACAGGCCCAGATTCCTGAGATAAAGAGGCTGCAGCGTTTCACTGGCGCAGACAACTTTTGCATCTGTGTGTTTGTACTAATGAATACACACACGCAGAAAGAGAAGGGCACCGAGAACTGAGCCCAGCTGCTTTCCAACTCACTGGGCAAAGCTAGAGATGTATGATTTAGCTGCAGGCTGAAACAGTAAGAGCACGCAGCATCAAAAGAACCACAGATGCCAGCAAGATTACACAATACACATACATGATTTCTTTTAGCCTATATTTTGTTTGTGGTTTTCATAGAGTACAATGATATTCGGGGCTTTTCAATGAAACCTGTATCTGCGTGTGGTTATTCACTGCTTCTGTGCAAATCTTCAAAACACACTGTGTGCAGTTGCATTGTAATGATGAACAATCTAAACAGCAGGTGTCATACTGCTTGTTCCACAATACGGATGCTCTAATATGTCCTCAATATTGCCAGTGTGCAAAATATTGCCAAAAGGACAGGCTATGTTCTGCTCTTTCATTAAGTTAAAGGGGCCAACCCTTGATAGACGGATCCTATGTGTTCTGCAGTTTTTGTGATTTAATAGACATAAAGGGCACATCAAACTGTCTGGGGCTTTATTTAAGAGCAAATCAACACTGCTTTTACCTTTTTTTCTTCTTATAGTTTTCCAGCTGCAGGATCTGAAAGTGCTTGAAGCGCTGATGCTCACATTGAGCACACAAATCCTCGAGATACAGCAGACGACTCTCCATCTCCTCAAAGTCAGCCTCCAGATGAGCTGTGCAAAAGCATGAAAAAGTAATGAGGTTTATGTTAAAGAAAATATTATGTACAGTATAAAAAAAAAGGTCAAAGCTCCTATGAATGTGTCCATCCTATCAAACTGGAAACATATAGTATTACTACTAGCTAATGAGTTCTACAGTTCTGATTAAGGATGCAAGGCATGGTGACTTTTTGACATTCCCATTACATTTCATCTGTACAATCAGTAATACTCATTACATTGCAGACTAAATAGTGAATGCTAATTGACATATAGGCAAACTGTTTGGTGTCAGTGTGAGTTTGCACAAGGCAGGACTTCATACAGCGACATAACACCACCAAGTGGCAACACTAAAAATTGTCCTTGATATAAGTCCATTAGAATTTACAGTTCTCTCTGAATTCGAGAAAGAATGCATTACATTGATTAAAAGTGATGGCAAAGACATTTATAATGTTACAAATGATTTCTATTTCCAATAAATGCTGTTCTTTTGAATCTTCTATTCATGAAAGAGTCCAGAAAAAAGCATCACAGTTGTACTAACTACAGCTAGCCTACATACAGTATTACAAAGAAAATTTATTTTGTTCAAAACTCTACAAAAGAAAACACAGCAAAAAGAGCTTATAACAAATGAACGATCAGAGCAACCACTGGACTTTATCTGGCTATTGTTTAGTCTCCGGCTACACAATACATTTTGTAAGGGAGCCAAGTCTGAAGATTAATGCCTGAAGCCAATAGGTGCAATGTTACAGCATGAACAACAGCGACTGACATCAGCAGATGGAGCTCCACAGGAATCACTCTCATTACCGCCCTGTATCACAGTTACACACAGAGTGTGAAGCTTTGTGCGCAGACAAATGCTTTGCAAAGGCAGTCAAGGTGATCTTATTTCTCTACTGTCACAGTAAAAGCTCCATTTAAGGCCAGATGAGAAGTACAATACGCATTGATTTCATATAAAAAGTAGTTTATATAACATTATTACAAGTTTTCTGAACAGATCATAGATTTTTATGAGGAACATGTGGAAATTTATGTCATTATTCACTGAAAATCCTTCCTTTCACAGCAGCTCATGTTATATTATATTCAAATTTGGCAAGACAGATCGTGTCAGCTGGGGATAAAGATTCAAAACATGGAAGTACGAATGAGCTTTGAGAACTATGGCAGAGAGGAAGATTTGTCAATGAATCCAAATGAGCTGTTTAAAACTAAGGTTATATTAATAACCTCCTTCATTGAATAAGATTCTTATCGTGTCATGACTGTTTGTGAAAGTCTCACCGATACGCGAGGTGATAGTCTCCAGGTCTGAGAGGAAAGCGGGGATCTGCTGCAGCTGTTCCTGCAGCTCCAGCACTGCTCCTCGTCTCTTCTCCCAGTGTGCACACAGCATCACGATGTCCCCGTCCACCGTCTGACAGACAGAGACAAGCACAGAGTATCGTTACCATAGTTACAACACCACAAACCCTCAACTGTACAGAGTTAGATGTGTGAACTTACTTCCCCTGCCTTAGCACACTCTTTAGCCCGTTTATGAAGAGCCACCCAAGTGTCTTCGTATCTGGAGAAAGGAAAAGTCCATACATTCCAAAATATGGTTATGAATACATTTATTAACTTCAGGTATTTATGAAAATATTCCCTTGTCTCTTTAAATGGATTCCACTGCATTGACATTTTTGTTGACATTTGTTGAAAAATGTGAAGTGACTTACCGACTGAGCAACTCCACTCCAGCAGAATATTGTGGAAAGTATTCATCTCTTCTGGGAGAACATATACAAAATATTTAAATAAAAGAATATATACATATAAAACAAACATAAAATGTAATATTAAAAACATGCAAAAATCAAAGATGAGACACACAATTTTGGTGTTTGCATTTTATACATAGAAAGCATGTTAAAAGTGTCAAGTATTTCAGGGAAACATATATATTTATGTTAAAATTAAACAACACTTATTCTGACCTGTACTTATTAAACTAAAAAAAAAAAAAAATATTTCATTTTAATTCATTAAAACTTCTTGCTGACAAATGGGTTTGAAGGATCATGGAAAAGATTTGTAAAGATTTAAAATTACAATTAATAAGTTTTGGGGACTGTACTGTGATCCTTTTATAGAGTATTTTAATGTCATTTAATGATTCCTGCTCTAAATATGCCTGAAGAGATTTTTTTTTTTGTTACATTATTGTTATATTGCATTTTAGTGGGTGTCTTCTGTAAATCATGATAAACATGTATGATAGTCATATTTAATTTTTTTTTTTTGCTCAGAAAAAAATAAAACATGACATCAAAGCTGCAATAAACTATTTTATGTTATATTATATTATTATATACATTGAGAGGTTTTAAACTTGCTATAGAAGCTTACCTTTGTTTCTTCTTCACTTTCGACTCCTTGGATTTGTCGCTTAGGGTCTTGATTCTAAGTTTTCAAATATGAGACAGTAAATATCTAAATAATACACCAAAGTACAAAACTACTATATTGTATTTGTGTTCGATTAATTAAATATGTTTAAGTGTTTTCGGTTTATTACTGCACCCATGTATTAATGCACCCAGTGTCATTTGGAAACATTTACGTTTCCACCGTGTTAAAAACAAAAACTGTTTTACATGAGAAAACTCATAAAACGCAGAAATACTCTCTCGCCCATCACATGACAGTCAGCTGAAAGTTATTAGTGCAATTCCCGATTGAAGATGTTAGCATGCGGCTAACTTGACAACACGAACGGGTCCCTCGTCCCATAAAAATACATTACTTAACACACTTTATTTTTATACCCATTATTTATATTTGTTTTGTGAATATCTCAGACAAAAACAAACTACACACTTTGCTGTAAGTGAGACGATTAGCAGGCTAATTAGCTAGCATACACTTCTCGGATCTCCGCTGAATAGTGGGCACCCTCGTGAGGAAGCCAAAGCAGAAGTTGTGTCAATATTGTGTAATACCTGTACAGGTTCTAAAGGTCACCTAATTTTGCTACCTCAACATCTTAAGACTCTGGAGAGTATGAAAGCAGCCAGGCGGTAAATACATACCCTGATGTGAAGTCCTGCTGCACCGTTTGCAGTCTCTCTTTGAAATTCTCAAACATGTCCTTGAGCTGCTTTAATCCTTCTACACAGGCTTGATGGATGACATTTAGATTAGATCTGTGTTTGCTTACAGGATTTCACGAGGGCTTCAGTCATTCTTTGTCAGATGACAATGTCCTAATGTCCCGTTGTGGGCTTTGCTCCGTCGGACAATATCTGCAGGACTAGTTGGCTTATTCATGCAGCCACTGTTTTGCCTTCTCAATGATCAATAGTGGATTTGGGTCATTATATTATTATCACACCGAGTTTGTCTGAAATTAAAATTGTTATAATTCCTCGTTGTCTGTCGGATAGCTGTACTAACGTGAGCCCTTCCTGTACTAGTTAAACACACGCCCCCTAACTGAGAGTGAAAGTGACTGAAGGGTAGTTCTGCGATTCTCTAATTCATTTTAGCGAATCGGTTCAGTATACATTTCGCTTCAGTGAACCGGTTCAATATATTCATATAAATTTATATGTACGTATTGTTTAAATGTTATTTGTGTTCAAATTTGAGCTTCATGTGTTTAAAGCGTATCTGTGCTATGCCATTTTTAATGCTATGTGATGATTCAGTATTCTGAGTGTAAAGTAGTTCAAATTCAGTCAATCATTCAATCGTAAAATTCATGATTTAAAATTAAGTCGTTTGTAAATGTAATGTAATAAACTGATAAGACCTGTGGAATAACACAATTTCGTTTCTCCTTGTACATAAATGGTTGAATGACGACGAGTGTTGAAAAAACGCTTTGCGAATCAGTTCGAACGAATCCTTAAAAAGAACCTGTTTAAAAGAATGATTCGCGAATCGGACATCAGATAACGGAGAGGCGGATCCTTGAGTTGGAGCAGGGATTCATAAACCTGCCCTAGCTGGTTTTCCAATGGGGTACGAGCAAGCCTCGTGAGACACGGGACCGTCTGGCCGCTATCCTGGACTGTGTGTGAAAGAATAACTGCATTCAACATGTTATGCCACATAACTCGTCCGGACTCGGTGGTTCTGGAAGTGGAGGTGGACCCAAAAGCAAATGGAGAGGACATTCTCAACAAGGTGAGCGTCGGGAATTCACGTTTCAAGTTTCAATTTCAAGTTTAAGTTGTTAAATTTATCTAAACATCATATACAAGACAGCAAATGCCAAAATTACTGCAAAAGTTTGTAATTTTCATCTATTGTTTTAAAATAATGACTTGTGCAATTTTAAAACATTCATTTTTATATTAAACTTATTTTAACATGAATGAATTTGCTACATTTTTGATTTTCTGCAAAAAGTTCACTATTATAAACTCTATATACACAAAGATTTGTAAGAACCCATTCTCATTCTTTTGTATTTTTTTTTAACGCATCAGCAATTTACTTTGAAAATAGGTGTTCTTTCATACCACATTACCACTTCAAAAGTCCCTATTATGTAATATGTCTTGTCTTTCTAAAGGAAGAGGGGTGCTAAGAGCCCAAGTCCTAGCATTCTTCAGATGAAAGCACACATAGCCTACTTATGCATTAAAAAAATTACCATTTAATGTTTTTGTATTTAATTCACAGATATGTCGGAAAATGGGAATCATCGAGGTAGATTATTTTGGACTTCAGTTCACCGGAACAAAAGGAGAGGTTTTATGGATGAATCTCAGGAACAGGATTTCTCAACAAGTGGACTGCCTGTCTCCCTGCAGACTGAGGCTGCGAGTCAAGTTCTTTGTTGAGCCACATCTAATCCTGCAAGAGCAAACCAGGTGAAACTCTACCAAAGTGAATATAAGTTGTAATATTTTTATCTTATTGCTCATAGTTTGTGCATAATTATGCACAAAACATAGTTTTTCCATTATTGGAAAAAAAAAAACACAACAAAAAAACCCAAAAAACAGGATCTGTCTGAGGTTTCACATTTTTGCTCAGCTTGAAGAACTTGAGGCACGTGGATAAGAGTTCGGTAACAGGAAGCAGCTGCCTGTAGTGCTTAAAGTGACAGTATATTTTAAAATATGCTTCTGCGGTTCTGTTGTTTTGTGCTCTTAACTTTGACCCACATCTCCATGCATCTATTCATATGATGTCTTTCTTTTACCTCTGTGGTAGGGAGTTACCTGTGTACATGTTTGCTCTTGAAACTGGCGCTCTTTCAGTTAAGGAGTGCCTCATGTAAGCCCGCTGAGGTAAATAATATTCCTCTGGAGGCTTTTAAGGGACATCTGTGTGTGCATGCTCGAATCTTTACAAATGTTCCCTGAAGTTCAATAAAATTAGGCCTAAGCATTTTGTGGGATGCTTCAGAATACAACGGTTGTACAGGGTGTTCCCAACTAGAGTCTAGTGGAGCTGTTCAGTCACGTCTGATGAGGGCTGTTGGTGGGGGTGGGGAGGTGTCAGTATGTCTGATTCTGAGTTGAAACACACTGTAATATGATTCTCCCTGTTACATAATTTTATACAATGGCGGGACAAAATCCAGCTCCCTCTCCGTCAGCCTTTGTAATTCTTTCTCATCCTTTAAATGCATGATTATGTCAACAGATTAGTTATTATAGTGCAGGCTGTGGACTTCATTGTCTTATGTTAAAATGCATATTGGCTTAATAGGCTACTTGTCTTTATGTGATGCAGTACATGTATCAAAGTATACTGTACAGTCGGCAATAGGTTTGATCTACATTATTGAAATGTTTGTAAATGTATTATACTATCTCTTCCCTGTTTTCACATGTACAAGTGATTTATGTCAAGTTATAGAAATATGTGCCAGATGTCACAAGTCTTGCTTCTGTTACTAAAGTTCACTGGGTTTAGCCTGCTGAGAAACCTGGCTTCAAGCCAACTCATTTTTTTTTATTATATATCAGTGGGCTGACAGTGCATGAACATTTCTGAGAGATACAACTACTTAACGTTTATCATTTTAAAAATACAAAGAAGACAAACTTTAAACATTAATGTTATTGTCACACACTGGCATCTCAATAAACCCTGTAAAGTCTGACATATGTAAAAATAGTGAATAGAATAGTTTACGGAAACTTTAGACAAAATATAAAAGAAAATATAAAGTTTGAAAGTCTTTTAAATATCAGTATCATGCAGTATATATACTGTAAATATCAGATGTCACTCTGTATCTCCCAGTAATATGTCTTTGTAAGACAATATTTAAATCCTTAGTTTTATGACCAAAGCTCTGTAGTGCAATAAACGAACATTCCTCAAAAAATGTACAAATAAACATTCCACAAAAGCCTGTTGTATCATAATTGATACATATATTTTAACACGATTTTTCAAAAAAAAAAAAAAGTATAGATAATCATGTAAACCTAATTTGCGTCAGTCCAGTTAATGTTGAAATTTTAATAACAATATAAAAGTTATTCTTGCATTTATTTGAATAAAAATCATCAAAGATTTTACAGCAAAAAAGATGTGTACCATTTTTAGAATACTACAGAAAGACTCTTTCCATGAAAGTATTATCTATCAGGCAGAAAGCAGATTAGTTTGTGTACAACACGTTTTTCACATTTTGATCATGTTGATAATTTAGAGGCCTTAGAAATTCACATATCAAATATGATACAATAGCTTTTATGGTTATGAAGTGGAGTTATGAAATTTTTCTTTTCCCTTAGGGCACTAAAGTTTGTACTGATGATTCAGCACATTTCAGTAAGAAGCTGAAGCTTGCTTTATGATTATGTCCCCTCTTATAGGGTTTCAACCAATCTGGCCTTTTTTCTTTTTTCTCACATTTATCTGTGTCTATTTTCCATACACAACACCATCCATTTACCATATGAGAATAATTTAGAAAAAATAATAAACACTGGTATGTAAGTATATAGACCTGACTAATGCACTTCTTGTTCCTAATTAAATAGACTTCACCTTCGTGTTATGAACTATGGATTTATTCAATGTTTCCATGTATTTTCTATTGCTTTGCAGACATTTGTTTCTGATGCATGTGAAAGAAGAGCTTTTCAAAGGAAGCTTGCGATTGGACATGGAGCAGGCAACTGAGCTCTGCGCATTACTGGCTCAGGCAGAGTTTGGAGATTACAACCATAACACAGCCAACTACTGCTACTCCCAGATCTACGGTCAAGACCCCAGCCATGACACCATCAACAAGTAAGAACACCGGAAAGTGTATATTCTCAGTCAGAATAACATCTGTTCTTCCTCCAAATAACACTAAAGTAATTCTTCCTCTGAATGCTGCAGAAAGAAAGTGACTTAGAAAGTTTTGTGGAATAACAGTGGTTTGTATTTATAGTATCTTTTTGAGGCATAAGTCACTGGAGGGTGTTAGTCAGGCTTCAGCGGAATATCAAGCCCTGCAGCTGGTTTCCTCCCTCAACTACTATGGCGTCGAGTGGCACTCCTCGCGTGACTCTGAGGGACAGGAGCTACTCATCGGGGTTGGACCAGAGGGCCTGTTTGTCTGCAAAACAGATTTCACTCCTGTTGAAAGGTGCATATGTATGACAAGCAAAACAAGAAACACTGTTAAACACCAGGTCATTCAGAAATTTCAAATAAATGTCTATAACATCACCTCTTTATTTTTTCTTTCAGAATCATTTACCCAGTCATTCAAATGGCCACTCAGTCTGGAAGGAATGTGTATGTGACCATTACAAAAGACAGTGGGGACAGTGTGGTTCTTCTTTTTAAGTTCATCAGTCCCAGTGCTGCCAATGGACTATATCGTGCTATCACGGAAATCCATGCCTTCTACAGGTGAATATTGTTATGATTCTACCAAACGTACTTTAGTAAAGAGATTTCAGAAGAGAGAACTATTTTACAACCAGGGCTGCGTTTCCTAAAAGCATCGTAAGCTTAAGTACATCGTAGACCCATTGAAACCAATGGAGCTATGATCAACTTAGGCTTACGATGCTTTTGGGAAACACAGCCCATGGCTGTAATAGTTTAGAATTTTTAATTTAGTTTTTATTTTAAATTTTTGCTGACTTTATTTTTTTTCTTGGTTTTCACTGTTAGTTTTAGGTTAATTTTTTAAAAGTTTATTCTAGTTTTATTTTATTTAGCATATATATATATATATATATATATATTATATTATATTTGGTTGCTGATTTTTATTTCAGTCAACAAAAATGTTTTTATTTAATTTTCATTTTAGTTTTTCTTAACAACAATACATCTTTTTAAGTTTAGAATTTTTAACTTAAAGTCATTTTGATGTAAAGATTAGTAGATTTTCTAGATTGTGTATATTCCTACAATACAGAAACTTTATGGGCTCCATTAATGATCAATACATTAAACATATGAACCATAAAGCAATTTCAAACTATTTAATACCACAATTTGATCTTAACTCTTCAGGTGTGACACTGTAACAAGCTCGGTGAAGATGCAATATAGCCGTGACTTCAAGGGTCACCTGGCTTCCCTCTTCCTCAACGAAAGCATTGACCTTGGTAAAAGGTACATCTTTGACATCCAGCGCACATCCAAAGAAGTGTATGACCGTGCGCGACGAGCCCTGTTCAATGCAGGGATGGCTGTGACTGGATGTGGGAGCCCGAGAGATGATTGCAGTCTCTCTCCACTGAGACAGACAAAAGTTGAAAGGGAGGAACAGACGTGCATCGGCTGCAGAGAAACTTGCGTTCTGAAGGAGAAGCTCCAAAGGCTACAAGAGGCCCTGACCTGCTCTCTGTGCTGCGAACAGGAGATCAATGCTGCGTTCTGTCCTTGTGGACACATGTTCTGCTGCTATAACTGCGCCAGCCAACTTCAGGTGATTATTTTTCTTGTGAACAAACGTTCAACATATTCAACACTGATGACAAATAAAAGAAAGTGATTTTTTTTTCTCCTGCTTAGCAATCATTTAAATTGATCAGTTAAGTTAATGATTAAGAGAACTTCCACTCTTAGGTTTACATAACCTCTGGTTACCCTCCTGGCATATTTCTTGACATGTGCTGTCAGCCATTAGTGGCTGAAGATCTTGATAATCAGACATTTCTCATTACGCAGCAGTCCTGTGACCTTTTGAATATTACCCTCTGACATCACAGAAGTCTTATATCAGTTCAGTGGTGCATGACTGTACAGTTAAAACTGGCACATCGCCTAACTGCATAATTAACATGAACGATAAAGAACAAATATAGAGGTTTAAATAAGAATATGTTTGTGTGTTTACATTAATGATATTTTCCCTTCTTTCCTGTCTTATCAGTGTTGTCCAGTGTGCCGTTCAGATGTGGACCGTGTTCAGCATGTCTATTTACCCACCTGTGCCAGTCTACTTGGCCTGACAGAGGCAAAAACCACCACCTTCAGTGTGTCCAGAGGGACTGCCATCTCAGAGGATTGTGGCGATAAAGAAAATACCTGCCAGATGTAGAATGGATAACATCTGCTCACCATACATGGACACCATACATGGAGACTATTTTAAAAATACGAAAGAAATGTTATGATAAATTTTACAGTGGTTCTTAAGAGTGACCTGAACTTCACAGAGTGAGGCCAGCTATCCGCAAATACCTCAAAAAAACTGTTAATCATACTGTTATTTTTCACAGTGTGCACATTATTTATAGGCATAAAAATGAATAAACAGTCTTACACTGGAGGTCATTAAGAGAGGTAAATATTGTGCATGGTACACAGCAACAGCAAATTTCTTATGATTGTTTAGTTACTGTATTAGGACACATAAGTAAATACAAATGTAGTACTTAACACTCCACATCAACTGTATTCTATATCAGAAAGGATTTTTAAAAAGGTGTATTTTATATTTGTCTCTGTGTGTATACAGTTTTAACTTACAGATATGTCAGAAAATACATTTCGTTACATTACATGAAAAGGGTTTCTTTCTAGTGCTACTGCAGTATTCATAAAATAAGTATATTATGCACTATATTACAAAAGGGTCCAATTAACAAAGAATTATGTCCTCTTTCATATTTACATGTTTTTCATCAATATTTCGTTATGTAATAAAGAGTTTTTACACACCTTTTAATACCTGCCTGGTATTTTTGTTTTTGTTTTGTTGAATTAATTCTAGGACCTTATTCTAGACATATTACATCTTTCCATGTGCACCTTTAGTCATGCAACTATAACACTATATACACACACACACACACCTTTTTTCGTATTAATAAAAGACTTCTCTAACAGTGTACTGTACAGTACAGAGTCTCATTTTAAGGTAGTGAGACTCTACTGATATACCGTACATGTAACTACTGATATGCTATATGTATTACAGTTCTGATATGTACAGTGTCTGTGCCGAAAGTGAATTGATGGCAAAGGTTATAGCCAGTATAATGTTATGATAATTCTGAGAAGGCTAGGCAAGTACTGTAAAGTACAGTAAAGATAACTATCAAATAAGTGTCCTGACAGTGTTATACTTCTTTACAGAGCATGCCCAGTTAAAAATACAGTTTCAGTCTGATGCTTATATTTAAAAATGATGTAGGCTAAATCGAGATAAATATTCTGCATATATACTAAATATTTATGTATTTATTTAATTATTTAATTAATGCCGAGAGGTTTGTAGTCTTATCAGTAGCCCCGAGACTCTTTCATCAATACACCAGTTGGAGGCGACAAGTCTTTATGAGCGAGTCATTTATTTATTCACCTGATTCGTTCAAAAATACTAATTCAGACAAAGTTACAAACTGAATGCGGAACAGTAATTCTCATGATATGCCTGTCATACATTGCATAAATAGTAGGAGTAATATGCTAGTATGCTGTTCCGAATACATCCACGTTTTAATGAGTGAGTCATTGAATCATTTTATCACCCTATTAGTTCAAACACATTGATTCATTTAGAAACGAAACACTACAAATGTTTTTGTTGCTCGGAGAAATTCAGCGGTTAGTTCTGCTTTAGCTTCGTTTTCTTCTTTGGTGGAGCAAAAACAGACAATTAACTGGAAAAATTGTGCCTACATTGTAAGTTGCTCAATATTTACTTCTTGTTTATTGAACGGTTGTATGAAAGCATTCGTATAGCAGTATTAATGAACATCATTCGTGTGATATTGGATGTATAGTAGGCGTAGTATGACATTTATTTGGTGGATAAAGACATTATGATATAAGGTAAATGTTCAGGAAAGAAAAACAGTGCTGCCCTGGAACAGAATGTTCTCCATGAAGAAAACTACTATGCATTAACTATAGGCTTACAGACAAACCTTTAGCCCAAAGTTCATAACTCTTGCACAATCTTACCCATCTGAGCCACAGGCTAATTTTATGTCGAGCTATACTTTGAATGTGTTTGCATGTGTTATGTAATGGGTGGCTGGAGTTTATGTAAGAGTGTCTCAGAAAAGTGCATATAGATCTAGGATCGGTGAGATAATCATCATTTTATTCAAAGTCACTCCTCCAATCTTTTGCAATATTTTATCTCACCACATTCTTAAAAATAAAGGTTCTATATTGGCATCTATGTTTCCATGAAGAACCTTTAGCATCCATGAACACTTTTCAATGCACAAGAGGTTCTTTAAATTAATGTTCTTTACACTAATAAAAGTGATTCTCTTAAGATTGGTTCACTAAAATATTATTTGGGAAACCAAAATGGTTCTCCTATGGCATCACAGCAAAAGACCCCATCTGAAACATTATATGAGGAATTAAACAGCATGTGTTTTCTGAGGCTTTTGCAAAGGGGTCAAGCACAACCTTAACTTTGCCATTGAATAATTCAAAGCATCTATATGTGGCTGTACAGTAAAAAAAAAAAAAAAAAATTTCAGTGAGTTTTAGGTTTATCATCTCAAATAAAATCACAGTTCATCAAAGGAAAAAGGCAACTAAAATTGGCACAGTATTTTATTAGAGTGATTATACAGATACAATAGATTTGTACTATACAGGAAGTCATTGAACTAGACATATTAGCCAAAAGTCGAGTCCGATGTTCCTTTCCATTTCACAAAAATCAAAACAGCTACAAAAAATTGCAAGCACCACCAAAGAAATGATCACTGACTTCACTGAACAGTCTTGGATGCTCTGTTCACATAAACACGCCACAGTTAGAAAAGTTGAGGTTGACTTCTGTCTTAATTGCTTTTTGTCAGTTTGTAGAAAAGGAGCTTGTCAAAGAATGAGAAAAATATCACAGGTACAACGAATCACACAAATATAGTCATTTACATCGAATATATAAGAAAATGAGAAATCAGTTATGTGCTTTTTTTCTTCTTTTTTGAAGAAATGTCACTCTGGCGTTTGAGGTTTTAACAGGAGGTAAAATATCTAGATCTTCCTTGAAGAAAAAAACAAACAAAAAAAAAAAAAACAATGAGATCAAGGATGTGTATGCTATAGGTCAATTTCTAGACATCAAGTTTGGTCTTCCAACCCTAAATGAGGCCTTGTGGTATTGCTAGAACTAATCCTGTTTATGGACCATTGAGGCGTATGCATACAGCAAATTCTGACTGTCTTTGGATAAATATATATAATATAAAAATCCATATTGTTTATGCCCAAATTTGTACATACAACAGAAAGTTGTATTTTCCCATATGAATGCATTTTCAATAGCAAGCACGTGTCATCATGCTAGTTAAAAGTTAGCCTTCTTTGTACATTGGGTGCATGTACAGTGATGGGCTGTAGAGGGCGCAATAGTCAGCCAGTGACTTCCCATGAGTCATAGCACTGGAGCTAAAATGATCACCAGCTCATTTTTTTGTAACTGAACATTTTTGCAAAAAGTAACAGGAACATAAACAGTCGGGCCAGTTTCTCAACCTGAGAATGAAGTTTGACTATAAATCGCTATAATGCTTTTATGCCTTCAAGTGGTTGACAGCCTTCTTTTTAAAAACAAACAAAAAAAGTTTTTTTTGATGCAGATGATAATAAATCGCTGTTGTTAGGTTGAAACAGAATAGCCCACTGGATAAAAGAACGTTCGTTGCCACCAGTGTTGAAACCTGACTGTCTTCAATGAAGTTATCCACACAGTGCACAAACACACTGAGGTTTACATGTACATAGCTACACAAGAAAGAGAGATAGAGAAAAGAGAGAGAACAATGATACATATGAAACAAACAACAATCCAGAAACATTGACACTTTTGTAATGATTTCTAGTCTATTGTCATAGCACTGAGTTTTCTACTGCTTTACCAATATCACCAGTACAATAGACTGTATTGAACATATTGTAGCTGTGTGGCTACTAATCAACAATCCCTTTCATTTCTCTTTCATTGTCCTCTCTCTTCAAAAGTGCATAAAATCCAAATCCAAATTGGACTGAATGTGCAATCAAGCATTACTTCTACAATATGAGGTCTATTGTGATTCCATCTGAATATAACCCTAGACGCAACAATACCTTTTTCAAGTCAGTCAACAAACTGACTTTAGTGAAAAACTCACACTCATGACCACACATATCAAAATGTATCATTTTTAGGTGACCTACAGAGCTGGCAATATGAAGTGTTAACTATAAGATTCCATACATACACTCGGCTTTACTCTTTAAAATGTCTAGTTGTGCAAATAGCAAAATTCTTATATGTATTCAAACATTTTCTTTTTTCTGAATTTATAACAGCACTCATATGTATTAAACAGTCAGTTGAGTTAGATAAGAATTATTTTGTGACTGTTTCACACAAAATACATCTGAAGACAATCCCATAAGGCTTTTGTTTATGGAATAGAGCAATTACATTTGTCATTTAAAAAAGAAAATTTATGGATTATTACCTTCTCCGTTATTTTTCATTGCAGTGTACTAAATTAATTCCTTTAACATGACCAGCACAGCAAAGATAAAGACAGAGAAAATAGATTATGTGGATACTAAAATCTAAAGATAGTGTCTCAACATTCATATTATATTCTTTTTTTTCTCTCTGCAGAGAAGTCACAAGACTGACCATGACATGTTTAGGTCATTAGCAGCATACTGCCAAGTATGTAGAATAAAAATGATAAAAGAGACCCACAGTGGATGACATACCTTATTCTGAGTAGTAGCTATAAATTATTTTGATGCAAACAAAAAATAGGCTGTGAGAGACTGAAGCATAGTCCTTTCAGGATGTCTTATGTCAATCTTCGCAATCCATTTTTGCCCATACTAGAAATTTAGATTTTCAGTGACAGAGCATATTGAACACAGCACAGCGCCCTCCTTTGACCCACTGATTCTTACTATTTAAATGATCATATTTCTGTAATTTTGTTAACTTTATCAGATGCTAAATTTATTATATAAACAAGTCAATACAAAAAGGCCAATTCTGCTTGTGATAAACCTGTAAAACATGGCATGTTTTGAACACTGAGTATGCTGCGTAGATTTAGTTGTATGGCAATTATATTGTGTCTTTAACAAAGAATTCATTATTGCAGCTGGACTGTTTAAGGCCCACAATACTTAAAATAGTGTAAAGAAGACATCATTATTGAAAAACACTAAATGAGAAGTGCTTTGCACATAAAATGGGTAGTAATGCACAAAATGACTAACAGCACTCAAAATGGTCTGTTGCTGTAGTAACAAAACAAAGGTGGGAATGTTTCCATCCATTCATTCAACTTCCCCTAACCTTTCTTTAAAGTGCTAATTCTGACTTGAACGGAGACTTCTCTACACAGCCACTTTGACAATGTGAAGATTTCTCCAACGCTTTATCACTCAAAACTGAGATCACAGATCCGATCAGGCCATCTGATTGGGTTAATTGTTAAATGCACACATGAGGTATGTGAAAGCTCAGTATTGCATATCTAGAAGGCTATCAGCAATTGAATTAACATATAAGGATAAATCATTTAACATTCAATGTTGTATCTTGATGCTTTACTTGACTTAAGTCTGATTCAAAGTAGTCACTCGAGCAAAGCCTGTCACTCTCAGATGGCATTATGTAAGCAAGGGATTATTGGGGGCAGTAACAAGTGGAAGGCTGCTTCTGTCAAGATAATCATGTTCACACAACTCGCGGAAGTCACTCGTAATCATAGTCACACAAATGACATGTCTTACTGTTAACCTTTTGCCATCAATCCATGTAACAGTCCTTATCCAGTCAAAGCCCTGATTATGAATGAATTCAGTACACATAACAGTAGAGTAAACTAACATTAGACACCAACTGCTCAGCAAGCTGAGAAAAAAGTGGTCAGACCTTGCAATATACAACCCAAAACTGTCATGTCCAGCTGATTTAAAAAGAATGTCTAAGGATAAATATTACATATGACATGACTCAAATGATCAAACACATTTTTGTGTAAAATGGTCTAAAGTTACAGTAACCTGGATATGAATGTGATAGGAAAGCAACAAAGTACCAAAAAGTAAATCTCTTCCTTGTCCCTCTTGGAGTCCATGGCAGTGATGGGGAAGGTATTCTGAGTCTCTGTTGTTGAAGCAAAAGCATTTTCTTGGACACCAAGCAAAAATAAATTTTATTCAGTTAATCACCATTATGTGATTTCTCAAATTAATTAAGTAAGGCTAATTAATGTATTTCTTGGTTAGAAATTGACTCCCCACCACTGCTTTATGGAGTTCTGAACGTCCTCAGCAACCTGTGCTGGAGCGGCCCTCAATGCTGACCTTCAGCTGATGTGGGAGGAAGGAAAATTTGGGTAAAATCTGAGGGTCCTCTTGTGACCTCCACATTTCTCCCCTCTCTGGAGCAGACCATCTCCTCTTGCGGCTAACTGCTCTCTCGACACTAAATGTGCATGTTTTTTCTGCCTGGGTCTGGAGGTTCACCTGTGTCTGAGAAATTATTCCCCCATTCTCCAAGAGGGTCAACACATTTCTTGGGTTAGAAGTCTCAACCAGTGTTCCTGCAGTATTTTCCACTCCTGATGTCATTTTGTGTCCTTTCTTAGGATCTTCCATTTGGGTTGGTCTTTCCTCAATTGGCCCATTGTTTTTGGCTGGTTTGTGTTTCGTCAAAGAGTCTGAAAAATGATCTTTCTTTTGAATGCTATCTTTTAGGCTTTTAAGGGTTAGAGAGATACAAACATCACCCACAGAGAGTTTGGCACAGGATAGTGCTAGCAACTGGGTGGTGCGGTCAGGGCAGCAGGATGACCAACCTTGACCAAACACAAAGAAAGGGTATTCCACCAGAACCTCGACACAGACCTAAAACAGAGAAAACCAAGAATAATATTTGAGTTCCAATGGTTCATTAAGTTCTACCAAAGATTACTGCTAACATGACAAGTGAGCTTGGTTTGAAAATAAACTGACTCACCTGGGCTTTGTTCTCTCCCACTGAGAACTGTATGATGACAGCATTGGGTGTGCGGCTGCACTCTATGCGCTCTACAGTGCTGGAGTCAATCTTTAGTTCTCCACTCACCTCCGCACTTTGCACAAAGTCCTCTGTCCGCAGATCCTCCACACGCTTTAGTTCACCGTCTGCCAACTGGATAATAGAGCCCTTCATGAAGAATGGTGGTAGGCCCGCTGATGGTGATGATGGTGAACTGTGAGGGCTTGTGGATGTTGGAGGTGTTACAGGAACTGGAGACCCCACTACACCGGCTGAAAGAACAGGCAGCTGTATTTGGGTTGGACTTGGCACGACACAGGAGGCATGACCTCCGTCAGAGACTGTGATGTCTTTACCATTTGATAGGACTGAAGCTGCAGCTGCAGGTGGGGATGTATTAATAAAGGTCTGAGGCAGAGCTGTTGATGCATTGGCAACACTGGGGATGACAGAACAGCGGGTGACCTCCGGCTCAGCAGTAGTTGGATTAATGTTAGTGGCACTCACCGGAATGAGCAAGGAGGGGTTGCCTGAGATCACCACGTGCTGTGGCAGGTTGCTCTGATAACCAGTTACCGCTTGCTGGGGTCCACCAGAAGCACTGGTGATGTAGCCAATAATTGGGAGTTGTGTTGCAGAGTAAAGGCTGGTGGAGAGCTCTTGTTGGGGAGTGTTATGGGGAGCCTGCAGGAGTGTGTGCGGGGAGATTGTGGAAGCCGGAGAAACTTGGCTGTCTGAGGAAGTAAGGGCGGACACTCTGGACATTGGTTTGCCTATGCAGATCCCTCCTCTCTCAGCAAGGTGCAACGATGAGTGGTCCTTACCCAAGATACTTTGGAGCTCTGAGTTGCTGTTTGCTGCAAGGTGGCTACTGGATACCAACATCAGCGATGTCTGCAGTCCTGTTCTCTCATGAGTGCTGTAGTCTGCTGGAAGCAGAACCTGAGCTTGGGTCTGGAGGCCCAGGTTGTGGTTTTGCTTGTGGTTTTGGTCACCTTCTGACTGGCTAGGAAACCCTTTGGCAGTACTGTGCTTGACCATTGAAATCTCTCCTAGTGTACCATTCTGCATCTCTCTGGGATGGGAGTCCGGTTGCTTTGCAATGAAACCATCTGTGTAGTGTAGAACCACTTGAGAGGGGGTGAGGGCCAGGGCATGAGGGGCAAGGACTGCTGAATGTGGATGGATTTGAATGGGCAGTTGGGCAGAAGGGGAGGACACTGTCAAACCCAGAGGAGCACTCTCTACCTGGATGCATTGACTATGGGAAACATTTGGTATAGAAGAAATCACATGATGATTCTGTGAATCAAGGCTGGATGCTTGGGAGATGACAGCTGTTGTGGCCAAAACCTCTTGTGGCGTCCTCCGTGGCTGTGTTGGACTGGTTGTGGACGGCACAATCTGTGAAGAGATATAACTTGTATAGGGCCCTATGAGCTGGAGATTGGGGGGAAGTTGTGTATATTGGACGGAGCCTATGGTTTGAGGAAGGCTTGTGGAGAGAACCGCAGGATTGGCTGTTAGCACGGTAGGCCCAGAGAAAACTCCCTTGTATGTGGAGCTATTGGAAGAGAATGAAAAGCCAGCAGATGTAGTAGTTGGAGGATATTCCGTCACCACAGTGAGAGCCTTATTTGATGGTGGGGGGCTGTCAGGCTCAGCACTGTTGCTCTGTGATGGGCCTGCATTGTTGGGGATATGGGCCATGCTAGCCATGGTAGCAACACTGGCTAGCCAAGCCAAATTCTCTCCACTCTGGCTCTCACTAACAGCAGCTGACACCAGCACCTGCTTCTCTTCCAGAGCTAAAATCTCCCGCTTTTTTGGCGGAAGGCACTCATTACAACGCTCCTGGTTAGACTTCATGGTCTTGGAGCTTGTCCTGTATTTTAACCCACTTGTCTTGATTAGGATGTTTTAAAGTTCAAAGTAGAACTCAGTTGTCAAGGTTTTCATTGTTCTATTACTTTGCTCCACTTTTACTATAATCTTGCCCATTGTCAGGACTCTTGTCATGAAAGGATCCATGTGCTTCATGTGGAATCATCTCTCACTGATGGCTATTGGTCCGTACCTTCATCAGACAGACAGAAAACAAAAACAAACATTGAGAAAGTCTATCCTCTATGAACTGCCTTTGAGTCTATAAAACTATCTCAAACCTATGTGCCTAAAAGTAGCATATTATGTGATATTTGATCTTACAGTAACATCCTTTCAGTTATGAGTGCCAAATAAAGAAACAGTTTGAAATGGAATACACTTGATTTTGTTTAGTAAACCGGAAATTTGTATTTAATATGCTAATTACAAAGTCAAACCTCACCTTATCTACTGAACACTTTGCCTTTCTTTTCTTTTCTATGTATTAGTAGTGTAAACCACAGTTTAGTGAAAATGAATGTATGTCATCATCCAGAGTACCTCTGCGCGTAAACAACGCATGCGTGTGGTGCTGTTGACGTAGAACACGCATGCACTGCGCCTTGTTTACGTGCAGAGAAATGCATGCATCTTGGTACTCTCTGTAATGGTGGAAGACGTGATTCGGAGAAGAACAATTGTTGAATAAAGTTTTTATTTTAGTTTTCTCTGCACAAAAATATATTCTTGTAGCTTTGCAAAAAAAACAAAAAACAAAAAACAGTTGAACCACTGATCACAGGTCACATGTCATAGGACTGTTTTACCGATGTCCTTACTACATTTCTGTGCCTTGACCGTGATAATACCCTTGCTGTCCATGGAGGATCAGAGAGCTCTTGCATTTCATCAAAAATATCTTAATTTGTGTTCTGAAGATGATTGAAGGTCTTACAGGTTTGGAACGACATGAGGGTGAGTAATTAATGTCAGAATTTTCATTTTTGGGAGAACTATCCCTATAATGCATTTATGAATGATGCTTTTAATCAAGTGATAAGTAATGGATCTCCAAGGGGGTACAATAAACACGTCTCCATAATCAAATGTAAATCTAAATCATCCTCATGCTTTAAGGATTAATAATGTTTGCATATTCATACAGTTCATCTACATACATCAATGAGGATGAAGAGAGCACAGGATGAAAACTTAATATGCGGAAAGAGTGTGTGGACAGGAAAAAGATGAAGGAAGAGAAGACAGAAAGAGAAAGAGAGAACACTGGCTCTCCTGACCCACATTGAGCTCTGCCTGCAAGCGAGCATAGTTATTGAGTTAGAGTGTAACAGTGGAGAAGAAAGAGAGAGTGAGAGCAAGAGAGAGTGAGGGAGGGGGGAATAGAGGGAGGGAGAGATCCCTTCACCACAGTAGATCTGCACCAATCACTGTCCTACTTTCCCCTGCTACAGCTTACACCACACACAGCCATTAAATGCTTCAGTCTATTGTACACAGAGCACAATACACACACGTACACATCAGCATATCCATTGGACTGATACACGCTTATGCATATGTGATTTGGTGCAGAGTGCTCATGTATCAAAGAACAATAGAACTGTAGTGATCACATAGATCACAGTCTTGCACAGCTTTCAATGCACACGGCATAACAAAAGTACATTAAAAACATTATATATATATATAAAACTGCATTCCCCTGTATCATTTCATGCATTTACAGGGTTCCATAACAAACATTTTTGTGATGCATCATTAGATCCTTAAAAATTGGATGAAAAATAAAAATTCACAATGCAGACAATATTGTTTACCATTAGCTTCTAAACTGGACAAACAGTCATTCATGTGACTGTAAAAAGATACTGAGAGATTGAAACAGTGGATATAAAGCCCAAGCCTCTATAGAGAGATTTTAAGTGTTCTGAATGTAATATTTGCATGCGCTTTGCGTCTCTAAAAGATGTTCTTCTGCCTTTAGCATACTTGCATTTATACATTTGCTGGTTCCTTATGGTAAAGAAAAATCTATATAAATACATAATATATATAAATACATTATATATATATATATATATATATATATATATATATATATATATATCTCAGCTTAGAGAACTTGGGAGGGAATGTTTGTGAAAAAGTTTCAAGAATACCTAGATTTCACACATTATTTTTGTGCCTCTGTAAATATGCGCTATTTCTCTTTTACTGGGTGTCATATTTGCCTATTTCCAGAAGGTTTCAAAGAGCACTAGTGAAATACACCCACAATTCAAAATAGCTACCTCAAACTAAGCCTGCAAGGCAATGCAGCCACACAGAGGTGATGCTTCATTTCTGGTTTCTTTCTGCTTGTGGCTGATTCATGCCATAGAACTATAGTCCATGTCAACAACAGATGGATTTTCTATTGAAAGAACCTCAGTGAGTCTTTCTATTGACTACTATTGTTGGTAAATTGAGCTTAACCCTCATTTACCATTTAACCCTCAGAAACCATTCTTTTACAGATTCGTTAAGACAGTTTAATTTATGAAATAAATCATTGTAGGTGATTTCACTCGTGGGATTTACTATCCCTATAGGGAGATTTAGTTTTCACAATGTAGAAAAAACCTGACACACACTCACTCTCTCTCTCTCTCTCACACACACACACACACACACACACACACACACACACACACACACACACACACACACAGTCTGGCATTTGTGGTTTACGGGGACTCTCCATAGGCGTAATGGTTTTTATACTATGCGAACTGTATGTGCTATTGCCCTACACCAACCCTACACCTAAACCTACCCCTTACAGGAAACTACTGGCAATTTTTGAATTTCACAAAATACAATTTTGTATGGTTTTTAAGCCTTTTGTTTAACGAGGACACATTTGTGTCCTCATAAACCATGTTTACGTTGTGGTACCCATGTTATTATACACATTTGTGTCCTCATAAACCATATA
Organism: Acrossocheilus fasciatus; assembly: GCA_036784905.1. Lineage (NCBI taxonomy): Eukaryota > Metazoa > Chordata > Actinopteri > Cypriniformes > Cyprinidae > Acrossocheilus > Acrossocheilus fasciatus. The sequence goes on from CM071953.1 coordinate 20,466,444, forward strand.
TACCAGCACACACACACACACACACACACACACACACACACTCGCACACACTCACTCACAGTGTGGCTGAACCAAAGAGCCAGAAAGATTAACAACTTGCAGTATCCTTCTAGTTCTTTAACAGTAGATCTCGTGCTCTGCAGGCCCGCTGCAGTTCAAATGTCTTAAACGCGATATATTCACACCAACAATCCCACACAAAGACATTAACACGCTAATAAAAGCAATACTAATGTAACATGTCTACGTAACTGGCACAAAAACAAAGACTTCAGAATGTAAATACTCCCCTTTCGCAATTTATCTGCCACATAAACAAAAACAGTATCACATAATTTTGGTCTGTGCTGTGTGTAACACAAAGTTAATTATGTGCACAGTGTGTTAATGCAAAATCCCCAGGAACGTTTTACTCACAGGGTGCTGTGACACCTTTTACAATGATGTCATCTCAGAGATGACTGAAACAGTAGCAGTGATTATGCATACAAACACAAACATAACGGCTCTGAAATTAAATGCTCATATTAACTTCTTTCCTCACAAAACGTGCTTATATACTCAAAGGATTTTCACTCATGTCCATTTAGCGCCTGTAAGCAGCTCCTCTCTGCACTTAACGACCTTTTATATGGGCGCCTGCCCCTTTAAGAGGCAGTCTAGGGAGTCCTAAGCTAGACATGAATCCAAACAGAGCTGTTGCTGCCTTTACAATGACTAAAGCCTGTTTCTGTGCTCTCTCTCTCTTCCCCATAAGCAAACGAGCACAACATACAGAGTGACACTGACACATTTGCACAGAATTGCAACTATTTCTGCAAAGCCTATTGTTTATTATTAACTACAATAAATTGATTTCTCAAATGCATGCATATATTTCCTTCCCTTCATGGAATACGAGAATAATATAGTATGTGCAAGAAGCATGTATGATTAAAAACCAAGCAAACATTTCATCTAAGGATGATGTCTTACCTTTCTTTATAGGGGAGCCTTTAACAACTCTCTCTCTCTCTCTCTGCACTACGAGTGTAACTCACTCTACCCACTGGCAAGCTGTCCTTTGTCCAGGTTTAGCTCTGCTATCAGGTCACACACGAAATCCTCTGATTTATGTTTTCTTCCATGTCCAATTTTTCCCCCCCGCCTTCACTCTCCTCCACTTCCTTCGACAATTGCTCAGAGGGCTGAGGGTAAAGGAAGTCCCCTCGTCTGCGCTGTTTCACTAGCCCTACGTGTGAGAGCTACAGCGTATGTTATGCAAGGCAAACAGACTGCCAGCTCTCTCTCTCTCTCTCTCTCTCTCTTCCTCTCTCTCTTTTGCTCTTCACACATACACATACACACACAGTGCTCTAGAGAACACGGCTCCTCCTCCCCCAGTCAGCCTCAGCAGCCTCATCAGGTATTCATTCAAAAAACACACTCCACTTGGCAGGGCGCCCAGACTACGCACACACGGGGAGAGAGAGAGAGAGAGAGAGAGAGGGAGGGACAGGGAGAGGGAAAGAGAGGGAGGAGGAAAAATTGTGAGCGAGGGACCAAGCACACTAGAAGAAACACATAGCCTCATGTAGACCACTGCACACTCGCGAGAAACACAAACACACACCAACAGACCATGAAATTCTCCTGAGAGAGTCTTTGTGAGGGTTTCTATGCGTTTTCTCGCTTTCTTTCTACGACTAATTAGTTTCTCTCAGTGGAAAACAAATTTAGTGCCTCACCACCATTACGTGTGATGATAGTAAGCACATTTGCATGGGGCTATATAAGCTTGCCCTAGAATAAACCCAGAAGGTTTCCCTAACATTAGTGTATGATTACCCTTTGGTTATTTGTTTGGATATTCATTTTTTTCTGAGGCCCTTGGTGGGCTTCGGCCCTTTGGTTGTTGAGAACCACTGCATTATACCACCGAGTATTTAATTAAATGTATAAAAGTCAAACCCATCATAGCTGAAAACATCACATTATTGTTGAGTTTAACATAAACTGAAAGGCATACAAAAAAAAACACAAAACGAGCATATATTATTATGATCCAAAACACATACATACACTCACCTACATCACACACAAACATAGAAACCCGTATATCTCCCACATTAAGCATGCAAAGTAGTTGCAGTTCACCCTCAGGGGGGACCCACATGCAAATACAGTCACTCGCTCTATCACACACACGCTGACATATGAAAGTGTTATCTTTGCGCACAACCTTGAGAAGATCTGAAAACACCCTGTGTTCAAAACGCGTGCTGTCAACAAGAAGAAATGCTAGGAACATAAAAAACCCATCAGCAATATGTAACCTCTAATATTAGCCTGGCCTGGTTTACTCTCTCTGAGCAGATCTCAGCACTGCATTGGGTGTATTTGCCAAGCCACAGACACATACAAAGCCACCATATAGCATATGAAAGGAAAAGCTCCTCTTTGGAAAACTCACTAACCATAGATTTCTCATGGCCAATCATTCACCCACACATGGACGTCTCTCTTGTTCTGGAATCCTAATCTTTTTAGTGTCTCTAAACATAAAGGCTTTAGAATCTTAACCATAAACTAATAAATAACATAAAAGTTTAAACTTTAAACTTTTATGTTATTTATTAGTTTATGGTTAAGATTCTAAAGCCTTTAAAGCATGTAAAATTTAACTGCTGTAGTTATAATATTATATGTAATATATACACTACTGATTTTTGGAAAGAAATTAATACATTTATTCAGTAAGGACCCATTAAATTGATCTAAGACATTTATAAAGTTACCAAAAAAACAAACAAACAAGCTTTTGGTATTTTACCAACTCCAAGCTATTGAACCCCCCCCCCCCCCCCCCCATTAATTTCTGTAGTTACAGATACAAATAATAAAGACTTTCATGCTAAATGAATTCTATCCATTATTATTATCTCTGTCAGAGGCAGCAGGTGTCAGACAACTTTGGCAGAGACTGTTAGACAGAGAATACCTGTACTGTTTTCACTCTGGATGGCTCAGTGTCTAAAACCCTTCAAAGTCATGCAGAGAGACAGTCTTTGATATCTCCATTCCGTCTAATAGCAGGAGATTTTGGGAGGGTTGCTATGTTACTGTTTGTCGAGGTATTGCCTTAACCAGTCACTGGGGAGATGGGATGAAAGAGCTATGAAGTGTTCTGACTTGGCTGCCGTTCTTAGCTTCTCTGTTTTCTTCTTCCTTTTCTAGTTTAACTCTCACTTTCATAAAGCTCAGATTAGACAGATGTAACTACAGTGAAAGAAAAGTTAGGTGTGCCGTAAAGAAGTACACATTTAACTTAAATCAAAGTCACCAATGTGTAACCATCAGGAGCTACTCTCTGCAATGACAGAAATGCACTCACAATTGCCCATGATCAGGTCCACTTTCTTCTCAAGAAGTCCAATCACTTTTGCAAAGTCTGGAGGAAAAAAAGTGTTTTGCTGCCTATATTAAGTACTGACACCTGTTCACTCTTCATACTGACAGAACTTTCACCCTGCAGAACTTTGCTGAAACTTCTTAGAGATAGTGAGGCATGTCCTAACATGTCCAGACATGTACAAGGGGGACAGAACAGAAGACCAGAACTCATGCTGATATATGGACTTTGCAGTGGACACAAGCATATAACATAAGATATGATGTAGAAGACCAATTTAGCAGAATTTCAGGCTGCAAAAATGAGAAAATACATTAATTATGCTAAGGTTATAGCGTTCATGTACAACAAGTAAAGATAATATTTTTTTGAGAAAAATGTTAGACAGTTTGAATGATTGTAAATATAGTATATTTGTAGCTTGAAGCCTGTGAAGAGAATTATGAGACAGTTTTATCTCTCATGTCACAGAAACATTATGAAGTGAAAAACAATGATGTTTATATAAAATACAAATGGGCGAAATTGCAAATGCACAATATGGCAGATGTAGGAATGAAAGTTTGACCTTACAGTTAAAATAACCGTTCTGAAACTCATTACCTGTTTAATTTACACTTTCACCTTTACCATATGTTCAGTCTTAGCTAATTCACTTGGATTAGATTTAAAATGCAGCTTTTGTTCGAATTTTCGCAAAACAAGCATCAATTATGATACTATTGTTATCTAATTTTATTGCTAATTTGAAATATGTAATTAAAACATAATCTTGACAGTTTTAGAAATATCAGTCCCTCCCTATTTAAGTAGACAGGAGCTATTTTTGTAGAATACCAATATGGCCGCCATGCGGACTGACTTCCCTTTAATGGAACTTTCCTAACAGAAGGCATCCAGTCTGGTGTCATTTGAGTGATCTGTACACACTTCGAACTGGAAAGCCCCTTGATTTAGTAGGTACTACACTGTCTCTGAGCATGTGGGAAGATTACGCAAGGACCTGTGTTGCCGAGGTAACAAGGACAGGATCTACATATGTCTCAAGGCTTGCACCTCAAGAATTTTTCTCTGAGTCATACGTTATGTGAGCGTGTAACTATGTATGCATGTGAAGAAAAATGTTTTATACATTTAACAATTTATTTTCTGTGTGTTGCAAGAAATTAAAGGCAAAATTACTGTTTCACCCTTAAATTAATGGACACATTTGACAACAGGTTTACCAGCAATTACTCTAAAAATAAATAGTTCTCATGTTTGGATGATTAATAGACAATATGTCCAGGACATATGACATTTGTTTTTTTGCAAGGAATGTAGGCCCAATTGATTGTAAAACAGATGAGCTGAGTCACAAGGTCTGTTCAACTCAAAGAAATCGTATAAATCACAGAGCTATTTGTAGTACTATCTTGAACTGGACCCCAGTGACAATCAAAATATTTTCTTTTGTGTTCCACAGAAGTGAGAATGTCATACAGATTAGGAACGACACTGGGTGAGTAAATGATGACTTAACTTTCAAAACTATCGTTTTCAAGTACTTCATTGACTTCTTAAAACGGAACCACAATAACAGACTTTCTGAAAGTAAAGTGTTTTTCCATGTCTTTCAGAGCCAGTATTTCAAGCATTAAGCCAAAAATAGCTCTGGCCTACACACTTCTGCTGAGAATACAACTCGAGGAGCGAGAACAAGAATGGTTGAAGGAGCAGCTCAACCACTTTACAAGCACAGACATGAAGTACATCATCGTTGTTTTCTTTAACCATTGCCAAGGGGTTGAGGAGGGCAACTTTCAGTGGTCAAAAGCGCTGAATGCTTAATAAAAGCGAAACCTCAGACTGGTCACTGTATCTGAGGCTTCCAGTAAGGAATGCAATAACATTCTCTTTATCAGACACTCAAAAGGCTTAATACTGAGCGCAAGGGAGGGGCACTACAGCCTCAATAGTGGTTTTGGCAGCCTAACAGAGAGAGGAAACATAAGAAAACACACAAACTAAGCTATTATAAAACCATTACTTGATCTTCCATCTCTAATCACTGTCACTGCTTTGCCACAAAAGTACTGGAAAATGGTTAACTCTACGCAGAAACATTAAATGGAGAAAACCATGCAAATCATGTGAAAATGAATTTCCTCCTCACTTTTGCTTGACGAATAACAAGTAAATGATAAATGCTACCATTTGTCAATTTCTAAATAAGCTGCATGTCACTTTTAAAATCTGATAAGAATATGTCTAATAATATTTCATAGTGCAATGCATTATGAATTATTATCAGAATAACTATAAAAACATTATCTGGAATGAAAATTGTTCCTGCTCTCATATACTGTATCCTAAAATGTAGCAAAGATTATTTTGAATTTGGTTTCTTTCTAATTTGTCTCTTGACAAAACCACTGAGGTAAACAGGTCGTTTACTCATGCCACTTCCCTTTTTCCAGTGTTGCAACATTATTTCCAGAGATGCCTGAACTTTTTGTGAATGGTCAAAAATCTAACTCGACTGAGGATCGAGAAAGCAAATGTTTTGTATATCCAACTATATTATATTCAATACACTTTTAAAAAAATTAATTCACTCATGTTCGCTTCATTTCAATGCAAAAACACAAAATGCACTGAAATGTGAGATTGCCATGGCGGGCTAAATCATGAAATGCCAAAACCAGACAGGCCAGATGAAATTATGAGGCTGGCAAACAACTGACACAATGCATTTCAAAAGAAGCCACTTTGTACTTTAATAGTTATAATAGTATAATAGTACATAAAATAGAACATTCACAGTGAAATCCACTTTTTCTAAAGATGAACATCTCAGTTTAGTTATTCTACAGTTTTTCCCTTGAAATAGATTTATTTCAGTACAACTTCCTGATTTTGTGTATTTGTTGTGCTTGAATTGTTTAGTAAACACTGATACTGTTGCCGGGCAGACACTTTCCACTTTGTGCAGCCTGAATGAATTCACTATTGCTGAATGACTGGGGACCAGATTCAAGAATTCCTCATGTCAACAAATGTTCATTCACAGTAATGGGGCCATAAATGAGTAAGACTGTAAGGTCAAAGAAATTATCTAGTGGTCACACTTTCCAAACCTACAAGCACAACTTTCCAGTGGAATGGCCTATTTGAATACATACTGTTTATCATGCTGTTTAGCCAAGCACTGTATAGCTGTCCTCTATAATCTTGTAACCTATCTTTCGCTATACCGAAGATCTGGCAAGCTGTCAATCCCTTTTATTTACCAGCAGCTGCCACTGAATAAAGCCCCTGGTCAGGATTTTAATTATTAATTACAGGTTTAAATCAAGTCATCACATAACAGACAGAGAGTCCAACATATAGACATAAATAACAGATATGTTTTGCTGCATCTCCCACAGTGAGACCCCCCATCCGTTTTCATCTCAGCACCTTCCGTTATAATGGACATTGAAGTCTCCATTCTCCTGCAGCTGGATCACTAATTAAAACGTCTGCCAGAGAGCAATGAGTCACATACACATAGTTAGATGCCTGTCAGTGTGTAAACCTGAGAGGTGTTAAACATTAATCACCTTGCAGACAGACACTGGGACATTGATAAGGTTGGTCAGCACTTTTGAACTGTGATAACAGTCTGCTCTAAATTCAGAGGATGACTGGCCTCAAACTGAGGGATATATGTATTTTTACTGGGGGTTTTTCTGTATATTTCAATACATTTCAATAGTACGTAAATTGCGGTGTAAGATTGCAATTTCACTTCCCATTGGTATAAATAAACTGTCCTCTACTAATCAAATCTACCTCTTCAAACCAAATGTTTTTTTTTCTACACTTCTTCTTTTCCATGTTTCATTGTGGTCATTTTCTATAAAGCATTCTATGCCTCTAACAACTGGCTGTAAATAAACCCAAAATAAAGAGATCAGAAGAAAAACATTCATTTGGGGGATAGAGAGGTCAATATCAATTTTCATGGCAAGAATATGTTTCGTTCATTCTTTCGAAGGACCAAATATGGATGCTCTGTTATAGTTAAGTACACTGTTATAGCCTCGAGCGATAAGGAAGTCCCCTCACTTCTCGACAGTAAAGACAATGACATAAAGCTACAATTCAACATGCTGCAGTCTTGGGGTAATAAAGATGGAATAACAGCGTAGAAGCCTAAAATGCCAATGAGGATTTTATCGCTGTTTTGAGAGCACTGTTCCTCGCTATTGTCGTTTTGATCATCGATTTGGAAGAGCAGACTCATTTTGCAAAAGCTCAGAGTGAACATCAGCCTTGGATGATGAGAGACCCAACCCCATCTTATTTTCAACTGAATAGCCAATCGGATCACACCAATCACAGTCACCATGGCACTTTGATTGGCTACCGATGACATCATTACTACAGAAAGTGAAACACATCACCAATTAATGACAGAATGCTGTCCAATCAGCCAATCAGCTTGTTGTTTGGAAGCCCCCGACAACATGCCTTAGAGGCTGACTGTGTCCTTTCCTTCTCTCACCCTTCAGACCACTCGAAAGCACCAAAATTTACACTAGCGCTAACACATGAATGCGCTTTTATAGTACCTGCCAACAATTTCACATTCACTGCCAGACTTTTGAAAAGACCAGATCAGAGACACACCTGATGAATACTTTAGCTAGATATCCTTCTACAAAAGGGATTTTTTAAAAACACAAAAACAAATTATATACAATGAGCCAGCATTATCATAATAGCAGCATGAGAGTGACTGGTGTCCCCCACACTGAGCCTTGGCTCTCAATGACGTCATATAGTTGGCGTAGCATTCTCAATCTGACTTGAGAGATAAACAAAGTCAGGCTAAGCGTGGCTGGGCACTACTCACTGATAACGGCAATGCAACATCAGTGGTGCCATTCTGATAGTGAAAGGGTTTTACAAGTCAGCAGGGTCAAAGGGTCAAGACAGATAGACAGAAAAGGAACATATCTGAGTGAGTGAAGAGGGTCTGTGTCGGAGAAAGCCATCTGCAGGGCCTACAGTAACACAATCAACCTTACTTATGCTCTTGCAAAGAAATCATATTGCCCTGACAAAGCCTTTCAGTGGAAATGATGAAAGAAAGGCCAGTTTAAACAATAAGATATAAGCTACAACAGACTTTCTACTTATTACTTATTTTCCAACACTGCTGTCTAATTAACCTACGGTTTTCACAGGTAGGACAAAAAGTGTTTTCTGGTGGTCCATATCGAATTTACTGTCAACCCATTACGAAAACTCTATTTTATTATGCAAATCCATTAAAGGGATAGTTCACTCAAAATTCTGTCATCGTTTACTCACCCTCATGTCGTTCCAAACCTGCATATGTTCTGTGGAACACAAACGAAGACAGTCTGAAGACTGCTGGTAACCAGAGTTTTGGTTACCATTGGTTTTCATTGAGGAAAAAAAAAAGACATATTTTAAGTTCCACAGAAAAAAGTTCATACATGTTTGAAATGACGTGAAGGTGTATAAAATTTAATGATGACAAAATTTTCATTCTGGGGAGAACTAGTCTGGAATTCTAGAAGATATACTTCCTGATATAATAGAACGTTGCGATGCATCAAAAACAACGATACGTTATGGAAGCTGTGCAGTTATATAGTGCACACTTCATAGAGTTGTTACTAACCAGAAACCATGACTAGAACAACCCGTTTCATACACATTTTGTCTTTAAATACACACGCTATGAGCGATTACTTCACTGTTTGACACGTCCAGTATCCACAGGCAGTTTACATTGCAAATCAGCGCTCTCACGCCATCTACTGGTGACTAATGTCAACTGATGAGAACACCTGCTAGGAGTGCCAGATGTCACAAACACTTTCCTCAGCGTAAGACTGTCCTGTTCGTTTTTATACACATTATCAGTCTTCATTTTAAGGATTTCACCAATACAATCCAAATGATTACTGCCTTGCTTCAATTAATGTAATTTAATAGCAGACTGAAAAATATGATGTTCTACTAAATATTTAGATATTAAAAAAAAAACAGTGATACACAACATATCAGTACCATATTGCTATACCAGTATTTATTTTAAAATATTTAGTAGAACATCATATTTTTAATTTATTTATTTTTCTTACATGTATAAGTATCACTCAGAAGTTTATTACTGTCCAGTCCTATAAAAAAATGAAAATTTTTTATTTTGTGTTTAAAGTGACTTATTTTAAGTGAAATATTTGCTGACAGTCACGTCACATGCTGACTCTTACAGCTATTTGGAAATGAACCTAATGCAACCTACTTTGCATCTGCATATGTAAACACAATTTAAAATAAATGAATCTGTTTTTCATGTTTTTCATGCTGTAAATCCCTGTTTAAACATGTCTATTCAAAGGATTGTTATTGGTATAAATAGTCAATATAAACAGAGACAACACAGAAGGCTTTCTCTGGGACATAATTGAATTATTTATGATTGGCCATATCTAAACAAACCAAAAAGAAAAACAAACTGAAAAAGAATGAGGCAACTTAAAGATGAACTGTTCAACTCAGCAGCTTAGAATAGTGCAGAACACAGAGCTGAAAAAGGCATGCAGTGAAAATACAGTATGCAAAACAGCTAAAAAAAAAGTTTTTAAAGGCCATAAAATGGGACGAATAATTAGGTACAAAACATTCATCTGAAATACAAATCCAGTCAGTAGATTAGGATATATAGCCAAACAATTGCATTTGGAGAAATAAAAATTCCTGCTCAAATTCCATTAGTTAAAGAATATTCTTAGTAAATATTCAGATCAATATTCCACATACATTAACGAACAGAGAGAGATAGAGATGAAATTCATGTACCAGAGGAAGTTCAAGTATTGTGAGAAAGCTCATTTATAAATTATCTTATTCTTGGCACAAGAAAAATATTCAAAGATGTCACCACAGATGATTAAAAAATACTTCTGAGAAAGCAGTTCATGCTTATAAGTCTAGGTGTCCAAAGAAGATGGGTGAGAAATACTGGAAATACCATGTTCAGCTCTTAAAGTGACAGTTCTTCGAGAGGCCAATAGCATTAGTTCAGTTCAGCATGTGTCACTGCAGCTGGTTTGCTCTCATTTGTCTATGAGCTTGTTTTTGCATTACAATTTCAGGTTGGTATCAACTTCAGTGACAGTCATCTAAGCCTGTTTCTCTTGACCACAATGGTGCCGGCTACAATGTCATACACAGTCCTGTTGTGCTGAAAGAAAAGAAGCGTGATGAACGCCGGAAAGAAGAAAGCGATGGAGAAGTTCTTGTTTAACGCTCTCACTGTCGACCTACAAGAAAATCAGAATATAAGAAGTTTCAAAATTCAATTTTGGAAAAAAGATTCTCAAATTTTTAATAAATAAGACAAAGAGTTAACAGCAACACTGACGCAGAAAGTGTGACGTTAGTCGCTGGAACCACAAGAACGCGGTTTGGCTGAACCAGGACGGAGCTGTCACATGTGACCACTCGTAAGCCAAGGAGGAACTTCCCTGGTGTCGCCCCACCAGCACCCCAAATACATATGATCTGCAATCAATCAAAACAGTTACACAGGTCTTCATGAATTATTTCAGCAGATTAAATCAATTGTTTGAACTTACCTCATAAAAGCAAACTAATATCCTGTACACTAGAGCCACAAGCATCATCTTCTGCAGTTCCTCCATTGATGTGTCCTCATCAATTTCCTCTACAATAAAGTGCATGGCAAACTTTGAAATGTCCCTAAAATTGACAAAGAGATAAATGAATGACTTTAATGAAATACAGCATGAGCAATATGTTAGGAAATATAAACAATTACATTTCAGACTTACTTCATTCCACTCAAGTGGACAATACTGAGGATAATTGTAGCTTTAATGAAAAAAAGAATAAAGAAATCCACCATTTCTGCCAAGAATCGTTGGAGAGGAGAGGGAATAGAATATTCCCTACCTAGACGAAACACATTATAGACATGAACTGTTTTCGTAAAATGGATCATTCTTGTGATGAAATATGTGTCTTATATGTCATATGTGTTAATATATAGGATAAAATAATAATCTAAAATTTTTCAAAGATGGGAATAATATTCATTTCACAGTCAAGTGATCATTCTAAAATAAAATTGGCAATTATAAGGAATGGTGTTTCTTCATCTCCCCTTTCTCATATTACAAAGTCTCAAACATGTTTTAAGTGAATGTTGTAATTGGTAATCATTTCAAGTTTTTCTGTTTATTTCACTTTCACTTTCCATCTGGTTTGTCTTTTATAATAAACCTTTAACTAACAAAAATTGCAGGGTTGTTTGGTGGTATTGGTTTATATCACTATAAAATAGAAATGAGAATGAGAAATATCCAGGTCTTAACATGATGCAGATCATACGAGTATAACGATATTATATTACACTAATTGTTATGCCAACTAAACACAAAGTCGAAGAAACCTGGCTCACGCAATCATCTCCCTGCTGAAAAAAACAATAGAACCCTAGCCAAAACACAATAGAAAATGTAATGGATTTAATGGTTATAATGACAACTCTATTGGTTTTAATGGATACTACAATGGTGTCTACTGGTGTGTGATGGATTCTATTGGTGGGATGTTAAATCCTATTGGAAAAATGCCCAAAACACACTACAAAAAGGAATTTTGTAATGGTTTTATTGGAAAAAGCTAATGGTTCATAATGGTATTTTAATGGAAACCACTGGAATTTCTGTGATGGTTTCTATTAGGCTTCTATTGTTTTGTTTTGTTTTGTTTTGTTTTAGCAGGGCTGTCATTTGAGCTGTCACACTGACCGCTAGTAATGCTCAATACAATACAGTTATTTATTGTATATTATTACCTGGCTGTTGAGCGTTTCCATTCGGCTGCTGCTGTTGTTGTTGTTGCTGCTGCTGTGGCAGCTGCGCAGCTGCTGAGGCTGGAGCTCGAGGACTCGCTTCAGCCGCCGGAGCCGCGACGCTCGCAGCTGCAGCAGGAAAAACAAACGGGCTGCTAAACCAGTTGCGAAGGTCTCCATTAGACATATCTGCACCCCATGTCGTCGCCCCGGACATTTCATTTGTTCCTTGTGTTGGGAAACACGGTGGGAAGGAAAACGCAGACATGGCTATCCAGCTCTGCCAGTTCATATAGCTGTAGTAGTACTGCCACATCCACTCCTGTAATTTTTCGCAGTACTCCGTGGTGGTAACAGCGGTGGATGTGCCTTGCTTGCCCTGGGAACAGGGCTTGTGAATCTGTTTTTTCATATTTTCACCGTCCTCAGTTTTACTGTTTTTTGCCAACGATTTTTCCTTATCACGAGCGTTTTCGTCTAATTCCGCCATGACACTTTCGTTTTGTGATGACGAAGTCGGTGTCGGTTTAACCAACTTCCGGCAACATAGTATAATGCATAATAAAAGTAATAGAAGATATTAGCATAACAAAAGCGTACCTCTTCAGCTGTCCAGAGGTGTTTCTCTGTGGTAAAATTTGCAATCGTTGGGGTTCGAGAAAGATCCATCCATGTTTTATTTCTCATCCTTTTACACAACATAATGGAGAGCTGGATAAGATGTGTCACCTCCTTAGCATACAGTGCTTTATTATCATTTGGCCATATATTTTGAATGGTCTCCTAATATACATCATATAAAAATAGGACGTTTTGTATGCTAATATGATGTTACTGGACCACTTTTATATTTCATAGATGTTTTTTTCTTAAGTTGATAGCGGACTGAAATATAATAGGCCTACTATGTCTATAATAGATTATAAGAAATATTATTTCTTTTTTAAAGTAAGAGTGACACAACTTAACCCACTCTTACCTACTGAAAACTGGCACTGTTAGGTAAAATTGTAAATTGTCTTTACAATACAGTGACACTAATATGCATTAATTCATGCTTAACAAATGCACAGATAATCATGAGTTAATGTATAACTCATGAAGAACTAAACCATTTATTAACAATTACTGCATCAGCAACAATAAATTGTTATTAGTTAAATGTGTCAAAGTATTAATTCCCTAATTACATATTATATCAACTAATAGTGTCAATTCATATGTTAATTACCACAATGGGTTCAAGCATGCATTTAAACTTCCAGTTGTCTGCTTTAATTAATCATTAGCTAATGATTTGCATGGGTATCATTATGGTGTGACTTTACTTTTTGAGGCACATGACTAACTAACTAATTCAAAATCTATAACCACAATGACATATTACTTAACAATTAGTTAATAGTTATGTGCCTCAACAAGTAAAGTCATAACATAATGATACCTTAGCAAATCATTAGCTAATGATTAATTAAAGCAGACAACTGGAAGTTGAAAGGCATGGCTTCAACCCAATGTGGTAATTAACATATGAATTTACTTCACTACTTAATAAAATAAGTTATTAGGTAATTAATACATTATGACACATTTAACTGATAACAATTTATTGCTTAATTAATCTATGAATCATATTGAATGTTCATTTGTTGCTGATGCAGTAATCATTAATAAATGGTTTAGTTCATCATGAGTTATACATTAACTGTGCATTAGTTAAGCATTATTTAATGCATATTTGTGCACCCGTATTGTAAAGTGTTACCATTGTTGTTTTTAGTGGTTGTTCTCAAATAATTCAAAATCATAGCAAATGGATAACAGTAGATACTTTATTAAATTTAACTTAAAGTACAGTGACATAACAGCGAACATTTATTACAGCATCTTACAGGCACAATGGAGTTATGTTTTAAATTAAGTAATGGTGGTAAAAATGTGTCTCAAAACCCAGAGTTTATTCATATCCCATATATATATATATGACGTTGTCCTTTATTTACTTATCTATGTATCTATTTAATAGCAATTTTACTCAATGTAATAGCTATTTTACTATTAAACAAAAAAAAAATAGAGTATGTTTTACAAATATGGAGTATTTGTAAAAAAATGGAGTAAAAATGTGTCTCAAACCCTAATAGTCTACATGAGACAGGTGTTGAGTGGGGCAGCAATAATATTGTTCATAAACCACATCAACGAAAAAGTCCAATTAATTGTAGCAATAATAAGAAAATTGTGATAATATCAAGGTACAAATTCAGAGCAGCAAAGATGTACTCTTCTGGATTGATACTGTATTTGTGCTTTCCACCCAGTATGAGCTGCGTGTCCATAACCAGGTACTAAGAATGGAAAAAGAAACGAGAGACAGTAAGATAAGAACAGTAAATGGGTACTATATCCAGTGGTGCAGGTAACGAATTACAACTACTCATGTTACTGTAATTGAGTAGTTTTTTCGGGTACATGTACTTTGTACTTGTACTTTGAGTATAGGCTTTTTTAAAGCTGTACTTTTACTTGACCTTAAGTACAAATTAAGCAAAATAATCTACTTTGTTACTTTTAAATCATAGTTCAAACTGAATTGATATTCAAACCTCAGTAGCCAATAAAGATATCCCAATGTAAAAGGACCAATAAAAGAGCCCCTGCCCCTTTGAGGTCCGACGGTAAAGTGCCCTTGTGGTTTCTTGCATTTCTGCCAAGGGTAGGGGTGTTCGATATGACGATTTTTGATCATGGACGATAAAAATGTCTCCAAGATCTGCTTTTTTGAAGAAAGATCATAGTAGTACATCATAGTGCTACAGAGCACATTATATCAGCTGCAGTTCTGGCGCCTCCGTTTCAATATAATGTACAACACCACATACATTCACATCAGTGTTAACTCAGAGGTAGAGTTACTCTCATGGGACACTGCACTTATTCACAATCACAAAAGTACATTATTTGCCTCTGCTTTAAAGCCTTGCTGATTGAATGTTTCTTTCAAGCGCTGGTCTGACCTGCGCTTTTTTCTGAGCACATACACCTGAAGCGCGCGCACAAAAAGCCCGTCAAACAGTGCCTTATTACTGAACTAAGTTATCTTTTGTGCTAATACTGTCAAAACACACAAGGTTTATGTATAGACTCAGTTGGTTATGTCTAAAATGAAAGTAAACAGCTGAGAGAAAAGGATGCGTGCCTGAATATTCGATGGGAGCAAGTCTTAAAGGGACTAAACATGCTGCCGACTGTAATTAATAGGATAGTTCAAAAATTTATTTCTGTCATTATTTACTCACTCACATGTTGTCCCAAACCTGTATTAATTTCTTTCTTGTGCTGAACACAAAAGAAAATATTTTGGAGAATCTGGGTAACCAAGCAGTTGCTGGTCCACATTCTTCAAAAGAGCATTTATGTTCAGCAGAAGAATGAAACTCATTGAGGTTTAAAACAACTTTTGAGTGAAAAATAACACTATTTTTATTTTTGGGTGAATTATTCCTTTAATGTTAATAAAACACCAAACACAAAGAGAAAAATCACTCACTACTCTTGACTGAAAAACTTTAATACAGTTGCTTTAATAGAAATCAGCCTATAGCCTATAGTGTTTTATTTTTATATTTGTTCATTCAATTTCTTGACTGCTCCTGCTAAATACACCTATTATAGCCTACCTGAAAATAAAACACAGTTTATTTTATTTGTATATTGTGTGTATTTGTAATGTGTATCTTTGTTCTAATTTTTTAATAACAAAGATAAAATAATCACAAAGATTTTTATCTTCACCCACTTTGGCCTAAATATCAACCATCCTTTTTTATATTTTGTTACCTTAAAAAGCTGTCTTTATAATAGGGAAATTAGTTTGGCTGTAATGCTCAAACAACCTGCAAAATAGAAAAACCAACATGATAAAGAATCGTGATATATAAAAAAACAAAACAAAAACAAAAACAAAAAAAAATCCATCCAATCCCTCCACAACCACCACCCCCCGGGTCCGCGATTGTACCCTTTTAACGCCACTTCACCCCTGCCCCTCCGGAGGCCTGTGCACGCCACTGAATGTAAGCATGAAGGCATATATTATGTGCAAAAAGGGTTAAAGTAGGGGTGGGCGATATGGAAAAAATATCATATCATGATTTTTTTTAGAAATATCACGATTCACGGTTTTATCACGATTCTTTGTCATGTCGGTTTTACTATTTTGCAAGTTATCTGAGCATTACAGCCAAACTAATTCCCTATTATAAAGACAAAGCCTTTCAAGGTAACAAAAAAAAAAAGAAGAAGAAGAAAAAAAAGAATGGTAGATATTTAGGCCAAAGTGGGTAAAGATAAAAATCTTTGTCATTATTTTATCTTTCTTATTAAAAAAATAAGAACAAAGATACACATTACAAATACACATAAAATACAAATAAAACAAATAGTGCTTTATTTTCAGGTACAATAGGTGTATTTAGCATGAATGAACAAATATAAAATAAAACACTATATAGACTGATTCCTAAAGCAACTGTATTAAAGTTTTTCAGTCAGGAGTAGTGAGTGATTTTTCTCTTTGCGTTTTGTTGTTTTATTAACGTTAAAGGAATAGTTCACCCAAAAATAACAATTCTGTCATCTGTCTGTCAATTCTGTCAAAGTGTTTTATTTTTATACCATCATTTACTTAAAATTAGTTTTAAACCTGAGTGAGTTTCTTTCTTCTGCTGAACATAAATGCTATTTTGAAGAACGTGGGAAAACCAAACAGTTGCTGGTCCACAGTGAGTTACATATGATTTATTTTCCTACTATCAAAGTCAATGTGGACCAGCAACAGGTTAGTTAACCACATTCTTCAAAATATCTTCTTTTGTGTTCAGCACAAGAAAGAAATTAATACAGGTTTGGGACAACATGTGAGTGAGTAAATAATGACAAAAATTAAATTTTAGGGTGAACTATCCCTTTAATGACAGTCGGCAGCATGTTTAGTACTGTCCCTTTAAGACCCTGAACGCATCTAATATACAGGCACGCATCCGTTTCTCTATCGTCTGTTTACTTTAATTTTTAGACATAACCAACTGTAAACCTTGTGTGTTTTGACAGTATTAGCACAAGAGATAACTTAGTTCTGTAATCACGCGCTGTTAGACAGGCTTTTTAGCGCGCGTGCTTCAGGTGTATGCCCTCTTTAAAAGTGCACGTCTGACCAGCGCGCGAACGAAACATTTAATTGGCAAGGCTTGTATGCAAATAATGTATTTTTGCGATCGCGAATAAGTGTCCTGTCAGAGTAACTCTACCGCTGTATGCCGTGTTGTACAGTATATAGAAACGCGCCGAAACTGTAATTGATAGAATGTGCGCTGTAGCACGATACTACGATATTTCTCCAAAAGCAGATCGTGGAGACATTTTTATCGTCCACGATCAAAAATCGTCATATGGAACACCCCTAGGTTAAAGGGGTGGTTTACTGTTTTTTTTCTAGGCTTGATTGTGTTTATGGGGTGCAGTCTAACATGTGTTCATGCTTCATTTTTTTTTAAACACATTATTTTTCATATAATTTACCTTTATTCCACACCACTCTGCCCCTTCTCTGACAAACACTTCGATTATTTCCTGTTTTTATGAAGCCACTCCCTCAGAAATACGTAATGGGCTCTGATTGGTTAGCTGGCTCAGTGTGTTGTGATTCACTAAACCGCCGAGCGTGCGTCTAAATGTCCCGCCCCTCAGCTCAGCAGCATGTGCTCCGGTTGTATTGTAAACAATGATTTATAATATAGAAAGGTCTATATTGCTTATCAATTTGAGCCGGATTGAGATGCAGAGGATATTAGTGAAGAGGATCGCGCAGAACCTGTGCAAGCACGGCTCTTAATGGTATGTTTGTTTGTTGTCTCATAGCCTACTTTTAGATAAGCTGTTATTATGCTACTGCTTATGTTAGCTTTTAATATACGGTTTTATTCTGATTAAGCTTTAATACAGTAAGGCAACCGCACACGCGTCCATGTATAACGCTTCTCATTGCTATGTGAAAATGTATAATTGGAACAGTTTGTTGGAGCTGATCTGATGATCTGAATGAGAGAGAGAGAGAGAGAGATGCAGAGCAGGGCGACGTGAGGAACAGTATTAAGAACAGCTGTTTTAGAACATTGATTTTGAAACTTGTGAATCCATTAGAATCGTTAGAAGAGAGAATCGCGATTCATATAGATTTTTACGTGCACCCCTTAGTTTTCTCTTCCTCTTCTCTAAAGCAGCACAGCATGGCCTCACCCCTTCCTTACATGTTCCCGAGGGCGGGGTTTATCTGGGTCAGTGACCTATCAGACCCGGGAAGTAGTTCGTCGTAGTCCCTTACCAGCCGTTTTTGTAGGCATTAAACTTACAGAATTTTAAAAGACGAAATCTCCGTTTGCATTGAACTTTCAGCGATGCAACTTTGCAGATGATGTTTATGCTCAAACAGCAACGTTACACATTAACTAATGTTAAAAAAGTGAAATTGCAATAAACCACCTCTTTAAAATCGCATTACATTCTAACATTGTGACATTGCAATCTTAAAACAAAAATAATGCTTTTAAAAGCAGAAGTTAAATTTACTAAACTAAAAATGAAACTAATAAAAAAAGCACAGACTATAGGCTAATTGCGTAAAAATTTTGATTACCGCATTACACTTTACAGTTAGTGCTATCATACAAATACACTTACTTGTAGGTTTAAAATTCTACATACGTCACATTTACTGTCCAACAACAAATATTTCAGCAAAATGTATATTTTAGTCAGAGTTATTGCTGCTCTGTTTGGCGCGCATGCGCGTGGGGGCGCTCCTTCTGAATGAAATCTGTGAAGATTAGCTGAGAATCGCAAAGCAAAAGCTCATTCACAATGGACAGCAAAATGGAAATATTGCCATGGCTTTCTAACATTTACAGATGGAGAATATACCTGTGAAATGTAAGTTATGCATTAAGGAAAATAGCACATCTCAAACACATTAAACAGCGTCTGCCAGCGGCACACGCAGCCTTTCTGTCAGAGACACTTTAAATTGAAACGATAAACAATAGGCTAGAAAGTTATATCTTACCAGTTTTTTTAAAGCCCTTCATATAAAGCTTGTCACATGTTTAGAACAAATTGTAGTATGCACTTTCTCCGCAGCAGTTCAGTCTGTGTCCTCCCTAGATATTTTTTCAGATGCGCTTGTATCAAACTACTGTATATCGATATTAACGGTATTGCTCCATACCGTATCGCTTATAAAGATATCGATATATCGTACAGACTCGATATACCGCCCAGCCCTACCAGAAAGTCTTTCAACGATCAAAGGTGGAACTTTAATTTCTTTACAATGTAAGTTTATGCTAGAAATGATTTGGAATGGGATATTTATCTGATATGTCTTGTACATATAAATATCCTAACTGCATCACTACATAGTGCAGACATTACAAGTGTACAGTGTTGTCATGTTTTGAATACCTCAACTGAATTGAGGTCATTTGTTTTATGTCTTTTTTTTTTTTGTAAATTCAGTTCAGTTTGAAATCAAATTTGAAATCAAGCGTCCTTGTGTTGTAAGCTTTTGCAGCAAAGTTACCTTATTTTAAAGACACAAATACACAAATGAGCAAATGTTTAAGATTGAGATTTTTGTAATGTAATTGATCAATATTTATATGTACATAAAGGCCTATATTAAAATCTGTTCATCATATAAAGTGAATGTGTCTTTTTAGAAGACTTGGATTAAACCAGTTTCAAAGCTTGAAATAATGATTGACTTGAAAAAAATGGATGGACAAAAATAAAAGTAAAATATTAAAAAAATCTATATGGCAGTATACAGTATGTGGTAGTTTTGCCAATGGTATCGAAAATGATTAGTTGTCATGAAATCAAAATGACCCTATACTTACTTTTTTTAGTACACATTACTAGTCTTGTGGTGAACAATTAAACTGTGCAACTCAATACAAAAAAATAAAAAAAATTGTCTGCCATCATAATCTTTAATCAAAAACTGAAAATTTTGCTTCCACTCTAGAATGGTGTCTAACTCTGATGACGTCAGTTTGAAGGCTTGGGGAGAATCCTCTTGTTAAGCATGACGTAAGGACTGCAGTTTCCAGGTCCATGCCTCACTTATTTCACTTGAGAATACTATCTCAACAGCCATTTATGAGCACTATTTAATTAATATTACATATTTAAGCTAAGCATTTAAAAATTTGCTGTGCACACTACAGTCTCCAAATGGGTGGGATTTGTTAATATTGTTTACACCAAACCCAACCCTAAACCTACCCTCTCCCAACCTACTTGCGGCATAAGTCCCTCCCACTTGGAGGTCTCTGGGCTGCAGCAATACATACTTGGATATTCTTAACCACTCCTATCCAACCATGAATTTGCTATGAGCAAGAGGTGGAGTATTCAATATCCAATATTCCATTTCAGTCAATAAGATAAAAGTGGGTTTTGTTCAAAGTAGCTATTATCCACATGGATCTTTGATGTGAATGAATATTTTTTTTCATTAAATATCACCAGCTAAAAAGTAACTAGTAACTAGTACTCTGAGTAGTTTTTGAGAGGAGTACTTTGTACTTTTACTTTAGTACTGTTTTGGCACCAGTACGTTTACTTGTAATTGAATATTATTTCAGCAGTGTAACAGTACTTGTACTTGAGTACAAATTTTCAGTACTCTTTCCACCACTGACTATATCACACAATAAAAGATTGTTGGCAGACCATATTAATACTGCGCCAACCTAATAAGTAATACAGTATAATAGGAAGCCCTCATAGATAAGGATTATGCATATACATTTAGACAAAGCTACACTGGATAAAACATGATTAAGAAAGATGTGTTCTTACCACAGAGAAGATCAAAGTTCCCAGAGATGCGTAAAGGATGTACAAATACTTTGAAACATAAAAATCAGCATGAATTAATATGAACAAGTTAACATCTTTGATAAGAGGATAACAAATTAGTTGATTTACCTGTGATCTCAGAATTGCACAGAGTAATGCAAATGAAAACAGCGTCCAGCATAATACCCATATGCTCCCTGACAGAGCTGTGAAGTCCCACTAAAAACAAGCATAGGTATTGTTTTACTTTATAACTAAGATTTTTGTTAATACAGTACATACAGCCAATTTTATAACTTACTTTTGACTGCAGTGAAAACAAAGTCATTGAAAGAGACACCAGAGCAGTTGCACCCACTGCCCAGAGCACTGCCTCTGCTGAATAGTACCTGAACAGTAATAACAATTCCTTACTATAACACATGGCTGTGAAACTAAAGTTTTTGAATAATTGAAGTGCAGGTTTTTGAGTAACTGAAATGCATTTAAATGATGCTGTTTACTTACACTACCACTGATCCAAGGAGAAAGCCTTCTGTGATTGTCTGTGTGGGAAAACAGCACTTAGCATTTACAAAATTATCACATTTAATGCTTACCGCAATTAAATACTACAGTGGCTCTGTGTTTTACTTACAAATAGCGCTAGAAAGATGAAGTTTAAGGGAACTTTGCGACGTATGTCACCACAACAGATGAGCACAATGATTAGAACAAACGTTGCACACCTTGTGAATTTTGAACAAACACATGAAGTCAGTGTAACATATGGACACAATACATGCATACATAAGACATGCAGAACAAAGAAGAAGTGCTCACATCATAGTGTAGGTAAACCAGTATGTGTCTCTCACCCATTCCCTGAGTGTCTCCCTATAGGAAAAGTCAACATTAATATGCTATACACATTACTGTTTAAAAGTTTGAGGTTGTAATATTTTTTTTATACTTTCAAAAGAAGGCTCTTATGCTTAAGGATGCTAAAGTAAAGACAGTAATATTGTGAAATATTAACACAATTTAAAATAAAAAATTTTAATTTAAATATATTTTAAACTGTAATTTATTCCAGAAGACAAAGGCATATTTTCAGTAGCCATTACTCCAGTCTTCAGTGTCACATGATTCTTCAGAAATCATGTTGATTTGGTAGTCGAGAAACATTCCTTACTATTATCAGAATAAAATAATTTCTGTATTTTAAATAATTAATTTATTTTGGAAACTGTGATACATTTATTTCGCGAAATCTTTTATTCATAAAAAATTTCAAAGAACAGCATTTATTTTATATTGAAATTTTTTGTGACATTATAAATGTCTTAACTGTCACTTTTGATCAGTTTACTTGATCCATTCTGAATAGAAATATTAATTTCTTAATCTTACCCCAAATGGCAGTACAGCTTGTAGTACAATATATATATATATATATATATATATATATATATATATATATATATATATATATATATATATATATATATATATATGTGTATGTATATATGTGTGTGTGTGTGTGTGTGTGTGTGTGTGCGTGTGTGTGGGTGTGTGTTAACTGACATAAAGACAAGTCTAAGTTACTTAAGCCTGTTAAGTAGCACTTCAGTACACTTCATTATCTGTGATTTGTGTTTCGAAATGATTTGAAATAGGTGTGGCACATAAACCAGTTAACTCACCAGTAAAGAAAAGCACAGATGATTCCAACAGTTATTAAAAGTTGAACCATAAGTGTCAGATACACTTTTCTTATGAAACCTACATGAAGCACATTTGAACACAAGAAACAAGTTCTTAGCATTGACCATTCCCATGTGCATGACATTGCTGATAGCTGATAGCTATTTAAAAGTAGGCTACATAGGCTCTTATTATTAAAATATTATTATTAAAATTTGATTGCACACCTAATATATACACATAAAAATAGGTTATACATAAATTTATTTTGTGAAAATGTTTAAGTGATATTTCTGTAATAGCAAAACCAAATGATTAAATTCAAGAGAGCACAGCTGACCTCTTCTTATGGTAGCATCTGAAAAGCAGTTCTCGTCTTCAAATCCCAGAGAGTATTCTGGCGGAGCGCTGTCTGGAATCCCCATATTGACATGTTCAACAACGGGGGGCATCATGCCAGCGGTTGGCTGCTCAGCAGGGGGCATCATGCCAGCGGTGGGCTGCCCAATGTTACCCTGTGTTGCATTAGGATAATGCGGAGGGTAATAGGGATTATACGGAGGGGGAGGCTGCTCTCTGTTCATAATGTATCTCTCAACAAACCTAAGTAAAAGTACAGACACAATATAGAAAATCGAGAGTAAATACAAACTCTTAAATTGTTTTACAATATAATCCACAAAGACAAATACTACTAGCATGATAGCATATTTATCTTGAGTAGCCAAGTAATGACATATGATTAAGATGTAAAATTAATTTATATGTAAGATGTAAAATGAATTAATGTCAATTATGTTAAATTGTTATAATTTTCATCTAATACACTAATGTTACATAATATTGTAACATTTTGCTCACATTAGAACCGCCACTTACCTTTCAGTCTGGTACCCCTCTGCTTCCTGTTATGGGTTGTGCAGGGCAAAGTCTGTTCTCGATGAGTTTGTCTCCAGAGGGACGGGACTTTGCATAGCTTATCAAATCAATACACATTCATGAGAACCAAGTTCATGTGTAGGATTTTTAACATTTCACAATGAAATTAACACTGACATAATATAAGTACCTCTAGAGTGCTTTATGTTTCTATCATTTAGACTATATGAAAAAAAGTCAATGCTTTATTTAATTAGAGGACAACCTCTATGTGGTGTGATTAATTGGAGAGTTAATGAAAGTTCTCTCATTTTTTGCCAATTTAATAAAGTGAGGAAGCTCCTAAAATGACAAAATACATCATAAAATCATGATAAAAGTTGTTTTAAATCTGGGCCTATTCCTCACACAAAGCTGTTGCATGGATTCAGATGATTTGGAATATAGTGCATAGTAGTGCATTTTGTCTTTTTTTTGTTGAGCTGGACAGCTCCTGCTTATCATTTTCTTTTTTTAAAATCATTTTTGGGGGAATCAAGTAGGCTACTTTTAAAAAAGAGAACAGATTTTTAAAACATGAACAGATTTAATTAATTTTCATATTTCATTGCATATATTTATTTCTAAGGGAAATTTGCCTAACTACTGTCAGCAAGAACAACCGACAAATAATCCATCAAACATTACATCGCATGTCCTGTAGATGGCGTTAAATATATTGACAACTAAATGTGCAGGTGTGCTACCTTATTAGTCATGAATAAAACATGTACCCATAAGTTAAAATCAACGACAAAAAAACAAAGATCAAGTAAATGACTATTAATAATTCATTAGCTGCTTATTTGTATGTAAATATATCCGAACACTGGCGGATCGGTGCTGATTAATGAATAATTCATAAGCTTCTGCAGCAGCAGCGTTCATGCGTCAAGCGTCTTAGAATTTTCCAAAGAAATAACTGTGTCATGTGTTACTCTATTCCTGGCTTTTGAGTGTATTTTAATCTTTACAGTTTTAATCTTTTCAGCTTTTGGCGGGGGGCCACAAACTTAGATAAGAAAACGTCCCCGAGGTAGGTTTCCATAGCGACGTCTGTATTCCAGCACGAGTTTCTTCGAGTTGTAATGCGTCTCGATTTAAAAGTCGACCTGGTTGTTTTGATGCACAACCGTAGCAAGGCTACGGGCAAAACGTGGGAGGGGGTGAGGAGAGGGAGGGCGAGAGAGAGAGAGAGGGGGGGGGCAGAGGCGAGGATGGGAGGAGTGAGGAGGGAACGAGAGAGAGAACCGCTCAGCCACTGGCCTTCACCAGAGTGCTTAATATTCAATGACCTGTGATCCAAACTCACGCAGGGGACGTCAAAACAACAGTGGTTTAATCATCTCAAAGAAGGAAGCACAGGGCGAAGTGAACTACTGCTCTTGCACTCGAAGCCAGCGCTTGCCGTCGGCGATTTTCAAACTTTTGCTTTTGAGAATTCGTTTCCAAAGTCGGGATGGAACGGCGTCTTGTATCGTATGCAAATACGTCTGCTGACGTAGTTGATCATGTGGGTTTTGGCGTAGATCCCCCTGTGATCGCCAATTTTTTTCGGCTGTTGTCTTTAGAATTCGGCAGAATCGTTACAATCGTACGCTTCTGTAGGCTGCACACGTGGAAAAGTACGCAATTTTGGAGTCTAGCTGTCAATAACCTCACATCCCAGCGTTTTCCGTTGGTTGGTGGGCAGGTAAGAATGGCTGAATTATTCGTGACGCTTGGAAAATTAGCAAACAAGCCTTAAAGTTGCGGGCGCGTTTGAATACACACAATAAGTAGTTGCGCGAAACGTGCCGTAAAGTGCTTCTGATGTCAGTTGTTTATTTCAGCTGAACTTTGTTTGCCCAAGGCGTATTGTAGAAAGTGAGCGCCAGAATAACCGCATCGACCTGACCCGATAACCTCAGTTTTAACGTTTCCAGCGCTGAGATTTGGTGTGGCTTGCGGAAAGTTTCATAGAATGGTTAAAGTTAAGCAGTAATGGGCGCGAGAACATGTCTACTTCTCTGATGTCGAAATAAGCAGCAAAATATGGCTACCAATGTCGACATGGCGTTACGTCGGTCCAAGTGATTTTTATTGGAGTCTGTTTTGCCTCCACAAACCCCTCTTTTCTGTTGTACGCCACGATCGGGAATCTATTTCGAACTAAGAATGATTTATTCATGCGCTTGTATGAAGTGAGCATGGCACGCAACTACTTTGATTTCGGCTCGGTGTCGTATGATGTAGGCAGTGGTGACGCCTTCCACGACCATACTGCATGGCACACGCATCAGACGCGAGCCACATTGCAGCACTGTGTTCACATCTGTGGTAGTTCCCAAAATTGTCGCATCCATACTACTAGAGACTCGTAGCACGCTATATAACGTTAGAGCAAATGCATTTCTGAAGCTGAATTTACTGCCGATCTGAGTTTATCAAAATTCTTAATATAGCATACAGTTGATGCATCGTAAATCATCTCGGCCAGTATTCCCAGGACACTTCAGGTGATTCAAGTGTGTCAAACTAACGGCCCACACCTGAATTTTGCTTCAGTGTCCAGTCACATGTAATTCCAAATGCTTTCCCAAGGTATGTATAGAGTGCAGATCAAATCTCCCATCCGTAAAATATGCGGGACTGTTTACTTATAACTGGCAGGTCTTTTCATGTAGGAAAATCACTTTTAGAATATTCCTTCAACATGGTTTAGTGGGTGAGTGTAGAGCTGAGCAGTTTTGTAGGATCAGAGGGCTTTCTTCAGTTTAAGTAAAGTCATACTTGGGAATAAATCTCTTACTAAACGTGATTCAAATCGAAGAGGGGCATCTATAGGTATCTTTAGCTCTTGCAGCAACTTAATTTGCGACTCTTAAAACATCATATTACTCCTTACTTGGAGCGTAAAATACTGTTTGTGTTCTTACCACATGCTCCATCATATCATGGACTGTATAATCTGAGGTTTGGTTTAGTTTACAGCATAAGGCTAAATGAGAGAAAATCACTTTAGTTGCTCATGTTTGTTGACTTTATCTAGTAATTTATTTGGGATTATCAATTAGTACCATGTTTCATTATGTTGTTTATTAATCTAAGCCAAGCTGATCTCTAAAAACGGGCTTTAGAACTAAACAGAATATTGTTAACACACACACTATAAAGAAACAGCCATTCCTATGTGTTTGAAGTTATTTGTTTCCCATTGTGCCCACTGAAGGGCATTCAGATACAGTTTCACTGAAGTTTATTCTGTATTTACGCTATTCACTAAACATTCTCGTTCTGCCTGGCACAAATACACTTGCCAACCTTTAGCGTTCACCTTGTGGGTTGTAGTATGGAAACATCTCTCATTACAAAGGTTTATTCATGCAGCCAAAACTGAGGCAACTTTTACAAAGTAGTGACGCATATTGTCAAAAGTACAACTCTGCTTGAGTTGCTCTGGCACAAAATGCGGTTTGTGCCAGGTGACTGGCTGGATTCAAAATGGCTGCTCGCGTTCGTGAGGAGCTGACGTCTTTGAGGAGGTGGTTGCTGCTGCCTCTGCCTCGTAGCTCGTGCTGTCGGTGACTAAGCCGACAGTCGCTGATGTCACAGCCGTGGGCTGGGCTCCCTTGAAAGCTGTGTTTTCTCTGTCGGTGCTGGTGGTCATGACTCCACTGAAAGCAGAGCCTTTTTGTGAGGGAGTCTGGCCTCACATTGGAGCCAGGTTATTTATTAGTCATCACTACTAAAGCTATTAATTTCCCTCTGTGTTCATGTCCTGGAAAAGAGAGAGTCAGAACTGACGTGTGCTACCAGCTGAAGTTGCAGTTGAAGGTGGCATACTATCTTATTCTGTTTTTTTACTAGAACGCTGCATGATGAGTACAACAAATCGTGATTCATCACTATTCATGTCATATCTTGCAATCATTTCTCGTATATGATTATTATATACATTCGAGCATGTTGAATGCGTTTGAGTGGCAGTGAAAGCAACTGGGCTCTTATACAGATTAGCCTCAGCATAATAGATTCTTACTTGAACTAGGCTTAAAGAAAATAAAACAATCCGTTTGAGATGGTTGTTTTCCTACAGGGAGAGAAGTGTTCAACTTTTTGCAGTCGCTCGCTGTTGAGCAGCTTCTCTGTTGCCAATATTCTGCCCTACTTTTGCATTCGTGACCTAGCTTTTTTGGAGGTGTAATGGAGATGCTGCATATAACTATACTGACCATAATATGGAGTAGCAGGATAATAAAAATTCTTAACAAATGACACAGATGTTTATTCATTTGCATGCACAGGTGGATACATTTTAAAGCCTGTAGATCCTCAGGTGACTTGAACTACATTCACCTTGTGTTTGAGCTGCTTTATAATTTTTAGAGAAGCTAAACTGTTATAGCAACTGTGAAAGATGGGGCAGGTTGCATAAACTTAGCTTCCATGTTAAGATAGTGTCTTAAGAACTAGTTTGACCATTTAGCAGTTAACCAAGGGATAATCAGTCTGGTATTTTTGATACTGACATAGACTAATCTAAGTTTTTATGTAACCGAATTAAAAAAAAAAAAAAAATTTACCAGTCTTAAAGAAAAAAATTAGATGACTTTTTAGGACTAGTCTAAACCTTTTATGTAACTGGCCCATGGTGTTGCTCCATCAGGGACATGAGATAAAATGATTCAGGCCTAAAGACTTGCAGTCAACAATATCTGTCACGTGTAGTGTCTATTTTTAGCTTCGAGAGGAAGTTTATTATTTTTGAACCGGTGCCTCTGAGGCCTTGTCAGAAATGGTGGTGTTTAGATGAACTTCTAAGATACAAATACCAATTCAACTGTTCTTTTTTTATAGATGAGGAGAAGCTGGGTGAAAAAGGTGGCAGAGTAGGAAAACTTGCCATATAGGACCTTACAAATATTATACTCCAAAAAAGGGGAGACCATCGTTGACAGGTGGGCTGCTGATTTAAAAAGATTTATGATGATAATGTAGTGATATTGTGAGTCCAAATAGAGCACAACATTGATGTTTGTACAGCAGAGAGAGACCATGCTTCTAGTGCCCTATTTCATGAACTTGAATAATTCAGTCATACAATGTAATTAAATAAGTTTTCCTCCTGTAGAGGATTTCAGACTTTGAGAGCGATAGATAATAGCTCAGACTGTGCTTGTACCAATGAAAAGATAAACAGTAGTCAGTGAAGATGGTCCATTTTGATGTGAAATTATAACTTCAAAGCTCTTCTAAGCTGTATGCCTGAGCTGAGTTGAAGAATTTACTCACTCGTGTCTCTTTTTAGACAGCTCACTTATTTTTCAGTTCTCTGCTTGTAATGTTTTTCCTACAGATCTGCTAACACTTCTAGATGCTAGATAATAAATATATAAAGGAATCTTGAAATGATTTCAGCTAGGTGTGCATCGTAATTAAATTTATGACTGATGCGGGTAAACTATAATCATTTTCTTATGATGTCCAATAAGTAATAAATTCCTCATGTACATGTTATATTGTGTTTAAACAAAGTAAAATATATTAAAAATACTACAAAATAAAAATCAATCAGTTTAAATTCTACAAGTGATTTTAGGCATCACTTCATTGAAATTTACAGTATGGAAAAAGATATTCCTTTTGAGATTTGATTATTAAATTGCGATATTAAATGATTATTTTAAAAGATTAACTTTCAGTGAGTGTTAGATGACCACAAAGGTAATCTAAATGTAAAAATAATGGCCGATAACCAATATGGTACCGATATATCATGTAGCCTTAAGTTCTTTGCACACGGAGTGAACATTTTTGTGCATTTAAAAAATAATTATGACCTCACGTTTACACACTGCCTCCGAAACATTCATCTGTCATAAAACAATTCGGATCAGGTTCGATTTTCTGTGTTTTCGCATCTGTAGCAAGCATTTTTAATAGGAAAGGATGACAAATACAGAAAAAACACATACAAAATTTTGGACTCAGTGTGCAAGGACCTTTTAAAATGAGCAGTTGTGGCATCATTGCACAACAAGACAATTTTGATTTGATTTCTTATCCACATCAGCATTTTGGAATGCATTAGATCAGACGAGGAAAGCTATAAACATCTCTAAAGTGGTTGTGTTGATGTGGAGTCATGCAGAGCTTTCGATCTTAGTGGGATCGGTGTTATTCGGGCCTCATATTTGTCATGACTCAAACTCACAGATGGATGACAGCAGTGATCACTGTCCAGTGGTATGAATCTGATATCCCTTGAGCAAACCAGTTGTTGAGCATATCGGTGGCTTAGTAGAGCCTGTATTTTTTGTTTTCTAAGGAGTTTTTCAGGCAAGGCAGAAAAAACAGTTCATGTCCGAACTGGCTGTGTGGTTAGTGTTGTATAAATGTTATCAATAGAGGCTGTTCAGATTGATTAAAACTTGTTTATTATCGTTGTTCAATGAAAACATTTGCCAGTGTAGATACACAGTCATGTTAACCAACCGGTGTTACCGGATTAGCAATTTATTTAGTATTTCAAAGTATTTTATCCGAGGCTCATAAGGCGCAGTGCTCAAACATGACTCTGATCTCTTGATCCTCAGTGTGACCCATCCATGAGTATTTCATAACTCTCTGGGACAGCAGCCATATAACTTAGTGGTCGACCACAGAGATTTGGTTTCTTTTGAAGACGCTGTATGCTGCTGAGCAGCCAGGCCTTTACAGATGGCTTTAGCAAGAACGCCATGCCCTCTGTCTCTGGTTACTTGGTCAAAATTAAGCATGGTTTTCCCTGCATAATAGTGACCAGTTTCAAACTAATGCACTGTGGTTCATAAAAAAAATCCTTTTTCATTGGATATTGATTTCAGATCATGAGTTCTTTTGAATTGTACTGTTTGCCACAGAATAAGTCTTTGTAACTACACAAGGCAATTTCCATGAAGAGGTTGCAGTTTGGTATCCCATTACGTTTTCTCAAAGCTGTAGAGGAATAGTGTTCATGTGTTTTTTTTGGTTTGTTTTTTTTGTTTTTTAAATGGTGAGAACTGTTTGACATGTTACCTGACGTTTAGACAAAAGGTTATCTAAAATGAGATTAACCTTTGTGGTTTTAAATGCAGTCTTTGATCACCATTTGAACAGATATTTTGGCCTTTAATTGTAGCCAACAATTAAAATTATACAACGCTGTAATTTTGTCATAATTGTGAATTAACGTTAAATTAATTGTAGCAAAGCTATTTTAATTAGTAAATAATTGTAATTCATTAAAAAACAATATTTTGCTGGTTCCCATATTTTGTGTGCAACCTGGTTAATGTTACTTTTCTGAAATATGTTTTTAATTGATTGTTCAGAAATATTAAATTTCTTGATGTTTAGTTAAATTAAAAAGTAAACTGTATTTGAAAATGTCCCACATTTTGGTAATAGGGTTGTAAAAGCTGCAGTCTTTATAAAATGAGTAGAAAATAAGTTCTCGTGTAATGTTTTGTCTTGACTTTCTGAGGCTGACAATCAGTTTTTTTGGTTTTTTTTGTTGTTTGTTTTTTCAAGTTTAAGCACACCCTCTCACTGGTCATTTGTGGAAAAAGATAAAAAAAAATACTTGTTTCGTACTTTAATTTGTAATCTATTAATGGCACGTGCCAGGAAATGAACATGCAACCTGACATTTATTTTTGTTTCTGTGTTCTCAGTATCAACAAGATGCACATATTAGTTTTTGTTTAAGTTTAGTTTTGCTTCCTCTGAATAAGCATAATTAATGCACCCACTCGTACTGATTCACAAAATATGCATCAGCATATACACAAGTATACAGATCTAGAATGAATAGGATGAATACAATCTCTCAGTGTGGGTTTCACCCCGAAAGAACAGGCTCGGCCAAAAATAGGAATGCGGAACGTTCCTCATCTGGATCTCTGTGGAGAAAATCCCTCCCACCTGCTGCTGGGCCGTTTCCATGACAACGCATGAGTCCAGCTTTTTCAAGGCCTGTCCCTTGGTACCCCAAATCACTGAAAGTCTGGACACCTACCCAAAGGACTTTGCTTTGCTCTGTGTCATTTTCCTACTGCAAAACTACTTCATCCTCACATATACCCACATTCATCCTCATTTAGA
Source organism: Acrossocheilus fasciatus (assembly GCA_036784905.1). Lineage (NCBI taxonomy): Eukaryota > Metazoa > Chordata > Actinopteri > Cypriniformes > Cyprinidae > Acrossocheilus > Acrossocheilus fasciatus. The sequence continues at coordinate 20,498,357 of CM071953.1, forward strand.
CAAATTATTATTTTCTCTCTTAAACAGTGTTTAGTTCTTGTTACTACAACCTTGAAATAGAATCTGTGGTGCTACTGTTTAATAAAGAATGTTACTGAGCATGAGGTATCACTGCTGTTGTGGATCCAGAGACCTTTGCCACCTCATCCTAATATTCAAAAGGAGTCGTCAGTGCCCACATTTTAAGTCTAAAAATTGGTGAGGGGGGGTGTGATCTATACCAATTACATTCAACATTTTTTGTCAGTATTATCATGAAAAATAGCACTCAGTGTACATCTGTGCAGTGCTGCAGGCTTCTAGAGCCCCATTTGATGAGATTTAAATTAATTCTGCCTCAATCCCAAATTCAGCCCCCCCTACTGTGCTCCACAGTATTAACAGAGCTCAGTCTCCGCCCCTTCACAGCGGCTCCTCAGCAACATCCTCTCCTGGAAACATGCATGTGAATCCGTACAGGAGAACCAATATGTGTTTTTTCTGTTTTGCAACAGGCCGTAGTATATTACAGAAACTGCTTCATGCTGAACACCCTCCAGCTTGTGTTAACATTTAGTAGTTTATATCTCTAATATTGATGTTACTTTAAGTAGTCAGTAGACACGGTCAAATCCTTTCATTTAAATTCCATGCTAAAAAAACAATAGAAGCCCAATAGAAACCATCACAGAAATTCTAATGGTTTCCATTAAAATACCATTATAAACCATTAGCTTTTTCCAGTAAAATCGTTACAAAATTCCTTTTTGTAGTGTGTTTTGGCCATTTTTCCAATAGGATTTAACATCCCACCAATAGAATCCACCACACACCAGTAGACACCGTTTTAGTTTCCATTAAAATCAATACAATTCCCATTATTATCATTACATTTTCTATTGTGTTTTGGGCAGGGTTCTATTGGTTTTTTCAGCAGGGTTTTAAGATTATAATTCTTTTCTTTTTGATTGTTTTTAGTTATTTGCCTTTAGCACTTTCTTAAATTCACGGCATTCTGTTTTTTTTTCTTGTGTCAATAACAGCTATTGAGACTTGAGGCTAAGTAATGTTTCTTTTTGAATGGCTTTAGATTGAATGCTATGTGATTATAACTTATGTAGTCTCATGCTTTCTCATTCTTTATTGCCTGTAAGCCCTCGGCAAACACTTAAAATTCTGAGTTTACATAAGTGTTTTCCCTTTCCTTTGATTTTCATGAGGTAATAAATATACTGGCTGATTTAGGTGAATCTCTCTCTCTCTCTCTGTATATATATATATACACACACACACGTTTGTTTTAGTGGTTTACGGGGACTCTCCATAGGTGTAATGGTTTTTATACTGTACAAACTGTAAGTGCTATTGCCCTACACCAACCCTACACCTAAACCTACCCCTTACAGGAAACTGTCTGCATTTTTAGATAAAAAAAAACACCATTTAGTATGTTTAAGCCTTTTGATTTACGGGGACATAGGCAGTGTCCTCATAAACTACCTTCAAATTGTAATACCTCTGTCATACCCATGTCATTATACACATTTTGTCCCCGTAAACCACAAAAACCAGTACACACACACACACAAAATGGTGTTTAAAAAAATCAGCATTTTGACATTTTTAATTTTATTTTTTTTCCCTGTGAACTTTTTGTCCTTTTTGCTCTTAGCACAGTTTTCTCAAGGAAGAAAAAAAAAATTGAATTTCTAAGGTTACATTATACTTGTGCTCTCAGAGTGAGTTGAGGCTGTGATATGAGATGCTCAGGGTCCCATCCATATTTAATCAGTCTCCAATGTACTGAGATATGCTGAGGGCAACACAGGCCTGAGGAAGGCTATTATTGGACTGGACAAGTTCAGCCTAGCACAGGATGTTTTTGCCCCTCCCATCTGGATTGACCACCATATTGCTGATGCCTCTAATTTAATACACAGCACTGGGGTGTTTATCTAAATGCTTTTATGCAGAAGCTGTAACACCTAAGCTTAATTTTTAATGAGGTTCTGTAGTCCTTTTTGATGACGTTCACACTAAATCAAGCTGTGTTGCACCTGAAGTGACAATTAACTGTGATTAAAAAGCTGATACCTTTTGTCACATTGAGGCATAGAGACTTGTAAGCCTTTAATCTTTAACTATCTGTTGTTTTAGACCGTGAACCTTGAAAAAAACTCTTTTCACAGTAAGTGTCTAAACGCAGTCACTAGGGCTGTCACGATAACTACTTTTTGTTGTGCGATATATTGCACCAAAATTAATTGCGATAAACGATATTATTGTCATTTTAAGACATTTGTATTTCACTGATTATATAATTACAGTATGACAATATAATAGCATAAAAATGCAAGTACACTCTTTCAAAGAACAAAGAACATTTTATTCTTAAGAATATTTAGACATTGGAACCGGAATATGAAAAAAAAAGAAAAAAAGAAAAGCTAAATAAAATAAATAAAACAAATACCGGCTCATTCACGTTAATTGACTCTCCTCTCTCATTCGGTTTAAAGCCAAAAGGTGTGTTCGACTTGGTTTCAAAGCCGCAATCTTCAGCTCCGGTGTGGGAACATTTTAGGTGCGTTCGACTTGAAGCGACGCTGCACAGAATGACATAAAAGTATCGCGAGAGCGATTCGAAATCTTAAGAATCCGTCGGCTCTCTTATCGCTCTCGCGGTACTTTGATGTCATTCTGTGCAGCGCCGCTTCAAGTCGAACGCACCAAAAATGTTCCCACACCGGAGCTGAAGATTGCGGCTTTGAAACCAAGTCCATTGGGACTTGTTCTTCCTAACTGGCTGTAGATTACGAAACACTTTATAACGCAGTGGGTTCACGCCTTCCCTTCACCTGTCGCTGTCCGCTCTGTGTGTGTGTGTGTGTGTGTGTGTGTGTGTGTGTGTGTGTGTGTGTGTGTGTGTGTGTGTGTGTGTGTGGTTGCGCCTCCGCCACAGAGAGCAGACGAGATGACAGAGGCAGCGCGATCGACTAAAATGTTGGTGATATTCATTTTTATGTAAAAAAAATTAATATAATCATTATTTTTAATTATAAAAAAAATGATCAGTCGCAATATATCGCGGCACCAAAAATGATCGCGCTCATTTCCATATATCGTGCGATAAGTCGATATATCGACTATCGCGACAGGCCTAGCAGTCACCAGATGCAGCAGAGTCAGGCACACAACTTGCAGCATCTTAAAATCCAAACCAGTGTTTTCAATCTTTGCACACTGCGCAGCTGTTCATCATCTCTCGACAGCACCTGATATGACTTTGTGGACTGCTCAAAATTCTTTTCACAAAAGTTTTCCAAGATTGACCTTATACAATTTTTTTTTAAAAAGACATACCTTGCAGATACCTTGTTTATAGACAAATTTTCAGTAACAGGTTTGTCTGTTTGTGGCTTGAATTTGGCCTACTTACACCAACCTGTAAAATTTCATGTTAATTCATGAAAAAGTGGACAAACCTTTTGTATGTGCTTTTTTGTATTTCACTGTTTCTATTTTGAAAACTGAACATATGCCCGTTCTGTGTGCTATAGGCCTACCTCAGTCTGGTGTAGTTCTTCTTGTCCTGCTTACCCCCTTAAAGGAACACTCCACGTTTTTTGGAAATAGGCTCATTTTACAACTCCCCTAGAGTTAAACAGTTGAGTTTTACCGTTTTTGAATCCATTCAGCCGATGTCCGGGTCTGGTTGGAGCACTTTTAGCTTAGCTTAGCATAGATCATTGAATCAGATTAGATTCAATTAGCTGGGGACTACTTTCAGGCGCTGCGTAATATCATTGCGCCTGCTGCAGCCATGTTACGGCAGAAAAGTTCCTTGACTATTATGCCGGAATGAGAGTATAGTTCCTAGCCAAATCGGCCTATAAAATCGCAACTTTTCATTTTCCGTCAGTCTTAGTACACAATGTAACTACAGAAGAGTCAAGCTTTAAATAGGAAAAATATTGAAACTCTTTGGTCATTTTTGAGCGAGATGCTAACGGCCTAATCTGATTCAACGATTTATGCTAAGCTAAGCTAAAAGTGCTCCAACCAGACCTCAGACCTGAAGATCAGCTGAATGGATTCAAAAATGGTAAAACTCAACTGTTTAACTCTAGGGGAGTTGTAAAATGAGCCCATTTCCAAAAAAAGCGGAGTGTTCCTTTAAGCACCCCAGTAATTGTTTTACATATAGTTCATACCTCATTATCTAATGCATGAAAATCTAGTTTTGCTAAATGAATACTTAATTTGTATTTGTATTTTTTTTTTTAAATAGACCGTGTGATCTGGGATGAAGTCTCATGAAGTCTTCCATTGGAGCTGACATTCACAGTCAGCGGAATCATCCTTTACCGATCCTCCACCAGACAAAGACCTGCCCATTGCCCATCAACAGAGTCCCCCTGCACTGTACCGTCTTACTCCCTGGCCATGGCTAGTCGAAGAAAGTCTACAACACCCTGCATGATCCGACCGGATGACTTGGTAACTGCAGATGATCCAGAAGATGTGGATTCCTGTGTGGACGGTCCAGAAGAGAATGGATCCTCACATGTGTCTTCTAGTGAGGACTGGACGGATAGGAAGAGTTCTGTGAACTCTACGCAGGAAGCAACGGAGCTGGAAAAACCTGAAGTGAAAACACGACCACAGCGGAAACTCCAGGGAGGCTATGAGTGCAAATACTGTCCCTTTTCCACACAAAATCTCAACGAGTTCAAAGATCATGTTGATTCCAACCACCCCAATGTTATACTCAACCCACTGTACTTGTGTGCGGTATGCAACTTCAACACAAAAAAGTTTGATTCTTTGACAGAACACAATGAGAAGTGCCATCCTGGGGAGACCAACTTCAAGTTCAAGAGAATCAAACTCAACAGTCAGACTATTCTAGAACAGACAATCGAAGGTTCGAACTGTGCCGTCATCTATGATACCACCAGCCCTCAGTCAGGAGAGGACTTTGCTGCTTTTCCTCTGAGCAAATCCAGTACTGTTAAGGTGGGTAAGCCCAAAGCAGATAGTTTACGGTTGCAGGACGACGGTCCGCTGGACAAACTTGCTCAAGATCTACCGAAAAAGCAAATTACTGCGGTGAATGTGAACGGGACTGTGATAATCCCAGATGCAACTCTTAAGGATGGCCTCTCTCATATAATGCCATCCTTGCAACGCCCGCCTAACTACAACTTAGTACCAAAAATCGCCGTCCCCTTGAACACTTCAAAATACAACCCCTCGCTAGATGGCAACTTGACCCTCATCACCTCCTTCAACAAGTTTCCATACCCTACCCAAGCTGAGCTCTCTTGGCTTACTGCAGCCTCCAAACACCCCGAAGAACAAATCAAAGTGTGGTTCACTACCCAACGGCTAAAACAAGGTATCAGCTGGTCCCCCGAGGAGGTTGAGGAAGCACGAAAGAAGATGTTCAATGGAACGATTCAGCCTGTTCAACAGGCGTTCACTGTCTTACCTGCTCAGTTAACTCGGTCCACTAAAGCTTCACAGTCCCTTATCCAGACCGTCCCTTGCCATGTCCTTGGACAATCTGGGCTGGTGTTAGCACCGGTTTCCAATGGCTCAACTGCTACCGGGGCTTCTCTCGCACTAACAGTGACAAATCAAATAGCACAGGGTGTAAAGAGGGCCCACACAGCACCACTGGTTGCCCCAGAGATAAAGAGGCCTTCAATAATTCAGTCCGTTCAGAGCACTCCCAAGTCTGTCTCTCCAACACCAAGCCTTTCTTCAGATTGTGAGAAAACCCCTGATCAGATCAGAGAGCTGACCACCAGCTATGCTCAGGGCCAGTTTCCTGATGATGAAGAAGTGTATCGTCTCATCGAGACGACTGGCCTCTCCTGGGGAGAGATCAAAAAATGGTTCAGCGATCAGCGCCATGGAAACCATAAGGCAGTGCAACAGATTAAAACAGACCTCTCTTCGAAGGACAGCCAACCGCATAAGCCTGTCGCCACACAGTTTCCCCTGCTAGAGAGAGTTAAAGGCAAATCCTCTGAGCAAATGAAAAAGTTAGAGGAGAGTTTCCAAAGGACTAGCTTTCCAACCCAGGCTGAGATAGAGCACCTTGTGGTGGACACCAGGCTCTCCAAAACTGAAATTGATTGCTGGTTTACGGAGCGTCGTGCACTACGAGACAACCTGGAGCAAGCTTTGCTCAATTCGATGGGCTCAAAAAGGCTGGAGCATCACCTTCAAAGGGGGCCACTGAATGGAGTCCATGAACAGGACAGCAGAGTCAGGGACTCGCCTCTTCCCATTCTCACGTCTTCAGAGTGTCCAGAGGCCATTGATGGCAAGTCTCTTTGCCTTCTTAAAGACATGTTTGCACAAACCCAGTGGCCCTCACCAGAGGAGTACAACCAACTAGAAATCCAAACAGGGTTAGCTCGTACAGAAATTGTCCGGTGGTTTAAGGACAACAGATCTGCTCTGAAAAATGGGACGTTAGGTTGGATGGAGCAATTTCAAAGTCTTAGCAACAAGAGACCGAATGGACAAAACAGCTCGTTGATCTCGGAGCAGGCTCAGAGTGTCCTACAAAGGCACTTTCAAGAGACAAAGGTACAAAAAGGGGAGGGTTTTGAGAAGCTTGCAGAGCAGTCGAAACTAACCAACCAGGACATAGTCGAATGGTTCACCAGTAAGCTGGGCCACAACATGCCTGATATCAGCAAGAACAAGGACCAACATGGACAGGCGAGTGTAGATGGTAAGAGGTGGGTTTCCTTGGCAGCTGACATTGAAGGCAAAGATTACGATGCACAGAAAGTGGCACGAGATCTTGAAGTTCTGTCGGCAGAGCACAGAGTGACAGGATGAAGTGATAAAGGTAATCGTTCCTTTTTTATTTTAACTAGCTGGTTGATATTTTGAATGGAGAAGGAGTGAGAGAATTGCTTTCCCTGAGAAATAGCTGCTTCTCATGATAATGTAGCAGATGTGGTTGTAAGACACCCAGAATGTCGGCAGTCTGTAATTTAGCCTTTAGAAAAACAGCTTGGCAGCAAGAGAGAGGGCAGAGCCCAAATTCTGTGTGTGCTGGGAGGGGGGCAGAGTGTCAATTTTGGATTTTCTTTCAAAGCTTCATCCATAATTTATGTGAGTCAAGTGGCATTTGTTGCTTGTTCTGTTGCAGAAGAAAACAGGCTGCTATGACTGAACTAGATGGGCCTGATGATTAAGGAATGACCTCTGTTGTCGTGAATGGAACCAATGATCTCATATCTGGACTCTGAGGTTATCAGAGACGAGAAGGACTGGGAGCATCTGTGAAACACTGTCTGGAGAGTGACCATGGAGTGCCAAAGTTTGACTGCTATGTTGTTATTTTTATGTTTGTTTTTTAAAAGGGCCCTTGTAAATATTTTTTCTGTACTTCAACAGATTTGTACAATTTTTTGAAGATGAGACTTTTGTTACGTTTATAATAGGAGTCCCAAGACATTTTCCTTGACCCTTATAATGGAATGTTCAATCATTTTTGTGAGTGGACACAAAACAAACCCACCTGCTGGTGAAGCTGGTTTAAAACACAATGTGGTCCATGATGGCACTTAATATTTCAAGTGGACACATACAAGCGGTGCTTCAATAAAAACCATCTCATTCCAGAAAACAAGGTGATATTATGGACTTTTCTTTGGACCATAAACACATTGCCTGCAATCTCATACTGTACCTTATTGCCAAGGGTATAGAGCCACATGATGGACATAATCAAAATTGAAATCAATACAATACAGAGATGCACAGCACATGTTTATTTGTAGTTATAGGCTAATTTCTGGCAATACTGCAGTAACTGCAAATTTATCCGTATCATGTTGGCTTTTCCTGGTATCCAACACGTAGATCCATTTTCCCACTACTCAGCTGTGAACTGCTTTCAGCTCGCTTAAATGTATTTCTTTTTTCCGCAGCTGCTTTAGTGTCATGTTCAGACATGTATCAGGAATACTGTACTGCTACCAAGAATCCTGCTTGCTCTTTATAAGAACCAGTCTGCTGTAATTCAATAAAACACAACTGATTGAAAGCCTGTTTCGAGTCTCATTGTTTACACATCAGCAGCATCGCCAAAGTGAAAAAAAAAAAAAAAACTCAATTTCAATAGGAGCTGCTAATTTTCTTACAGTAAGTTTCTTTTCAGGGTGCTGCAAAATTTAAATGCGACTTTAAGGCGCCTGTATCCTGAGTGTGTCCCTCAAGACACTGTGAAATCAATGTACTCAAATTAGTGAGCACAGTTGCTGTTTACAGTTTATTTGTAGCAACGGTAATTGAACAAGCACTCAGTGAAATGGCAATAATAAAGCACTAGAAATGTAAACTGAACATTTTAGTAAAGATTGTAGTTTGGAACATTAGTAACAAAGATTTTGGCAAGAGGTCACTTTCGTATAAGTTTGATATGACTGTACCACCATTATACACCATATGCACATAAAGGTATCTGGATTTTGTAAAGCACCTTTATCCAAACAATGTGTTGAGGGACATATCAAAATGTCATTTAGTGCATACTAAAATCAAATATAGCACTGAAAGCGATAAATATAACTTTCAGTGTACAAATAATTATAAAACTTAGGTTTCTGTTTGCTATCAGATAGCATGTGTACGTATTATAAGATAAATCTTAACTTAGTTCAATCATCAGTAATGTGTGAAAAGTGCATGGCAGTTTTACTGGAAATGGTTTGATAAACTTTACTCAAGGCTGGCATCTAAACATAAAACAGATGGAAATATGCATACATGTATAAAACAGACTGAAATATGCACAGCACTTTCGTCTGCATGTTCTGATTGGTAATTCAATTAATTTGCAAATGTAAAGCATAAGTAATCCTTAAGGAAAGTTACAATAAATTTAAACTAATTAATTTAGACAAATGAGGTGATTTAAAAAATTAGTTTTGAAGTCCATTCCTAAACAACCATGCTAACAAACAATCTATACTGAACAGTTCATAGACAAATTAATCAGCTACATTTGACTGTGAGCAAATAACATGAATACGCTGAAAGATGCAGTCATATTATGGGAAACACAATCAAAGTCCCCTGAATTCCCTACAATTACACCAACTCTGCTACTGCACATATTTTTGCAGAGTTTCTGTACACACTGTGAAACTCAATAACAGTGTGATATGACATTGAGAGTAAGAGGAAAATATGTAACGTTGAGAAAGAGCCCCGTCACTTTTCCTTTTGGGTCAGAAGAAATGCAACAAACACAAACCCAAAACATATAAAATTCCTATTCTGCAGCATTGATGTTAGAAGTTTATGTATTTATCCATTGATGCAAGAGTCAAGACATCAGTCGTCCCCCAGCCGAAAGCCTTGACCCCAGTTATGGCGCCCACCTCCTCCGCCTCCTGCCTGCTCTTGGGGCACAGGTCTCCTGCTTGGAGGAACACCGAATCCAGAAACCCCACCTCGACGATTTGGTAACATCTGGTACCTAAGAAGAAAAATTATGACAATAAAGCATAACAGTATCATTACTGCACTAAAATCTTAACAACCCTCAACTTGTCACTTTCATTTAGCTATAGATTCATAAATTACTAATTCAATAAAAAGGCACTTCATTTATATTTGCATTGCTTGACTCATCATAACAGGAAGCCGAGGCCAGCTGTGCAGCCAATAAACTCACAGGAACTGTGGGGTGGAGAGGAAGGACCGGCCACCCAGGTCCATGGGGTATTTGAACATCAGAAAGAAGTAAAGGTGACCAACTAAGTTCCCAATCAGCTCGTTGACAATGCTGAAGAAAGAAACGGTTATTGTTACAATAATTATTATGCGACTATGATGACTCAATGTTATACAACATCTACAGCAAATGACTATGACATCTGAATTTTAATCTGTGGGGGGAAATTCTTACGAGCCACCGATGATATAGTTGAATCCCAGAATGACCCAAGGGAGATAACAAGCCTGTGTTAGAGTGAACATAAACAGGTTTTAGTGTGGAGCATTAAAATACATCAGTAATTCATATAAAATAATACCGCAGTAATGTATTGAATACCTTGAATCTGGTGCCGAACCAGAAAGATACAATCGTGTCACGATTAAGCTGAGCCCAGACATACAGAACAGACATGATCAAAGGGATCATAAGGAGCTGCAAAAGGAATGAAAATTAAAATGTAACATTACAGAATTGTCACAAAATAAAGATAAAAGGTACTTTTAAATGTCATGCAATGCAAAAACAACTAATAGGTTTCATTAAAAAGCTTAATTATCTCCATGGGAATTCCAGCAGTGCAGAAGAATGCTCATTAATCACACAAGGTTGTCATTCGATTAAGCAGCACAAGGTTTCAGATGGTTTTAGAAAGACAAAAACTGCTTCATTTAATGATGATTTGCACCAAATAAGAGGGGCAACATTTGCTTCTGATGAAATTTGAAATTGTTTGAAATATGATGAAGGGAGGCAGGGGGCATTTTCATAACTCACTGACTACACTAAATCTACTGTTTTCAGCACTGATAATAAGAAATGTTTCTTGAGCACCAAGTCAGCATATTAAAATGATTTCTGAAGGATTGTGTGACACTGAAGACTGGGGCAATGGCTGCTGAAAATTCAGCTTTGACACCACAGGACTAAAGTACATTTTAAAATGCACTGAATGTGTGTTGAATTGTAATAATCTCTCTAAATATTACATTTTTTACTGTATTAAATGCAGCCTTTCGAAGCAACTTTTAGAAAAGATATTATCACACTTCATTTTAAATACATTTTTAAGAGTGACTTATAGTGTTAAAATTAAAGTGTTAGCACCTAGCGATAAAATAGTTCAAATTTAAAGATATTACAATTTTAATACTTGATAACTAAAATTATACTAAATACAAGAGCAATTAACAAAATACCATACTAAACAATTATATCCTCCACTTTACTAAGTGCAAATCATACAAAAAAAGTGGAAAATTTCATATTTAGAAAAAGGAATAAAAAACCCGACTAACCTGCATGTCCATCATTAGGCCTGTTATCTGAATTATAAATGTTAAGGACAGATTAAAGCTGTGTGTCAAAGGAAAATGAACATGACTAGAAAAGCTTTTTCTTGCTGAGTGGACACTGCATAGCATGAAAACCTCATCTTCAGAGGATATTAAATCATTTAATGCAATATACTAAAATGCTGAATTCAGCACATCACGTTCATTGGGTGAAGTCATTCACTGTTAATGGGTATGTGCTGTACAGACACGTATCATTTGATGACAATGACTAATCACTTGTTAGCGTTGCACTGAATGACACATTTAATCTTATAATAAAGTTTTACAGTATAGTTTGTACAGGACAGAAAGGATACAACAATGCAAATCCAGTTGAACAGAAGCATGAACATGTAGTCTGCTGGTCTTCCATCAAAAGCTCCTGTGAAAGGGAGAAGAGATGAGGAAACGTCACATCCCATAGTAATCATCACTTCACTTCCTGATCAAATAAAGTTTTACACATAAAGAACGGTATTTCTTTTTAAACTCTGTACATCATAGTGAGATATGACAAGTCATATTGTAAGACTAGAAAGACGCTGTTTTATTTTACATGAAGCGGGTCACCTCACAGGGGCTGCCATTTTGAAATAATTTGATTAACAATAATTCTTTCAGTAACACTTTAGAATAGGGAACACTTATTCACTATTAACTAGGACTTTTCCCTCAATAAATCCCTAATTTGCTGCTTATTAATAGTCAGTAAGATACTTGTTAGGTTTAGGTATTGAGTAGGATTAGGGATGTAGAATAAGGCATTATGCTAATAAGCAACTAGTTAAGAGACCCTAAAGTAAAGTGTTACCATTCTTTCTTCATAATAGTAACCTCCCTATTACTGGACATTTTCGCTCATGGAATAGAATTAATCATGACTAAATTTTTACAATGCCATCAGTAAGTGAAAACTTGCAATGCTGCATCTACACCACTAGGTGTCAGTATAAAAGGCCATTCAAACCAATAACAATATTAGCGTACACACCAACGGACGATAACATTGTTTGGTCTTAGAGTGTGCTGCAGTTTTGTTGTCTGTTGCTTTAAATGCTCAGTCTCTTTAAATTTGGGTGGATTCTGACTGGTTGGCAATGCTTTTTATCGTTATGAAAGGGAACAAAAAATTGTTCTGAAAGTGATTCCAATATTGTTCCTCTGTGTTATATACAGTCATGGCCAAAAATATCGGCACCCTTGGTAAATATGATCAAAGGCGGCTGTGAAAATTAATCTGCATTGTTAATCCCTTTGATCTTTTATTGAAAAAATTCACAAAAATCTAACCTTTCATTGGATAATAAGAATTTAAAATGGGGTGGGGGGGGGGGTATCATTATGAAATAAATGTTTTTCTCAAATACACATTGGACACAATTAACGGCACCATTCTATTCAATAATTTTTAAAACATCCATTTTCCAGTTTAACAGCTCTACATTTTCTCCTATAATGCCTGATGAGGTTAGAGAACACCTGACAACAGATCAGAGACCATTCCTTCATCCAGAATCACTCCAGACCCTTTAGATTCCCAGCTCCATGTTGGTGCTTCTTCTCTTCAGTTCACACTCATTTTCTACAGGGTTCAGGTCAGAGGACTGGAATGGCCAGCAGAAGCTTGGTTTTGTGCTCAGTGACCCATTTTTGTGTTTGGATTATTGTACAGTTGGAAAATCCAAACATGGCCCATTATAAGATTTCTAACAGAGTCAATCACTTATGGATTTTTTTTTATCTGTTGGTATTTGATAGAATCCATGATGCCATGTGTCTAAACAAGATGTCCAGGACCTCCGGCAGAAATATTGGCCCACAAGATCAAAAATACAGCAATATATTTCATTGTACAGATGGGGTACTTTTTATCCCTGTGTTTACCAAACCCATCCTGAGTGTTTGCTGCTAAAAAGCTCATTTTTTAGTTTCATCTGACCATAGAAGCCAGTCCCATTTGAAGTTCCAGTTGTGTCTGATAACTGAATATGCTGGAGTTTGTTTTTGGATGAGCGAGGAGAATTTTTCTTTTCTTCTTTTTTCTTGAGAGTCTTTAGCCACTCAAACTCTCCTTCTCACCGTACATCAGGACGATATAGACACACGTCCTCTTCCAGGCAGTTTCGTAACATTTTATGTTGATTGCCCTGATGGTGGAAATGGGAATTTTCACTGCTCTAGCTTTTTCTTAAAGCCACTTGACAAATTTGTGAAGCTCAATTATCTTTTGCTGCACATCAGAAATATATATTTTTGTCACTGTGATGGATGATTAAGGGAATTTGGGCTTTGTTTTCCCTCCTATTTATATTTCTGTGAAACAGGAAACCATGGCTGGATAATTTCATGTTCATAATCACCCTGGAGTGCTCAAAAGTGTGAATATGAATGGGAATATACTTCAGAGATATTTTACTCATAAGAATTTCTAGGGGTGCCAATAATTGTGTCCAATGTGTATTTGAGAAAAACATTTATTTCATAATGATACTCCCCCCCCACCCCATTTTAAATTCTTACTATCCAATGAAAGATTAGATTGTGAATTTTTTCAATATAAGATCAAAATAATTAACAATGCAGATTAATTTTCACAGCCTTCTTTGATCATATTTACCAAGGGTGCTGATATTTTTGGCCATGACTGTATGAGGACAGCATGTCCCCAAAACAGTTTAAAAAAAATTTCCAGCTGATAAAACACTGACAGCCAATCAGAATCCACCTGAAAAGCATTGATTGAGCTTAAAGGGTTCCTCCACTTCAAAATGAATATTTTGTCATTAATCACTTACCCCCATGTCATTCCAAACCTGTAAAAGCTTCTTTCATCTTCTGAAAACAATAAGATATTTTGGAGGCTTGTGACTGTCCCATTGACTGCCAAACAATTAACACTGTCAAGTCCCAGAAAAACATGAAAGACATCGTCAGAATAGTCCATCTGCCATCAGTGGTTCAACCATAACGTTATGATGCTACGAGAATACTTTTTATACGTAAAGAAAGAAAAAACCGACTGCGTACACTGTTCTGTGTCAGCCGCGCTACAAGGATACGCTGTTTTCATTCAAACCAAAGTGTAAACAAATGTAGAAAGCATATCCGTGTAGTGCAGCTGACACAGAACAGTGTACGCAGTTTGAGTCCAGCAGATATTCTCCAAAATGGCGCGACGCTGACGCAGAAGAGACGAATTGTTGAATAAAGTGGGTTTTTTTTTTTGAGTATAAAAAGTATTCTCGTAGCATCATAACGTAACGGTTGAACCACTGATGGCAGATGGACTATTCTGACGATGTCTTTCATGTTTTTCTGGGACTTGACAGTGTTAATTGTTTGGCAGTCAATGGGACAGTCACAAGCCTCCAAAATATCTTATTGTTTTCAGAAGATGAAAGAAGCTTTTACAGGTTTGGAACAACATGGGGGTAAGTGATTAATGACAAAATTTTAATTTTGGGGTGGAGTAACCCTTTAAGCATTTAAAGCGGCAGATGAGAAACCTCCAGGTAAGAATGACTGTTGTATCGACCAGCCCAACTTTGAGTGCACTTTTAAGTCCAGTCACACATTATTTTAAATAAAGGATGTTTAATATATTTTAGGAAACAGAAGCTACCTGTTTCAAGCCTTGTGGAGTACTGGTAGAGGAAATACAAATTAACCAGGTATAGAAAACCCGTCCCTGGGCCGACTGGGAAATACAGTGTTGCAGATATTGGTCTCCATATCTGTTGAGAGAACATAGAAAAATGATTAATGACTTGACACAGATTACCGTTGGAGATGCCCACTGATTTTGGCTTATTGAAACAGATGCATCAAAGTACCTACTGATTTAAAAATCAACAGACATAAGATACTTAAAGGGATAGCTCACCCAAAAAAAAGAAAGAAAATTATGTCATTATTTACTCATCCTCATGTTGTTTCGACCCTGTATGCATGACTTTCTTTCTTCAATGGAACATAAAAAAAAATATATATATTTTGAGTGTTTTTGTCCATGCAATAGTCAATGCTAAACAAAACGGTTTGGTTACCAACATTATCTTACCAAAATATCTTATTTTGTGTCCCGCAGAAAAAAAAAAAAAAAGACATACAAGTTTGGAACGGCATGAGGGTGAATAATTGGTATTATTATCCCTTTAAACTGAAGTAGAAGTACAGAAAACCAACAGGTACTGAGAATATCCAGCAAGCAGCATTTGTATGCAGTCACCAGCACTGCCTGAAAGTTATAGCTACCATGCTTGCACTGCAGATTTGATTCCCCACACATTGTGGACTCATTATCCATGTGCCTGAGCATGACTGCAGCTATTACACCAGACATCACGCTCTGAGAGGAACAGACACTCATCTGGTCTGTTATCCAGATTTGTTCGGTAATTCCCAGACTAAAAAAACTGGGTCGGTAAACAACAAACACACTCCCCTGCACAAATTTTTTAACACTCTCCAGTGTTTAATTTGCTCTCAACATGCACACCTTATCCCTCTCTATAGTCCTCGGCTGTCTCATTCTCCTCCCTTTCCCTGTATTCCTCCCTCACTTCTAGTGCTTTCTCTCCTCCCTCCGGCACACACAGAAACTCTGAGCTAGCAGGGTTTTCGGTCTGGGGGACTGTGAATCCGCTGAGCAGCAACGCTTTGATGTTGGCGTCAGAACTGGCTCTGCGGTAGCCAGGCAGTCCAACGGCCCCCTTCGCGCACTGCAGCATAAATCACGCCAGCTCACTTGTGGAGAGGTGACCTCTGTGGACTGCAGCATAGAGAAAAGTGGGTTAAAAAGCACAGCAGGATTGCTATGCCGCGAGAGGACAGGGAGAGGCTTATTTGGCCGCTTCTCAACCAGTAAATGGTTCCTTCACAAGACAAATGTGGCAATGTGAGCACCGGTTCACTGTAACAAAAAGCTTTGTGTTACCCTTGGCTTAGCAGTGTATGCTCTTTAAAGTGGGTGATATCACTCATTTTGCTCAGATATAGTTTACTTCCTATATCTGTGCCATAATCCAGAAGAAACCTGTACTGGCAGAATAGAGGTCATGAAACGTTAGCTAATAGTGAGCAGACAGGAGTTAAGTTTAGAGCATGTTCAAAGGGAGTTGATAAATCACAGAAACACCGTATAAAAAGGAGCTCACAATGCTTAAGTCCCTAAATTACAACTAAAATTGCTCAACAAAAATGAATCACAGGTTAATTAGCCATTAGCAGAGGTTAAATTACATCACTCACGAAAACGTGTCATGGGAAACAGATTTAAAGCAATAATGCTGCCATTTACAAACTAGCCAAAGAAATATCAGTGAAATCTCACTGTTAAGGACATAGTGATGTGATGGATGCTAAACGCTACCAAAATGATCAGACAGTGTGATGTGGGTTTCCAAATACATATTAAAATAACTTCTTGGGGGCTTTACTACTTAAGGAGTGGTGCATTATCCCACAGCTTTTCAATCTTTTACATGCCACAAGACCCCCAAATATAATCATCCTCTTTCAAGGGACCCCCATCCTAAAGCTTAAAAGAGCTATATATTTTTTATGTATAAAAAATGAAGATTATAATCTGTGTAAAATATTATTTGGAAAATATTTATGTATTTGTTTTATATTACATTTTTCCCTACTCATAGTGCTGCAGCAGCATTATTAGATGCATAATCTATTTATTCGCATAACTTTTTAAAGTAGGCTATTTTAATCAAATTATTTATTTTAATAAATATTTCATTTGCTTATTTAGTTTAATATGAGTTTTTAATTATTATTTATTTATTCACACTGATGATCTCCAAACTTTTCCACAGACTCCCCGGGGGTCCCTTAACCCCAGTTTGACAATCCCTGATTTAAGAAGTACTAAAACTATTATGAATAAAACAATGTATATAATCTAGGCCTATATATAGGTTTTTGATATTAACACATGATAATTAACCACTCAGAGCAGCTCATAATTTTGTGTAATAGTAATAAGGATGGAAATAACAGATACAAATGTTTCTTAAAAACATTCATCTCCTTGTATTACACTTTTAGCCCACAAACAAATTGCTTGGCGCCACCTGGTGGAAATTACTGACACCGAAAACAATAAATATAATATTTTTGATAATTAATGATCATGGTTAATAACGTATTTTAATATATTTACAATACTTAGAGTTTAGGCAGACTGAATTAGGCATTAGAAAAGCCGACCTCCACATTGTGGACAACAGAATACCATTATTTCTAATATTATGCGTCTCAAAACTCATATATTACCTAATTAGTTGTAGTAAAAAAAGTAAAAATATTTGCCATCACAGTGAGAAGCAGTTATTGTGAAAGGAAAATTTTTTTTTGGCAGCCCATGAAAAGCCTGTTGTCCCGGAAGTAGCCTCAGACGCGTACTCGACTGTCATTGGTCGAACAGAGCGGCCTGGGACCCGTTCAATGTTACTGTGTTTTATTTTATTTTTTTCTGCTGGTGCGCAACTTTTGATTCAGATTGCGTTTCTTGTCTTTAAGTACTATAATAATATCACCATCAGTATAACATATTAACGGTGACGAACAGATGGAGGGATTAGGTTAAATAAATTAGGATACTGTCAATGCACGAGTAGCACTTGTTACGCTTTTTTGCCATTTCTTACTTTTCACATTCTGCATAACCATAAAACATCGTATTAAGTATTTGTATTCGCTTCGACAAACTTTAAACAACTAACATTAAAACTTTCTAAGGTACAACAAAATATTATATAACAAACCACGTAATTTAGGCAATCATATACATGAGATTTTGAACACAAATCAGTAAACCGTCAATCATCACTAACAACTGTTCACTACAACACGGTTCTCCGGGACGCAGCCCATGTGTGAGCATCAGTGTAACGTTACTCCAGTGCGAGGCCTACAACAAGGCCTTGTCATCGCTGCTGCTGTTGTCTAAACTCTCCGTACTGTTTAACTGAATGTAAACCTACCTGGAATTTATGAAAGAATGCCTCCGGCCATAACACGAGGTACATAGGATTGATTAATCCCAGCTTTCCTATTAGCGGCACTGCAATTGAGCCAGCAAACCAGTAACGAGTGATGAAAGGGATGTTTTTAAACCAGTCCCCGATATCTGACATCTTGCCATATGATTAGAGAGCCTGGAGATTCTCTGTCGGTTCTCCGCAGATGCAGTTTAGGAAAACGAGCAGGTGCAACAAACGGATCTGTGAGCACAACGCAGAAATGCTGTTTCAGTCTTCTTCTATTTTGGTTACCCTGGTGTACGCACTCCTTCCCCGTTTAGTTTACAAGACGTGGCCGCGTACAGACGCGTCCTTGTTGCGATTTTCCGTTAGATTTGACTGTCAAATTAACAGTCATGCAAAGAAATACGGGGATTTTTCGAATTCGAAAAAAGAACGTTTATAATCTTAACGCAGATATTTGAAAATTTAGTTACGTTAATTATAATTTATACAGGCTGTAGTCACTAAATTTACCACAACTGTGTGAAACGTAGTGAGATATTTAAGACCACTTTATGAAATCGCTAAAAGTCTTTTATGTTGACGTCTTG
Source organism: Acrossocheilus fasciatus (assembly GCA_036784905.1). Lineage (NCBI taxonomy): Eukaryota > Metazoa > Chordata > Actinopteri > Cypriniformes > Cyprinidae > Acrossocheilus > Acrossocheilus fasciatus. The sequence goes on from CM071953.1 coordinate 20,517,021, forward strand.
TTCGAGGCGTTTTGAAACCGGAAACGGCTACTGTGTGGCGCTACTTTTAGTGAAGCTAAGGTTTCGTATCAATTTAAGTGATTATATTTGCAAAAAAAAATATCTCAGATAAGTAGTTTGAATGTTTTAAGGAAATTATTGAAAACGAAAATGCTATGGCTTACCACTTAGACCAATAAATTGTTAGTACATTTTGTTAAAGAGAAAAATGAAAGTAATGACGTTATTTACAAACTCATCATTCACTTCCAAAAGTGTATGACTTTCTTTTTTAGTTAAGTTTAACGATAAAGATGTCAGGCAGAATGTTTGGGACTGTCAGCCTCAGTCACCATTCCCTTACATATCTTTTTTTCACACAATAAAAGTGAATGGTGACAGAGGCTGTTTTTTTCTGTTCATCATATCTTTTTGTGTTCTATTGAAGGAAGTTAGACAAGTGTTAAAGAACACGAGGGTGGGGAAAGAGATTTTTTTTTTTCAAAGCATTTTGTCAACCCAATGTTTAAGGTGCACGTGAGTTTGTGGTTAGAATTTGTGCTTTTTCCCCCTATGCAGTCATTTAGCTTCCAAAGATGTCTCTAAGTTCAGTGCAGTCCACCTTGTCCACTCTGAAGTCATGTCAAGCAGATCTTGGAAGTTGTATGGACATGGTATCAGACGTTGCGCTGGGAATAGTTGAAGCACAAGGTGAGTGATTTCTGAAAGATCATGTGACATTGAAGACTGGAGTAATGACTGCTGAAAATTCAGCTTTCTTTTGGACATGTACCTTATATTTGATTTCAGGTATGGATACCAGTCCAGCTCTGAAGAAGCTGGAGGAGATGATTCTGGAGTGCTCAAGACTGGACAGAGAAATCAACTGTTTTGTGGAGTCTGTTGATGAGACGACTGCTCAGGTTTGTTTTAACTGACTGTCACTGGTGCTTCATTTTGACACGAAGTCTTTGTCAAGTCTCCCATTGAGCCACCCTGGCTTTCTCTCTATGTTCTGTAGGTCAGACATGAACCTCCTGAGGCCATGGTTCACCTGAGAAACTCTGTAAAGGAGCGTTTCACTAAGCTTATGGATGGAGTTACAGATGCAGACCTACAAAGGCACAGCAAGGTTGTTGCCTTCAGAGACAGCGTCAGGAAATATGCCATGCAAGGTGAGGAACTCGCCCCCTCTTGCAACACAAGACCGCTGTATTTTCCACATTGTAAGTGATGCAGTTCCTAAATATATTTTTATGCATAATGTATATGCAGCAGGTCAAAATGCTGCTGAGGATGAAGAAGAGGAGCTGGATGAAGACATTGCTGTAACACAGAGCCAGACAAACTTCATCTGCCCTCTCACCCAGGTAAACATTAGCATCATTTCACATCAGGTGCACAAGATGTTATAGCCCTTGAGTTAAAAGATCACATTTGTAGTAGTATTTTTGTGTGTTACTTGTATTCCAAGAAGAAGAAATATAATAATGTCATATCATTCAAACCTTTTACTGTACCTTGTTCCGACAGGTTGAGATGGTCAATCCAGTGAAAAACAAGAAATGCCATCATTACTATGACCAAGAGACTGTACTTGAAATGATTAAGGCCAGGCACAAAAATAAGAAGAAATTTTGGTATGTAGTCACTGCCCGGTTCTTTTTTTATGTTCCCCTAAATATGTATACAGTTATTATGCACAATTAATTTCCATATCCAGTCTGTTATGCTCAACAGGGCTGCATTTATTTGATGAAAAATACAGTAAAAACAGTAATATTGTGAAATATTATTACAATTTAAAACAACTAATGAATATATGTGATTACAAAGCAGGAACTTTCAGCAGGCATTACTTCAGTCTTTAGTGTCACATGATCCTTCAGAAATCATTCTGATATGCGGATTTGCTGCATTTATTTTTAATGTTAAACTTAATGTTATTTATTAAATCTTAAACTTACATCAGTATTACATTTAATATCAATGTTAACACTTATCAATGATAAAAACAGTTTTGCTGCTTAAAATATGTATGGAAACCACCATTTTGTCAGGATTCTTTGATGAATAGAAAATAGATTTTTTTGTAACATTGTAAAAGTCTTTACTGATCAATTTAATTTAACTGTAATGTCTAGAACAATGTAACAGCCAATGTTGCCAACTTTTCTGTCATTCTTCACAGCTGTCCAAAGGTTGGCTGCGGAAACATTGATGTTCAGCAGTCAGATCTCGAGTTGGACCTGGTTATGAAGAGAATGATCCAGAACCATATGAGACAGAGCGGAAAAACTTAATTTGACTAAATCAGTCCTGCAGATGTTACAGTTGTTCTGTCTATAATGGGAAAATGGTTTTGCCTGAAAGTTGAAATGTAGAACTGGAGACTTTTGTACTAAGATTTGGTTCATGTTTACCTATAACACATTTATAGTTCATGTTTGTAATACAAATATAAATGCACTATGCTTGTTCATGCTGACCTTTTTTGTTTTAATAATTTGCACTGTTCTCATATTACCTCACTGTCAAGCCTCAGATCAATTAGAAGTTTTATAGTCAAACAATAAAAACCTGCTTCTTTTCAAAACTCAATTCACAACCAAATGTTTATTCAACATAATTGCACTGTAAAATAATCCATTAGAATCAGGCCAAAAGCCTGTTTTATAGTACTCCACCATGTCACAAAGACATGAAATCAGCATGAGACATGGGCATTAAAACCAGCTTAAGTTGTACAGGTTTATTACAGTGTCTGCACCAACCCTTTGACTGCCCCAAAAACCTTTGACTGCGTACAACAACTAATTAAAACAATACAAACTTTGGAAATTCTTCCATGTGGAAAATTCAGTGATGCATTTCATGTCGAGACACATAAAAAGGACAGTCTGATTGGTTTACGCCCGATCAATATGAAACCGGCATTCGAATTTGGCCCTAAGACCCTAACAGACAAATACAGGAAAAAGACCTCATGATCAAAAGTATCAGACGGTTCTGACTGAGTAGTTATATGAGACAAAGGGACACGGGCATCGACTTAAACAACCCATTATTTAAACCCAGAGCTTCCCATGCATTGAATTTTCATCATTTTGACTAACAGCATTTCATTATTTAAGTAAATTATTGAAGATTAAGTCATTTAAATTTTTACATGAACAAGCCAAAAAAAAGAAAACACACTCAAACCGCCTGACCACATTTATATAGACCAACAGAAGTGTTTTTTGTTCACTGATCAAAAAAAATGAAGACGGCATAAGTCTTTTGCTCTTAAGAAAACCGTCTTATGAAAAGAAAACAATTTTGTATCAAAAAGAAAAAAAGAGCAAAGGCATGTCCACATTTTCTGACTGTGTCAGAATGAATCATATTGTGAATATGGATACGCATGTCCTTTCAAAACACCAGTAATGTTATGCATATAAAGACATACTTCTTTCACATGATGTGCATTTAAAAACAAACCTTATGTGACTGTCTGTTGATCAGATAACTGAACATTTAGATTGATGAGAGCTCTGCTGGACAGTCCTGCGAGCTCTTTGTCCTGGTCCGTCCATGTGAAGGTTCAACACACTAATACTGGGAGTCTGAGTCAGTTTCAGTGTTGGTCCATGTCCCCATGTCTCTTTGCACCGGTCCAAGCGTGGTGGAGGGTTGTATCTGTTGAGATTCGAGTCGCCACAGCCGTTCTATCCGATGGTGATGCCGAAGCCACACTGAAACTTGTTCTTACGGTGGTTGAGGAAGGCGCCTAAAGCTAGTGATAGAGGAAGGGGTACCAGCTTCTTTTCCAGCGTCGCACCCACCACCCAGTTGCTATCTAAAGAACCTGAAGAACAAGAACAGGACAGGGAAGCTTAGCAATGGAACCAAACTGGAACAAACTTGAAAGTAGGTTTGCACAATTAATCGAAATAAAACCAAAAATCATGATACAGCTTATAGCAAAGGCTGCAATTTAATGAAATAAATATAAACACGCTGCGTGGTTCAGAGTGAAGCACGGCACTGTGTTCTTATGTGTGAGCATCTTATTATCCACTGATGTTTGAGCAGTACATTTTGTTCCATGCAAACTCCATCTCTGTATCTGCTCTGAGTTTGGATCATTTTAATATGAATCATTATTATTTCATAGCCATATTGATATATAAATTATAATTTTTTTAAATCACATTTTAAATCATTATGGCAATTTTTAATCTGAAAAATCACAATCAGATTGATTCCCCAAATTGTGCAGCTCTACATGAAAGTGTGCAAATAATTCAAATCAATCTCAAATTGTTTTGAACGCAAGTGTTCCAAAGAAAAGTCTTTCAATACCTTTAAAAAGCAGATTTGCTTTAGGTACATCCAACTGATAACCAAACGACACACTTGTGTCCTGCATTCGTGTGCTGGCCTCAAACTCTACCCCAATCTGGAGCTGTAGGAGGTGTTCAAATTCAAAGGAGTGAGTTTAACAGATCAAGGGTCTTATCTCGTGTAACAAATCTGTCATTTAATACAGCTATTTACGGTATGAAGTACCTGGTCATTGGCTTTGTGGTAATATGACGCATGTGCACCAGCTCCTCCAACAGTCAACGTGGCGACATAGTTACTACCTTAGGATGAAAACATACAGGTCCAATCAGTACATTCAATCGAATTATGAATTTCTGCCAAACCTTAAATTGTGACACCAAATGACCACCTGTATATCTGCCCACAAATGATGTGACGGTGCCCTCTTCTCCTGGCCTCCTGTGATAGACCAGTTCACCACCCAATACCAAAGCAGGAGACAAGGACTGGAGGTAGTGTGCCACAAGGATACCTAACAGACCAAACATGAAAGTGAATGTAAGCTCCTACAGATAAATAGTTTCCTCATAAAACTATTAAAAAGTTTGGCGTCAGTAAGATTTTTTTTTTTAGAGGAAATTTCTTAAATTCAGCAAGGATGCATTATATCATATTACATCAAAGAAAAGTATCTTCATTTCCACAAAAATATAAAGCAGCACAACATGATATGAAAAAGCAGCAACTCGATTACTATTTGAATGATTTCTGAAGGATCATGTGACACTAAAGACTGGAATTTTGCCATCAAAAGAACATATTACACTCTACAATATATTCAAATAGAAGACAGTTTAATTTTTTTTTTTTTAATTCACAATATATTACAGTTTTTACTGTATTTCTGATCAATAAATGCAGTCTTTAAGAACATTACAAAAATCTTACCGACTCCAAAAATAAACATAACATCTTGTATTGTATTTTTGGAACTTGACAGTCATGGACTACAGCAACTGCAAGATATGTTACCAGATCCAACAAGAACATCTGGGTTGCCAAGGGTAACAGCAGCTGTGAAGTCATCGCCACGATATTCTGCATCACACTGCCAGTTTACAAACTTGTGTTGCTGCGTCTGTAATGCATCATTTATTCAGGCAATTAATAACAATACACTATGCAACACTGCACCTCATTTTCCACAACAACAGATCTCTGGACAAAGCTGCAATTTTAAAGAGCATTAGATCATGTAATTGGGATTAAGCCCATGAAAGGATTTATTTCTTCTTACCATATTTTCAGAAATAATTTTTCTCACAATACGAGAGAAACCAGTTTAGCACATAACTGATCCAACTTACATTACCTGTACAATACATCTGTGTCATAAAAAACTATACCATGCGTAGGATCTGCTGATTCACTTTCATAGTTTTTGAACATGACTGCAAAGTCGTGCATACCTGCATTGCCACTTTAGAGCGCGTGCGGCTGGTAAGCTGATGGATGACCTGTGCGTTTAGACTGCCTGTGTTGTCCATGTCACCTACCATGACCGGAAAAGACTGAGGGTGATAGATAAAAAAAAAAAAAAAAAAGGACAGGCGTTAACCACATTCTACTCACCATTTCATTCTGACACAATATTGGCATAAAAATAAAGTGATTCTAGACAGTGTTATTTTAGTTTCACTGAGATACTATTATACTTTTCCAATATTTTAAATGATTTCTTTACAAAAAAATAAAAATATTACGGGTATGAGTGGTGTCATTGCATATATATCTATGATTATCATAGGATTGTCTTTACTAACTCACGTTCAGATTGCCATTTTATTTTTTATCATAACTATACGACCACTGTAATTTAAGCTTTAAAAAATGTCTTGTCATTGAATTGCTTCAAAGAGAATATTGTAAGGTTATTTTAGTATTATTAAAATACTATTATAGTTTTTATTAATATTTTGACAGTTTTATTTTTATTAGTTTTTTTCATAGAATCATTGAGATACTATTATAGTATTTATTAATATTTGGAATAAGTTTTTTTTTTGGGGCATTTATGCCTTTATTATAATAGGACAGATCAGAACTGACAGGAAGCAAAGCGGGTAAGAGATAGAAGGCAGGATTGGGAAAGGTCCTCGAGTCAGGATTCGAACTAGGGATGCCTGTAGCACAACAGCACTGTACAAGAGTTATCGGCGCCAACATAAGTTTGTATTTTTATATCTTCTGTTTTCTGTATAGCAAGCTGACAGAAAAACACTAGTCGGTTAAAATGCAACTAAAAGGCTCACCTCTGTAGGTCCTGTTTGCTTGCTGCCCACATATGTGGCTCCGAATCTGTAACCGGAGTCCCCCAAGGTGCTTAGAGTAATTGTGTGACTAACCTGAGGAAGCAAATGAAGATGTGATATATATTTGTGTCCTTTTATATTTCATTTCTATGTAGCAGAAATATAATTGCGTGATATCTGACCTGGAAGTGATTACTCAAGCCCTTGTTGACAACCAATCGTACCCCCTCCATCTGCAAAGGGAAGACCTCTGAAAAGCAGACAAAAAAGATTATAAGTAAACATAATATAGATCATTAAACTGTAAAAGTTATGTCAGAAAATGACCCTAAGACAAACCTTTGCATTTCCGATGGCACTCTTCAAATGTGCCGGGGTTGGCGAGAGAGGCTTCGCCTTCTGTCCCAGGCTGCCCCTGTGTGCCTGAGGAGGGTGGGACTGCAGACACCGGAGGCATGGTGAAACCTGGGGGTACCGTCACCAGACCTGCACCCCCTGGGGCACTGCCACCCCCTGAGGCTGGGGGTGGGTTTGGGGAGCTGGCAGCCAACACACTGCCCATGCTGAAGAAAAATACAACAGTACTGTAAGATTGAAATAGCATTAAATGTTATCATAAGCTGACAAGAACCATAGGGCAAAAGGTCACGTTACTACAGTCAGAGACAGACTGGTAGTAAACAACATTTCTGTTTCCAACAACAGCCAATTGTCAAACCCAAATGAAAACCTTCATCTCTCCCGGTTTACATAGCTGACAACTAGTCAAGCTGCGACTCTCTTGGCATGAAAGCCAGTTCTGCGCGCATAGCAACAACTAGAATCTAGCTCATTAGAGAAAAGTAGTGCACTAGCATGTGGAGCTTCATTCACGCCTCATTGGCTACATAGCAGGTAAGCTAAGGTTAATGCTAGCTAACTAGCTAACATGCTGTGATGTAAAAGAACGAGTGGCACATATCTGAGTGAGACGCGAGAAAGAGGTTGTATTAAATACTAGCTAGACAGTCGTTTCTATCAGTATATGGCGGACTAATAAATAGCAAGTGTGCGAATGCAATTTATGTAACTATTTGTAGGCCTCGTGCTATACTCACGTTTAGCAATGCAGTCCAGTTAAACGGCTGAGAGGCACCGGTAGAATGTAAGGGACAACCTACGTAAACGACGTCTTGGCCCGCCCATTCCGGCTGTATGAAGAGATGATTGGACAAAAGACACCACGACTGCCTGATGATTGGTTACTGAGTATGTTGTCCTCGTGAGGTCATCGGGGAAGGAAATACGACGGCTCGTGACGTGTATTCTCCACTCCTCCAAAGTTACTCTTCAAGGGTATGAGATGTACATTTGCATTTGTTCTTTATACAAGCATGTTTTCGTTGTGCTACCTTAATACAATTAAAATGTAGACGAAGGGATGATAACAAAACAGTAGTTCTTATAAATAAAATAAGTGATTCTAGACGTTATTTTTTTTAATAATAAAGTTATTTTAGAGACTATTAGTTTTTGTTCATGCGTTGACTTACATTTTCCGTTTTTTAATTTGAGTAATTTTGGTTTTTCCCCTCTATATTTTTATTAGTTTTTGTTCATGGTTTGTATCAATTTTGTAATTTTAGTTTTTTTTTAGTACAGCAAGTTAAACTAAATTAAAAGGAAAAATGTGAACTTAGCTGATTTTTAAATTTTATTTTTTCCACTGAAGCAGAATTGAGAAATATATTTAATAATTTTATATTCTAATATTTTAAGCATAAACATTCATTTTTCTATAATCAAAGACTCATATATCCGACAGTAAGGCCAAAGCTTTGCCTATAATATGCTTTTATTGCAAACAAGATTTCTTGAGAACTTTTTTCGTTTATCAGAGCTCAAATTTCTCATCTGAAAAGTTTCAAATTGTTACATTCCCTCAAGCAGGAGGTATTATTAATCTTTCTCAGAAGTGGCTTTCTTTTAGACACTTTAGCCTCCCAAAGAGGCTGAAATGCTTAAGCGATTGATGTTTGGAGCATTTATTCCATTTCAGCGAAGGAGCCCCACAGTAATTTGTGTTGTAAGTGGCAACTGTGTTGTAACTTCTCTGAAACCCACCCTTTGTCTTACTCAGCTTTGGTACCTTACAAAATGGAATGGAGTTTCTAAACATTTAATGTCTGTTAAGAAAATGTTAGTGTGAAAACCTGCATCATTGAACTACATTATTTTACCTTATTTAAATATAATTTAGAAATTGTAGATTGAGAAGAAACAGTTTAACACGTAGCCATTTAAACTAAATTTATCTGGTGGTGGTGAGAAAATTTAAGTGTACAAAACAGAAAATAGCTTCTTAAAGGGTTAAAAATACATGTATGGCACTAAAAGTATGTGAAACAAGTTAAAACAGTCAACTGCCTATACTGTGAAGATTTCATTCACATGATTGATTTTGGACCAATTCCAACTGAATCACTGGAGTGATAATATTAGTTTCCTTGATGTCAAAGTATTTGAAAGAAAACAAACATTTGGAGAATATGCTGGACTTTATTTTGCTTAAAAGAGAAGGGACAGGATAGGCTGGCATTATCATTTGGAGCAAAAAGATTTGGCCATTCTCCCATGAATCCTCGCAGTAAAACATACAGCTTCTACTTAATACAACACATGTCCAAGAGAGCACAATTCAACATACAACAGGGGACACAAAAGTTTACACTTCGAGAGCTACCAACTTTATTACAGCTGCCATTTCATCACAGCATTTGAGCTGATATGTTGTAAATTATCCATTACTCTGCCTGTTTCTGTGCATTAGACACCACCAGGGGAAAACTAAATCTGATCGATCGCATTTCATTGTTTTAATAAAAGAAAACCTGACTATGTTTCAACGGGGGAAGAAATAGAAACGAATATATACTGAACAACCTAAACTGTCCTCCAGATTTCAAAAATGCAGGCTGAACTGCTGAAATTGAAGTCTGGCCTCACCAAACATCTGAGCTGGGGTACCTGGTTGTTGGACACAAGCAAATCTATTGCTCACCCAGCCAATGCTGAGGTAGGTACTGTTCATTACCAACAAACTGGTGGGTCAAATAGAGAACAAGCGATTTGTGGGGTTGAGGTATTAGAGAAGTCTAAATCTAGCAGGTAACAACTTCCACTGACAATCCTGACCAAAGGAGAGTTTAGTTTTTTTGCACCACGCACCTATAGTGCTCCCTCCTACCTAGAGGAAGTATATAATAGAGTAAGGCACTTAGAGAAACAGAAATGGCCGAAGTAAGCATGACGATGCGGAGACTGACTTTAAAAAGGGGTTGAATGTTTTCGATAAACTTTTGGGAAAGATGACATGGTGGCGAGTCAAAGAAAAAGGTCAAAATGTTTGTATTAGAACGAAACCACAATCCGCTCTATATACATGCACACACACAAAGCTGTGAACAACCAACAGAAGACCATTATGAATGTGTTAAACTTCCTCTCTGGTTTACCCTGCTCAACTGTAAAGCTCTGAATAAAACTCATTTCATAATGCGCAAAAACCTTCCACATTAGGTGCTGGATAGACAGCACTAAATTTACTGCTTGTAAAGCTTGGGAATTTGTTTTTGGCACCCTCTTCTGCCACTATTTTCTATTTCATTGTTCGGGTAAACAAAAGAGGGAAAAATCCTAATGAACAGCAGTTATGGACGGTGAATGGTCTTTGCCAGTGCTCTGGGTCCAAAGAATAGTGGCTTATTGTGCTCCAAATGGAAAAGGGGTAAGCTGCCTCAGTGAGTCCATCGAGAACAACAAAAACCTAATGACTTTATACTGGCCCCCAAACCTGTGGCAGCTGATCACATTTTACCATGGCAGTTCCAGACCCCTGAAGCATTTGGTGAGGAAAAACTACAATAAACAAAAGAAAACAAGTCATCTTTGCGTCTGTCTTCAGTAGAAATTGTGCAGAATGCCAAGCATTGGTCCCTTTATTCTCCTAAAAGAAAGAGAGATATTGGTATATTGTCGCGTTGAACAAGTTCCTCAGATCAGGTCATTTAGGACATGGCCTTCTTACCAGTAAGGGTTAATTAAGCTCGCCTGCTTTGTGAGCAGCCTCCTCTTCATCAGGGTTCATGGAGTGAAACTCCGCCACATACAGGCTCTTGTCAATGCTGCTGGGTATGGGCTTTATGTCAGTCATCAGCTGGTCCTCAATGCCCTTTAGGTTAAAACGATCTTCTGAGGTGATCAGGTTAATGGCCAGACCCAGATGACCGTATCTACCTGAGAACAGACAGAAAACACTAAAATACACTACATGTAGACACAGCAACAACAACAACAACAACAGATGAACAAAAAAAAACATAAAACAACCAGTCAAATCCTGAGCAGATGGTTACCTGATCGACCTATGCGGTGCAGATATGTCTCTGCATTTTTGGGGAAGTCAAAGTTGATCACTACATTGACAGCCTGGATGTCAATTCCTCTTGTGAAAAGATCTGTGAGAGGAAAGATCCCATCAAAAAGGTTTCATAAGCATTTGGGGAAATCCCTGAAAACAGTTCTATGAATGTGGCTATCCGTACCCGTGCAGACCAGGTTCCTACACAGTCCGTTTCTGAAGTCATGGAACACACGATTTCTGTATTCCTGCGATAACAATTTAGAAAAACAATCACAGCATGCTCACCAAGGCTGCATTTATTAAAAACACAGTAACAAAAAAAACAAAAAAAAAGAAAAAAAAAAAAAAAAAAAGAAAAACTTTTCTATTTTCCATTTATTTTTAAAACTTAATTTCTGATGTGGTGCTCAAGAAACATTTCTTAATTAAAAAAAAACAATTGTGCCACTTGGTATTTTTTTTTTTTTTTTAAGAATTCTGTGTCAAAATTCCAAAGAACATTAAACAGAAATCTTTAACATTATAAATATCTTTACTGTAATTTGATCGATTTAATGCCTCCTTTCTGAATTAAATTGTAATTTCTGTAAAAAAAAAAAAAAAAAAAAAAAAAAAAAAAAAAACTCTTGAAAAAGTGTTTAACGTATTCTGAAGCTGACCTGCATCATCTTGGCATGGATGTAAAAGCAGGAATAGCCAAGTTGTGTGATCTTCTTGGCAAGGAGTTCCACCCTTTGGGTGGAGTTACAGAAGATGATTGACTGGTTGATTTGGAGCTAGGAAAGAAAAAGACATAAAATAAATATAAATACAAGCAGCAATGAAATTGTCCTAGGAGGTGACAATACAAAGACAATACAGTTACTCAACTGCAGTATGTCAAAGAAGCTTTGGAATACTACCAATGGATTACTTGCAAAATACCAGTCAAATTTAGGGCATATCTGTAAAGGGAATGGTTGCTTACCCTGGAGAACAGTGTGTTGAGACAGTGCACTTTCTGTCTTTCTGTCACATAAGCATAGTACTGAGTGATGCCTTTCAGTGTCAGCTCATCCATCAGATTGATTTCATATGGCTTCTGAAGGTGTTTGCTCTACACAACAGGAGAGTGTCATTAGCATGATTAAACATATGAGAAATAATCCTGGATATAGTAAGACATTTAACTTCAAAAAGACCAGACTGATTACATAAACCGAGGTGTTATTACAAACTTGTTATTAAGTAAAGCTCTCACCATAAACTTCTGCACACTGGTGGGGAAAGTGGCAGAATAGAGCAGAATCTGGCGGTTTTTAGGCAGGAAGCTGATGATGTCCTCAATGAGCACCACAAAGTCTTGAGAAAGCAATTTATCAGCCTGTAAAAAAAAAAAAGAAAGAAAGAAAAGAAACAATCAGACACCATGAACTTCAATTTTTGCATTCATTTAGGGAATATGCTTAGTTGGAAATCTTTCTTGCATTATTTTTCCTCACCTCATCCATCACAATCATCTGAGCTTTGTCAACCTTGGCCACACCTTTCTTCATTAAGTCAAGGATCCTTCCTGGGGTAGCTATTATAGCATGTACTGAAGAGACAAAAAAATAAAGAAAAAAAGAAGAAGAAAAGGTTAACAGTAGGAGAAGGGGGAGGAGGAGGCTGTATTCATCAAGTACATTTTGTCTTCTGAATTTTTTTAAATAAATTCAATTCAACTGTTAATATGACTTGCCCTGTATGTTAGATCTTTAACCCATTATAATCAAGAGCAGATAATTATGAAACTCCTTAACTAACATCACTTCTCTCTGAGGAACAAGGAAGCATAATTTAAGAATTGCTTAAATGACTGTGGCCTGGCAAGAGGACAAGATTTCAGAAAAACAGTCAGTAGGTGTGACATCCCGACAAAAAAACTTGTGGAACCTTTTAACAAAATATACTGAAGAATTTACACAAGTGCTTTAACAATATGATTGCCTGTAATTTTAAATGTGCCAATTAATTTTTATTACCCACATTTAGTTTTGAAATCAAGTTTTTTTTTTTCAAGCTTGGGAAACTCTCAAAGATGGTAGAGAACTCTCATCAATTACCAGTCTCATCAAGACGCATGATGTCATCCCTCAGGTTAGTGCCACCTGTCGTAGCCATAACCTTGACGCCACCAAGGTGCTTGCTCATGTTGATACTTATCTGGCTCACCTGCAGAGCCAACTCACGAGTTGGGACCAACACTATGGCTAAAACAAAGTTGGGGAGAGAAAAAACAATAAATAAAAGTTAAAGATAATAAAATTTATAAAACTAACATTCAAAAGCATGGGGTCATCAAGATTTTTTAAACTTTTTTTGTAAAGAAATTAGTACTTTGCTCAATTTAATGTCCTTGATGAATAAAAGTAACAGCTACAGGCTTTTACATGGTTACAAAATTATTTCAAACTGTACTAAAATTTTTGCAAAAAAAAATCTGTATTTTTGATCAAATAAATGTATCCCTTGCTAAGCAAGATACTTCAAAAACACAAAGTCTTACAGACCCAAATGTTTAGACGGTATAATTAATGCATTATACATAACATATTTGCATTTCATATTATATTCCAACCTTGAACATAGTCCTTCTTCAAGTCAATCCTTTCCAAGAGGGGGATGAGGTAGGCTCCGCTTTTACCTGTGCCATTTTTAGCTCGGGCAAGAATGTCCCTCCCTGACAAGACAATAGGAATACTCTCCTCCTACAGGGACAGACAGTGTAGGGGACAGAAAACAAAAAACAAAACCAAAAAAAAAAGTCAAATAAGCCTGTCTTGACAACCATTCGGAAAGCAGACAAAACCAATCAACCATATTGGTTTTTATAAAGTGTAAAGTATAATAAGAATGTGTGGTAACACTTTATTTTAAGGTGTCATAATACAGAGTAATTACCTAATTAAGTACTTCGTAGTAGTCGTTGTACTTACCATATAACTAAGTTATGGAACAGCCTGTACTTACAGTTTGTAATTATGTAGATGTAATAGGCAGCTACTGTTACACATGTAACAGACCGAGTCTATTACACAGCTACTTGTACACTTAAAGGAACACTCCACTTTTTTTGGAAATAGATAAAAGTGTTATCGCCAGATCCAGAGATCGGCTGAATGGATTCAAAAACGGTAAAACTCAACTTATTAACTCTGGGGGAGTTGGAGAATGAGCCTATTTCCAAAAAAAGTGGAGTGTTCCTTTAAGTACAATCTTGATGCACTTTATTTTAAGTAGCTTATGCCTGTGTAATATTCTGTAATTGTAATGTAATTAGAAAGGTATTACACGTATTTAAGCTGTGTACTGGTGGGTTAAATCAAACTACGGTGCAGCTGGATAATGTGTACAGTATAGATACACATGAAGTACACTGAAGGACAATCTTGATTCATTTTATTTTAAGTAGCTTATGTCTGTGTACTTACATTTATAATTACAATGTTTAAGTCTGCAACATATGTAACAATCTTTTGGTTACATAAGTAGCTGTGTAACAGACTCGGTCTGTTACATATGTGTAACAGTAGCTGCCTATTACGTCTACATAATTACAAACTGTAAGTACAGGCTGTTCCATAACTTAGTTACATGGTAAGTACATTTTGTTTCATGTAAGTACAACGGCTACTACGAAGTACTTAATTAGGTAATTACTCTGTATTATGGACACCTTAAAATAAAGTGTTACCAAATGTGTTTATATAAATGTGTACAGTATATAACGGTTTGTAACAGTGTATATGGTATAGACTACCTGGATAGGGGAAGGCTTTTCCCAGCCCATTTCGAAGATGCCCATCAGCAGTTCCCTCTTAAGGCAGTAATCTTCAAACTCGTTTCCTTTGGTTGCAGTCACATCCTGTCAAATAGGAGGATGTTTAAAGTCAAAAACTGGGAGTAAGCGGACCAGCAACCAATTCAAAATACCACCATCTAATAAGAAAACAAGTTTTAGAACTTACTGTGGTTTTAACTCTTGTGTCTTTCGGTGGAAGCTGCAGGCACTTCTTCCAGTCATCACCAAACCTAGAAGAAATTGTTCAGATTCAACTTTATACAGTTGTATTCATAACAGTTGAATGACATGATTGATGGAAGGAAATGTCTTCAAAATGTTTTAAATTAATAAATATTACCTGATACCACCACTGCTTTGGGGTATACTGCTTCCTTTCTGGGGCATCACAGGTGTTTTTCCCGACTGTGATGAAGTAAGCGATCCTGACTGGAGGTTCATGGGCTTGGACTGTCCGTTCTGTTTGCTCATTGGCATGACTGAAGCAGGGATCTCTGTTCTCGCTGTAGCCATTATCAGATGTTTTCCTCAACGGTTTCAAACAAATTAATCTTTTAGCCTTTTTTTGTTTGTTTTTGCTACTTTTCAGCTATTTGTAAAACTGTTTTACCATTACGCTCACTGCGCTTTTGTGTAAACAGTTTCTGGTACGTACAGACCTCTTAAAAAGAAGAGTGCCTGGCGTATAACAATTGTTTATAATAAGCTCTCCCAAAAAAGGAGAAAATTATATTTATATGAATAAATATATCACAAGCCTAGAGCCAACGTACAAAATAACTAGCAAACAGGTACTTGTAAAATTCAAGTCTTGCACAAGGATTTTCAAAAAGGCAAGTTAGCAAAAAAATCTATTAATGCTTTTCAAAAGTCACTTTTTACGTTATCCCTGAAAATGTACAAAGTATTCACTTTTATTTTATTTTTTTTTCTAATTTATTAATTTTTTAAACAGCTGGATTGCAGAAATCCTGTAGTACCCTCTGTATTTATTTTGGTATCAAAAAAGAAAATATATATATATATAAAGTATTTACATTCAAAAGCACAAGGCTCAGCTAAAGGTTTTTAATGTGCTCTTAAAATTCCTGTATTCTCTTCGTCATGAGGAATTTCAAACTTTGCTCAGTGTCACTTGCTCCTCTTTAACCTGCTGAAAAACTCCAAACTGAGCGATTTCAAACTTAAAGTCAATGCAGAATTATGAGTCCAAAATAACGTTAACAGCTCATAAGTGTTTCCACGCTTGGCTTCGCGATGTCTCTTGTTTTTTCCTCACTTGGTCACAGTTCCTGAACACTTAGTGGAGGAATTTCTGGAGCACCTGCCAAATATTAAAGATATAACATAAAATTATCATCATGTAAAGCATAACTATTTCTTGCAGGGAGTAAAGGGGTAGTTTCACAGTTTGTCTGTAAATACTTTTGAACAGACGTGTTCGAATTAGATTACACAGAACAGAATATACCGAAAAACTGCTTTGCTTTCAATACATTCTGCTAGCAAGGCACCCACGTTTAGCTAATAGTTTCTAACACTTATTAAAAGCGTTGGAACTTATATGATAAGTAGGATTAATAACACATCTGATTCAAGTCGAATCGGATTCAAGGTCATTTAACGTTACTAATTCGCTAAAGGTTTACCGATTAGATCTGAAGCGAAAAGTGTGCTTGAGAGTCATGAGTTGTTTGCCGAGCTAACTGAGATAGCCAAGCAGCACAAAGGTGGTTTATCGACAAAAGTTTTCTCCTTTCAGATTCAACGCGTGAGTTCAGGCAAGCAGTTCCCAACATTAAATAAGAACAACACAGCGCTGCACATTTTTCTGGGGACATGGTGAACTTTGTTTCCTGAGGAGTGGGATACAGGTGAACTATATTTGAAAGAGCATGCTAGCTCAACCTGCCAGCGGTTACATTGTTACACGGTTACACAGGTTAGCTTAGCTAGATGCTAACAAGAGCGCAAGAGAGACCCGCTATGCACGTTGGGAAATATAACTGGCTAATTCAATTATAGTTATGTCCAAGTTCGTTACCTCCGAATTTTGAAGGATTTGAATCTTCGAGGATTTGATTAACTCTTCGAACGTTTCTTGAGAAATTCTTTGTTGCTGTGGCTTTTGTCTCTTCCGTCTAGAGATTAAACATGGCCGTGCGCTGAATCGATCTAGGAGGACATATACGCACGAAACGAAATCGACCAATCAGGTGACAGAGTTTGAATTTGGTGGGCGGTACCATTATCAAATCCGCCTCCGTGTATTACTTTTCTAAAAGGAAAATATTTATTATTATTGATCTGTTTTTGCTATTAGGAAAATTTTATATTCATCAAACTAAATTGAGTAACTTAAAACCCAATTTTGCTAATTTTCAAACAGCCTTTAAAGCTTATTCAGAAACTATAAAGTCTTTTAAAAATCGTAAAGCCCAAATATGCTTGTGATGCCCTTTTATTTTATTTTATTTTTTTTATCTCTAATTTTATTTTATTTTTTATAATTTTGTTTATTTTTAAAAAGAATTATTTTATTGTTTTTTATTTTATTAAAATTGTCTCAATTTGTATATACAAAATGTGTAAATATGAGAAATATGTGAAGAACTTGCTGTTGAATTTTGTAATTTTGAAAGTTCAGTAATAATAATAATAATAATAATAATAATAATAATAATAAAACTTCTATGTAGGCACTTGTAGACCTGTGGACGTATAAGAAACACTTTTTACACATTTCTTTTATCGATACACCACAAGTTTAATATTTAATACTAAGCAGGCTCTTCAGTGACATGGCAATTTTTTTAGTTGTGAAATATTTAGTCATGTTAGAAAAATAAAAAATATATGTTATTGATATGAATAATTTTCACAACAGTTATATTGAAATGGTTTGTATTTTAATCGTTAAAGTTTAAAATATGAAATAATGGAATATATTTCGTTAAAGGTGCTGTATGTAAGTTTTTGACACTTCTAAAGCCAAAAACATAATATGTTTGTAGATATTTAGGAAACATGTTATGTTTACATAGCTGTTTCTCTGAAAAATAATGCTATAGCCAGTAATTCTTCTCTGAAATGTGCGTTTCGGGCACATTCCGGGCTAGAATTGCAGTACCCATTTCAACCGCTAGCTGGCAATATTACATACTGCACCTTTAATCTGTATGATCCTGCGCACTTCTTGTTGTCGAAAACACATTGTATTGCTGTCAAGGAATCATGTTATGTTCACATAGCTGTTTCTCTAAAAAAATAATAATATCACGATTTATTTTTAAAAATATCACGATTTTATCACGATTCTTTGTCATGTTGGTTTTTCTATTTTGCATGTTGTCTGAGTACTACAGCCAAACTAATTTCCCTATTATAAAGACAAAGCCTTTCAAGGTAACAAAATATAAAAAGAAATGGTGGATATTTAGGCCAAAGTGGGCAAAGATAAAAATCTTTGTCATTATTTTATCTGTTATTAAAATTGAGAAAAAAGATACAGCTTACAAATACACAAAATATACAAATAAAACAAACAGTGTTTTATTTTCAGGTAGTTCACAGGAGCATTTAAGAAATTGAATGAACAAATATAAAAATAAAACACTATATAGATTAAGTCCTATTAAAGCATCTGTATTAAAGTTTTTCAGTCAAAAGTATTGAATGATTTTTCTCTTTGTGTTTTGGTGTTTTATTAACATTAAAGGAATAATTCACCCAAAAATAAAAAGTGTTTTATTTTTATACCATCATTTACTCACCAAAAAGTTGTTTTAAACGTGAATGAGTTTCTTTCTTCTGCTGAAAATAAATGCTATTTTGAAAAATGTGTCCAAACAGTTGCTGGTCTACAGTGACTTCCATAGTATATTTTTTTCCTACTGTCAAATTCAGTGTGGACCAGCAACTGTTTGGTTATCCACATTCTTCAAAATATCTAATTTTGTGATCAGCACAAGAAAGAAATTAATACAGGTTTGGGACAACATGTGAGTAAGTAAATTATGACAGAAATTAAATTTTTGGGGGAACTATCCCTTTAATGAAAGTCGGCTGCATCTTTAGTACTGTCCCTTTAAGTTTAAGACCTGCATGCATCTTAATATACAGGCAAGGATCTGTTTCTCTCTCAACTGTTTACTTTCATTTTAGACATAACCAACTGAGCTTATACATAAACCTTGTGTGTTTTGACAGTATTAGCACTAAAGACAACTTATTTCAGTGATCAAACGCTGTTTAACAGGTTTTTTAGTGCGCGCGCTTCGGGTGTACATGCTCAGAAAAAGCGCATGTCAGAAGAACACTTGAATGAAATGTTTAACCAGTAAGCCTTTAAAGCACATGCAAAAAGTTTACTTTTGTGATTGTGAATAAGTGCAGTGTCCCATGAGAATCAGTGTTGGGGGTAATGCATTACAAGTAACGCGAGTTATGTAATAATGTTACTTTTTTCCAAGTAACTAGTAAAGTAACGCATTACTTTTTATTTTACAAGAAAATATCTGAGTTACTTTTTTCCCATTTATTGACTGACAGTGCGCTGTGTGAACATGATGTTACTGTAGTTCTAGACTAAATGTGATTGTGCATTAATTCATCCCACTCGCAAAAAAACCTGATTCAGTATTCATCAAAATGAATTAAAACAGTGAAATGCAAACTCAGAATATGACGCAAACCTGCAATAATTAAATGTGTTAAACAACACAAATGTATCTAATCCCATTTTATTAATCAATGCCTTTGCTGCTGACCTTCGATGATCCAGTTCAACTATACTAATAAGCAAAAATGACTTTAGATAAACTAACAATTGTGCTTCATTGTTTTTTTTTATTCTGAAGAGTGTCGAACCTTCTTCTTCTGTGTTCTACTGTACAGACGTGAATTTACTTTTCCTTCAGCCTGAGGTTTATTCATTACACTTTTTGATGTGAAAGGGCCTTTACATTTGCTATAAATAGAACTTCTTGTATTCAAAACAATCAAGCCCTGCTCATATTTAAAAAGTAACACGAAAGTAACGCGAAAGTAACGTAACGCATTACTTTCCATAAAAAGTAACTAAGTAACGTAATTAGTTACTTTTTTAGGGAGTAACGCAATATTGTAATGCATTACTTTTAAAAGTAACTTTCCCCAACACTGATGAGAATAACTCTACTGCTGAGTTATCACTGATGTGAATGTATGTTGCGTTGTACAGTATATTGAGACGGAGGCTGATAGAATGTGCGCTGTAGCAGGATATTATGATATTTCTTAAAAAGCAGATCTTGGAGACATTTTTATCGTCCATGATCAAAAATCGTCATATCGCACACCCCTACTATAGCCAGTAATTCTACTCTGAAATGTGCGTTCCGGGGCGGAATGCCTTTGTTTTTGCAGTACCTATTTCAACCGCAAGCTGTCAATCTTACATACTGCACCTTTAAAGGGGTCAGCGGATGCCCATTTTGAACAAGTTGATATGATTCTTTAGGGTCTTAATTAAAAGCCTATAACATACTTTGATTAAAATTTCTCAATGGTAGTGTAAAAAAACACCTTTTTTACCCAGTCAAAATCAGCTCTGTTTTCAGCAGGCCCTTATTTTGGTTTAAATGCTAATGACTCTGCCCCTCTCTTCTGTGGGGTGACGAGCAGTACTGTTTACCATAGACATAAATATCTATGCTGTTTACTTTAGCCGCCAAACTGGCTAACTAGCACTTTATTAGGAAAGGCCATTTGCAAAGATTCATAAAAAAGTTATACTCACTTCTTCTGTAGATGTAGTTGGATCATGAATGATTTGCGCAAGACACATTTAGGCAGATCAGGATTGGCGTATTCACTTCAAAAGGAAAGTAACATTAATCCTCTGCGTCTTCAGTGGCTCAAATGTCGGGAGTAAATGACGACTGTTATATTCATTATTACATCCAACAACAGAACACCTCAATCGCTTAATCGGAGACATTCTTGTCTTCCCCTGCACCAGAGTCGACACAATGGTGGACAGCTCACACAGGGCGGGTCTAAGGGAAGAAGGTCTTGTCAATCAACTATTGTGGGAGGGGCCTGTACAGAACTATGTCATTCTGACAGGAATCTCAGAACAGCCTGATTTGAGAAAGGGGGTTTTAAAATAGGGATTAACACTGGGTGGATTTTTATCATTATAGGATGGATGTGTACACACACTTCCAACACACATTTATTATCAGGTAGGCTAGGCTAACTAAATCTATACATAAAAAGCATTTAAAAAGTAGTGAAAAATGATGAAGGCATGAAAAAAGTTTCAAAGACAGTTTTAATGTGACCATATAACAAAAAGAAAAATGTTGAATTTTTTTGTGCTTCACATTGAAGAAAATCATATGTATTATACAAATGTTAGTCATGAAATGCACACATATGTATAAAAATATGCCTTTAATTCATAGTAAATTAGACTACTACTATGCTATGCACTTATTTATACATTCATATGTAAAGCAAAGTTCATACATTCACATAACTGTCAGCAACATCACCTTTATCAAAGCCCATGTGGTTATTAAGTTTAATCACAGTTTCTCAAGATTTTGGCAATGGTTTTAATCCTACAGTTTACGCTTTTTTCCACACCTGCCTTCTACAAGTTTATCCATTTTAAGCAACTAAACAGTGAGTCAAAACTCAAAATTTCTCATAAAACTTCATCAGACAGTGATTTAAAACTGCCTTTCAAAGACTTGCACTCAAAAGTGGCACAGTCACAATTTTGGGATTTTGTGTACATGGTATTTTTGACAATAGCTGGCAATGGCAGTGCACGCATTAGATAAACCTATCCTGACCTCTATAGGCATTAGACTTGGTCATAATCAGCTGTCTTATGTGTATCCTAATAACACCCCTTTAGAGAGCCTCAAAATGTGAACTACAATTTTTGCCAATTTTTTTTGTAAACCTGAATGAAATTTGTGTGTGTGTGTCGTACAAATTTGAATAACTAAAACCTGGAAAATCTGAACAAGGGAAAACCAAATCGATGTCAATAAACACACTGACAACATGCAATTTCAATGGTAAACAAAAGAAAATCACAAATGAAAATAGGAAGAAACAAAAAATTCTGCTGTCTTGCTATTGAAGTATAAATATCACAACCTATTATAATACATGGAAAAATCAGCAATCATTCCAAATATATAGCAAAACACTTGGTAACACAAATATACATATTACTGATTTGGAAAAACTTCATAACATCAGATTCAAATATTTGAAAAATGCTTAGATACATATAAATGCAATAAATTAGTCAGTATGTTGTCCAAACACAAATAATACAACTAATACAACAACACAACTTAAAGGAATAATTCACCCCAAATCATCATTTATTAACCCGCATGCAATTCCATCTTGCAATGGAAGTCAATGGTCACCAAAACTGTCTGGTTACCAACATTCTTCAAAATATGTTCCCAGAAGAAAGAAGCTCATACAGGTTTGGAACAACATGAGGGTGAATAAATGATAATAGAATTTTAATTATCCCTTTAAAGGGATAATTCACCCACTAAACCTGTATGTCTTTCTTCTGCTGGACACAAAAAAGATATTTTGAAGAATTTTGCTTACCAAACAGCTGCTGTTAGCCATAGAATTACATAGTATTTTTTCCAAACCATGGACGTTACTGTCTACCAGCGACTGTTTGGTTACCAAAATTCATCAAAATATCTTCTTGTGTCAACTAAACATAATCAAAACTCATACAGGTTTGGAACAACATGAGGGTGAATAAATAATGACAGAATTATTTGCGTGATCTATACCTTTAAGACAACCAGCTGCTTGAACATCTAGCTAATATCAACTCACACCTCTTTCTTCACTGTTTACACTCACAGTAGACATGTCTGATTGGTCACTGCTGCGACTGGACGGCCGTGATTGGTTAACGGCCCCCTGTGAAGGAGAGCCATATGTGACCGGCACAGGGAAACTGGGGAGTAAGATGATCTGTGCATCTGAGTAATATGGAGGTGCTTGAATACCAGTGGGATAGTAAATTGGGTAATCTGTGATTAGCATCCTTCTCTGGATATGAGAGACAGTGGGCTTAATTTGGTCGTACCCAGACGGTAACAGATATGACGGGAAATGATGGAGTGCCATTCCGTAGCCTGCCCTGTTGTCCACTGCTACATTATGGTGTGTCTGTGGCAATGTTTGCAGTGTTTTTTCATCGTTGTTCATCGGAGACTGACGTTCTGAAATGCTGTCCGCTGACTGACTTCGTGGTAAAACTGGGGTCACAGGAGAAAGTGATGCGCTGCACTGAAAAGTGGGAGTCATTCGGGGAGAATGGCTGGAGCTGCCAGGGGACAGAGAGCCTAAACAGGAGAGCAAAAATTGTCTTAAAACTTTAAACAAGGTGTTTAGAAATAAATTCACTTTAGTAATTTTAGAGGGATGCCTACCGTTACTGCTAGTTTTCATAGTGCAGCTGCGAGTGCCTCTCCCACGCAGCACATCAGATACCTTAAAACAAGACCACATACAGTATATTCTTGTTTAGATGATTTACAGAAGTTATGGTGATACACATGAATGGATTGTGAGGCTAATGGGGGTTTTACAAGCTGAGAGGCCTGGAGTGGAATGACACAGGACATAAGGCTTTTATAATGTAACATACTGACAGATGAATAGAGCTTGAATGTTGGATGATGTAAAGATACAATAAATGATTTTGTCAAAAATATCTTAATTTGTGCTCTAAAGACGAACGAGGGTCTTACAGGTTTGGAATGGCATGAGGGTGAGTAATTAATTATAGAACTTTCATATTTGGGTGAACTATTCCTTTAAAACACAACTGTGGAATGTAAAGTTGCAATGATTTTTTATTATTTCTTACAATGGGGCTTCATACAACTATAATTGATCTTTGGTATGTCCAACTCTGGTAAATAATATCCAATAAAACTGAGCAATGAAAGTTCTGTGAATCAGCACTTGTAGGCAGCGGTGTGCACTTGTCTGCATATTATACATACTTTGCTGAATCTATTGACAATTATAATGAAAGACTGAAATAACCATCTGTATTTTTGTCAAAATGACACTGACTGATGAGCAGAAAAAACACTTTATATTGTAAATAAATACATCATTACGCAAGACTAATTAATATACAGTATGTTTCCAAATACACTAATGCCATTCTTTCAGTTCTCACCTTTTTGTTTTTTGCAACCATGATGGCAGTGTCATTGTGGTTGTTTTTCAGACTACTGTCAGCTCCATTTTTCAGCAAGAGCCTGACAATATCTATATGACCTCTGCCACAGGCACTGTGTAACGCTGTGTTCCCACTGTAAGACTGCGCATTCACATCGCACCCACTCTGAAAGAGACAGCACACAGAAAAAGACACTGTGAACATAAATAGCTGCCCGTAACTCACAGACGAAAACTGAGTAATAGATTTCAGGCTTATTTGTTCATCCTTGTCCTTTCTAACAGAGAAGTACAAGATAAAAATGAAAGGAACAGATTGTGACATAAGTGATGATTCATTGGTTTTGACGTGTGAAAAAAACTGAACAGAAAAAACACACACACACACACACACACACACACACACACACACACACACACACAGACATATATATATATGCACACACACCTCGATCAGAAAGTTAACCATGGCAGTAAAGTTGTTTTCTACAGCATGAACCAGTGGACTTCGACCACTCTTATTATCCTGTGATAAAAGAGAAAAAAGAGACACAATAAACAAATAGCGTGTGTGGTAAACCTTAGCGATCATAATACATAACTCACTTCACAGAAAGGAATAACTAATGCATTAGTAAAATATAACATAACATCAGACAACAGAATAGGTAGTGGAAATGATGACAAACTCACTGACCCCTGCATTGATTTCAGCTCCGTTCTTCAATAAGATTTTTGCCAACTTTTTACCTCCATTCTGCACAGCCAGGTGAAGGGGCGTCAGACCTTAAATTAGACATTAAAATCTTAAGGCTGTATTCTGAATGACCCACTGAAACAAGTTTGGGCATGTTTCAGTGGGTAAAATACACAAAAACACTAATACACCCCCTCACTGTGTTTCTAGGGACTTTTTGAATTGTGACAGCAACAGGAAATATCTCATGTTACATTTCATATGCATGAATGGGGCCAATACTAACTGTAAGAACTGTTTAAAACAGTTTACTAAAATAGAAAATAAAACTGTTTAGGTCAGCATAATTAATCAACATTTTCCTTTAGTAGTACAGAAGAGGTTTTCTGAGAACTATACAGTTACAAGAGGTTACAAATTATTGTG
Source organism: Acrossocheilus fasciatus (assembly GCA_036784905.1). Lineage (NCBI taxonomy): Eukaryota > Metazoa > Chordata > Actinopteri > Cypriniformes > Cyprinidae > Acrossocheilus > Acrossocheilus fasciatus. The sequence goes on from CM071953.1 coordinate 20,542,214, forward strand.
TAAGAATACACAAATAAAGCTAGATGGCGATATACTTCCCTCCTTAATGATGATACTTTTTTTTTTTCCAAAACATAATCACATATTCATACAGTAAAATCCATGACCAGCAGCTCTTTTTCTGTCTACTGCCCCCCAGTGGAACAAAGCACACAGCAAAAAAAAAAAAAAGAAGTTCTGCCATAAGTAATTTATAATTTTCAGAAGTGTTGCATAATGACACAGACAAGAGGAATGATAATTTTACGGCTATGTATTTGTTCTTATTGCTGTACTAAACAGGACCATAGTCAAGAGAGGTTTAGTGTCAGCACATCCATATGCATGCCAACAGACTAATGAAATGACATTTTCCTGAGACCAATTATTCTACTAAAATTGACACAAAAATGCATACACTCATATAGATCCAGGTCCAGCACTTACCCTCATAGTTCCTGATCTCCAGATGGGATGAAGGGTTTTGGGGGTAGTGTCTGAGGATGACATACAGGCAGTCGACCTCTCCATGCTCGCAGCACAAGTGCAGTGCCGTCTGTCCATTACGGTCCAAAGCTCCAGGGTCAGCGCCTGCATCCAGCAGAGCTTTCACCAAAACAGGCTGATGGGTGATTACAGCCAAGTGCAATGGTGTCTGTGAGAGTGAGAGAGAGAAAGATAAAGACTGTTTACTGATTCAGTCAATCAAATCCACAGTATATTTAAGGCCCAATTATATTTAAACCGCACAGTCACACTCAAAACTGTCAATATTTAAGCAGTGCATCTCAAAAATCTACCACTCTGATGTCTGATAAGGTGTTCAGGTGTATTTGAGCTATAGGTTGAGTCACATCCTGGTGTGAATTCCTGTAACCGTAGCTGCTAACCTGGAACTTGTCTAACAGGTTAAAGGTCAGTTCCATAGATCTGATAAAAATGAAATAAACTAGGCTAACGCCCCTTTGTAAACAACCCTGCGGTGACTTATCCAACACACACAAACAAACATGTACAGTCAAGGCCGTAACCATGACTTGAACACTGGTGGATTAAATATTAAATGAATTAAATATTTTAAAGGGATTTAAGAAAATAACAAGAATTTATGGTAAAGTAATCCATTTGAACTATCTGAAAATAATAATTTTGGTTTAAAATATGCACAGATTCATTTTTTTTATCAAGAGATTGAATGATATGCTAAAAACAGATTTATTAATGTTTCTTGTTTTGTCATCTTTAATTATGAAGTCCATGAATCACATAAATCTATATTTTCAATTTAAAACTGAACTTTGACTATTTAAAACTATCTAGACTATCATTACGATGTCTGTTGTGGTTATGGCTATGTATAAACTGATTAAAGCAGAGTGATGAATTAATTGAAAAACAACTATTATATAATTTATCTCAAATTTATCATGTAATTTAGATACGTTAACTGATATAACTAATAAGCCAAAGTTTCTGTCTGCTTTGTGAGGGAACAGCTGGTTCATCTAGGTCAAATCAATCATGGACGAGTTTTTTTTTTTTTTCCTTCACCTGAGGTAAAATCTTAGATTGAAAGAACTAGTGTTGTTGACAGCAGTTAAATAATAAAGTGAAAGAGATAAACCACCAAGTCTAACCGACAAGAAGTGAGTCAGGATGACAACACACAGTATAGTTTCTTCAAAGCTCTTTCATTTACTGAGGCAAAGGAAGTAAAAATAAAATACTATATTAGTCACAGCACCTGAAAAGGTACATTTTCAATCTTGCATCCAGATGTACACTAAAATCACACTGGATATTAGCATTTTTGCTAATATAGGAAGCTAATACTGCACACTACGTCAAGTAATCTATCATTTATGTGTTTTGTTGACAAAAGAAGATTGAAGGATAAAGAGAGGTTTGTGGTTTTTAATGATACCCGCTGAAGATTATGATCAGCTCAGATGTGCTAGCAGGTAAAGTTGGCTCTAGGCAAACACACAGAGGGGGCTGGTTTGACACTGGAGGGAGGATGTTCCAGTAAGGCACAGTAAAAAAAAAAAAGTACAGCGAGAATGAAGACAGAAATTCCTCTGGTGTCACAATGCCTTTGGCCCTCCCTTCCTATGAAAACATCGCTCCTATTTCCCTGAATCCTGTCTGACTCACCAAGCATCACAAACTTTCTGGTGTGTGTATCTGCTAGAAGACATGTTACCACACACATAAAATTTGATGGGTTTTTACTTTGTCCTCAGATCAATTGTATCACTACAAATCTAACTTAGGAACGGCGACATCCTCTTTAGGCAAGCCCTGAAACAGGAAATTGTATAAGAAAGAACATCACATCACATTACATTGAGAAGAGAAATTCTAGCGTAATAGTGCCTTTCTCATTTTATGATTCCAATGAACCTGCAATAAACTGACCAATAAAAGTTTAAAGAGAAACTGTATGTGCTTGGAAGAGCATAAGGGGAGAAAAGGAGGGAGCAGAGAAACACAGAAAGGGAAAGGAGGAGCCGGAAATGATTGAGCAAAGGGAGCGATGAAGGGAAGAGATGGATCAGAGAGGGAAAATCCCTTTCCTCTCCCCTGCAGTGTGTCCTCAGATTCACATTCCTGTGTGTAAACACAGAAAAAAAAGAATGAATAAAGAGGGGAATGTTGGATGAATAAGGAAAGCGATTAAGGGGAAGACTCATGACACAGATGCATGAGCCAAAAACACACTGTAGAACTGAAACTAAAGCCTGCATGATTTAGCACAGATGACTGAGCTGAAACAAAAACTCAAGGACAAGAAAAGACTGGAAAAATAAATAGTGTACTCGATGCGTGCACTTATCTCATGCAATGCATGTGAAGACGTTTTAAAGAGGACATTTAATGCAAAAAAAAAATTAAAAAATGGAGCTTGTACCATCCATGAAGAATTGCTTGGAACATGAAAAGTGGGTCTTGCATGCCAGAATGGAACCAGATCTAAATCAGTTTTGCTGAATCCAATCCAGATGGTTTGCTGGTCTTATCTGGTCTAAGCCTGGCCTGAACAAGTTAGTGCTCAGCTGGTTTTAGGCTTCCCCAGACTGACAATCTGAAAAATAACCAAAACCCCTCTAAAACTAGCCAACGGATTAGACTGAGAGCCCAGCTAAGGCCAGACAATCAATTTAGGCTGGTTTTAGTTGTTTAACAAGTTAGTTATTGGTTAACATTAACTAATAGCCAGATCTTAAATATTTCATAGTTTCATAAAATAATGCTAAATACCTGAAAGATCCAGCTTAAAATGGCTTTCTGGTTTTAGCCAGTTTAAACTGTTCTCCTAGACTTGCCAAGTGGGTCTTCAACTGGTTTTAGGCTAGTCAGCCATCTAGTTCCTGCAGCCTGACCATAAGACAAGTGCTAAAAACCCCTCTAAAACTGGCCAATGTATCATTCTGACCAGGCAGGGAGACCAGCTAAGACCAGCAAGCCAGTTTATGCTGGTTTTAGTTGTTTTTCTTTAACAAGATAGCTATTTGGCTATTGATTAACATTCACATAAAGCGGAACAAGCAATCTGATAAGAGCATGTTTTTATATATTAATTAAAAATGACAAATATATATATATTTTTTAATTTGGCGTAACATGCACCAGAAAATCACAATAAAACCAGGAACATGCATTAAGGAAGTAAATAGGCACAATTTGGATTTTATGTTCACTTGAAATGAATGCTAATATAGCTAAGCATATTTACGCAATTGTATATTCTTTCGGTGAAGATCGATGGGCCTCTAACCTGTAGTAAAATAATTTTTTAAAGTGATAAAAAAAGATAAGCATTTTACAAGGCTGCAGAAGAGTGAGAGAGAGAGAGAGAGAGAGAGAGAGAGAGAGAGAGAAAGAGAGAGAGAGAGCGTGCGCGCAAGGGAAAGTCCCTTTTAATACCCTGCAAACCTCAACACAAGGTATGTTGAGAAACAACTCAGGGTGTGAGGGGGGTCATGTGACTTCTCGGAATGAGGATACTTAAGTTGAGACGCATGCAGCAGCCGCTTTAACTGTGTTTGCACATACACTCATACTAGTATAAAAACATACACTTCTGTAAACTGAGTTTACTTATAGCCATGCAAACAGTTCATCAGCTGTGGTCTTGCTTGACTGATAATAAGCAACACCTATCATAAAAACACTTTTGTAATGCACACACACACACACACACACACAGCATGCTTTTTCTCATGTGCATTTCAAATGTCAGTGCTAGTGTTGGTCATGACAGACGTGGGAGGACAATCATGTTTCACAAAAGAAAGGAGTGGAAATGGAGACATTGTGATACAAGTCATTCTGGCATATACAATTTCTAGTTGTAGTAATAATGATAGCTGTAGTAACACTTTCCTTGGTACCGTACCAGTCAGCTGTGCGTCTACTTGCCTTTATAATATTGTATCATTCACTGTATTTACTCGCTAATATTGGCTTTGGAAACACCAAAACAGTAATTTTCAAGCAATGCTGTAACAAAAGTTACTCAAAACTCCATCTAAGCTTCAAAGACATGCTAATGCACAGTTCACATTTCTGGGGAAATAAGAGTTGAACACAGGATATAACACAAAAGTTAACCTCAACAATCTGACAGAAACAAGTTTCAGACCGTGGCTAAGACATGTGCGCAGCTTCTGGTAACTGCTGGCTGCCTGTGAATCTACAAGCGTTCGTGTTTGTGTGTGTGAAAGACTGCGTCTGTACGTCAAGTGAAACCTAAACATGAATTTGAGGTGATTTTTGAGGTCTGACTAGACATGCAATGGCGGTAATTGATAATGCGGTTGGTGGAAGTACGGCTTAACAACCAGAAAAGGAGAAGAACAGGATGTAAAAGCCTGGGAACAGTCCGACAGGTCTGTGCGCTCACTTTTTGTTGCTGACACAGGAGAGAAAGATGAGGTCGGAGGACACAAGTTGCGTGTGTTGTGGTGGCCATGCGGTGAGCACACAAGTGGGCAGGCCAGTACTTCTAAAAGTGCTCAAATAACCACGAGCAGTTCAGTGGCATCGCTTGAGAACAACAGTGCCCTATGGGTAGTTTCCTCTTCTGCTCAAACCTTAGCTAAAGGTATCATGTGACAGTTAAACACATTTGTGGAAATTACAGTTAACCAACATATGCCCCACAGGGACAAGAATTCAGGTTTAACTAGCCTGGTATTCTTGGTGCATTAAATCCCCTAATCCAACAATCACCGACATTAATTCTCTTCTGTCCTGCTACATCCTGCTGCAAAGACCAATGCAGCACAAATTTCAAAGCTACTTTATGTTTAACTTAAAAAGGTAACGCTTTACAAACAGGTTTGATTCCTTAACTTTAGTTAACGAACTAACAATAACATTTCATTTTAATTATTATTTAACTATTTAATATTTTTCAAGTAATTATCTGATTTATTCTAAAATATTATAACATACACACACACACACATACACACATACATACTTTTACTATTTGTATTATATATACTATTGTTCACAATACATCAACTGATCTTAATTTCTAAAACGTTTTTTTTAAACATAAAACATGTAGAAATTAGCATTAATTTAGATCAACATTTTTGACAGTCCCACAATTTTCATTATATATATCAATTGGTTAATCCCGATTAACTGCATCCAAAGTAAATGCGTTTTTTTTAATACATAATATGTGTGTATACTGTGTATATTTATTATGTATATATATAAATACACACACATGCATTAAGAAAATGTTATTTGTATATTAAATATATATATATATATATATATATATATATATATATATATTCTCCCTCATTGAGGTCAACTGATCTAGATTAATAAATGCTGAAAAGTATCGTTCATTGCTAGTTCATGATACCTGACAGAGTTTGCTTGTTTTTGTGTGTGTGTGTGTGTGTGTGTGTGTGTGTATATATATGTTTGTATACACTTTACCTGTCTTAGGTTATTGAAAATGTCCAGGTCTTTGTGTGCCCATCGATATATTTCAATAAGCCAGTTGACCAATTTGTAGTTCTCTTTGACCACAGCAATGTGAAGAGGCCTGCAAATGCAAACAGACAAATAAATCCATGCATTATTCACCTAAAGACAACAGCATGCATACTGGTGTATATGCATTAACATTAAACCACACAAACTAGCAACATTACAGTAATGTCTTTTTAATGGCCTGCTCAAGTCAACCAACGAGTTCAAAAGGTGGAATGAATAACTCTTCACCTGGCAATCATGTGTATGACTCATCTTGTACACAGTGGCTCTAAATGCAACCAGTGCCGGTGAGTACAGGGAAATGCTTATCTTCCTATCGTTTCACAGAAAGCCTCTCTGAGGTGAGAGTGTAGAAGTCAAAGTTTGGGAACAGGAAGAAAACACTGTGTGAGAAAGAGAGAGGGACTCTTCATGAAATGTTTTAAATGATGTTTTTTTTCTCTTCTAAATCTGCTTCCAGTAACAGCTACTTTGGTTTGAAGTCACTTCCTGCCCTCAGGGACAATGGCACCGTTCTTTCTGTTTTGAATACTAATTATCATTATATTTACAGTTGCATTAGGGGCTTTCTGTGCTTTTCAGACTCCTCTAGCAGAACTTCCCATGAAACTCTGAGAAAATTACTAAGAAGAACCTTGCACTGACTTGAAACACAAGCAAAATGTATTTGCAAACTATTATAAGAGTCCAACGTGTTCTATTTGCTTAGCCATTGATCACTGTAACATGCAAAACAGTATTGAAACATGCAACATGCAAACATGCAAAAGTCAACACGATAGAAAGTAATATAATTTTAAAACACTTTTTAGCGGGACTAACAATCAATCAAGGACTGCTGTCAATGCAGATATCAATGTAGAATGTTCATATCTTGCATTACGAACCATAAAACAGTTCTTGGGAATGAGGTAAGAATGTTAATAGGTCTGATGGGAAGTCATACTGCAACAGCAGGAAAAATGAAAGGCGGATAGAGAAAAGGGGAACAGAGAAGAACAGGGACTCATTGTTTATATTGTCTTTTGACTTGTATTGAGTCATTGTGGGATGAAACAAGCCGGAACACAGACAGCGGGAGAGCAAATGATCAAATTATGGTGCTGATTCATATTCCTAGTGATATAAATGTAAATAATGTCCTAAAAAGGGACATTGCGATTGCTTCATGTGGGCTATTCCATTGTGGCAAGATTTTGCTAATAAAACAGAGAGAATGAAATCAAACGATACATATATTAGCACAAATCTTATATATGCAACATGAGTAGGAACAGGTGATAAAATATAAGAAACTGCCATGTGAAAAAATACACCATGCCACCTGACTTCCTGAAATACAACTTTCTGTTTGGAACAACGGTCACCAGAAAAATCATATTCCTTTATAAAGCATTAAACCAAAAGAGGAAGAGAAGAGCCATTTAGTCAAAATGAATGCAAGCTGGCCTGACTCAGGCTATGACCTGCCTCAGTGAACTGCCAAATCACAGCTTCTCTGTTCCTTGGCTTTGATAAGAAAGCAGAAGAGTTTATTAGTAGCTTAATTCTTTCTTTATTTGTCTCCTTTCCTGTAAGTGAGCTCAGTGTCACTGTACTTAAGGAAATTTTCTGTTCTGCCATCAGGGCCATGGGTTCAGCCCTTCTGAAAAGACATTGCTGTGTCTTTATGAGGTCTGAGGACTGTATTTTTACACAGAGCATGTGAGATTGGCCTGCATTACAGTGCAAAGGCCACATTAAAGACATAGAACATTCTCTCTTTGCAAAAAACAAACCTAGAATCAGAAATGCACACAATGAACAAATCTCTGCCTATTGCAGTCTCAGTAAGTGCTGTATATGTGCAGGGGCCTTTAGGGTCGGCAGTTAAAAAAAGTCAGAGATTGCAATTGTCTTTTCAGTTGAGATCGTTGAATAAAGTTATTTTTGTTTTCTTCGCACACAAAAAGTATTCTCGTAGCTTCATAACATTATGGTTGAACCACTGATGTCACATGGATTATTTTCACAATGTCCTTACTACCATTCTGGGCCATAAAATGTTTCAGTTGCATTGCTGTCTATGCAGGGTCAGAAAGCTCTCGGATTTCATCAAAAATATCTTAATTTGTGTTCCAAAGATGAACAAAGGTCTTATGGGTTTGGAACAACATAAGGGCGAGTAATTACTGACAGAATTTTCACTTTGGGGTGAACTATCCCTTTAAATTGGAATAAAACAGCTCTGAAATGAGACAAAATATAGGACAGGACTTCATTTCATCCATCAGAAGTCTGGATCATTGCTGACTGACAGGTTGTTGAGGGGGGTATTTGATTAAAACTTACAAGGGTAACTTTATCAAAAAAAAAAAAAAAAAGCACACTGCACAGATAATCAATTTATAATGAGCACTGCTATCCACAAGTTTCCTACGCCCCATGAGGCCCTGCAGCAAAAGTGGGAGTGTCTACAATGCAGAAATATGCGATGCAAAAGACTATGCATGCATTACCACGGTAAACATAGTAAATACAACCGCCTGAAAAATCAGACAAGTGATGTATTTATTTATTTACATATTTTATCTGTCAATAAGTCTCCTCTCTTTATACCTGATGTTCATATAACGTTATAGCTCCGCGTATGTCATAAATCACTAACCTAATTTTTGTTCGGGAGCTCCCTGTTTTTCTTAAAAATATATATAAATAAATAATAAATAATAATGTATTGGGACTGGAGAGAATGCTAAAGCTACTCATGGTCGTATTTTTAATGGAAAATGATAAGAAATGATCATTCTTTCTAAATGTGATGTAGACCTAAACTGTCTGTGACTACAAATAAACAGAAACAGATGCGACTGAATAATAGGCTGTGTGTGTCTTTCTTTTGTGAAATAATGGTAAATACCACTTTATTTCTGTGTGACTACTTATCAATCCTGACACAAACTAATTAGTCAATGTATCACTTATTATTATTGTAAAACAGGTCTGTTACTAGCCCCGCCCAGCCCAGCCCGTTTAAAGCACTGGCTCCGACAGTGGAAAAGACCTGAAAAAACTTACCCTGCGTCCCAATGTGCATACTATCCACCCTATCTGCCCTAAATAGTACTGAAAATGACTAATGTCACATAGAATTTAGGATGGATAGTATGCACATTGGGACGCAGGCTTAGCCTCTTCGCTAATTAGCACACAAAATACCATTGGTATACTACTTCCGCCGCCTCACCGGAAGTTTTACCCACATTCTTTTTTACAGTAGCACCCCCCGGAAACTTGTGAATACTGCCAAAAACACCCATATAAGAATGGTTCTGATTTCATGATGAAAAGGGAGTACGCAGTGAAGCAGATGATCTACCAATTATTGCTTAATCTTGAACTTTCTTGAACTTGAATTTGGAGGAGAGCAAAAAAAAGAAAAAAAAGCTTTAAACAGCAATACAAATTTAAATCATTAGTCCACCCAAAAATGAAAATTTGCTGAAATTGTATTCGCCCTCAGGTATTTACCCTCCCTGGATCATCTGCAGTGAATGGGTGCCGTCAGAATGAGATGGAGTCGTGTGGATTACTTGTGGATTATTGTGATGCTTTCATCATCTGTTTTGACTCTCATTCTGATGGCACACATTCATTGCAGAGGATCCACTGGTGAGCAAGTGAATTTTATACATTTTATACATCTGCTCTTTACATACTGGATTGCCTGAGGGTAAGCATATCTTTTTCAACAACTTTTTCATTTTTGGGTGAACTATTCCTTTAACTAAATTTTTGATTGTCCCTCCCACATTAAAATGTTTTGAATAAAAAGTACATTAACAATTATTGTAATGGCCTCGCATCACAACAACATCACAACAATTTAAACATCAAAACAAAGTATGTAAATATACTAATTTGGTCATGCTTTAATGCTTAAAGGGATAGTTCACTCAAAAATGAAAATTTGATGTTTATCTGCTTACCCCAAGGGCATCCAAGATGTAGGTGACTTGTTTCTTCAGTAGAACACAAACGAATAATTTTAACTCAAACCGTTGTAGTCTGTCAGTCACATAATGCAAGTCAATGGGCACAGAATCTTTGAGAGAAAAAAAAACATGCACAGACAAATTCAAATTAAACCTTGCAGCTCGTGACAATACACTGATGTCCTAAGACACGAAACGATCGGTTTGTGCGAGAAACTAAACAATATTTATATAATTTTTTACCTCTGATAAACCTCAATGTCCGACTGTCACAACATCCGGTGCATGACGCGTCAACCTGCTCTGGCACATAGATATAAACACATAGATGCCTCATTAGCGACTGTTTCTATGAGCTGCGATACGTAAGGATCTACATATATATCTATGTTCCAGAGCCGTTGACGCATCACTCGCCAGATGTGGATGAGCTCAGGAGAGTTGGACATTGCCTGTATCAGAGGTAAAAAATGATATAAATACTGTTCAGTTTCTCGCACAAACCGATCGTTTCATGTCTTAGGACATCAATGTATTGTCAAGAGCTGCAAGGTTTAATTTGGATTTGTGTGTGCATGTTTTTTTTTTTCTCTCAAAGATTCTGTGCCCATTGACTTGCATTATGTGACTGACAGACTGCAACGGTTGGAGTTAAAAATCTTCGTTTGTGTTCTACTGAAGAAACAAAGTCACCTACATCTTGGGTGAACTATCCCTTTAATGATATTTTATATCACTTTGTGGCTGACAAAAAAAGCCAACCTTTGGATAAACAGACCCATCACAACCACATCAAAAGAAAATGTACAGTTAAATAAAAATATTAATGTACACTAACTGGCCATTTATCATATTCTTATCACATGTCTTTCAGTATGTGATGATCACTGGCTTTGCTGTCACTTACTATACTGCAGGTCAGAATTTAGTTTCTCTCTCTCTTTCTTTTCGATAGATGAAACTCTCTGGGTTCCTGGAAGTGACTGAGAGTTAGTTAGACCGCAGCCCCAGATAAGGCTCAGGCTGAGACTGACGTAGGAACCTGAACATCATCAGAAGGAGATGAAGGGCTCATGGCGGGGCAGTGGCGCATGTGTGGCATCCTGTACAGCCCAGAAACACAAACCTCTAACATCCCCTGTAGCACACAGGCCTGCTTCTGCTGCAGCAAACAAACTCAGAGGCTGAGATGAGACATAAACAACCTGAGCTAAACACATGACATGCAACCACTTGTATAAAAACTCTCACAGGAACAGAAGAGACTATAAAATCCTTACAAGCAAGGTGTTTGAAGGTAACCAGGTGTCAAGGCTCTATGTTTCTCTGCATAGCCATGACACAGCCATCACATGTAACCTAAATTTTTTTTGACCATAACCAAATTTGGCAGACACTTTTATACAAAGTGACTTACAATGCATTGAATACATTCCCAGAGAAACAAATCCATGACTTTGCCATACATGGCATTGCTAACATCATGCACTACTGTTTGAGCAACACTAAGATGTGTTGTTCCAAGCCTATGTGACTTTTCTTGTGCAAAACAGAAAATAACTTTAAAGAACTGCCTTTGTCAATATAATGAAAGTCATTGGGGTCCAAAAAACACACAGACATTTTTCAAAATATGTTCTTTTGTGTTCTATGGAATCAAGAAAGTCTTACGTGTTTGGAACAATATGAGGGTGAGTAAATGATGACTGAATTTCTTTTTTTCAGGTGAACAATACTTTTAAAGCATGAATGACCTGTCATGCAACCTTATGGTGCTTCATATAAGTATGCAAACTATGAAAGAAGAGGAAAGAAGAAAACTAGGTATGAAGAGCAGAAATGGCACAAGTATAGGAGCTTACAGTACAGAGCAAAAGGGGGAGAGAGAGAGACTGATAAGCAACAGAGAAAAAGCGGTAAAGGAGGAAATGAAGAGCGGATGTTTGGGTTTTTGAGCCCATTCATTTTAAACACACAAAGCAGTGAGAAGAGATGAAAGAGAGAGAGCAAGAGAGAGAGAGAGAGAGAAAGACACCTGAAAAAACCGCAGTCACACAACAGACTCGCACTCGCATCAGGCTTTCCCGAAAATGAGGGTCTGTGAAGTGCTGAGAAGAAAACAAGGTGAGAGCACAAGACACCCATTGACGTAAGAGAGCGCAGACAGGGGGGAAGGCAGTGTGTGAGAAATAAAGATAGAGAATGTTGTTTTTCTGTTTGTGTAAATGCAGTTGATTGAATAGCATGATTGAAAGATGTACATGTAAACAATAGACAGAAACCAGGAAATAGGGATCTACTGGAAACCAAAACTTTGCTAGCAACTATCAGCAGCGTATCAGTTCAGGGAAGAATTGTGGTTAAGAATGTGGTTAAAAAAATCTAACCAAAAAAAGCCAATAAAATAGCAACAGAACTAAACATTTTATTAAGAAAGCAGTTCACCATAACAGTACACCTCATCGTTTGCATGTTATTTTAAACTTACGCAAGAATTTCTTTCTTCTGTGGAACATAAAATAAGAAATTCTGAAGAATTGCACTAGTTGCTCTTTTCCATGCAGTTACAATGACAAGCAAAAGTACCATAAAAGTGGTCCTTATGACTTGTTTGTTGTATTACATGTCATTACATATGATCACGCATTCCCTGGGATTCAAACCCATGACCCTGCTGTCGCTAGCTTCAGGCTATAACATTTGAGCTACAAGAATGCTGTATCTTCTGATTCTTTATGACTGAAACAAACTGAAGTTCTTCTTTACTGATATTCTTCCTCCAGTGGAGCAAGTCAGTGATTTGCTCTTTGAGAACAGAAACAGTGTTATTTGTGAACTAAATCATTCAAACTGATTCTGTGAACTAGATGAAGTGATTCAATCAGGAGATCTGACTCAAAAGAATGATTCATTCAGGAATCGCTACTCCTTTAAAGAACTCTCATGAATACATCAATGAGATTATCAGTTGTCTGTTTCTCATCATACAGCTTCTTGTCTACTGAGTCATATGAGCCACTTTTATGATACTTTTCTGTGCTTTAATGCCCATTTTCAAGCCTGATGAAAAGAACAGGAATTATTCACCCTCAGGTTGTTCCAAACCCTAAAGACTTTTTTCGGAACACAAATAAATATATATATATATTTTTAATATTCTCTCTTCATTTATTTGTCTATCCAGTGAAAGTAATAAACACTCTACATGCGTGATACTGAAAACAAACCTGAAGCAAGCACATTAGAGCGCCTGTTTACCATATTTGATGTGCTCTATGTGTGTGCGTTGATCATTGTTTATATGTGAATAAAAGCTCTGATTAAATTAGTTCATCGTATAAAGCTATTCTGTGTCTCTTCAGAGACTTACATTCTTATGCTTGATTCTTATGAATTACTTTTACCTTATTTTTATGTAGTTTTTGGAGATTTAAAATGTTGACTACATAGACTCTAAATGGAATTGTGTTCTGAAGATAAACAAAAGTCTGAAGGTGCGGACACATTTCCTATTTGTTCAGCAAATTTTCATAGGTGAATCCAGTCATTTCAATGCAATCGGGAATTTCGTTTGGGGCTGAAAGATTTCCCCATGCAGATTTCGCAATGTGTTCAAGCTTGGATTTGCCGCACTGACCAACAAAATGCTGCTTTGTTTGAAAGTGACTTCTGTGTAAGCTGTCCTTCATCGCTACATTATCGACAACAGACAATAGACCTTTTTTCCTTGAGAATTTTTGCGGGTTTGGAATGACATGAGGGTGAGTAAACGATCACACCGCTTTAATTTTTGGGTGGACTATCCCTTTATGAATCTTTGCAGGATGAGTCAAATAAATATCTGGTTAGTAAAATACGAACTGAAAAAAAAAGCGCTCCACATATTTTACTTCTCAAAATTGGAATCCACTTCATTTGCTTACTAAGCATTATACGCGTACAGCGATGTTTTTAACTGCTGCTGACTAAACCTTGATATCAATATTGCGTGACACCAGGTGTCATTTTTGGCAGAAGTTTCACTCACATGAGAAATGATATTTTCACACTGAGTATAGGTTCAGATATTACAGTAACACAGTACATGTGTTTGTGTCAGTGGCAAAGCCTAAGGGAGCCAGAATGTTCATCTCTGGCATCTCCATAAACAGCCACACTCATAAAACCTACTCCTGAAACAGCAGCACATGAAATAGCGAAAACCAGTTTCTCTCAGTTACTCTTACTCATACCCACAAGACATACCCTCCTCCAGAATCAATCTCCCTTTCTCGGTCTCGCAAAGCACAGAGAATCTCTTTCTTCAGTGTGTATCATCAGATATAACGATTTTGGTGGTCTTTTTGAACAGACAGTTGAAATTTACTGGGTAACAGGGGTCACAGTGACTGTATTTGACTCTTGTGATTCAGCCAGGAATACAATAAACAGAAAGCATGTCTACATATTTTTAAGCACACTGTACCCCTGACCTCAGAATATTTGTAGTTTTTTTTTTTTTTTTTTTTTTGTTCTGGATGACTAAACAAGAGTCAGAGTTACATCTAGGACAATCTGGAATTTCCAAAAAGTAAACAAAAAGTACATATCCACCCAATTAATACTCATAATTTACCTATACGGTTACTAATAATAAACCCAAGTGCAGTTTAACAATGAATAGGACCATTTAAATATACGGTGCATATTATAAAATAGGGTTTGATCTACTTCTTCAGCTGTTGAAAGGCATGATACACAATTCTGTCAGATGTTTCACCATAATCAATTCCCGAATGCCATGAAATGACTTTTTAAAATGGTAAAAGACTCACGTGTCACCGTCTTCATCTTGATGTGTTGCCTCAGCAATATCTGCCAGCAGCCGATCTGTGCTCTCCAGTGGAGGATGCTGCCGAGACCACTGGAAATATGGATAACCTGCTATGACCCCAAAGGAGAAGAAATATTAGTTTTCAAAAAACTAAATCAAATATGCATCCCAAACCACAAACCAACAGTTCTGTACTCAAAAAATGTAACTGGCCACACTGAAAAATGAACCTTTGTCCGATATAGAAAGTAGCTTCTTACCAACTGGAAGAAGTAGTAGCTATGACAGGATATGCTTGATAATACGCTTGGGCTCAATTTTGGACAGTTGCAGTGTGCATTCATTTGGTTTAGATTATCTTTATGAAAAGATAAGAAACACTCAACAAACTGGAACTCTGCATAGCACATTATCATAAAAACCAAGAATTCGTTGGGGAATCGACAAATCATTTAAGCTGTGAGGTTGTGTTTAAATGACAGAATCTGAATCTGCAAACTTAGGCTACTTGTTTAATTTGATATAGAACATCCACAGAAACTTTTAGTCTTAGAATTATCATGACTATATACCATCAACGGGAGGGTGTGGGAAAGGTACATAAATTCATGCATACTGTTTACAGTGTCTGTGTTTTCAAACGGTGTTACCTTGTACTTTACGTTTCAAACTGATACATAGCTAATAAGCGCTTTTGTTTGTATAGTGCAAAAAACAGAGAAACATTATGTATTACAACACTCCCCGGTTTCACCTACGTGTTAACCCACTGACACGTTTTGCACGCTGTTGAACCAAACATCCTGCTCATCAGCTCAATGGTTTCGCGTTGACTGTTGCTCACTGACTGGACTGACCATGACTGCGCAATCATATGGTAGACGCACGCGCTCCACGCAAACGGACACACATACTTTCACAATGACATAACAAACTAAATTGCGCAAAGACATCCAAGTTTGCACTTAAAATCTAAAGTTAGTGATCATTAAAAATAAACATTTTTGTAAACTTACGATATGGTGTTAAGTGTGGCAAGAACCGGGAGTCGTTAACGCTTGGGTTATCTTCAAATGTACTAAATGTCCGCTGTGGATCTGTGTCTATCTGAGACTCGGGGTTCTTTGGAGCCACGCTAGGTGGATCTTTTCTTGGACCACTGTGCTGATGATCCACATCCCGTGGGAAAGGACGTTTCCTAGGCGGAAGTTTGGAAAATGAGGAATCTGCCGGTTTTCCTGCCGCGTTCTTCTGATTGTTCGCGTTAGGGGTTACGGGTCGGGTTTGTTTGGGACCCTCGCGCGTCCCATTTCCCCTGTCACCCACAGCGTCTGTTTGAGTAGTCTGCGAAACTGATCCATCAGAACAGTCCTTTGGTTCAGATGGAAGAATTCCGTGTCCATTGCTGCACTTGTGCGCCGCTTCCACCTGTCTTTCTGGAGTAGGTCTAGGGCGACCTTGGTCCCCCGTCTGCGCGCAGCTCCCACGCTCTCTGGTTTTGTTGGTAAGATCCAGTGGCACGGATCGCACAGTGTGATTATTGCCACTCATGGTCATTTTCCTCAGGTAGGCGACGTATGGGTTCTAGACGAATCCTTTTATCATCATTATGTAAATCTGAATCTCTACTCGGTCCCAAGATGACTATCACCTCAGTTTGCCTAGATTAAACAACATACTTACATATGCTTTGCTCAAGATGTTTAAGCACGTTTAATCACAGCTCACTGAAACACTTAAATTCATAGTCTTCTCATATGCACAAAGTTTTCTATTAAAATAAACAGTTAAAAAAAAAAGACTTGAATAAAAAACAAAAAAATCCCCAAAAATTACACATGCAATTAGAATAATTACGTTTTAGGGCAATGACAATATGTCATGTGCATTATTCTTCTTCTTTTTTTTCTTTGTTTTTTTTTTTTTAATTCACGCTCTGCAGTTATGATGATAACCCCTGCGCTGTTCTGTCTCTATATCTGAACTAAATTCACAGAGTCTCCCTCTCTCATTCACCCAAATTAGGAAGTAGGTGGGTAAGTGAACTGTGGGGTTTTCCCTTTCAGCTATAGCCTAACTGAATAGTTCGCAAGCCACCCATTTGAGACACGATTCAAAACGCGCTGCTGAAGCTCTTTGCAGTTTAGATGAAAACTTAAGCATTTATTAGTAGGTTATTTTGTACTTTGCAATTAGTATCACTTTATTTGTCGTATAAGTTCAGAGTTTCGGTTTGGGTGGTTGTTGTTGGACGGGAACATGGAATCGGTTTCGGTTTAGTTGTTCGATCTTTGGCGTGTTTGAATCTGTCTTTTGAATCTTTCGTTGGCGTTTGTGTTTTCATATCTCAAAGCAGATGAATGTGTCGCGAGCTGTTGGAGAACAGGTGTGTAGTTTTGTTTTGCTTTCCTTTCAGCCGCACTCTTGTTTTTTTTTTTTTACTGTATTTTAATGCACACTCTGGTGCCTGGTAGGAAGCGGGTTGGATCTCCGACGGGGATCTCCCTCAGCTGTTGTCGGGAAACCTGCCAGGCTCAGCCTTCTGTCTTCCTGTATTTGACCACATTCACATCGGACAGCGGATCATTAGTGACTGATTGAACTGATAAAATATGGTCCGTTTTTACATTAGAGATTAGATTTATGACTCAACCTGATAACAACAACAAATATCTGACTTTCATATGCTATGTCTGCATCTTATCTGGAAAGCACCCCCATTTTGATCAGGTCCCTTAAAGAGATAGGCCTAGCCCAGATAATCTTTTTTGGTTCCTAGAACGTTCTGAAAAAGTTAAGTTTTTTTTTTTTTTTTTAAAAATAGAACATAAAGAGAACATTCCTTTCATTCGTTTGGAATGGAAATAACCAATAATAATGATAATAAAATGGAAATAAATGCTAATGTTAGGACAATGTTTTGTGTTTGCTGGGAGTTTGATACCATTAGCATCTATCTATCCCATTGTTCAATCAAAAAATCTTGGGAAAAAAAATACAGTATCAGATTATGTGCAAATAAAAACCTTTGTCATACCCCTCTCTTTCCACCTACACCCCATAGCCTTAGTTCCTCCTCACACCAGGGGTTTGGAGTTACCTGGGCCAGTTTGGGACTTTCCTTCATTGTGGGGTTGAGTGGGTATGGAACAGCAAACGGAAAAAAATTATAGGTGTTTAAAGTCCCTAAAACACCAAGAAGAGTGGTGGGTCTGAACTTGTCAGCTGATGACATACAATACCGTCAAAATGCTGAATCACAGCTAGTGTCGGTCCCATGGGCCAACGGAAAATCAACAAGAAGATTCCAGGATCTGCAAAAATGAACTTTTTAAATTGAATTGAACACACAATTCAATTTAGCTTTAGGTTTGCTGCTGCATAATCAAAATACATTTTACAATATAGCTGAAATATAATACTTGTTAAATCCTGGAGGGACATGAGGGAGAGAAAAAGACAATAGGCCTAAACACAAAATGTTCATGTGCTTGATACATTAATCTATAGACAGTCATTTTTTCTATTTTAATTTTTAAGTATTTTTTTCCCCAAGCATGTTCCATTTACATGTAGCCTACCACTCATACATTGCCTTCAGAGATGGGGGGGGGGGCTGCAATCAAACCAATTGTAGGCGTAGTCAAATTGTAAAATTTTAACCATATAATTTAATCTGCTATACAAAATGGACATGGCGGACACGTGTTATGTAGCAACAGAGAGAGCAAAATCTTCATTAAGAACTCTAATAGCATTTTGCACGTTTTTTAAAAGCTGTCTGGCTCTTCTATCACTGTCATAAGAGTCACTGACTGATGCTGAAATGCAGTGAAGCAGCGCCCTCTGGCGATGAGAGAAAATGTACATTTGTGAACAAATAACTACAAATAAATAACTGCTAGTTTTTGTAAATAACTACCAAAAAAAAAAAAAATCTCTTGTACTACACAAATTCATATTATATGATTACATATGGAAGAATTTGCTTCGGAGCAATGGAGCAGTTATTTAATATGAATCACAAAAAAAAAAAAAAAAGTCCAGATTAAAAAATTATCTGATACCCCCTCCCCCAAATACAATAGACCTACTTTAAATAGTACATATGGGTCATTCTTCAATTGCGGTGGCAATTGGTGTCCCTCTACTTTACAACTGAAATACACTTTAAATACCAATAAAATATGAAATGTTTGCATGTTTGTATTCTGTAGGGTAAACACAGTTTGTGCACTATTAATAGTTACATTTTTGTTATAAAATACATATTTAATTGAGTTTGAGAGATTGCATTTGTAACAAAATATGCATGTTCCCGCCATACCTTAGACAGGTATCATGAAATGTAATTGCAACAATATAACATTTTTAACACAAATAAAGTAGTTATAATGTGACTATAGATTTTATTTAACACGTACAATTTTATTAAATAGTTTTAAAAAAATACATATTTCGTTATATTTAAGAAAAAAGTTGTGTCTCCCAAATTCATGTCTGTGGTGTTACCACAATGGATTTAGCCCCTTTAAGAAAAGGAGGAAATCTATTTAGACTACTTCCTGTGTGTAAATGTCACTGCAGGTGCTGGATGATCTGAGGGGTGCATGGGGAGTACATTCTTTCTTATTAATTTTCTTAAATTTCTGATAATTTCATGTGCCGCACTTTATTAGTGTCTGTGGTGTTATGTTGATAACTTGCAGATTTTACACATTTTAATCAAGTTCTCATGATGGCAGCCTCCATTTTAGAAAAGTCAGGTCTGGTGTTACTGTCTTTTCTGCTAACACCACAGAGCCTACAGTAACTTGAAATTTAAAGTCTGTGGTGTTATAATTATGTCTTTGGTGTTACTTCAAAATGACATAGACATAAGTGGCTGGGTCACCAGTGTTTGATTGAAATTATTTAAAAATCAAAATGTTCTTAAGCTTTCATTTTAATGGATATAGCATATTAAACTAATTTTAAATGCATAGCAATATATTTTATTAGAAAAAAACAAACAAACAAGCATTTTTACAAATTCTGTCTCTCATTTGCCACCCCAACTGAAGAATGATCCATATATAAGTAAATAAGTAAATAAATAACGCCATTGCATTGTCAGAGAAGAATATGCCAATAATTTTTTGTCCACTAGAGGGTCACAAAGAATCAATTGTGAAGTAAATCTCAAGAAACGTCGTCAGCTACTAGCTGTTAGTAGCATTTTAATATCTTGGTTTCATCAGTTATCTTTTTTTTTTTTTTTGGTCTAAATCTTGTTTAGTGTTTGATTAGTGTTTGGATTGTTATTTATTTATTTAGGTTTTTATATTTTTATTTTAAATATATTAGGCTAATTTATAATATATTAAATATAGAATTTGAATTTAAAAAAATATTTAACATTATGGCATGAAATAGATCAATATAGTAGGCCTATACATTTTAGTATTAATTATGTAATAATCTAATGTTTAGTAGTCTAATGCATTTTAAGGCCAGCCCTAAACTCTCCCTCCCTCTAAAGTCATTTATTATGTATTCAGGAAGTCGTTCACACATGGTCGGTCCAATACACCACAATTCAAACAGCGTCCCGGCTCTCTCTCTCTCTCTCTCTCTCTCTCTCTCACACACACACACACAAAGAAAACAAACCTGTTTGTCGGCCTGTTAGCTACCCGGAAACTCATCAGAGAGAGAGAGAGGGAGAAAGAGAGGTGAATGTGTGCAGTTGAGTTCCTGTCCATAACCAGCATGAGCGTGAGTGCCTCTTCAAAATTTAGGACACAGAGATACACTCAGACAGACTGAGAGAACCCATATGGATGAGAGAGATAATGACTGAGCAAAAGCACTAGATGTCTGTATGGGTGGAGTGATGGTGGGACCTGGAGGCCGGTAGATCTGAGAGTAAAGCTTTAGTATTTCAACTATTTTTGGTGTCATGGTTTTGGGTTTCTCTTTCCTTGTTTGCAACGTCTTTGTAATGGAGACATGGCAAAAGGACACATGACTAGAACTTTGCACCTTTTTTCTTTTTTCGCTGAAACCAACCTGCATAGTTTTTTGTCAGGTGTTGCGCATGTGTTGTTTGGGTAAGTCAGCTTTTCTCGTTCTGCTCGTGAACAATGTATCTTGTGAAACAAATGTGGCAATTCTGTCAAACGTCTCTCATCCCTTCTTCTCACTTCATCTGACCTGTGGACCTTGACATGGACAACACAAGGTTTTTAAACTGGATTACTGAACAAAGTTTTGCAGTGGTAAGATGACTGTTCATTTTGAAATCATCATACTTCCATCTGCGTTTGAGCTGTTTTTATCATATCATCATCGGTGATAACAGGACAAAGAGTTACTGGGGAAGAGGTTTTCGGGTAAATCACGCTACCTAAAAATAATTACTTTTCTGAGAATAATGGGGATGCGATTTAACCACTTGTTATTGTATCTGGTTGTTTGGTAAGTTATACTTTTAGAGGTTTTCATCTTTTCATGCTAGCTCTGCAAAAAATGACGTTTTCCATAAACTCATCCTATCATCAGGAGTTACATGCATAAAGGGGGATATCTGCATCAACTACACTTTAATTGTGTGAAGGAAATGATTGTTTTCAACACTATTTTCAATGACTGTTGATTCAGACACGTCAGAATCTTAACTAGCACTCCACGTGTGACACATTGGATATATCTCATCTATCATGGCAACGGCTAGACGTTCTAGTCAAGCTCCTGACAGTTCTCAATCCGTGTCCCAGTCCCCAACCAGCACGGACCGTAAACATCTTGATAAAGTTCTCAGGAGACTGGGCAAACTGCATAAACTGAGCACCGATCCCAGGTTGGGTCTTAAAAACAGCCCGCCGTACCTTCCTGAACTAGTGTCGGAGACCACCATCCATCTGACAGAAGTATGGGCTCCCTACAGGGGCTCCATGATGGCCGTGCCACGAGGGGACGAGGGTGATTATCTGAGGATCCATATTCGACAACTGCTGGACAAGGCAGATAGAGCTGTGCTGCTGTTCAAGGATGGCAAGGAGAAGATGTTTGAAGAGACATCAAGCTACAGGTAAGAAAAAGCCAAGCAGCACAGAGGTCAGTGTTAGTCTAGTTAGTTACTGGACTCGATATGCGTGTTCTTCAGGTGGCCATATTCAAACATCTGATGATCATAATTGAGTGGACTGAATGATATTGAAATTTCAAAAAACAGACACAAGGTATATAGATAATAAAGTAGATTAATCCTGTTTGTTTTAGGTAGTTCCATCAAGATTGTGAATCTTTTTTGTAATACTTTAAAAAAGTATTTATTACATACTTTGTAATAATAAATGAATAAATAAATAAAAACACAGAAATGCTCAAAAACACTCTAAAAATTCAAAATTTGTAAGATTAGGTATACACACACACACACACACACACACACACTTTTATTAGAAGTGTATATATGGTAACACTTCTCTTTATTGGTCCACCCACAGACATTTTACTGACTATAAGTAACACATACACTCATAAAAATAAAGGTGCTTCACGATGCCATAGAAGAACCTTTTTTGTCTAAATGGTTCCATAAAGAACCTTTAACATCTGAAGAATCTTTCTGTTTTATAAAAGGTTCTTCAGATTATAAAAGGGTAAGAAAGAGATGGTTCTTTAAAGAGCCTCTGACTGAATGGTTCTTTGTGGAGCCAAAAATGGTTCTTCTATGGCATCACACTGAAGAACCTTTTAAGCACCTTTATTTTTAAGAGTGTATACAAGTACATATCAACCCAGCTCTAACCCTAACCTAACAGTCTACCAATTCTCTAAAGAGGGTTATTTGACATGTAGTTGTAAATTAATGAGAGTCAGTTGACTTGTAGTTGGAAAGTGGATTATCATAATAAAGTGTAATCATACATTAAATTATAAATTAGTATGTTTTTGCATGCATAAAAGTGGATATCTGTATCAACTACACTTTAATCGTGTGAACGAAGTGATTTTAGATGATTTAGACACATGTCAGAACCTTAACGTAATAGATAGATATAAAAAGGTAAACCGCTTGCATGTGTGTGTGTGTGAGAGAGAGAGAGAGAAATAAAGTGTAAATTAAATTGGTTAACAGGTTTCTTGAATAGACCAGTCACCAGAACTACAATGTTTGTTTACCGAAATTTACCACATAGCTGGGACTTCTTTAATAATGGTTCTATGGTTTTTGTAACCGTTAACGATTTGTTAACAGTCTTATTAAAAAAAAAACTGTCAAGAAGAAATACATTAAGTATTAAAACTATTTTAAATAGTGGGAGAAAAAGTTTTTAAATTTGGTCATAAAATGAAATGGCAACACTGATTAAACATTTGCACGCTTCATGTACCCATAAATAGAATTACAATGTTTAGCAAAAATGTCTGTCAAAAGAATGTAAATATAAATACTGACATGTCCACACATGTATAAAGATGCGAATCAGTTTTGCGAGGGAAAAACGATCCTAGTAAAAAAGTTCCTAAAATAAACCTTAACAACAACTTGACCGCAGTAAAACAGCTTATTTTCAGTCTTAAGAAAACAAAGATAGCAGTCCCTATTTAGACTTTGTTGTGAGGCTTTAGCAGGTTCCTGGTCTGCTGTGACTACTAATGACCAGTGTGCATAGTGTGGCATTATCATGGAAATGGAGGAAACTTTCCTCTGGCGATGGAGGCCAGCAGTTTAATGTTAATGCTAATGTTTCGGCACAGCAGTGGCCGTTTTGTTAGCTTCCTGATCACAAAACTTAACTTTATTATTAATCTTATTATTTTCTATTTATGCGTGGCAAAAAGAGCGAATGTAATATGCTCCTCAAATAATATATCAAATTAGAGAATAACATAAAATCCCTGAGACCCAATAGATAATATTTAGTCTACTCCTCATTTATCTCCAAGCAACAGTAAATAACGGGCTTGTTTGCAATGTCTGCAAATTGTTTACCTTCTCTTCTGCGTGTAGCTGAATGCCAAGACCTACAAGTCACACCTTTTTTTTACTTTCCATTTGAGCGCCAATGTATTCAATATTTCACTTATCATGTCACAACTGGACCTTTAGTTTTGAGAAAAATCTGAAAGGATACAAGAAGTACCACTATGTGTGCATGTGTGCATACTTTACACACGTTTGATATGCTGACAAAATACATACATAATCTTAACACCATGTTTAACACATTTGATAAATAGATACAGTGGGTCACACCCCATTCCTCAAACTTCAGATTTTTCATTGAGAAGCATGAAATAGCTTATTATATCTCTCCTGTAACCATTTAATTTAATAGATTCACTATAAGAGAGAATGGAATGACCACACAAACCTAATACAGTACATGTGGTAAATAGAGCTCATTTCACCTGCTTTGTGATTGCTGGGCAGCGATGAAACCATGTCAACATGGTTAGTGGACAGGACAGTATGTGGTGGAAAATTTAAGAACATGACTAAAGGAAACGTCAGGCCTCAGAAGCGCTGTACTTTCTGTTAGCAGCTCAGATAAAAGGTAAGAAAAAATGAGGGCTTTGTGGCTAAGCTACTAGAGATAAAAGTAGAAACAAAGCGGTCATATTGTATGAGTGGAAAAACCTGTTGCATACAAGCCATGGTTGGTCAGTTTAGCACCCAAGCTAGAGAGTTCATGTATATGCATCTCAACACGCTAAAGCTACATTATCCAAAGCCTAACAGCAACAGTCTCAAGGAATGTGAATTATAAGAGTTGTTACTAACTAAACTGTTAAAACTGAAAAAATAAATAAATAAATAAATAAATAAATTGCCATTGAAACAGTTTTTACTCACAATTTACTAGTAAATTTTACAAATAATTACTGAGAAAGATCAAGTAACATGTTGAATGAAGAAAGACTGAGATAATAACCATATTTACCACATCAAAAAATACACATTATATTACAATGAAAAGTTTAAACATCAATTACTACACCATTTTATAAAAACAATATATTTATTTTCTTTATATTTTGGCTTAATATAAAGATTAAATCTGCAATCAGATTGTACATTTTTTGACTAGAGTATAACAGATGAGAGGTGCCGATCTGTGCCGTGCAGTGTAGAGGATGCTGATGCTACCATGGCAACCTCTTTGATCAATTAGTAATGGAAAATTGTGTCAGCCCGACCACAGACACTCAGGACAGGATGCATCAAAGTACTACTTCCTGTTTCTAGAAGTTAGAGTGCATTGTGCTTATGCCAGTCTTTTGTTTCTTTTTGGGTGTATGCAACCTGTTAACATGATTTTATAATACATCAAAAAAACAATTGTCATATGTACACAAAACAAAAAAGCACCACAGCTCTTCTGTGCACTTAGTATTTCTACCCACCTTACATAGACACATGTGTTTTACTGTGTAATATTTGTGCAACACAAACAAAATATGTATTTGTTTCTTCAAATGTAAAAAATATTACATTTACTTTCTTTTTCAGGAGAAATCTTACTAAGTTGTCACTGCTGTTCAGCCACATGTTGAATGAGCTACAAACTTTGTTTCCCGGGGGACGATTTCAGGGTGATACTTATAGAATTACAAAGACAGAGGCCAAAGATTTCTGGAGGAAAGCCTTTGGACACAAGTATGACAAAATAATTTACTTTAATGTGTACTGAAGATTCAAAGCCTACACATCCATTTTTGGACAGTCAACCCTCCTTCTCTCTCTCTCTCTCTCTCTCTCTCTCTCCCCCCCTCTCTCTCTCTCTCTCTCTCTCTCTCAGATGTATAGTGCAGTGGAACATTTTTAAACAGCAGCTGAGGAGGGTTCATTACTTTGAAGAGGGAATGGAAGCCATGGCTTTGAAGTCCACAGTTGATCTCACTTGTAACGATCACATATCCATCTTTGAGTTTGATATTTTCACCAGGCTTTTTCAGGTATCCTAAGCTTGAGGAGAACTTTTATTAAAAACAGCAGGAACTTATTAGATATGTCTGATAAACTAAATCATATAAAATAAATTTAGAATGAAGTAGATAATTTTAACATTTACATATTATAAATGTTTAAGTTTCAGGCCTTCTACTCTATTCGTGGAAAGTACCAGCAATATAATATTACCTCCTGGTCCTTTCATTCCCTTCCATAATTTTTATTTGAGGGTTCCTTTGTCATTTTTATTTGTCATGTTATAATCACTTCAAAATATGAAGCTGTGTAATCTTTTATTCTCCCTTTAGCCCTGGTCAACTTTGTTAAGAAACTGGAATCATTTAGCAGTAACTCACCCAGGATACATGGCGTTTCTCACCTACGACCAGGTCAGGGTCCGACTAGAGCACTACAGACATCGTCCTGGCAGGTAAGACACACTGCAGACAATAGCAGAGCCTAAATAACCCCAAAATATTACAGATTGCTCATCTAGGTTTAACCTTAGAATTACAGTGGTTTAGATCTGAACTCTTACTGGCTCTTTCCACAGCTACATCTTTCGTCTCAGTTGCACACAAATGGGTCAGTGGGCGATTGGTCATGTGACCAGTGATGGCAACATTGTGCAAACCATTCCCCAAAATACACCTCTTTATCAAGCACTCATACAAGGTTTCAGAGAGGGCTGGTGAGTTCACAATCTTATAGAAAAAAAGCAGACTGAAATTAAATCTGATGTCATAATGTTAACACAATCTGGATGTATATATCTACAGCTATTTATATCCTGATGGGCGTGATGTGAACCCTGACCTCACCACACTGTGCAGTCCGACTCACAAGGGTCGAGTCAAAGTCACAGAGGTAATATATACAATATATACCTCAACTATGTAAAAACATTTTATATAGTTGTTTTGTGTTTATATTTATTTATATTATAAATAGTACGCCAAATAAAAATGAAAACTCGTGGTATTGATACGCAAAAATGGACATTGGTGTATATATGATACGAATGTGTTTGGAGTGCATATAATACGCAGTTTTCGTGTGTATATGATACAAAATTTGTTGGCGTGCATATGATACACAGTTTTAGTGTACATATGATACGCATCTACCCCACAACCCTAATCCTACCCATCACATAGCATATACACGCCAAAGACCATTTTTGCATATTAATACCACAAGTTATACTATTTATACTATTTATACGCACTTTCATGAGATCTGGTTGTATATAGGTGATAGGTGTGTGTGTGTGTGTGTGTGTGTGTGTGTATAAACAAAAATTACTAAAATGACAAAAACTTTAAAGTAAAATTAAAAAATAAAAACTGATTCAAAATATGAATAAAAACTATAATAGTATCTCAATGATACTAAAATAACACTTCAATGTTCAGATGTTTTTATTTTTTTTATTTTTTTACAAGACAATTTTACGATAATAATAATGTAATGATAATAATGATTACTGTTGTATTATACTACATTCAATTATTGCCTATATTTTTCATTCTTAATGCACACATTACACTATCCTATATGTGTTCCTCTTTTTTGAATGTGTCTTTAAAGCTAAATTAGAGTTTGAAATATACTCTATTTTGTGCATTTTTTGTCTCTAATGCAAGATGCACTTTTTTCCTCTCTCCTTTATGTGTTGAATTTCTCTCTTTAGGAGCAGTATGAATTATACTGTGAGATTGGCAGCACATTTCAGCTCTGCAAAATCTGCACAGAACGAGACAAGGACACTCGCATTCAGCCCTGCGGGCATCTGCTGTGTCAGCCCTGCTTGACTGGCTGGCAGGTATATTATTTTCTTATTGTGCTCAGACCTCCACCTCCATCTCCCATTCTCTCTTGCATTCACACTCACAATCAGTCATGGTCAAGTTACACCCAAAAACCCACATTCAGAACAGCTATATGTGATTACATGATTGCGTTTTCCACTGTGGTGCATATATATATATATATATATATATATATATATATATATATATAAGCATCATAAATAGAACTCATTAGACTACAATTATTTTACTGGAAAGAAATCAGTAACATAAACTGATAATTAAATGCTTGCATGAAGCAAAGTCATTCAGAAAACAGTTCCGCATGAAATATAGCATTTGCCACAGTGTCATGCAACATGACCTGATATTTTGACTCAAACTTCCTGCCTGTGTTTGATCAAGCATATGTGTGCAGTATTTTCCACTTCTCTCAAGTCACACTTCATTGCATGGTAAGATAACATTTACCCTAGAGAATGAGAGGACGTGATGCGTTTCTGCAGCTTTACATCTTACAGTGTAACACATTCAAAGACTAGTGCAACTCTTGTAAGATGTCAAGAGACAAGCAAGTCTTTCTTGTGGTGTGATGTGCAGGAGAAGGATGCCCTGGGGAGCATTTAATAAGCCTTTGTTTATTAAATAAGTATGAGAATTTGCGTGTTTAAAGTTGAAAGTGTCACTCCCTCTGATGTGCAGAAGTCAGACGGGCACACGTGCCCCTACTGCCGCTGTGACATCAGAGGCACAGAGTCCATCTTCATAGAGCCCTACCTGCCAGCGAGAGACAGGAGGGCAGGGGGGAAGGAGGAAGAAGAGGAAGATGACGATGAGGAGGAGGATCATGAGGATGTGGAACTGGTGATGAAAAAACTGGCTTGTATGAAAAAGGTGAGAGTATGTAATATGGGAATCAGGAATTCTTTGCTTGGCAATCTGAAACCCACTTTTTTATTTTATTTTATTTTATTTTTATTTAATTTAATGAGATTTTACTCTTAAATGTTTACTCTTGTGTGTTTAGAGTTCTTAAATATTCATTTCCATTGCTTGGATTTTTATATAATCAACCGCATTCACACAAAACGTCAAGACCTCTAGACCTTGCGCTGTCATTTAAATTTACATTAAACCAAAAAACATGTAACCAATTTATAAAATACAGCAGTGTAATGGCTAGATTATAGGTGATTGCATAATCTGTTCTATATCAGTTCTAAACCAATATTAGAGATTTAGAAATTTGTTTACAGATATTTTATTGTGAATGCTCATTTCAAGTTTAACATTTAGTTTACTTTTGTCACCATCTAAAGCTCACTTAAAGTCCATCTATGAAAACACTGTTAAATGTAATATTTAGCAAATCTCAAAATGAGTATCCATTTTTCATACCGTTAATGTAAATTCACTTGTAGCAAAATGCTAAGATAACATTTATTTTTTTACATTTTTTTTTACATGTTTTCATTTAAACAAAATTTTATTTTATTTTATTCATTTAAACAGAATTTTAATATTGACCAATTGTTTGTTAGTAGCCAAGATATGAGAATGAATATTGGCTAGAATTTTGAAATTGGAGCATCTTTGAAGAAAAACTAATCAAACATTTTGTCAAGTCAAGTCACCTTTGTTTCTATAGCTCTTCTACAGTACAGCTTGTGTCAAATCAGCTTCACAGTGATAAACAAAAAAGAGCAGAATCAATTACGGAAACTATTCAGATTCTTCTACGCATCTGTAACATGTGTCATTATTTAGCTCAAGTCAGTTCTGTGTTGGTTCAGTTCAGATAGGGCTGTACGATAAATTGTATTGTATTCATAATCACAATTTTTGACTTTCTTGATTTATTAAGCATAATTGTCTGCAATATTGTCTGCTGTTTTTTTTTTTTAAACTGAAACTAGCTTTTTTGTATTGTCATAGTATTTTTTTTCTATCATACCGCAAGTTGCTTTATGAAAAATGTCTGCTTATGCAATAAATGTGAATGTAATTGTAGGTTTGAGACTTTAATGGTTGTTTAATCTCATTGCTCTCTCACTATTTCAGATATCACAGGAGGAGTATCAAGTTCCCCGCTCCAGTCTGTCACCTCCGCCCCTTCCTCCCAAAAGACATTCACTCTCCCCGTGTCCATCTCCCAAACCGTCCTCCAGATCCTTGAGCATAGGCACACAGGTCAGCCAGTCTAGATTCATCTGTCTGTCTGTCTGTCTGTCTATTTTTCTGTTTTGTTTTAAAATCATGTTGTGGCTGGTAACCTAATTATGAAATGAATAATGTTACTTTTGTTAAGTGCATAGTCCTTAGTGGTTAGTAAGTAAATTTAGTGTAATTGGAATCATGAGAATCAGTTATCATTCTCTCTCTGCAGAAAGTCAAACACGGTTCCTGGTCAGAAAACATGCTAAGACAAACCTCCTCAGACAGGTAAGAAATGTTCTGAATAAGCATTATTTTTTACAACATAGTACACATGGATAAGATTCTCCTTACGAGTATATGGCAATAATGCATGAATGCATTATATCCTCTGCTAGGATACCTGTGTAAACTTGATATAGCACTAACTGACGTCATGCATCCACTAAAAATAACCTTGACATTTAAGTGGTCAAAATTCATTTCATAAATAGTTCAGAAAAGTTAGCTACCATGCTAGTTGCTTTCAGATGCCACTTGGTTTGATAGTTTTCACCTAATGCAGTTACATTTCTCACATTTTATGAATGCCTTAAGTGTCCAAATACATTTTGGAGTTACTGTAGTTATAGTCGAATGTTTGATGCATTAATAAGTTATTAAATTAAAATAATAAGTTTGCAGAATAATGTCTGTTTCTGTTAACCTTTTACTGCTTCTTAATTGGATTCAGAAGTGAGGAACTTTTGGAAGACTTCCATCCCTCCTCTTTGCCATATGTCAGAAACAGTGGGTATCATAACTAACTTTTTCTTGCATGCTTATCATAACTGTGATATTTCTTTCATTAATTATCTTTAGAATACTTGTGAAACGTGTACTGACATCTGGTGGCAGGATTTGAAATGACATATCTGATGAAACATAATTTCCTGTCTGTGTAGGTGGGGTGTCCTGGGAAGGGCCTACAGAAAGTGTACAAAGGAAGAGGAAAGACAAAAGAAGGGACAAGGAAGAAGAAGAGCACGACAGAGGTGTGGCAGATTCAGCATCTCCCTCAGGAAGTCACATTCATGGGGAGATAGATGGAAACACTTCATCCTGACAGGGAAAATCACCTCAAACTTCAGACTGTAAAGTAAATTGGCAAGACAAAGCAATCTTGTGATGTCTGCAACACTGGACAACCAAAATGATTCAAAGGACTCGATAGTCACCAGATTCAGAACATACATGCATGTAGGAATATTAGCTCCATTGACCTTTGCACTGACAGCAGAAAACAAGCATCTTACTGCTCACACCTTTTTAATACATTTTAAATTCTACCTCATGCCTACTAAATTTTTAGAGAGCAAGCAGCAAGCACTGTGTTTTGACAGACCACAATGAATAAAAATGTTTAAATAAAACAAACAGCTGAATTCTTCCATTTGTATCTCAAAATATATGTTGTTTAACTTTTTCTAAATAAGATGAAAGTGTGAACGTGTGGAAATATTTTGTTCACACCAAAACCCCAAACAAAATTTCACACTACAGTACGTAACAGTAACATTGCAAGTTCACAAACATTTATTAATATTTATTCACTGCCTAGAGAGTCTTTCAGAGATCTGTCCAATAAAGCAATGTTTTTCCAAGGCTGGCTGTAAATGAGAATTGTAACAACTGATTGCTCCACACTGTTTTGACTTTCTCATTAACGATCTATGGATAGTCTCTGCTGCCCTCTGCTGGATTGAGACAGAACTCCATTTGTGTTAAAATAATGGAGTAGCCTGTTTCTGTATGTTTAGAAGTGGTTGGGATTTACCCGAATGCATTCTTCTTGTTTCTTTCATTCTTTTATAATGAGTTTCACATGATTTGTCACAGTTACAGTTATAGTGTGACAAGGTTAATTTAAACCTTAACTTCAAGCCATACAACATGTGATCTATTGCAGGCCCATTTTTCCAATAATCTGAGCAAGTAAAATCATAAAATCTTACATAAACAATCTTTCTATTATGTGTGAATTAGTCATCATGTAATCACTGGTTTGATGTCTGCACTAAAACTGAAAGATTGTCAACATTATTTTAGAAGATAGTTAGAGATTGCACACATCAACACACTAAATGATTCTGGTTGCTGTAAGAAATTAAACAGGCAGAAGCAAGAAAGACAAGAAAATATATCTAAATAAATAGCACCAGTCCTGGTATCTGTAATGCTGTTATTATTTACCATTTTCTTATATGATGCATAGAGAGAATATTGGGGCAGTAGGCCGAGCAGGTGGCTTACAGCAACACGGGGGTTAATCCTGGGCATTCAATAACCCAACACAGTTCTGTTGCTAATATTCCTGTTTCAATCAATATATATAAAAACTAAAAATAAAAATAAAAAGTTTTTTTTTCTTTTTATAGACAGTCATGGTAAATATGATCAAAGAAGGCTGTGAAAATGTATCTCCTTTCATTGGAGAATAAGATTTTTAAATGGGGGGAAATATCATTATGAAATAAATGTTTTTCTCTAATACACATTGGCCACAATTAACGGTACCCTTTTATTCAATACTTTTTGAAACCTCCATCTGCAAGTTTAACAGCCCTTAATTTTCTCCTATAATGCCTGATGAGGTTAGAGAACATGGAGGTTATATGGCCATAGCAGAAGCTTGGTTTAGTGCCCAGTGAACCATTTTTGTGTTGATTTTGAGGTTTGTGTTTGGATTATTGTACGGTTGGAAGATCCAAACATGGCCCATTATAAGATTTCTAACAGAGTCAGTCACTTATTGATTTTTTTATCTGTTGGTATTTGATAGAATCCATGATGCCATGTGTCTAAACAAGATGTCCAGCACCTCCAGCAGAAATATAGGCCCACAAGATCAAAAATACAGCATTATATTTCATTGTACACATGGGGTACTTTTTAATCCCTGTGTTCACCAACACACTTCAAATCATGAAATGCTAAAAAGCTCATTTTTTTAGTTTCATCTGACCATAGAAGCCAGTCCCATTTGAAGTTCCAGTCGTGTCTGATAACTGAATATGCTGGAGTTTGTTTTTGGATGAGCTAGGAGAAGTTTTCTTGAAACCCTCCCGAACAACTTGTGGTGATGTAGGTGCTATTTGACAATTTTTTTTAAGGTTTTCTGACCCGGAGACTGCAATTCTCCAGCTGTGGTCCTTGGAGAGTCTTTAGCCACTCAAACTCTCCTTCTCACCGTGCATTAGGATGATATAGACACACGTCCTCTTACAGGCAGTTTCGTAACATTTTATGTTGATTGGAAATTCTAAATTATTGCCCTGATGGTGGAAATGGGAATTTTCACAGCTCTAGCTCTTTTCTTAAAGCCACTTCACTAATTTGTGAAGCTCAATGGGCTTGTTGATCTTTTGCTGCACATCAGAACTATATTCTTTGTTTTTTTTCTCATTGTGATGGATGATTGAGGGAATTTGGGCTTTGTTTTCCCTCCTATTTATGTTTCTGTGAAACAGGAAGCCGTGGCTGGATAATTTTATGTTCATAATCACGCTGCGTGCTCAGAATTGTAAATATGAATGGGAATATACTTCAGAGATATTTTACTTGTAAGAATTTCTAGGGGTACCAATAATTGTGTACAACGTGTATTTGAGAAAAACATTAATTTCATAATGAGATTTTCCCCCATTTTCAATTGTTTAATTTAATGAAAGGTTAGATTTTTGTGATTTGTTATTGTTTTTCTTCTTCTTCTTCAAATAAAAGGTAAAAAGGATTAATAATGCAGGTTTATTTTCAGAACCTTCTTTGATCATATTTACCAAGGGTGCCAATACTTTTGGCCATGACTGTATACAAAGAGTGCAAAAACTGAAAACAGGCCTATATTTAGAATCAATTACCTGGGGCCCGTTCTTCGTACATTGCTAACTCAGTTAGCTGGATTTGATTGTTGACGTTTTCGCTTGATCTTGGATTGGTTGGTTCTTGGAGTTGCTGTCATAGGCTCACAGCAGCAGGTCCGTAAGCTTAAACCTGCTCGGGAGCAGGTTTATTTCATGTAAACAGATTAGATTGCGTCTTTTTAAGCAGAATTTATACTTAAAATATGTCCCAGGCACCGCTACTTTATAATAAGAGTACCCTACTGATCCAGGGACAATCATTTAAAATAATAATAACTTAAAAATTAATTTGAAAATAATAAAACAATATAATAATATAACTATGTTGTGTAGTCCATAATACTATAGACAAAGCCAGTTTTACTCATTGAAAGATTTATTAGTGATGAAATAATTACTTTATAATTGTATTGGAGTCTTACATGCTTGAGTGGTGACATATTATGGGAGTGGCTTGATGGAGCGCAGGAGATGCAGATAACATGATCTCTAAGAAACTTTAATTAATGCTGTCACATAAGAAATTTGCTTCAAAGATAAAATTAAATGAATTGCTAATTATAACATTGAAATAAAAATGTAAAGCCTGTACAAATACTAGAAATCGTGAAAATAACTGAGAATCATGGAAAAAATTATAAATAAATTAAAAACAGTCCACATTTCATTTATCTATTATAACACTGATGTAGGTTTGTATGCTTGGCTAAACACAAAATAATAAGAAGAATAAAAAATACGGGCCATGCTACAGAATTGGTGCAAATTGCTGTCCAACAAGCAAAAAAAAAAAAAAAAAGCAAAAAGCATTTAGGTATTCAAATCTTAGATGTTTACTAAGATCTTTCTATTATCTTTTGAAACCCACAATAACATTTATCAGTAAGCTTAATATAAAATCATCATTTATTGGGTACTTTCAATTGAGAGGTGGCTGAACCCGAACCCTAACCCCTAAATTTCAATTTATGCAGATGATATTGAAATTATTTTTGTATATTTTTCAGTTGTTATTTTTAAAGGATCTAATTCTTTTAAAAAGTGAGTTCAAAAAATATTTATTTTTTTACATTTTCTTTGTAATTTATGAAACTATGTAAATGTGTCCCACATTTTTCATGTCACTACGGAGAGTGTATGTTTTAGTCCATTGGCCGAGACTGCTTTTGACTACACACCTAAATTTACGAATAGGAGATATTCCTGTGTTCCTCTCTCTCATAGCTACAAGGTGTGAGTAGATAGGTCCCATCATTTTGAGATATGTGTTCAAAAGTCTGGAAAATCTGTGTAACTTTAAGGAACGTCACTACCGAACACCTTTTTTTCTGCAGTTAAGCACACTTTTTTGGGAGTTATTCCATAACATTTAGTTTTTATATGTTTACCACTGTTCAGAACTGTGCTAGCTAGCTAACCGTGTGCTGATTAGCATCTTTGAGCTAGGTTCAGAAGTATCTAAAATTGTCACTACCAAAACATTTGGTGGAGTTTCGGTATGTAATTGTTGTTGATTTACCTCTGAAACAATTTGAACAAAATAGCAAAAAATATATTTTTACAATGTAGATTTAAGCACAATCTTAGGTCAATATAACCCTTCTAATTAAATTAATATCACTGTGTTTGACAAATTTGGTGAGAGGACAAATATTCCAAAACTTTATGAAAATACAATATGAGAAATTAACTGCACACTAGAAATGTGTGCCTTGGATACAATTTGCATACA
The DNA here is from genome assembly GCA_036784905.1 of Acrossocheilus fasciatus. Classification (NCBI taxonomy): domain Eukaryota; kingdom Metazoa; phylum Chordata; class Actinopteri; order Cypriniformes; family Cyprinidae; genus Acrossocheilus; species Acrossocheilus fasciatus. Next base: position 20,577,551 of record CM071953.1, read on the forward strand.
TACAGTTTTTTTTTTTTTTTTGGACAAAGACATTTTATTTTTTTTTTATTTTTTTTTTCCCAAGACGTTTCCAATTCCGATTTTGGCTCTGAATGGCCCATACACGCCTGCAGATTAGCTTTCAGAACGTCACTTCCTCCTCCCGCCTACTGTTATTTTATGTGAAATTGCGGGTGTTTACATTTGTTATTTGGCGTGAAGAAACGGGGTCGTGTTCGTAAGGTCGGCAATTTTAAAAGCAATCTCTAAACAAAGCTCGATAATGACAGTGTTTTAATTGTGTTAATGTGTTTGGCGCACATCGCATAGATTAGGCTACTACTTTCGATTTCCTTGGATTTCGTGGAAACTGAAACGAACATAAACGGGAGCGCAATGGATAATGGGTGAGTGGATTTATTTATCAATCTTTTCAAAAACACGACAACTCTTAAATATTTATGTATGCGATGTTATTTTCTTACATTTCACTTATAAGACCGTCTAGTTGACAAGTGCACAGTTCCTATCAAAATTCAGTAGCGCTCATTTCAAGATAATTAACTAGCTAGAACGGCCATACTGTATCTATAAATCTGTTTTATTTTTATAGATTGTACATGCCAGATAAAATACAAGAGGATCATTTCAACAAAATCAAGGATGTGTTTGCCTCTGAAAGCCCTAAAGAAATTCCCCACCGGCTTATGGCTCTTTTGGAGGTTTTTGACCATTTTAAGATAGATATCGCTGTGACGGGAGAGTCTGGTGCAGGAAAGTCTTCTCTCATCAATGCGATCCTCGGATTGAATCCTGATGACACTGGGGCTGCTCCAACTGGAGCTGTGGAAACCACAAAGCAAGCAACCATGTACCAGCATCCAAATCTCCCACACCTCAGACTGTGGGATCTTCCAGGGATGGGCACCCCTTCCTTTGCATCTAAGAGTTATGTAAAGACAATGAACTTTGACCTATATGACATGTTCTTGGTTGTGATATCAGAGAGAGTCAGAGAAAACAACATGCTGTTGATTGATGAAATTGAGCAACGAAAGAAGCCATTTTATTTCATTAGAACAAAAATTGATAATGATGTGCGTAGAAAGAAAAGCAAGATTTCTAAAATACGTGCATTGGATCAAATGAGACAAGACTGTGAGAAATATCTGAAGGAGAAGAAACTGGACCCGCATGTGTTCCTAGTGTCATCACATGACACAGAAAATTATGAGATGAAGAAGCTCATGGATACATTTAAGGATGAGATTTCTCAACTTAGAGCAGAGATATTTTCCGATTTTCTGGACAAGATGTTACATGGAGGATGGATAAAGGCAAGGTGAGTATAGATACTGTAATTACATGGTTGTAAATCGTACTTTAACTATGTTGGTTTCGTATGGTTTAAAAACTTTTGTACCATTTTTAAGAGAACATTAAATGATGTGAAAGTTTGAAGTAGAAATCTGAATTATTGTAGGATAGTATAGTATTTTCTTTCAAAATGTACTCCTATAATCTTTGTTTTATTTATAGCTTCAAAAAATTATCAATTTATTTGCTATTTTATTGACTTACTGACCTTGACACATTGTCACAAGGGTCTACTTGGGTCCTCCCTATAAAATCATTTCCTCTTCTGTTTCAGATAAAGGTTTTTGAAATACTCTTAGGCTTTTTATTACCCTGACATATTTTATGTAATACACTATTAATTTTAATTCAGAAATGAAAACATTGTCATCATAGATGAGTTCATTGCATCTATGACTGATATATTGAATGCATTTCTGAGTAAAATAGTAATAATAAAGAGGGCAAACAATGAATGTTTCAAATATTATTCATCCTAACATTCATGTAATTTCTATTTTTTATTACTTTAGGTATGCTACAAATCATATCCAACAGACTGGGAAACTTGAAACAGAGGACATCACAGCATTGCAGGATATGTATAAGCGCACAGGCTTTGGAGCTGCGAAAGTCAGCGTTGTTCTGGGGGCTTTGAGTCACTTTCAGTTGGATGTTGCAGTTTTGGGTGAGACAGGCTCTGGAGCGTCCACTTTGGTAAATGCCTTAATTGGGCTGAAGAATGAAGAGTGTGGTGCAGCTTCAGAATCCATCAGCAACCCAGCAATGAGTCTGGGATACCCAGATGTCCGGTTCTGGGACATATCCGGCATAGAGGCACTCATGGATTACTCAATGTATGAGATGAAACAAGCCTTGAATTGTTATGACTTCTATATCATCATTGTATCAGACTGGCAGAAAGCACGGCATTTAAAACTAGCCAAAGCAGTTGAAGAATTAAGGAAACATTACCTCTTGGTCCAGACCAAAGCAGACCATCTTCTACAGACTCAAAGTGAGTTGTACTGTGATGAGACTGAGATACTTGATGGGCTTCGGGCACAATATACCCAGGAGCTTCAGATGGCAAAACTGTCTGGACAGCAGATGTTTCTCATCAACAGTCTTGACAGATGTGCATTTGACTTTGTAGGCTTGGAAAGTGCACTCTCCAGTGACCTCAACACTGTCAGGACAAGTGCTTTTGCATATTATATAGCAAGAACAGTAAAGGAACATAAATAACAAAAAACATAGAAATGTAAGATATGATGCAGCATTAAACTTTTTTATGCTGACTTGATTTCTGTTTCGACTGGTGTGCAATATAATATATTAATAGTATTAAATAATCTTTAATTGTTTAATATACTGTATAATTCAGTATTTTTCTGTCTGTGACTGATCAGATGTCAATAGGCCCTTTCGCACCGCAGGAACCTTTTCATAGTACCGGAACTAATTGTGGAACTACCCACTTTTTGCCGTGTTCGCACCGCGGGAACTAGGAACTGTTTTAGTTCTGGAACTAACGCGAAAGGGGCTTTTGAAACACAAGAAAAGGCACCACATTTTGCTGCAATTGCTTTATTCTAATTATTGCAAAAGAATTGAAGATATACAGTTGGGAAACAGAAAATTATATTTATAATTTGGTCTGCAGTAAAAATATGTGAACCGTTGATCTCAGTACGTTAGTAATAATTGTAATAACTGCAGATTCTCATATCATTTCACAGTTAAGACTGTTTCTTGATTAATAAAATGTTTATGAAAAATGCACCATGCTTTGCTTGTTGTGCAGACCATTAAAAAAGTTTGTAATGGACCAGATAAGTTATTGTCATGTTTATGTTCTTGTTTGGTTCCTGTTTTTCCTTATTTGGTAATGTTCCTGTGTTCATTAATTCCTTTGATCGTTGTCTAATAATTAGGTAACCCTCCTCACCTGTGCTACCCTCATCAAGTCATCTTTATAAGGTCCTTCCTTAGATCTGTTTGGTTGTCTGTTATTGTTTGTGTTACAGCCTGAGAAATACACTGTTATCTTTGTCTTTGGATGTTCATTAAATATCTGAAAAGTCAGATCTAATCGTCGTTGTGTGCATTCCCTTTACCAGAGGCGTGACAGTTATACTATAACATAATATTTAGATTTTTTTAGTGGACCTGAAAATCATAGAAATAGTTAAAGTGAAACTGTTAATTAATTTGTTGGTAGTTTGTTCCATATGTACTTTCCAGGTCAACTTCTATATGTGTCATATTGTTATGGGTAACAGCACAAACAAATACTTTGTGACTCAATGCCAGGTGTCAGTGATAAGAACTGGACTAATCTATTACTCTGACACCCAACAGCTTAGTCACACCTTACAAAATTTCAAAAAACTTTATCAAGGGCAAATGTGTCATAAACCTGATGAATGGTCCAAAAATAAACCTGTAAAGAAATGGTTAGGCTTTTTTCCCTTCTTACTAAGACCTTATGTATTCACACACCCATCTGCTTTCTAATACTAAACCAATACTGCTAACAATTAATCAGTTTAGCTGCCAATATATCCTACACTCGTGTAAGCAGAAGGTAGCACAATGAAACAAAAAGTGATGCTTGGCTGACAATTATATATTTGTTAATGGAAATAATGACAAGAAAACTTTTTATTTTTTTATTAAATTCAGACTCTGTCCCTGTTTATAATAAACCACACATTTTCAATAATAAATGCAAACCCCTTCAAGCCTGGATGTAGTAATATTAGTAAATCCTGAAAGTTAACACCTGACACTGTCATTTATTATTGTTTGTTTCAATGAATGTAATTTCATTAAAAATATGCATAAAACAAATTCACTTAAATTAAATAGAATATAAAGAAAATATATGTTGTTTAGAAGAAGGTAATATAAAGAGATTCTGACCCTTGGCCTAAAGCCCATTCTAAAACAAGTTAAACATTCAATGAGGTTATTAGTGCTCATTTACACAACTGTTTAATAAAATTAGTTGAAAGAATATTTGCACAAACCACCAGATTCCCACATATCCTCAAACAGTACAAAGTCACACATTTCACCCATTTTGTTGTCTAAATGTATATCATTCTAAGTATTCCATTTAACATGCACTATTACAAAATATGAAGAACGTAACTGGACAATATTCAGTATAACATTTCTTTCCAAACATTTCGACTGCAACTGCAAGTAGACGTATGGCCAATAAACTTTTTTTTGTTTTTTGATGTTCTGATAAGAAATAAAATTTTGGTAAACGTCTCTTTGCTAGCTTCATTTTATTCATCCAAACCTGCAGCTCGAAGGACCTGTCTCATGTCATTTATCATGTCATTTAGTGCCCCGTGCAAGACATTGTGTGTTGATCTGAAGGCCTCAGTCGCATTCATAAAACTGGTTACAAGAAATTTAGCATCAAGCAGATCCTCTAATCTTTTCACTGGTTTCGTCACAGCTGTACGAGGCCTAATTGTCATTTTGTCCATCACTACTAATGCTAAAGGAGACTGTATAGCTGATGTCAGCTGTGAGAGAGGCTTGTTCGTTCTCTCTGACAGTTTAATGAGTGATTGCTCATTCAAACCCAAAGCGTTATGACAACTTACGAGATAGGCCATCAAAACCGTCTTGTCAATGGCCAGAGATAATAAAGGGAATGGAATAACGGCACCCAGACTTGAGCCCAGTGCTGCAAGCCAAATAAACTTCTCCATAACCTCTTTTTTCTTCTCTAGCATAGCCAGAGAGCACACAGGCAAAGACTGGACCAGAGCAAATCTCTTGTATTCTGAAAGGTCTGACTCTAGGGTATCTACCAGGTCTTGGAAGTCATATTTTCCCAAGTCATAAGAGGATATCAGGAACACCTTGGGGTTTCCTAGCTCCTTCACGTTTCTGTGACAGTCCTCTCTAATCGTGCAAAGTACCTGCTGCTCATCAAATTTTCTTGTTTTTGCCGCTGACCAAATGTCATTATCAATCTTGGTCCGGACAAAATAAAACCTCTTCTGCTTTTTTTGAATTTCTTTGGCCAGAAAGACATCATTTTCCTTGAACCTCACTGAGGAAATGATGATAAATAAATCATATGTCTCAAATTTCACTTCCTTGAGGAATTTGTTAGCCTGGAAATTAGGCATACCAATCCCTGGCAGGTCCCACAGTCTGACATTTGACTTTGTGGGATGGGTGTACATGGTAGCTACCTTTGTTGTTTGGGTTATTCCTGTTGGTGCAGAATTGTCATCATCATCATCATCATTCAGACCTCTAAATGCATTGATGAAGGCAGACTTTCCTGCTCCTGTTTCCCCAGTCACTGCAATATTCAGAGTCACACTGTCAAGACTGTCCAACTGCTCTTTAGCCTTTGCAACAGCTGCATTTGGGTCACTTTCTCCCAGTCTCTGCAAAGCTCCAGAGAAATCCAACTCAGCAGAAGAATCTTCTGTCATTATGCCTTGTTAAATTCTTCACTATAAAAACACATAAAATATTAAAGTAGGTATAAATCATTGCATGGTTAAGTAACTACTACAGTAAAGTCATGACTTTTCCTTTACTTCATGGACAGCTGCAACTTTATTTGACATAATTATGAGTTTACATCTCCCATTTATGAGTTTATATCTCAAAGTTGCAAGTTTTCATTGTAATTGCAACTTTATTTCTTTCAATGTAACTTTATATCTCACAACTGAGACTGCATACAGTATGTATAACAATGTGCTTTATTCCTTATTTTAAACATCATCTTTTTTTTTAATCTTGAGGCAAATAACCTTGAGGAAAATATTTTAAAATTATTAGAAATATAAAAAAGTGGGTGTGTAGTTGAGCTGCATATAGAAACATTTATCACAAAAAAGTTTATAAACACATTTTTATTTTTATTGTATGAGGTGTGATTATGCGATAACAAATACATCATTATGTGAGACTGAGAACATTTTCCAGATTTCAGCATAAATGAACACAAATTGTGAACAATTTAAAATCTAATATAATTTAACATGCAACATGATTTCTGAAATGCTGGAATGCATGAATAGGCCTATTGTAATCTATTCTTTGAATACTGTAATGTATGAAGACGTGGTGATACTTTAATCTCCTTCATAATCAGCACACAATCTAACAAACATGCTATGGCCATTAAGTCCATAACAGAAGCAGAAAATGCATACATGCTCTATAGTAATTAAATCAACCAACAAAACCATTTAAAGACCACATTCTTAAAGAAACACGTGTAGGAGCTCTACGAATTACTGCATACTACTGTGTGTTAGGGCTGGGCGATATGACCAAAATCTTATATCACGATATGACTAATTTTATATCACGATAACAATATATATCACGATATAGTATTTTTTTTTTTTTAAAAGGTTTTTATGATATTAAAATCTTTGATACTATAGAATTTTCATAATCCTTGTCACCAATGTCAATATCAAACTAATACAAGTCTAAAAATAAATAAATAAAATCTCAAGCTCACTGACAATAAATAAACAGTCAGTGATGAAATAAGTATAAGAAACTAATTGCAAGCAATAGGACTAAAAAACCACAATAAATAAGAAACGCTACATACATTGTGTAAATTAATTAGTCTTCACTGTGTTAATTATATCTATCTATGATAGATATAATTAACACGTGTATTATGTATAGATTCTATACATTATATATATATATATATATATATATATATATATATATATATACATACATACATAATATATATACATATATATAATTATTTTTTATAATTATTTCTTTATATTAAAGTTACAAAAGTAATTTAGTCAAGAGCAGTGAGAGATTTTCTAGCAATGTGCTATGGTTAATATGAATGGCAGACAGAACGAATATTGGACAGCTTCCCCTTAAAGACCGAAGTCCGGATCCAATGCACTGTTACATATGCGTTTTCTCTTTTAGCTGTTTCCTCTCTCTTAACACCTAAATCGCTGTCTTTATGAGGATACTTGCCAAGACGGGGATTCTGACGCATATAAGTGTGTTTATGTAATCGTTCAAAGCCAATAAAGCGCAAAAAAAGGCGCGGTCGTCTCACATAGAAACGGAGACGGCGCACGCATATAGCTCTGTTGTTTGTGTTTCAACGGCTTAAAATCGGTTGTTTTAAAACTGCAGTGCTTAAAAACGCGTGCCCATGCTACAGATGTAGTCACTCGTTTTGTCCTGGATGGTCGTTCTCCACCTGGTTCTGCCTCCCCTTCACGCCCCGTGGTGGCGTGTAAAGATCGCACTCATCCAAATGATTAAAAAGTATTACCGCAAACAATGTATTTTGCGACACCACGAAATAAACGATAGAACATAACATGAAACGAAAGACTTTTTATTTCGTCCATCCGATATATAGCCCTACTGTGTGTCCAGCTCAGCTTCTTTTCTGATTTTTCGAGCAATGTCTGCCAGTTCATTTAATCCTTCTCTCAAGAGGTAATAAGTAGTACCAAAGGATATTCCTGCAGCAGCAACACTTCCTACACCTGGAAGGAGACTTGCAACATATTCAATGGTACCAAGGGATGCAAGTGCAACAGAGACTTGTAATCTGGCCATTGCTTTTTCTTGGATGGCAGATGCCAACTTTGATCTAGCCACATGTTCCAGCAAAGGCTTGTTTACTTTTTCTGAAAGCCTTGACAGTGACTTTTCATCCAAACCAAAGGCATAGTAGCATCTTGTGAGGAAAAGCACAACCATGCTTGCATCACATGCTGCCGACACACCAGGCACAGGGATGACTGCTACACCAGCAGAGGCGAGAGATACGGCCCAGATCATCCCTTTAAACATCTTGATCTTCTTCTCCAGAGACTCAGCAGAGCACACTGGCCAGGCTTGTAGAAGAGCAGATTTCTTGTGTTCTTGAAGCTCTTCTTCCAGAGTGTTTTGAAGTATTTCAAAATCATAGTTCTCCAATTCAAAAGATGATATCAAGAATACTTTGGGGTCTCCCAGTTCTTTCAAGTTTTTCTGACAGTCCTCTCTTATTTTGCTAAGAAGTTTCTGCTCATCAAATCCCTTTTTCCTTTGCTCTGCTGAAATGTCATTGTCAATCTTGGAACGAACAAAGTAAAAGTTTTTCTTCTCTTTTTTTATTTCTTTAGCCAACATGACATCATTCTCCATGAACCTCTCTGAGTTTAAAATAATGAAGAAATCATAGGTGCGAAACTTGACATCTTTCAGGTATTTATTTGCTTTGAAGTTTGGACTTCCTATTCCAGGCAGGTCCCAGATTTTCACATTTGGCACTGCAGGATGCTCATACACGGTGGGCTCCATTGTAGTTTCTGTGACTCCGGTAGGTGCTGCTCCATCATCTTCATCATTTAGACCTCTAAGTGCATTTATAAAGGAGGATTTCCCAGATCCTGTTCTTCCAGTCACAGCAATGTTAAGTGAGACATTCATTAACTGGTCAAATGTTTCTTTAGCTTTTGCTGTGGCCTTTTCCAGGGTGGACTCGCCTGATGCCTTTACTGCCTCAACAACAGCAGGGTCTTGACTTTCCATGTTTTAAACTGTAAAAGTTATAGATGTATATAGAAGTATGTGTACTTCAACATTACAACTTATTCTTGAAGCCTGATTGCTAATCATTTCTGTTGCAATAATGATCATATTTTTCAGTGGTGTTTGATTTGCTCTTCCTAAGGTGTCAGGGTCTGCAATAGTTCTGGTTGATTGTGTTTTTTTAAGGTTTATCAAATAACAATTTAGTAATAAAACTACAATTTTTACATAATAAAAATAATGAAAAAGGTATAGCATATGATGATTAGATTGTATCTGCAATGTTATACTGACCTTTTTTTGTGGAGAACTTTTATCGTTGTATTTCCCTGTGTGCTCCTCTTACCTGTCAGGGTAAAAATTAACCAAGATTCATAAAACAAATATTATGGTAATAATGGATAATTTGCTTCAGCAGCAAAATGAAACATATAAATTATATTGATTAATAAATACAGATATTCAGTTTTATTAACAACAAAAAAATACAGAAAAAAATGTAGGCTATTAATATATAAATTTGGAAGTTAAACTATATATGGGTTAAGTAGACTACAGCTACACTACATGAAAAAGACGATGAATCATACAATAATAATCATAAACGCTTAATATAGGAATACGACTATAACTAATATAGTCTAACTATGATATTTGTATTTAGCGGAAATCAAAACTTTTGTGAACAGAGCAAATGATCCAAAAACTCCAATAAAAAAATTAGCCAACAACTTAGAAAAAATATATTTTTTAGTGTTTTTCCCCCCCCATACAATCAAAACATTCGCTTGATGTTTATTTTTGCTATTTGCATAAAGCAATTCATGTAATTTTAAAGATACTTAGTGACTGATATTAACGAGGAACATAAATAAAGCAATTAAATAATGAAACTGACAACAAATAATAGCCTACTTACTTTTATTTTGGGGTTCCAACAGTAATAACCCAGTGACTCTTCACTTATAGAGATGCTTAAAATAAAAACGCTGTAAAATTTCTATAGGTAGAAAATGAATATAAATCGGCAGCTAAATACCGAGCTGTTACTGTCACAGTTTTCAAGAACTTCTTTTCTTCTTCCAAGTTCCTTCACTTTACAGGCTACTTGACGTGCCTATATGTTGGGAAAACGAAACTTACGACAGATGACTGACAGACCAAACCCTGGTCCAAACCAATCAGATCAGCACGGCGAAGCTGAGCTGTATTTTCAAAATCATATTACTTGGTTTATTAAATGCATTAGCAAAAATAAGAAGATTGTGTCTTTTGTCTCTTTTTTACATAGTCTATTGGTTACACCGTTATGATTTTTCAAAGTTGTTAATACAACAAAGATCATTTTGCTCTATTCATGGTTTCGATTTCCGCCTCGTGAGGAAAAAAAAAAATCTGACACACTAGTTATATTAAGCGATTTAAACCGGGCTCAGACTACAGTTTTAAAATCCTAAACATTATGAAATCTGGTTGCAGCACACTCATAAGGAGAATCTTTGCAGATAATCTTCCCTCAAATCTTAAACATGCACACACTACAAAATTTGAAATTCGTGGCACATCACACACTACAAGAAATTATTAAGATTATCATGCCAGAAAGAGCTCAAGGATCAGCTCGTCAGCTATGTTTACATATGTATTAGCTAGCATGCTAGCAGCTTTCACTCACCCGTTCTTTCAAAACTGAGGCGATTTCACCCCAGCGCTTCTCATTTGTCCTTATCGGTTGTGATACGTTTTCGACATATACAAACAATCGTGTTACAACAAAATAGGGTGGGCGAATCGATCCTAATATCGATAGTATCGATACTAGCCTGATTAGATCGATAGGTTAATTTTCTCTCCTCTACACTTAATATATTGCTTAATACATTCAACAAAGAACAGACGTCTGTGTGTTTATACCGCTGTTTTCACGTCTTGTATACAAACATTACTGCTCCTCCCCTGCTTTAGTGTTTTTTTATGCCATTAAGTGACTCAGCGCCTCCAAGTGCAAGCTGGAACTGTAGAAATTCGCTACTGAGGCAACAGACCAAATTTATTCACGTTTTCAATGTGGAAGTAAGCTTTTTCCATAGACTGAATGTGCGAGACTTCCACTTCCTTAGGCACGGTAGGGAAATCATGAGAAAAATAATGTGCAATAAACGGTAAAATTGTTTGTGCTATCCACCGTGTGTATTTATAATTAAGACTGATTTAAATAATATGGTAAGAAACACCAGTTTGCAATACCAAGAAAGCAGCAAAATGAGCTGTTTTGTACAGTTAAAAATTGCTGGAAGCGGATGAGACTGGAAGCCAGACCCATTAAACTTACCGAATTTGGCCTTTTTATACAGTATTACTGTCTTCAACCATTAAGCCATGTTGTTGTTGTTGTTGTTGTTGTTTTCTTTATAAAGGTTTTCTATCAGAGGAAAACACTTAACATGCATACTTTGCGTTCATATCCTGGGCTGCTTGCCTGCATATAGTTTGCATCATCAGTATACTGAATTGCCCTTTCAACTTTCTTAATGCATTAGGCCACGTTATGTTTTTTTTCTTTATAACTATTTTCTGTGGGAGGAAAATGCTTTACACGAAACTTTACGCATTGCTTTGATCATGGGCGTCGCTAGGCCATTTTTAGGGGGGCTTTAGCACCTAAAAATCTTGCTATTCTTTCCCTTTAAATTTCAAATGAAAACGGCAGCAGACTTCGGCTCCTCCCCATCTTTCTGCGCGTTCATCAATCCACAGACTGCGGTGGCGCAGAGGAGAGGACAAGGTGTGTGTTTATCGATTGATTGTTATAATATCTACATCTATGCAGTTCTTTGTCATAAATACAGTTTACAAAAGTCATGGAAGAGCAGTCGGTTTCCAATCTACTGTGAAGTTTTCGCTGCATTCACCACTCATCACACCACAGCTGTTTCCTTCAGCGAAAGCCTTTGACACATATGAACGCATACTTTATAAAACGATCACGTTATTGCTATTTTCATTTGAAAATTTAGCTTTCAATATAGAACATAATATTACAGTGCTTGTGGCATTAACTACCATACAGTTACAGTGACTGACAGCACTCAGTCAGTGCACTCATTTTAATTGCATATCAGAGTGATTGACAGATTGAAACGCGCGCGTGTGTGTGTGTGTGTGTGTGTTTTTATTAATTTTAAAAAAATAATTTTTATTGTTTGAATTGAATTTATGTAGAACGGTTCTACAATTTTGTACAAATTTTCAATCAATTATAAATTTGGAAATATTTATTTTTTATTATTATACCCTCATTGGGGGCTGAGCCCCCCTAAAATGAAAATCCTAGAATCGTCCCTGGCTTTGATATTCTGGGCTCCTCTGCTTGCAAACTCCTTTCAGAAAGGCAAATAATATCCACATAGCTTTAAGGTGAATGTAATATTTTAGTCATATCAACATAACTTACTGTTAATTTTCAAAGTGTAATTGGTCATTTAAATGTATGTTATTAAAAAGGAAACGGTATCGGTATAGGTATCAGTATCGGCGATACGTGCCCTACTTGGTATCGGATCGATACCAAAATTTGCAGTATCGCACACCCCTACTACAAAACTTCAAGAAGTTAATTTTTTATTATGTATGAGACTTTAGCCTATACATCATTAAATATCAAATATAAATAAATAAACAATGAAAAATTAAACTGTCAGCTAATTGTGACCAGATTCCTGTATATAGTTTATATATAAAAGTAAATAGTTTATAAACAGAGGACATACAGTTGTAGCTTAATATCTATATACACACTCAGCACACAATCTAACAAACAACACAATTAGTCCATGACTCAGATAAAAATGTTTATAGGCATCTTTTATAGGGAGTAAATCAATGAACAAAAGCAATTTAAGACATACATTTTTAAGATAATAAAGAAACACATGTTCAGGACAGTTATTAGATGCATGCAGCTCAGCTTCTTGAATGGCAGAAATATATGTTATGAGTGAATGTAACTGCACACAAAATGTCAAAAAGGCTTAAAAAAAGACAAATGGCATGACCTCTTGACTGATCCCAATCTGTGATTTTAGTAGACATCAGTCAGACCTGCCACTTTCAGCACTTCTTTGGCTGTATCAGCGAGATCCTGAACGCCTGCTCGCAGAAGGTTCAGTGTTGCAGAATAAGACATTTCTGCAGTTTTTTTACTCCCTACAACAGGAACCATGCTCCACGCAAATTTAACAGCTGCTTCCCTGTTTGTCAGTGCTGATAGCTCCTTATTACTGAGTTTCTTTTGCCCAATAGCAATCACTAGAGGTGACTTTCTTACAGATTTGAGGGATGGATTGTTGACTCTCTCCGAAAGCTTATCTATTGATTCATCATCCAGACCGAATGCATAGTAACACTTAGTGAAGAAAGCCAGCAAAATGGCAGCATCACAAGCTATGGAAAGACCAGGCACTGGAGCCACAGCAATGGAACCAGAAGCGACGGCTGCCGACCAGGTTTGCTTCATAAACAGTTCGATTTTCTCATCCAGAATCTTGGAGGAGTATATTGGCAAGGACAAAATCAAAGCATCTCTCTTGTGAGCCGGTAGCTGTTTCTCCAGTGTGTCGACGAGGGTTTGAAAATCATATTTGTGCAATTCAAAGGAGGAAATCAGGAAAACTTTTGGTTTTGGGTTTTCCATATCCTTAAGGTAACTATGGCAGTTCTCACGAATATGTGAGAGAGCTTTCTGCTCATCAAAGTCTTTCCTTTGAGATTCCGCTTGAATGTCATTGTCAATCTTGGAGCGGAGAAAGTAGAACAACTTCTTCTTCTCTTTAATTGCTTTAGCCAGCATGATGTCGTTTTCTTTGAATCTCTCTGAGGAGATGATGATGAAGAAGTCAAAGGTGTCAAGTTTCACCTCCTTTAGATATTTTTTGGCTTTAAATTTGGGACTTCCAGTCCCTGGCAGATCCCATAATTTTACACTGGGCATTGTAGGATGTGCGTACACTGTTGATATCATTGTTGTCTCAGTCACTCCTGTGGGAGCTGCATTGTCGTCATCAGGTTTCAGACCTCGTATTGCATTGATAAAGCTGGATTTTCCTGCTCCAGTTGATCCAGTAACAGCAATGTTAAGTGTGACGTTGTCCAGTTTCTTCATTTGTTCTTTAACACTTTCTGTTTCATAAACATATTCAGCAGAACAAGGGAGTAAAACATCGGGTACTTCATATAGATGCTCCTCTTGCTTTTTAGGTGTTGTGTTTATACTTTCCCTCTTCTCAGTGCTTTCTGATTTTAAATGAATGTTCTCTTTTGCTTTACACAGAAACACATTATCTGTGTCATCTTCTGTCTTCTTGGCATCTGGACACACTGCTCCACTGAGCAATTCTTGCTTCTGTATCTCCACAACCTCCTCATTTTCCTCTTTAGTAGCGACTTTGTTTAATGGTTCACTGAGATTAATCTTATTAGGTTTTTCTGTCAAAAAATCTTTTTCCATTATAGTAGCTTGTGGCTCTTGAAAATAGTCTGTTTCGACACTGTCAGGTTGTTTTGTTTTGTGAATGTCTGTAGCTTTTCCCCATGCAGTCATTTCCTTTGCTTCTTCATTTGTCATTGGAACTGAAATTCTCGCTTCTCTTTGCTCTTCTTTATTAACAGCTGTCACGTGTTGTTGTTCTGTGGTCAGTTCACATGGTTCCTCAGCCTCGGTTTGCTCATTTTGCTCCTTAAGACATTTTTCCATCTGCATCATGTCAAAATGACACATTTCAGCTTTTTCTGACTGATCTACAGTTGTTTCATTTGATATGTGTATCACTTCTTTCTCTGCTGGCTTTTCTTTATCACTCTGCTTTGTTTCTCTCAAGTGTTGTTGTTCTGTGGTCACTTCACATGGATCCTCAGCCTCGGTTTGCTCATTTTGCTCCTTAAGACATTTTTCCATCTGCATCATGTCAAAATGACACATTTCAGCTTTTTCTGACTGATCTACAGTTGTTTCATTTGTTATGTGTATCACTTCTTTCTCTGCTGGCTTTTCTTTATCACTCTGCTTTGTTTCTCTCAAGTGTTGTTGTTCTGTGGTCACTTCACATGGTTCCTCAGGCTCAGTTTGCTCATTTTGCTCCTTAAGACATTTTTCCATCTGCATCATGTCAAAATGACACATTTCAACTTTTTCTGACTGATCTACAGTTGTTTCATTTGTTATGTGTATCACTTCTTTCTCTGCTGGCTTTTCTTTACCACTCTGCTTTTTTTCTCTCAGCCTCTCTCTTTCCTTCACATCATTAAGTTTTGATTCAACAATGTCCAGTAATGAACTACTTTGTTTTGGTTTCTCTGGTTGTTTCTCCATAGTTTTGATGAGTTTTGATTGGATGATTCCCAGGGACTCCAAAAATTCTGTGTCTCTCTGTTGCACTTTCAACACAATGTCATCGTGAAAGGATTCAGTGAGGTTATCGGCTACTTCTATATGATCAGGATTTGTGTAGATTTTGAGGAAAGGGTCCATAAAGACATTGACTTCATCTGACATGATGATTCTGAAAAAGCAAAGCAACTGGGTAAATGTCAAGAAGCATTCAAGGGTACTTGAAACTTCTAGTGAAACATTTGTTCATTAGTTCTGCAGTAGTAGTGCCTTTATTTTTGTGTCTGATTTCATTCTTTTATCTTACGATGTTCTGATCAGTTATTAGCAGGGCTTAATTTGTGCCGGAACAAGCCGGATCCGGTTCCGGCACCTCCGAAATCCGATCCGGCACCTCATTTTGTTGGATCCCCCTCCTCACGCACGAAAGATGAAAGATGTTTGTGCTGACCTATAGTGGGCATATATGAAAAATCCTCTATAATGACCGCGCTTGCGGCACATCTACATTTGAAAAAAAAAAAAAAGAACCTGAGCGCGCAAAAGACGCTAGAGCCCTGCATTCCCTGGGCTTCGATGGGGCCAATTTTCACGTCATAGTTCAGACGCGGGCCGGGCCTCGGGCCTATTTTAGGCTTCTCCTTATTTTTATATTTAAGCCCCAGCAAAAGTAATTACCATGGATGTGTCGGGGGGGGTGGGGGGGTGGGGGGGGGTAGTAAGGATATATTTGAATTATTTACTAATAAACTAGTGTTTTCTGTGTCAGTGTCGCAAAGATGAAGATGATGATCCTGACTCGCCGTCTCCTCATTATGCGCCTTTAGAGAGAAGCGGAATCTTAACGGAGTTAATGAAAGAGTTTTTGTTTTCGATTAGATTTATTTCGTTAAGTAGTAATTTAAAGCTTTCTATAGATATATTTATCATGTCTGTGAAGCATGTATTCGCTGACTTTCGGTTCATTTTTTGAAGCGCTCCTGTTCAAGACGAGACGGCGCATCATTGTTTTCTTTATTTTATAAAATTATTTTATTTATTTTATAAAAAGTTTTTTTTATATATATATTGTGAGTGCACACAAATAAAAGTAGACCCTTTACAATTCTGAATGATGCATTACTCTTACCTTTATGAGCAAAAATTACGGCGTAAGTTGTTTCCATTGAAAAAAAATGCAATTGATTGCACTGGTGCCTCCATGTCCTGCGCTTTAACTTCCACTCTCCGCACAAACTACTGGATACAGCGCACATTTATCTAGGTTTAACGTTTAAACATTGTTATATGCTTGAACTGTTTTAGTATATCTATAGATTGTATTTTAGGCAAGTCGTGATGATTTGAGAAGGCTAAATTGAT
Source organism: Acrossocheilus fasciatus (assembly GCA_036784905.1). NCBI lineage: Eukaryota > Metazoa > Chordata > Actinopteri > Cypriniformes > Cyprinidae > Acrossocheilus > Acrossocheilus fasciatus. Next base: position 20,594,217 of record CM071953.1, read on the forward strand.
CAAACATGGCCAGCCTGGCGGTCTTGCTGCTGGCCGCTTGGTCCTTACTTAAAAAAAAAAAAGAATAAACTTATTTAACGAACAAAAAAATGCTCCAAAAGTCTTTATAAATTAACTTAATAAAAAAACGAAACGAAATTTCGAAAATTTGCCATAACATACAAAACTGAATTATTTTAATAGCTGAAACAGTATAACGCGATCGCGATTTCTACCGAGGGGGATTCTACCCGAACGTGATCTGTACTGAGGGCTCGAGTGAATGCCCAGGATCCGTAGCGGCGCCCCTGGCTTATACACAAGCGTTTTCTTTCTCAACTGTTCACATTTACTTAAGAGAAAACCTGGATATTCGCCAGGACGGCCATTTTTGCGTAATTTTGTGTGTTAAGCAAGTGACAATTCTGTCAACTGCTGGGATGAGTAAAACTATGTGATACACAATCCCCCACGAAATTCTGGACAGGATTAATTATAACTCTATTACAGAGATTTGTGAAATAAAATTCCTTTATTTATTTATTTATTTATTTATTTTGCAGGCCTGAAAATTTCTGTTTCAAAATGTCATGGCTTTTTCAGGTTTTTTATGTACGAAACCTAATAAAAGCAACTGATGCACGCTGTTCATCACTTAAACTTGTCCACCAATGTGATCGTGAGAATGCTCCGTTACTTCTCCCTCCTCTAATCACATGCCGGATCCGTCACCCCGCTTTGTTCCGGGACCTCCAAATTTACAAATTAAGCACTGGTTATTAGATGAAGCTGTCTACACATGTGCCTAATAATTTACAAACCATTCAGTACAAAATAGATAAAGTAATTATCATATAAATTATCATGTTATTATAATATAACGTTATTATCATACAAGTAAACACGTTATATTGTCTCTTTAAATTAAGTCAATATAATTTATATATTGAGAGTTCTCATAGTGCTTATGATTTGCATTTAAAGGTGCACGGAGTATTCTTTTTAATGTTGCGCTGACACCTAGTGGAGTACACAAAGTATCGTACAAATACAAAGGTAAATTTGCTAAAAAATGTATAGAAACCATTGTCGAAATTCTGTAACCCATTATTTATTTATTTTGCGAGCGAAATTCAGCTGGAAGAGTGTTACCGAGATAAAGTGTAGACCAGCCCCATGTAGAATAAAACTTTTATTTATTCTCATGACTGGATCCTCATGAGCAGTATATTTTATATTTTCAAACAAACAAACAAACACATAAATAATTAAACAACCCCCTACTTTCTGTACAGCATTATAAGTAAATATATATTGGTAAATATGTGGTTTCCTACACCAATATGTAACGCTTTGCTATGTAGGTTAAATCTAATTCTTTAGGATTGCTTATTTTATATGTGATCAATAGCCTACATAAATAAGCAGTCAACTTTTCTATTTTTGCATTCATATTAAGACAAACTCACCTTATCTGTGCGGGTGGTTATAATATCGGTATCTCTGCATGTCTCAAAATGATAGCTGTTTATGAAAAAGGTGTAGGTGTGGATTTAGGGTGTGGTTTAGAGAACATCTGAGAACTGAGACTAAAATCTTGCCAGAACTACTTTATAAGAAAACAAATTTTTCTCAATTATATATGAATCCAGTGACATGCTTCAGTTGATTACCCCAGAAAATAATCAGTAAATTTGTAAAACAAAACAAAAGTGTTAATACACTTGCAACAGAAGTCAAAAGAGTATTTCTTGTATATGTATGTTTATGTGCATTTTAAAATATACGCTGACCATATTTAAATATTAAATTTTTTTTTTTTTTTTTTAAGTAATGTCTACATTTTGTCTGTGTGCTATTTCCACATAAAACACAAAGCTATTCCAAACATGCACATTTCCACATGAATGTTGTTTAGCAGGAAGTGAATTACTGGAGGCAGATCTTTTTTTTTTTTTTCTTACATAAAACCGCAGAACACATTAATCAGACATGTATGCTTACGAGTAATGTTGATAATGCATCAACAGTGTATCAAAGGCAGCAGATTCAAGCATGAAGCATTTAAAATGCTGAATGGTTTTTTTTTGGGGGGGGGGGGGGGGGCAATGAATTAAATGCTTTAAATCTTACATTATGTTTTTGCATGCTTTACAAACTTAAAGAACTTTTTTTAATATATGTGTTCCTGGTTCATGTAGGTCTGTTTTGCAACTTTCAGCACCTTTGATTTTGAGAAGTTTCAAAGTTGTAGAACAGGATATTTCTGTGGTTCTTTTACCAGCAATGGCATGCATCTCATGCAAAACAAACTCGGCTTGTCATTATTCAGTTTTTTTTTTTTTTTTTCTCATTTGAGGCTTGTGTTTAATTCATGGACAATCTTTAAGCAAACAAAATAAATAGCTTTTTCCTAAACAAACACACTGTCATTTTTGTTTGAACTTCGCTGAGGTCTTAATATGCAATTTAAGACTTTTTATTTCCTTTTTTATATATTTTATTTTATTTTTTTATGTATCATAGTGTCAGAGAGTCACAGTCACCGCCACCCACAGCAATCACCAGATCACAGTCACCCGAGTTCTAATCACCCATCAGCACTTCCATAAATACCCACTCTCTCTGACATTCGTTGTCTGGTCTATGGTTCACATGCTGAAAAGTAACCTCGCTCGCTGGCTGAGTTTCTCCCCAGTTACATCGACTTCTCTCCATGACGAACTCCCAAGTCTCCTGGTTCCCGATCTCCAACTTTCCTGTACACAGAGAACGCTGTTATCCCTCCGTCAAGGCCTTTGGACAATATATCACATCAAGATACTCACCCACCTCATTCTCTTCATATTCCAGTTATCCGTTCAATCAATAAACCTCACTGTCATTCACTCACCTGTGGTATCCGTCTTTGTTTGTGACACATAGTAAGTAGTTAAGAACATTTTAAGTACATTTCTTTTGACTTAACTCCTTTTTTTTACGTCTATTTGAGCACAAATTGTGCACTCCTGATTGTTTAAAAAACTCTTGTCATTTTATCCGAGTTCTGTCTTTCTTTCTTTCTTTTTTAGAGTTATGTGACACCTTTTCACTTCACTGATATGAGGGATGACTTCAGATGAGTGACATCTGTTAAAAAGGGTCAAAATGAATAGGGTATTAACATCTTAAGTGATAATACCATAGTAAAATTCTGTGTATAGTAAAATAGCAGGATGCTTGAATTCATGTTGCCCAGGGGTCATGTATTGTACATTATTAATCTTTATGATATGATAGTGCAAGATTCCAGGTCATATTTAATTTCAAATTGTTACATTTCTTCCAGAAGTATTATGTAGCAATAATTTACGTAATATGAAATATTTAATAATGCACATTATATCTTTCTATATCTGTAGCTAATGAAATTCATGCTCAGTATTGCTGATAAGGTTTTGATTTTATCTCTTGAAATTGGTGATGGTCAGATATGTGTAAAATCACTCAGATAGGAATGAATGATGTGAATACTTTCCTCACATATATGGGTGTACATAGCAGAATTGCATATCAATCAGTAGGCGTATTTATGATGGTGCTTTTCATTCCTGAATTTATTCCATACAAGTGACTTTTGGATAGATTTGTAGCCTTTATTCTAGTTTTCAATTGTATTTGTAAGCACATAAATTCAAAAAAGACAAAAAACTGAAAAAAGGAAAAGAACATGTAACTTATTATGGTGTGAATTAAAAAAAAACTTACAAAAAATCTTTTGTAATTTTTAATTTCAACTCTGTAATTTCAACACTGCTGTTTTTAAATGTGTATTTCAGACATGATGCATTTGATTAAATTAAACAATCTACAAATAAATTCTATTTGTTAATTTTAATTTTAGTTTTAATTTGTCATTATATAGTGATGGCAAATTACACATGTATGTAATGAAGTGAGTATAACAGATACTTATGTATAGCAGTAATCTTTTTTGCATAGCTTGTTGAATTTCAGCACAGTTTAAATCTAAGTTGATGCACCTGTAATTGACAACATGGAGAATTGTTGGCCATGATGAGCATTTTAACCTTCAAGATTTATATGAGGAATGCGTTCTTAATCGGGTAGAGAGGATTCTTGGTGATCAGACTAATTTCTTGAGATTATCTTGATCTTATTTTGAGTCTATCTTTTTATCATTGTTCTATTGTTATTATTATCTGTTAATTGTATGTCTGCAGCAACATGTAGTCCACAACAATTTTCCTCTTGAGGACAATAAAGGATACTACAACTAGAATTTGAATTGACCAGAATATAAGTATTTGGAAAGTAAATGTTGTCTTTTTTTTGTATCAATTTAGATATCTAATAAGGTTTATTCGTTGCACGTCCAGCATACATGCAGTATATACAGTGCATACAGTTATATATACAGACACAAATGAGAGAAACTGGCAAAATTAGAAAGTGTTGTTTACATTGTTAAAACAAACGCACATTCATCATCACATTTCAGTATTTTTATTTTATTTTAATCTTAATTACAAAAAAAGAGTACAATTAGTATGATTACTCTATATTTTTAATCATACAAGATAATCATTTTTCTGCAACAACATTATATTAGTTATTATATGATTTGTAAACATGATCTGAGGTTAATTTTCACGTGCTGAAAAAAATTCTTCATGATGCCGTAATCACAGGCCAGTGACAATCCCGGGATGGGAGCTATCGCCCCGACGCCGGCCGCAAATGCATTTAGCCAAATCATTTTCTTGTATGTTTTCTTCATTTTGATGGCCTCTAGAGAATAAACAGTCAGAAACTAAATGAGAGCAAATTTCTTGTTCTCTGGAAGTTCATCTTCGAGGGTGTTGATCAGCTTCTGAAAGTCATATTTTTCCAAATTAAATAAAGAGACTAGGAATATTTTGGGTATTCCGACTCTCAATAGGTTTGCCTTACAATCCTCTCGGATGTTTTCGAGCAACATCCGCTCATCAAAGTTTCTTTTGTGTGATTCAGCACGAATGTCGTTGTCAATTTTACTGCGAATAAAATAAAATGGTTTCTTGCTCTTCTTGATGGCTCTGGCCAGCTCGATGTCGTTCTCCTTAAATCTTTCAGAGGTCACTATGAGAAAGAAGTCATACGTGTGGAAATTGACATCTTTCAGGTACTTCTTTGCTCTAAATTTTGGACTACCAATTCCAGGCAGGTCCCAGATCTTCACGTTTGGCATGGAGGGATGTGGGTACATGTTGGGCTTCATGGTAGTCTCAGTTGTTCCTGTGGGAGCTGCGTTCTTATCATCATTAGGAAGGCCTCTGAGAGCATTGACGAAGGAAGACTTCCCTGCCCCTGTCATCCCAGTTATAGCAATGTTAAGTGTAATGTTCTCTAACTCCTTCAGTTTACTTTTATGAAGAGAATAAACAGGCAGAGACTGAATGAGAGCAAATTTCTTGTTCTTGGGAAGTTCATCTTCGAGGGTGTTTATCAGCTTCTGAAAGTCATATTTTTCCAAATTAAATGAAGAGACTAGGAATATTTTGGGTATTCCGACTCTCAATAGGTTTGCCTTACAATCCTCTCGGATGTTTTCGAGCAACATCCGCTCATCAAAGTTTCTTTTGTGTGATTCTGCACGAATGTCGTTGTCAATTTTACTGCGAATAAAATAAAATAGCTTCTTGCTCTTTTTGATGGTTCTGGCCAGCTCGATGTCGTTCTCCTTAAATCTTTCAGAGGTCATTATGAGAAAGACATCATACGTGTGGAAATTGACATCTTTCAGGTACTTCTTTGCTCTAAATTTTGGAGTACCAATTCCAGGCAGGTCCCAGATCTTCACGTTTGGCATGGAGGGATGTGGGTACATGTTGGGCTTCATGGTAGTCTCAGTTGTTCCTGTGGGAGCTGCGTTCTTATCATCATTAGGAAGGCCTCTGAGAGCATTGACGAAGGAAGACTTCCCTACCCCTGTCATCCCAGTTATAGCAATGTTAAGTGTGACATTCTCTAACTCCTTCAGTTTACTTTTCAGTTTGTTTGTTTTCTCGGCAGGTGGAGAGTCAATTATTTCCTGTAAGTCTGAGCCAAGAGAGTCTGAATCTTCTGTGTTCGATGTGGCATTAGACAATATGTCTACAAACTCTCTGGAAACCACATAAACATTTTTGTTTATGTCCTCTTCCTCTTGCTTTTTGATATCTGTGAGGTTATCGGCTACTTCTATCTGATAAGGATTGGTGTAGATTCTGAGGAAAGGGTCCATAAAGACGTTGACTTCATCTGACATGATGACTCTGAAAAAGCAAAGCAACTGGGTAAATGTCAAGAAGCATTCGGGGGGTTTTACTGCCAGTAAAAAACATTTCTAGTGAAACGTTTGTACATTAGTTTTGCTGTAATAGTGCCATTATGTTTGTAGCTAATTTTATAAATTCAATCTTTTATGTTACGATGTTCTGGTAAGTTATTAGAACAACGCAGCAGTTTACACTAGAGGTCGCTGTCTGCACATATCCATGTGTTGAACGTGTAGTTTACAAACCATTCAATACAATGTACAATTTCTGACGTTATCATAGAAATAAACACTTTATACTTTATATTAAATCAATATATTTCATATGTTAAGACTTCTCATAGTGTTTTTTAGTTGCATTTAAAGCTGTACGGAGTACTAGGCTATTCTTTTTAATGTTGCGTTGAAATAGTTGAGTAGCCTATCATATGAAAGGTTCATTTTCAAAAGCATTTATACAAACAAAGAAATAAACAAACATTTTGTACAATAAAACAGCATTATAAATAAACATCTCTCACTATATGTTTTGCTACACCAATAATAGGCTATCCTATATGTAACGTGTTGCTATGGAAATCTTTCTAATTCTTCAGGATTGCTTATTTTATATGTGTTCAATAGCCTACCCTGCTAAAAAACAACAACAATAGAAGCCCAATAGAAACCATCACAGAAATTCTAATGGTTTCCATTAAAATACCATTATAAACCATTAGCTTTTTCAAGTAAAACCATTACAAAATTCCTTTTTGTAGTGTGTTTTGGTCATTTTTCCAATAGGATTTAACATCCCACCAATAGAATCACATACCAGTTGACACCATTATTTCCATTAAAACCAATACAATTCTCATTATAACCATTAAAACCATTACATTTTCTATTGTGTTTTGGGCAGGGTTCTATTGGTTTTTTCAGCAGGGTACATAAATAAGCAGTACACTTTTCTATTTTTGCATTCATAATAAGACAAACTCACCTGATCTGTGCACAAGTGGTTATAATATCTGTATCTCTGCATGTCTTAAAATTATGTGGTAGCTGTTTATGAAAAAGCTGTAGTTGTGGATGTAGGGTGTGGTTTAGAGAACATCTGAGAACTGAGGCTAAAATCTAGTCAGAACTGCTGTTTTAGAAAAATGATCTTTCCTCAATTAAATATGAATTCAATGGCATGCTGTCAATTACCACAGAGAATAATCAGAAAATTTGTAGAAGAAAACAAAAGTGTTGATGAATACACTTGCAACAGAAGTCAACAGAATATTACTTGTATGTGTATGTGAGTGTGTGCATTTTAAAATATATGCTCACCATATTTAAATATTTCCTATATTCTGTACATCTTATCTACAACTTTTTCTTTTTTTAAATAATATCGACATTTGGTCTGTTTGCTATTTACAAAAAAAACACAATTCCAAACATGCACATTTCCATATGAATGTTGTTTAGCAGGAAGTGTTTTACTGGAAGTAGATCATATATATATATATATATATATATATATTTTTTTTTGTAATGCATGTCATGTGGCAAATGCATGCGTAAATTAACATATTGTTTCACATTACTAAAAATGTCAATTAAAATGCTTTACATAAAAAGAGAGGGTAACACTTTATTTTGATGGTCCCTTTTGAACATTCTGTTGACACTAAGTAATGTTGCAACTACATGTCAACAAACTCTCATAAAAGTATTAGTAGACTGTCTGCTTCATATCTACTAACTCCTTATTGTGTTGGTCTCCAAACAGATATTCTACTGACTATAAGTAACTTTGCAAGAACATGTCAACTTAATCTAACCCTAACCCTACCAGTCAACTAATACACTACTAACACTCTAATGAGAGTTAGTAGAAATATAGGTGCAACGTTACTTATAGTCAATAGAATATGTTAAAGGGACCATCAAAATAAAGTGAAACCGAAGAGAGTTACGAATGTAACTGCAGTTCTATGAGTTCTGGATGACCGCCAAAGGCAGTGCTTCACACTGAATGTTATCCCATCGCAGATGCACTGGTCGAGTCTAATACAAACAAAGTCCCTCATGACCAGGGGTCCGTTCTTCGTAAGCCGCTAACTCAGTTAGCTGGATTTGATTGTTGACGATTTCGCTTGATCTGGGATCATTTGGTTCTTCGAAGCACATCCTGGACTTGCTGTCATAGCAACGGGTCCATAAGCTTAAACCTGCTCGGGAGCAGGCTCATTTCATGTAAACAGGATTAGATTGCATCTTTTTAAGCAGAATTGATACTTAAAATCTATCCCAGCCAGCGTTACTTTATCACAAGAGTACCCTACTGGTCCAGGGACAATAATTTAACATAATAATAGTTTAAAAGTTAATTTGAAAATAATATAACAATATAATAATATAATATAACTATGTTGTGTAGTCTATAATACTATAGAGACAGCCAGTTTTACTCATTGAAAGATTTATTAGTGATGAAATAATTACTTTATAATTGTATTGGAGTCTTACACACATGCTATTGTAAGGGAATTTACAGTAAAGACCCTCGGACCAGGTGTGTTGAATGAAGACCAGATGTCAAGAGATTCGATCAAAAATGAAGAAAATTTACTGAAAATAGTTTGCAGTTTCATCAGCAGAAGTCAGTTTCAAGACTCACAATCGAGTTCGTAGGCCGCTCTGCGTACAATTAAAAAACACCAGTAATTATACCCTAACAGAGGTTGCTAATTGCGTCAATGCATATGTCATCAAAATTCGGATAGGTTCTAAAACCTAGATAAACTTAGACAATCTCCACATATGGACGTAAACGCTTCAAACATATCTCCATCAGATTGGGTAGACGTCAGCAATCAGGGATCATACAAGATAGGTGTCTTCCGGACACCTATTTTTGGTCAGGATAGCGGCAGCTGACAGAGACAGTCTTCTAACACACAGAGAGAGAGCTACCAGCACACACATACACACAGAGCACTTATCAGAACTTCAAGCCCGCCTAGCCCTAGCTAGAATTTTATCAGTATGGTTCGTTACACACACACTATGAAGTCATCATCTTAGAGAGTACAAGTACAGCATAAAGCAGGATTCTTTAATATCTCATAAGCAGTGGTGGGCACGTTACTTTAAAAAAGTAATTAGTTCTACTTCTCACAAATAGTAACTGAGTTAGTAACTGAGTTACATCATTATAAAAGTAACTAATTACCAGGGAAAGTAACTATTGCGTTATAATATAATATTATGATAATTTAATATTATATGATGATAGAACTTTAGTAATTAAAATAACCAAGTATGAATGCATATTTGTCATCAATATAAAACGCACTAAGGATTAATGAGCTGCTGGGTTCATGAATATTAATCACGTTGTCTGAGTTCGCTCGAATTGATTTGCTGAAATCAAAACAGGGACGATAATAGGTGAGTGCCAGCCAATGAGATTGTCGTTTGCGCATTAGTTCCGCCCAAACCGGCAGTTCTTAAAAGCTGAAGAATTCCAAAGGAACTCCATTATTTTGACAGGAAAATTATTTTGACGGCGAGACGTGCGCCTTCACACGAGTTTATGGTACGTCAAATACAGCTACACTGCGCATCCATTCAGATGAACTGAAAAATTAAATTCTAATAATATAATATAGTAATGCCACATTTTATTGTCAGTAACGGTAACGGCGTTGTAACGGGGGAAACAGTAATTCGTTTGATTACTCATTACTGAAAAAATAACACCATTAGTAACGCCGTTTTTATTTATAACGCCGTTATTCCCATCATTGCTCATAAGCGCACATAAGGTTACACATTTCACTCTTGCCATAACTTGATTAATAGTCAAACAAGAAATAATATAATTAATTTCAATATGAAGGATAGGGCAGCTCGGCATCCACTCCTTCACTATAAATTCTGAATCGTTAATTTGATTGACGACAGCTATAATGGGAGTGGCTTGATGGAGCGCAGATGCAGCAGATAACTGGATCTCTAAGAAACTTTAATTAATGCTGTCACATAAGAAATTTGCTTCAAAGATAAAATTAAATGAATTGTTAATTACAACATTGACATAAAAAGTTAAAGCCTGTACAAATACAAGAAATCATGAATATAAATAATTGTAAAAAATTACAAATAAATTAAGAACAGTGCACATTTCATTTATCTATTATAACATTTATGTAGTTTTGTTCGCTTGGCTGTTTCCTTATAAAGGTCCAGAAATTTGTCAAGTTTTTCGTCAGGTGTTTTTTTTAATGATATGATGTCATTACGTTGCTGTCTTGCCGCCAGCCAATCACTGCATTGCTGATCATGGTTTTGAGGAATGATACATCTGGCCTTAATCTGCAGTAATCTTAGACAACTTAATCCAGATATTTTAATCTAATTCACAAATTTGTTTGAAGAACCAAATTAGCCAGAGATCAGTTATCAGGATTAGAAGATCTGGAATCTTTCAAATCATCTCAGATGTAATAAATGACGTACGAAGAACGGGCCCCAGGATGATTCGGTCTATTTAACCCTGTGATTTCCTGCAGATTGTCCCTATGGAATCTTCTTGCCCTGACTCCGAGTGACAGAAAGCTCTGGCGATCATCCAGAACTCATAGAATGTCTCGGTTACATATGTAACCCTTGTTCCCTGATGGAGGGAACCGAGACGTTATGTCGTGATGACATTATGGAGATTCACTTGGGAGCCCCAATCATCTCTGACTTTAAGAGAAAACGCCAATGAATATTGGCTAATGGATTTTGCATACCTGAGCCACTCCCAGTGCATATGGGTATAATTAGGCGACAGGTACATCCACTCTTCAGGTTTTACGCTGAACTTGTCCCTGGCCGCCAACGATGGTTCGAGGTTGTGGCATGGGGACATAACGTCTCCGTTCCCTCCAACAGGGAATGAGGGTTATGTACGTAACCGAGACGTTCCCTATCTGTCGATCACTACGAGTTATGTCGTGATGGCATTATGGGGTCCATGGAAAGCGCAACAACCTGAACCTTGTCACAACCCTATGGCGTAGCAAATGTTGGCAAGCAACCGCGTGTCAGACAGCTGCTATGCAAAGGTCGTAACCTTCCCACCGCCCCCATGCAAATTCGCTGACCTTGGTACCAGCAGGGACCACAGGTGAGTACATTGCTGTTGGAGACAGCCAAGCCGCTGTTCCTTTCCCCACAAAGATTTCTTAACAGAAGGGATTTCGACCTTCAGTGAAAGATTGCTTCAAGTCTTTCCTATTTGTTGTTCCAGAGAAGGGCTGTTAGAAATGCCGGGTCTGTGCGCATGCGCTACCTTTGACCTGTCCACATGCGCAGAAAGCACAAGAGTGACTCAGCAGGAAAGTGCAAAGACTGTGCGTGATTTGAAGTGTGCGTCAATGAACAAAAGTAAGCTATCTGATTATTAAGTTAGTAATAATTGCCAGATAAATGGTTCATTATGAATGTATATGTATATGGTATTATTCTGTTAAGTGATTTAAGCATTTATCAGCATTAACTGCCTATCATGCACTGTCAAGCACGTTTGGATATGCCTTGCCGTCATGATCATAATGACTTGAGTTCTCACAAACTATTGTGTAATAACGTAACAAATGTCATATTTCATATTCCACCATATGTTACTGCCATATTAGTAACCGAATCGCTGTTTATTTGAAGTTTATGTATAGGATGTTCATGCTTACGTGCAGTTTATGTAAATTACCTCATCAGCAGTTAAGTATGTAAGCAGTTGCCATTTCTAACCACTAGGTGGTAGTGTTGTCATTCACTACAAGTTCATTGTTGTTCATATCGTTTGGTTCTTTGATAATATTTAACCTGGGAATTTAATAATAAATTAAGCATTTTATGTGAATGTCTTTGGAATAATATTTTGAAACATGTAGCTTAATTTGTAAAATTGTAAAATCTTGCGAAGGTCTATGGTGTCGTCCAGACCGCAGCTCTGCAAATGCGTGCACCAATGCATAGGAGGAGTCAACACTCCATGTGGAGTGAGCCCTCACTCCCAGGGGGCACGGCTCGCCTTGGGATTGGTACGTCAAGGCGATGGCATCCACTATCCAGTGGGACAACCTCTGCTTGGAGACAGCTTTCCCTTTCTGCTGACCTCCGTAGCAGACAAAGAGCTGCTCAGAGCTGCCCGATCCTCTTGAAGGATGAGAGCATGGTCAGGAGCACTGTCTTAGCGGACAGGAATTTAAGCTCAACTGAATCCAGCGGCTCAAAGGGAAAGAAAGCACTACTCCAATCGTGCATCTTCGGGGGTCTGAGAAAGGCAGGACCTGTTCCTCGTCCTCTCTGACCTTGAACAGTGTATGTGTGAGAAGGCTTGCTGGGAGATGCGCAAAGTTGCATAAAGCCCAGGGCCACTGCGTCCGTGCCGAGGGGGCCTCGGTCAGGGAGTCATACAACTGGCCATGGGAGGACACGTGGGAGGCAACCAGGTTTACCTGAGCTTCCCCGAATCGACTCCAGAATAGCCGGATCGTCTCGGGATGGAGTTGCCATTCTCCGGGGAATGTAAGCTGTCGTGAGAGCACATCGGCTGCACGATTGAGCTCCCCCAGAATGTGGACAGTGACGTGATCGTAGACAACCCTGCCGGTTGATGTACGAGACAGCCACAGTGTTGCATGTAGCACACCAGCCCGCACTGGAGGCATCCATCGTGACAACGACATGCCGAGACACTTGTTCTAAGGGTACTTCGACCTGTAGAAAGATAAGGTCCATCCAGGGGCTGAATGAGCGGCAATGCATTGGTGTGGTAGTCACGCGAACTGTACCACGGCGCCATGCCCATCTCGGGACTCGGGAGTGTAACCTGTGCTGAAGTGGTCTCATATGAAGCAATCTGAGCAGCGAGACTGCGGTTGCGGATGCCATATGCCCCAGTAGCCTCTGAAAGTGTTTCAGTGGTACCACCATCCTGCCTCTGAAGGAACTCAGGCAGTTCTGCATGGACTGGACATGCTCGTTGGTGAGACGCACGAACACACTCACTGAATCTAACTTTATACTGAGATAAGACTTTCTCTGCACGGGGGAGAGCTTGCTCTTTTCCCAGTTGACCCGAAGCCTCAACTGGCTGACGTGCCAGAGCACCAGGTCCCTTTGATCGCATAACTGTTCTCGCGTAGGCCATGCTCGAGACAGTTCAGGATCCTGATGCCCACTTCCTGTAACGGGACAAGGGTACCCTCCGTGACTTTCAAAAAGACACGAGGGGACAGGGGAAGCCCGAAGGGGAGGACCCTGTACTGTCATGCCCGACCCTCGAATGCAAACCGATGGTCTGTGTCGAGGGAGAATCGAGACATGAAAGTAAGCATCCTTCAGGTCAACCGCAGCAAACCAATCCTAGGGTTGGATGCATCTGATGATGCGCTTCTGCGTCAACATCTTGAATGGAAGCTTGTGCAGGGCCCGATTCAAGACTCGCAGATTGTCTCGGTTACATAGGTAACTCTCGTTCCCTGAAGGAAGGAACGGAGACGTACGTCAGACTGACGAATAGGAACCTCGCTAGAGAGGCCAATCTGCTTCGAGTGTAAATGAAACGAGCCAATGCGCGGGTATATATTGAGCAGCAGGTGCGTTGCATCTTCAGCTTTTCGCTGAAAAGCCGTACAGGTAAGGCGGCAGCATCAGCAGAGTCCAGCGACTGTGGCGACAGGACGTACGTCTCTGTACCCTCCTTCCGGGAACTAGGGTTACCTATGTAACCGAGATGTTCCCAGAGTGGGCATGGAACCTGAGCGGGCAGGGCACGCTTTGTGCTTGGTAAGCCAAGGCAATGGCGTCCACTATCACCCAGTGGACCATCCTCTGCTTGGAGACAGCCTTTCCCTTTTGCTGGCCTCCGTAACAGACAAAGAGCTGGTCTGAGGTCCTGAGGCTTCGAGTTCTGTCTATGTACAGTCGCAAGGCACGAACTGGACAGAGCAAAGCCAGGGCTGGGTCTGCCTCCTCTGGGGGCAGCGCTTGCAGGCTCACTACCTGGTCCCTGAAGGGAGTGGTAGGAACCTTGGGCACATAGCCAGGCCGGGGTCTCAGTACCACGTGGCCGTCACCCGGCCGGAACTCTAGGCACAATTCGTAGATCAAAAATGCCTGCAGGTCCCCTACCCTCTTGATGGAGGCCAATGCAACCAGCAATAAAGTCTTCATAGACAGAATCTTTAAGTCTGCTCACTGCAAAGGTTCAAAGGGAGCAATCTGGAGTGCTCGAAGCACCAGAGCAAGGTCCAAAGAGGGTATAGAGGGGGGTCGAGGAGGATTTAGCCGTCTCGCCCCCCTAAGGAACCTAACAACCAGTGATGGGAATAACGGCGTTATAAATAAACGGCGTTACTAACGGCGTTATTTTTTTCAGTAACGAGTAATCAAACGAATTACTGTTTCCCCCGTTACAACGCCGTTATCGTTACTGACAATAAAATGTGGCGTTACTATATTATATTATTACAATTTAATTTTTCAGTTCATCTGAATGGATGCGCAGTGTAGCTGTATTTGACGTACCGTAAACTCTAGTGTGAAGGCGCACGACTCGCCATCGTTTTCTCTCATACACGCACGCAAAGAAAGATACAGAGCAAGAGAGTCTTTCATAACATGCAGAATTGACGCGCTACATGTAAACGATACTCTTTGTTGTATTTTCCTGTCAAAATAACGGAGTTCCTTTTGAATTCTTCAGCTTTTAAGAATTGCCGGTTTCTCTGGTAGTGGGCGGAACTAATGCGCAAACGACAATCTCATTGGCTGGCGCTCACCTATTATCCTCCCTGTTTTGATTTCAGCAAATCAATTTGAGCGAACTCAGACAACGTGATTAATATTCATAAACCCAGCAGCTCATTAATCCTTAGTGCGTTTTATATTGATGACAAATATGTATTCATACTTGGTTATTCTAATTACTAAAGTTCTATCATCATATAATATAAAATTATCATAATATTATATTATAATGCTTGACTGACTGATACTAAGTGTCAGTAGATAAATAGTGTAGATTAATGTACAATGTTTAATAATAATTTATTCTTTTTAGTATCCATTTCATTAATTTAACATATTTAATATTGGGGGCATCCAAAGTTATCTGACATTTAAACATTTTTTAAAAAGTTTCTTTCCCTGGTAATTAGTTACTTTTATAATGATGTAACTCAATTACTAACTCAGTTACTATTTGTGAGAAGTAACTAGTAATTATAACTAATTACTTTTTTAAAGTAACGTGCCCAACACTGCTAACAACCAGGTCGTGCTTACCAACAGACTTACCATCGATGAGGTCGTGGCATGCGGAAATAGCAGCAGCATGAACTTTGAGGGTGGAGGGAGACAGCCTATGCTCCAACCCTTGCTGCAAGAAGGAAAGCACGACACCGATTGAATGTCTTCGGGGGTCTTCTCAGTGAGAAGCACACTACTTGATGAACAGGTTCCACTTCAAGGCGTAAGCACGTCTTGTAGATGGTGCACGTGCCGAAGCGATGGTATTGAGTACCTCAGGGGGTAAGTCACCTAGAACCTCCACGTCCCATCCAGGGACCAGACATGTAGTTTCCAGAGGTCTGGACGCGGGTGCCAAAGGGTGCCCCTTCTCTGAGAAAGAAGATCAGGCTTCGGTTTATTCCTGTTGAATAAAATCTATTCTTCTGGTATCAAAACTCAGAGACTGTACTTCGTTCTTTGAGCGGCAGCGGATGACACTACAAAATTGGCGTCACAAACAGGATTTGGCAAGGAGAAGCAAAGTGGACAACCGCTTTGAGCAGAATTTGACGAGCAACACAAGAGGTGGTCACCTTTTAAACAGGTAAGCATTTTTGCTTATATAATTTTGTGTTGTTTGCCAAATCTGTTCTTAGTGGTAAGGTCACTTAAATTTTGCTCTTCCAAATTACCGAATTTAAAGAAAAGAATAAAAAAGGGAGTTTTATTCCAGAAGAAATAACTGCATGCATTATCTGGTTTACTCTTTATGGCCTTGATAAGTAACATGAACTGAAATTAGATGGTGTAAGCAGAAATACATTGCTAGCAATGGTCTGTGTTTATTTAGAAGCGACAGAAATAAACATGAAGCAGATATAATATAGGGAGCGCGCAAGACCTACGGATACCGCTCTGATTTAAAGGCAGAGGACTGTATAGGTAGGCAGAAAATTCCTGGCAAAGCCTTGTTCTTTTACTGAGAGAGAGGAGATAGGAGGGGAACCAGAGCTTTGCAGCAGGTGACTCGAGAGAAAAGTTTTGTTTTGATGAATGTTTGAAACTGTGTCCGTGTCCGAATGCCTGTCGGTGTGAAAGACTGAGAGTGAATGAGAAAATAAATAAATTCCGATTGGGTTGAGCAGGAGTAGTGTGCCCTTCTCTAAGTAGAGAACGGCCGCGACTCTTGTCACACCCAAGAGGAATGAATGAATGATAAGCCCTATAAAAATAAATGAAGGGATATTGTATAAAAGACAATCTCTATAAATAAAGAGATGCTGTATGAAAGAATGAGCCCTAAATAAATAAATAAACATGAAGGGACTTAGCAGTGTGAATGTTTTTAGGAAAATAGGGTCAATAAAGATTGAATCCAGATGTGTTATAAGATCTTATTTTGGGTGTCTGTGTGAGAGAGAGGGAGAGAGAGAGAGAAAACTCTCTGAGAGCAGTGCTGTGGAGAAGGGGTGATTAAGATAGGAAGTTAAATAAAGTACATTAAAAATAATAAGTGTGCACTAAATAAAAAAGAAGAAAAGATAGATAATTGAAAATAAATAATTATTGTTAAAGATTTTATGCATACTGTGTGATCATAAAATAAAGTTGAAAAATTCATATAGAAAGTGTACATGCATCAGATAGAATAAAAAAACTCAGATAAAAGAAGCAAATCACTAAAAAAAAAAGAATTAAAATTAATTGAGAAATAGTGGCAACATTTTTATATAAAATAAATAGATAAAAAAAATAGGACTGAGAGATTGGAGGAGAAAATATGGCAGCTACTTCGGTAGAGATATTAGGATTAAAATATCCTCTGTGTAAAGACATGATAAACAAAATCTCAGATAAATGGCAAAAGAGAACAAAAAATAAAATGGCCAAAGGAAGGGACATTCGATGTGGCATTATGTGAGGAAATGGAAACTCTAATAAAAAACTACAAAACTAAAGGTATCAGTAAAAAAGAGAGAAGAGAGAAACTAAAAGAGAGAAAGAACAAGAAGTGTTAGCTATGTTTAAAAAAGAAGGAGAAAACACTTTAAAAAGTATAAAACAGGCCAGGAAGATATTGAAGGAGGCAGACAGAGAAACATGCAAAAAAGAAATGTTGATCTCTCAACCCCCTCCCTATCCGTCAGTTGAAAAACAGTTCCCGATTCTCAAGGGAAAGGTAGAGGTAATGGGAGAGATAGAGATGGAAGGTCAAGTTGAAATTGAACCAGCTGTAAAAACAGACAGCAGGGAACAGAAAAAGGAAAGTGAAAGGTATTTGCCCATGGAATGTTATAAACAAGCACACATAGCCTTAGAAATGATGAAATCAAACCAGGAAGATAAAACATGATATGAGGAATTATTAGAAAGAATTAAAAGAAAAGATCGTGAAATTGAAGCACAGGTAGAAATTTTGCAACAAGAGATGGGACAGAAAATTAGAGAATCAGGCAAAAAAATCCAAGAGGTAAATGAGTTGGAGAGACGGAGAAGTAAGCTGTTCGACAGCAATGAGGAAATAAATGGTGAAGAGGAGTAATTTGATACAAAGGAATGGGTGAAGGGCAAAGAAAAGGGGACGCTTAGACCACTGGCTGCACAACTACCAATTTTAATAAAAGGTGCGCAGGGACAATATGTCCCTTGGGCTTCTTAGGACCTCGAGGGACTGTTGACTCACCTTCCTGATATACACGAGGGCGCTGGAAAATGGATAAGAGTGTTTGAAGAAGAATGGGAAAACTTTTGGCTGTGGGAGACATTAAAGCATTGCTGGCAAAAATCATAGGAGGGGCAAAGATGGATGAAATTTTGCAAACAGTCACTCTTGACAGAGCGGTGAACTCTCACAATATGGATGGGATTGTTTTTGATGCATTCCGTCCAGCATTGCGACTTGAGTATCCAATCAGACTAAATCCCAAGACACTTAGGGGACCAGAGCTGGGAGATACAGAAAATCCAACCACGTATGTCCAGAGACAGTTGAAAAACTGGAAACAAGAGACTGAAATAAATCTTGAGGGAGACCCGCTAATGGCTACATTATTTAGACAAGCTGTGATTGATGCTATGCCTCCAGCTGTAAAAAGCAGGCTAGAAGACGTTGTTGGCTTGAACTCAACAACTCATAAAGAATTTTGTGATCATGTGACACATGCAGTGGAGCAACACAGAAAAAATGAACTAAAGCTCAAGACCCAAGAGAAAGAGCTACAGCGAAAGCTAACTCAATTACAGCTCGAAGAGCTGACAAAGAAAAATAAGAAAAAAATTCAAGCTCCAATAATGAAAGAGGGAGAGGAACAAATGTCAGTTATGTCTCCAGTAAGCGTTCCGCAACCAACTGTTCAGCCAGGCCCATCTACAGCAGTCCCTCCAAACACACACCAGCTTCCTGTACCCATAATTAATGTTTATCCTCAACAGCCAGCTCCAATGGGATGGAGAAAAAGACCAATGCAGAGAGGACAGAGAGGAAGAGGCAGACCTTATACTGGTCCACCAGGTGTGTGCTGGGCGTGTGAACAGCCAGGACACATCAGATATAATTGTCCCACCTTCCCATGCCAACAGTACCCTCGGGGTGGAAGGGGGGAGAATTGGCAGCCGTCCAATCGAGGAGCGGGAGAAGGCCCTGTTAATCCGTGGAGAGGTCCAAATCAGGGTTACTAGGGGTGCCCAGAGAATTCTACAGGGGAGAACCAGCTACCAATGTTAACAACTAAAGCCGATCAAGAGCCTATTATGCAAATTAAAATAGAAGGTAAAGACACACTCATGATGTTAGACACAGGAGCAATTTTTACTTGTTTAAATTCAAAATATGCTTCACATCTCCCCTTGTCTGGAAAATTCACAAAGACAGTAGGATTCTCAGGACAAATGCAATTAATTCCGATGACAGCTCCAGTGTGTCTACAAACAAAAAATCAAAGTATAACAATGCCCATTCATGTATCAAACTCCTATCAACTTGTTAGGAAGTGATGCATTATGCAAATTGGGGTTACAAATTTGGTGTTCTCCAGAAGGAATATTTATCGACGCAACAGGAACAGAAACACAAATGGTAGTTGCAGAGCCAAAAGCAAATGTCTATTGGATAGGACAGATAGAACAAGATGTGAGACAGACAGTAAACAAGTGGGGAAAGTTTATTGAAGCACAGATTCCTGAAGCACGGTTAACAAAATCAGAATTTCATTGTACGATGATCAATGATCCAGAGAGAGATGAAAAAATAGAACAAAAATGGCAGGAAGAAACAAAAGGCCAAAAAGTTGAGACAGTCTCCGAGTATATCATAATGGGTAAAGAAGGAGCAGCTTTAGATATTCCAAACAGTGAATTTGTGGAAAAATGTGACTGATTCCGTCCCACATATTGCAATATATGTAGGAAAAAACTGGGAAGCAAAAGATTTAGGACCAATGATGAAAAAAGCAGGAAAAAGCAAATGGGAATCAACGGATCATCCATTGATTTTTCATTCAGCTGACAAAAATTACATAAAAATTTTGTGTGCAACCAGTTTGCTGGGAATTCCTCAGGAAGTAGTAATCAGCCAAAAGAATTTAACACAAATGACCACAACGACTGAATTATTAGACAACACTGAGACTGATTTGTTTAGGGAAATGGAGAGTTACGGTCACAACATGATACAGATTAATAAAATCAGCTAATCCAGTAAGAGTTCAACTCAAACCAGCACGTCTGCCCAGAAAAGCACAATATCCTTTACGACCAGAGGCTGAGGCTGGAATAAAAGACAATATTGAAGGTTTAGTGAAGGCAGGAGTTTTAATAGAAACGTCTAGTTACTGTAATACTCCAATTATGCCTATACTTAAAGCAGACGAAAACCTATGGCGTCTTGTTCATGATTTACGAGCAATCAATTAAATAGTTGAAGATTTGCCAGCTGAGGTGCCAAAACCACACACGTTACTAACGAGTGTCCCTCCTGATGCCAAATACTTTACAGTAATTCCTCTGCTCCGCCTACTTTAGCGTGCCATTAGCAGAGGAGTAGATACCTGTTTGCATTTACATACGCAGGTAAACTATACAGCTATAAAAGAATCCCTCAGGGATTCAAACACACGGCTCACATATTTAATCAAGTACTAAAGGCCGATTTAGAATGTCTTGTAATAGACGGTACGTTAATACAATACATGGATGATTTGCTCGTTTGTTGTTCTTCGCTAGAACAATGTCACAGAGACTCAATCAAAGTCTTAACAAAATTAGCGCAAGGAGGTCACAAAGTGTCCAAAAACAAAATACAGTATTGTCAGCCTCAAGTTGAATACTTGGGAAGATTGATTGCATTTGGCACTCGAGCTATAGCACCAACTCAATTGGAAGGCATAAGCAAAAACGCCAATGCCTCAAACAGTAGGACAAATTATGACTTTTCTAGGAATGACTGGCTTTAGTTCAGACTGGATAGAAGACTATGTGGTAAAAACAGGACCATTGAGAGAAATTATGAAACAAGCAGGAATACAACATTTAAGCAATCCATTAATATGGAACACAGATGCATTACACGCATTTGAAACGATGAAAAAAAAAACAGGCACCTGCACTAGGAACAGCAAATTATAATAAAATGTTTAATCTGTATGTGGCAAATAGAGCTGATGGTTATGCATCAGCTGTACTGATGCAGGAAACTTGCAGTGGGAGGAAAAAGCAGCCTATAGCTTATTACAGCACAAAGCTGGATAACGTAGCCCAGGGACACCTGCCATGTTACCAACAGGGCCTGGCAGCAGTATATTATGCTTATGAAAAAGCATCCACAATAACAATGGGGTAACCAGTAACTATTTATACTCATCACAAAACTGTGGAATTGTTAGAACAAAGAAAATTTGTTCTAACTCAGGCTCGAATTTTGGCCTATTCCTCATTACTCACATATCCAGATGTAACTATTAAGCGATGCCATACAGTCAATCCAGCTGAATTGATCCCTTTGACTTTTGAAGGAGAACCCCATGATTGTGTGAATGAGTCATTGGCATTTACCAGATTACGCCCAGATCTTAAATCGACACCCATTTCTGAAGCAGAGGTCACTTACTTTGTAGACGGTTCTAGCTTTAGAGACCATAAAGGAAATCATACAGGATATTCAGTAGTGAAGAGAGACAAGAAAGAATTTGTACCAGTGATATCACAGCATTGTGTACAACTTTGTTCTGCTCAATTAGCTGAATTAAAAGCTCTTACAGCTGCATGTCAGTTAGCACAAGGACAAACTGCTAACATTTTCACTGATTCAGCATATGCTCATGGTGTATGTCACCTATTCAGTGCAGTGTGGAAACAAAGAGGATTCAAAAAAAGTGATGGGACTCCCATACAACACGGTGAACAAATAGGGCAATTAATTTTTGCTATGATGCTACCAAAAAGATTAGCAGTAATCAAATGTCAAGCACATGAGAAAGGAAATGATTATGTCATTAAAGGAAACAATGCAGCAGATTTACAGGCTAAAAAGGCTTCAGGATGTCAAATAGCAGTATTAGCACCTGTAGTACTTATAGAACCTCAACCTCAATTGGATGATATAATTCGAATTCAGCAACAAGCAGGCCCCTATGAACAATCAATGTGGCACCAAAGGGGGGCCAAAAAAGACTCACAAGAGATCTGGCGTACACATGAAGGACACATAGTTGTGCCAATCTCACTTTGGAATATTCTTATCGCAGATGCGCATTGTTTTGACCATTGCGCAAGGGGGGAAGTGGTAAGAAAAATTAAAAAGCAAGGATATTGGTCTCCTTATTTGTATGCAACGGTAGATGAATTCTTGTCCACATGTGAAGTTTGTGCAAAGTACAATGTGAGAAAAGGGATAACGACACCAATAGGGCATATACCTGTGCCGGAAGGGCCCTTTAAGCATTTGGTCATGGACTACGTGGACATGATAAAGCGAGTACAGGGCAAAAGATACATGCTTGTGATCGTTGACAGATTTAGAAAATGGGTGGAGGCAGTACCGTCAGCAGATCTGGGAGCAGGGACAGTAATTAAATTTCTAACAAGAGAAGTAATTCCTAGATTTGAGATACCATCAGAAATAAGTTCAGATAATGGTTCGGCATTCATACAAAAAACTGTAAAACAAGTGTTGCAACAATTAAGAATAAAACAAGGACTAGGTTGCATTTACCATCCTCAAAGTCAGGGACAGGTAGAGAAATTGAATGGAATTATCAAGGTCAAAATAAACAAAATTTGTGAAAGTACTAAACTTAATTGGATTGATGCGTTACCTCTAGCACTAATGAGCTATCGCATGCAAACTAACCGAACCACGCACTTAACACCGCATGAAATGCTTACGGGTCAGCCCATGCCAGCACCATATTGTAGAGGTCCCTACAAAGGACTGCCTCTAGAGCAATTGCAAATGGAACTTCGTTCATATATGAAGAAACCAACTGCCATAAAGCTATATATTTACAGGAAAAAAGAAAAGAGCCCAGAGAGGAAAAGGAGACAACATGTCCAGTTGTTTTGGGTGACCAAGTATATCTGAAGGTGTTCTGGAGAAAATGGAATGAGCCGAGAAGAGAGGGACCTTATACAGTGGTGAGAGCTACTCTGACAGCAGTCCAAGTGGAGGGAAGCACAACTTGGTATCATCTAAACAACTGCATGAGAGTTCCCAAGAAAAAGACAGAAAGGGAGGAAAACAGAGAGGCAGACTATGCAGCAGAGAGTGACAAGGAGGAACCTGGAACACAGGATGAAGTGCAAACAAACGATAGCACAGAAAAGGTTTCACAAGGAGCTCCAGTCTTCCTGTCAGAGGAACAGGAGAGGAAAGAGAACGAATCTGACAAAGTGTCTGAAGACTGGCTAGAGATGCGTTGAGAGGCATTGTGTCTCCCAACTGCAGTCTCTTGGTCTCTTACCCTCATGCATTTCGTGGGCGAGAGTGAGGAGGCAGTGCATCGCACACTGTCAGCCTGAGAACCCGGAGGTAAAGGAAATTGCTCTTTCTTTTACGATCTAGTTACCGCTGCCCCTTGAGTCAGCAGCAGAACTTTATCGCCTCCCTGGATGATTTCGGGGCAGGCTGGGACACGGGGGGCACCGCACTCCTGCGAGAGGCTCGATGCACTGGCCTAGGTGATGATTCAGCACGGGGTGGAGCAGTTCTGGAGGACGCATGAGGGCGCCCACAGCGATGAGCAGACTGGGGACTGGCCCGTGGCAGAGCAGTGGCAGATGGTGCATCACGCCAGGGCAAAATGTGTTGGATGGCCTCAGTCTGCTTCTGTACTCCTGAGAACTGCTGGGCACAGTCCTCGACTGTCTCGCCGAACAGTCCAGCCTGGGAGACAGGAGTGTCGAGAAAGCACACTTTGTCGACATCGCTCATCTCAGCCAGGCTGAGACGTAGATGGTGCTCTTGGGTCACAAATGTGGACATCGGCTTCCCGAGGAACCGCGTTGTGACTTTCGTCGCCCATAGGGCGAAGTCAGTCACCAAGCGTAGCTCCTGCATCAACCTCGAGTTGGTACTACCTTTGTGCATTTTAGTGCCTTGGCTTGGCTGCGGCGGCCTGGAAAAGCACGGCCGTCAACTCTGGGTCCAATTCGGCAGTGGCGACAACACCTGAAAGGGGCAGCCCTGCCAAATCTTCATCCTCAGAATGAATCTTCATCCATAGACGAATCTGGTCTATGAACTTCCGTTCTCTCACCACCAGAGGTCACTCACTCACCACATTGACTCTCACACCATACATCACAGTGGACTGCATTTCCCATCATCCATTGCACTGATGACACATTGCCGCTATCGACATCTGATCCTCTATCGGAGCACCGAATGAAACGTTGGGAACGGAGTGGCTCAGGTATGCAAAATCCATTAGCCAATATTCATTGGTGTTTTCTCTTAAAGTCAGAGATGATTGGGGCTCCCAAGTGAATTCCCATAATGTCGTCATGACATAACTCGTAGTGACCAACAGATAGGGAACTGCTGTTACGTTTGTAAATCTTGTTCTATTTCGTTCTTTCTGACTGGAAGAGGCAGTGCTTCACACTGGATGACTTATAATCACAAGGTCACGAGGAGGTCCTGTTTACCTCTAAGAGGTTGATGGCCCCAACAGGACAGCTGTTTCAAAAGTATCTGATGCAGCAACATTACTCCAGTAATCGAGAATCGGGAAAATGTGTTCGTAGATGACCATGTAGCTGCCGCACATATGTCACTTAGAGGGACACCTTTTAGTGCCGCCCAAGACATTGAAATGCTTCTTGTTCAATGACATCTCACTGCTGATGGCAATGGACAACCACTAATCTTAAGCATGCGTAAGCTTAAGCATGGGTCATAACTATCCAATGTGACAATCTCTGCTTTGAGAGGGGCTGACCTTTTCTCGGCCTCCAAAGCAGCGAAAATTTGGTCTGGTTGGCCGGGGGCTCCGGCACGGCCTCCCCCCTCCATGAAAAAGTCGTAACAATGGTGGATGGCGAAGGATCATCATTACCCTGGCACCAGGTTCCAACCAATGAGAGCATTTGGGGTGGGCCTAAGACTGCAGCAGCGCTCACATGCTCCCGATAAAATTATTTTGGCTAATTATTTAATTAAGCATCAACATTAACAAACCATATGTAAACAATAACAATATATTGCTTTACAGATTTATCACTCTTGCCGCTCAGAAATGTTCACACAATCATGCTGCACGTATCAGAAGTTTGAGCGTGTTGAGCTCCAGGTTGTTAAGACTGCACCAGCTGTTCAACCTCCAGTCTGTAAGCAGACTCGTCACTGTCCTGAATGAGGCCGATCAGTGTGGTGTGGTCTGCAAACTTCAGGAGCTTGACAGAGGGGTCTTTAGATGTGCAGTCGTTGGTGTAGAGGGAGAATAGCAGTGGGGAGAGAACGCAGCCCTGAGGAGCTCTAGTGCTGATGGTACGGGTGCTGGATGAGAATTTTCCCAGTCTCACTAGCTGCTGCCTGTCTGTCAGGAAGCTGGTGATCCACTGACAGGCGGAGGTGGGCACAGAGAGCTGAGTTAGTTTGGGCAGGAGGAGGTTTGCAATGATAGTGTTAAAAGCCAAGCTGAAGTCCACAAACAGGATCCTCACATAAGTCCCTGGTCTGTCTAGATGTTGCAGAACATAATGCAGTCCCATGTTGACTGCATCGTCCACAGACCTGTTTGCTCTGAAGAGGATCCAGCAAGGGTCCAGTAATGTCCTTCAGGTGGGCCAGCACCTGTTTTTCAAATGACTTCATAACCACAGATGTTAGAGTCACAGGTCTGTAGTCATTTAGTCCTGTAATTTTGGATTTCTTTGGAATGGGGATGATGGTGGAGAGTTTGAAAAATGAAGGGACTTCGCACAGCTGCAGTGATCTGTTTGAAGAAGGGGGCCAGCTGGTCAGCACAGGATTTCAGACAGACTGGTGTAACACAATCTGGGCCTGGTGCTTATATCCTTTTCTGCTTCCGGAAGACCTGGCGCACATCGTCTTCACTGACCTGAAGTGCAGGTTTGGAGGAGAGGGGGGTTGATGGAGGTGTTAATGGTTGTGTGGAGAGGTGTTCAGGGCGGGTGTGGGGTGTTTTTTCAAACCTGCAGTAGAACTGCAAGTTGTTGATTCTCCACAGTACTGGGGGATGGTGTCTTGTAGTTGGTGATCTCTTTCAGACCTTTCCACACTGATGCTGAGTCGCTGGAAGTGAACTGAATCCTTAGTTTTTCAGAATAATTCCTCTTTGCCACTCTGCTCTCCTTTTCCAGTGTGTATTTGGCCTGTTTATACAAGAATCTGTCCCCCTTCCTGTAAGCATCTTCTTTGGCCTGACGGAGCTGTCTGAGTTTTGCAGTCAACCACGGTTTGTCGTTGTTGTAAGTTAGATGAGTCCTGGTAGGAATGCACATATCTTCACAGAAACTGATATAAGATGTTACCGTCTCTGTGAGCTCATCCAGATCATTGACAGCAGCTTCAAAAACACTCCAATCAGTAAGGTCAAAACAGGCTTTTAAATCCTGCTCTGCTTCATTAGTCCATCTTTTAACAGTCCTTAAAACAGGCTTAGCTGATTTCAGTTTCTGCCTGTAAGTCGGTATAAGGTGAACCAAACAGTGATCAGAGTCCTAAAGCTGCCCGTGGGACAGAGTGATACGCATATTTTATTGCTGTGTAACAGTGATCCAATATATTACTTTCTCTGGTGGGACATGTAACATGCTGTCTGTATTTTGGCAGTTCACGGGAGCGATTTGCTTTATTAAAGTCCTCGAGAATGATTACACCAGAGTCTGGGTGTTGTTGTTCTGTATGCAAAATATGCAACAACAAAAAAAAGTAGATGAGTTTCCCTTAAAGGAGTGTGTTTAATTGTAATTTTCATTTTATATTAGCCAAATAGGTTATTACTGAGAACATGTTAACAGAACACTGTTCAGTTAAGAGTTTTACATTCAAATACAGTGCCCTGAAAAGATTTATTTATTTATTTTGCATATTTGTCACACTTAAAAGATTCACATCATCAAACAAATTTTAATATTACACAAAGATAATGCAAGTAAATACAAAATGCAGTTTTTAAATGATGATTTCATTTATTAAGGGAAAAAAACTGTCCAAACCTACCTGGCCCTACGTGGAAAATTAATTACCCCCTCCAGTTCATGAAAGAACTGTGATTAACCACATTATTTTAGAAAGCCGAGTTAAATTTCACTAGCCAAACCCAGACCTGATTACTGCCAGACCTGTTGAATCAAGAAATCACTTAAATAGAACCTGTCTGACAAATTTGCATGCTTAAAGAGCAACACATCATGCCGCAATCTAAAGAAAAAAGACAAAAGTTGAACTTGTTGGAAGGTGTGTATCCCGTTACATCTGGCCTAAAACCAACACAGCATTTCATAAAAGAAACAGCTTCAGCTTTGCAGCTTCAGGACCTGGACGACTTGCCATAATTGATGGAACCATGAATTCTGCACTCTATCAGAAAATCCTGAAGGAGAATGTCCAGACGTCAATTTGTGACCTCAAGCTCAAGCACACTTGGGTTATGCAGTAGGACAATGATCCCAAACACATCAGCAAGTCCACCCCCGAATGGCTCAAGAAAAACAAAATTAAGGTTTTGGAGTGGCCAAATCAAAGTCCGGACGAAATCCAATTGAAATGATTTAAACAGCCCATTCATGCTCGAAAACCCTCAAATGTGGCTGAATTAAAACAATTCTGTAAAGAAGAGTGGGCCAAAATTCCTCCACAGTGATGTGAAAGACTCATTGCCAGTTATCACAAACGCTTGATTGCAGTTGTTACTGCAAAGGGTGGTGTCACGAATCTGGTCTATGAACTTCCGTTCTCTCACCACCAGAGGTCACTCGCTCACCACATTGACTCTCACACCATACATCACAGTGGACTGCATTTCCCATCATCCATTGCACCGATGACACATTCACAGCTGATTACACTGATTGCACACACAGCTGATTGCACTGATCACACATCCTACATAAGCCATGGACTTTCTCTCCCTTACTGCCGAGTATTGTATGCATTTATTGCTGTTCTAGCTTTAGCAACCCTACAGAGCCTGTTGTAGTTTGCCTTGCCTGTTTTGGATTGTGTTTTCCCCTGCCTGGACTTTTGCTTATGTTTCTCGGATTACCTCACTTGTCAAACCCCTTTGGATACTGTTCACTGTCGACTGACCTATGCCCATTTTAGATGACTCTTTGCCTTGCTTGTGATATACCTGTTTGCCATTGTTTGACCCTTGCTTGTTTCCTGACCACGCCTTTGCAAATAAAAGCTTGCACATGGATCCGCATGTCTCTCGTCTCGTTGGCTCCGTAACAGGTGGCACAACCAGTTATTAGATTTAGGGGGCAATTATATTTTCA
Organism: Acrossocheilus fasciatus; assembly: GCA_036784905.1. Taxonomy (NCBI): domain Eukaryota; kingdom Metazoa; phylum Chordata; class Actinopteri; order Cypriniformes; family Cyprinidae; genus Acrossocheilus; species Acrossocheilus fasciatus. The sequence continues at coordinate 20,622,718 of CM071953.1, forward strand.
CTTAGTGTCAGGCAGGTTTGGACAGCTTTTTTCCCTTAATAAATTAAATCATTATTTCAATGCAGGTTTGTTTACACATTGAACTCGTGGCCACAATAAAAATAATGTTGTTCCCTCAACATAAGAAGTCGTGGCCACAAGAAATGGATGTCAACATAATATCTGGAGGCCACGACATAAGGATGTCGTTACCTCAACAAAATGATCTTGTGGCCACGACACAACTAAGTGAACCGACCATGTCACCTCGCAGACACCATACATTTCAGTATTTTATTTGAATGATAATTACAAAAAAGAGTACAATTAGTATGATTACTTTATATTTTCAATCCTAAAAGACATTTTCTGCAACAACAGAGTTATTATATGATTTGTAAACATGATCTGAGGTTACTTTTTGCATATTAGTCGAGCTGTGAGACAGAAAGAACATATTCGGTGTCTTCTGCCATCTCATTGAGTCCCATATTAAGCAGGTAGTGCACAGAAGCGATGGCTGTTCCTCCTGCTGGTAGAGCTCCTCCTGGCAGCAGAGCCATTATGGTCCCCAGCGTCTTGGCTATAGCAATCATTGGTTTAGACAGCATATCAATCACAATATCCTCAGTGGCTCCCTCTTTGAAGCATGATGTCTTAGCGGCTTTTAGCTGCTCCACTGGTTTGTTCACTCGTTCTGATAGCGCCTCTAGAGCTAGATTTGATAAACCAAAGCCTGTGAAGACTTGCTGAAAAAACTTCTTCATGATGCCGTAATCACAGGCCAGTGACAATCCCGGGATGGGAGCTATCGCCCCGACGCCGGCCGCAAATGCATTTAGCCAAATCATTTTCTTGTAGTATGTTTTCTTCTTTGTGAGGGCCTCTAGAGAATAAACAGGCAGAGATTGAATGAGAGCAAATTTCTTGTTCTCTGGAAGTTCATCTTCGAGGGTGTTGATCAGCTTCTGAAAGTCATATTTTTCCAAATTAAATGAAGAGACTAGGAATATTTTGGGTATTCCGACTCTCAATAGGTTTGCCTTACAATCCTCTCGGATGTTTTCAAGCAACATCCGCTCATCAAAGTTTCTTTTGTGTGTGTCACGAATCCAGTCTGCACTTCCATTCACCCATCACCAGAGGTCACTAGCTCACCACATGGACTTTCACACCACACACCACATGGACTCCATTTCCCATCATCCAACACTGATCACAGCTGTCACCAATCACTCATTGCACTAATCACACGCACACCTGATCCACGCACATACTGATCACACACGCTTTATAAGCCTTGGACTTTCTCTGCCGAGTATTGTTTGCATTTACCGCTCCCCTAGCTGTAGCAACTTACAGAGCCCTTGTTAGTATTTTAGTAACAATAGACTAATTGTGTCCATACCTGACCAGGGTCCATTGTTGGAAAAGCTACAGAATACTCGGCCACACGAGGATCCAGCAGCTTTTCCAACAATGGACCCTGGTCAGGTATGGACACAATTAGTCTATTGTTTGCCCTGAAACAAGGCCCACGGTCATTGGAGAACCATGTTAGAGAGTTTTTAGCTTTCTCTCATTATTCAGATTTACCGGACATAATCCTAATTGAGATTTTTTGTGATGGCAAACAGGTATGGCAGAGACAAGACAAAGAGTAATCCTAGGGCAAGTAAAGGTCGACGATCGGCGAACAGCATCCAGTGGGCAAGGCAGAGAGACAATCCAGGGAACACGGGCTAGAGTACAGTAGGGGTGCAAATGATGTCCAAACGGCAAGGCAAGGGTTAATCCAGGGAACACAGGCTAGAGACAAACACGGGAGAACAGGCAAGACTAAAATACTAACAAGGGCTCTGTAAGTTGCTACAGCTAGGGGAGCGGTAAATGCAAACAATACTCAGTCGAGAGGCAGAGAAAGTCCAAGGCTTATAAAGCGTGTGTGATCAGTATGTGCGTGGGATCAGGTGTGCGTGTGATTAGTGCAATGAGTGATTGGTGACAGCTGTGATCAGTGTTGGATGATGGGAAATGGAGTCCATGTGGTGTGTGGTGTGAAAGTCCATGTGGTGAGCTAGTGACCTCTGGTGGTGGGTGAATGGAAGTGCAGACTGGATTCGTGACAGTGTGATTCAGCACGAAGGTGTCGAAATAAAATAGCTTCTTGCTCTTCTTGATGGCTTTGGCCAGCTCAATGTCATTCTCCTTAAATCTTTCAGAGGTCACTATGAGAAAGAAGTCATACGTGTGAAAATTGACATCTTTCAGGTACTTCTTTGCTCTAAATTTTGGACTACCAATTCCAGGCAGGTCCCAGATCTTCATGTTTGGCATGGAGGGATCGATGTGGGTACATGTTTGGCTTCATGGTAGTCTCAGTTGTTCCTGTGGGAGCTGCGTTCTTATCATCATTAGAAGGCCTTTGAGGGCATTGACGAAGGAAGACTTCCCTGCCCCTGTCATCCCAGTTATAGCAATGTTAAGTGTAACATTCTCTAACTCCTTCAGTTTACTTTTCAGTTTGTTTGTTTTCTCTGCAGAAAAGGTGGAGAGTCAATTATTTCATGTAAGTCTGAGCCAAGAGAGTCTGAATCTTCTGTGTTCGATGTGGCATTAGACAATATGTCTACAAACTCTCTGGAAACCACATAAACATTTTTGTGTATGTCATAAACATAAATATTTTTGTTTATGTCCTCTTCCTCTTGCTTTTTGATATCTGTGAGGTTATCAGCTACTTCTATCTGATAAGGATTGGTGTAGATTTTGAGGAAAGGGTCCATAAAGACGTTGACTTCATCTGACATTAAGACTCTGAAACAGCAAAGCAACTGGGTAAATGTCAAGAAGCATTCCAGGAGTTTTACTGCTAGTAAGAAAAAAAATAAATAAATTCTATTCTATTGAAACGTTTGTACATTAGTTTTGCAGTAATGGTGCCATTGTTTTTGTAGCTAATCATATAAATTCAGTCTTTTATCTTATGATGTTCTAAGTTAATAGAACAACGCAGCAGTTTACACTAGAGGTCGCTGTCTTCACATAGCCATGTGTAATTTAAACGTGTAGTTTAAATTCAATAAAATGTATATCCTTTCTGACGTTATTATCATATAAATAAGTACTTTAAATTTTCCTTTAAATTAAGTCAATATATTTCGTTAATTTTCGTATATTGAGACTTCGTCTCATACTGTTTTTCAGATGCATTGAAAGGTGCACGGAGCATTCCTTTTAATATTGCGCTGACATCTAGTGGAGTATGGTATAAATGCAAAGGTACATTTTCAAAAGCATTTATAGAAACCACTGTAGAAATTCTGTAACCCATTATATATTTATTTATTTTGCGAGCGAAATGCAGTTGGAAGAGTGTTACCGAGATAAAGTGAGTAGACCAGCCCCATGTAGAATAAAACTTTTATTTATTCTCATAAGACTGGAACCTCATAAGCATCTACATCTTTATATATTTACATTTTATAATATTTATATTTTCAAAAATAAATAAATAAAAATAAACAAACCCCTACATTTTGTACAATAAAACAGCATTATAAATAAACATCTATCACTATATTTTCCAACACCAACAATAGCCTATGTTACGCTATGAAAATCTTTCTTATTCTTCAGGATTGCTTATTTTATATGTGATCAATACATAAATAAGCAGTCAACTTTTATATTTTTGCAAACTCACCTTATCTGTGCACAGATAGTTATAATATTGGTATCTCTGCATGTCTTAAAATGATAGCTGTTTATGAAAAAGATGTAGATGTGGATTTAGGGTGAGGTTTAGAGAACATCTGAGAACTGAGGCTAAAAATAGTCAGAGCTACTTTATAAGAAAACTAATATTTCCTCAATTAAATATGAATTCAGTGACATGCTGTTGATTACCACAGAGAATAATCTGTAAATTTGTAAAACAAACAAAAGTGTTGATGAATGCACTTGCAACAGAAGTCAACAGAGTATTTCTTATATATGTGTATGTGAGTGTGTGCATTTTAAAATATATGCTGACCATATTTAAATATTTGCTGTACATTCTGTACATCTTATCTATACCTTTTTCATTTTTAAATAATATCTATATTTTCTCTGTATGCTATTTCCAAATAAAACACAAAGCAATCCCAAACATGCAAATTTCTACATGAATGTTGTTTAGCAGGAAGTGAATTACTGGAAACAGACTATTTAGAATTTTTTTTTATGTAACATACATGTCATGTAGTATGGTAAATAACATGCATAAATGAACATGTAGCATGACATTAATAATTAATAATAATTAATTAAAATATTTAACATAAAACCAATTTTTTTTTGCATTCTGGGAGAACACATTAATCAAAGATGCTCTGTCAGATATGCATGCTTTTATATGAGTAATGTTGATAATCAGCGGTGTGCACAGACCTCTGTAGGGGCAGGGGACAAGTGCTTTACAAGGGCGGAATCGCAGTCGGGGGAGGGGGAGGGGGTGAGAAGTTCCCCCTTGGTAAAAAGCCACTGTTCATAATGCATTAACAGTGTTTTAAAGGCAGCAGTTTCAAGCATGAAACATTTGCTGTACTTCCTTTTTTGTGGGGAATGAATTAAATGCTTTAAAACTTACATTATGTTTTTGTATGCTTTATAAACTTAAAAAACATTTTATTTTTTTTTTTAAAAATAGCCTGTATGTGTTCCTGGTTCATGTAGGTCTGTTTTGCAACTTTCAGCACCTTCCATTTTTAGCCCTGTTTGAAGAAGTTTCAATGTCGTAGAACAGGATATTTCTGTGGCTCTTTTACCAGCAATGGCATGTGCATCTCATGCAAAACAAACTCGGCTTTGTATTCAGTTTTTTTTTTTTTTTTTTTTGAGACTTGTGTTTAATCCATGAAAAATCTTTAAAGGAACACTCCACTTTTTTTGGAAATAGGCTCATTCTCCAACTCCCCCAGAGTTAATAAGTTGAGTTTTACCGTTTTTGAATCCATTCAGCCGATCTCCGGATCTGGCGATAGCACTTTTAGCATAGCTTAGCATAGATCATTGAATCCTATTAGACCAGTAGCATCGCGTTCAAAAACGATCAAAGAGTTTCGATAGTTTTCCTATTTAAAACTTGACTCTTCTGTAGTTATATTGTGTACTAAGACCGGCGGAAAATGAAAAGTTGCGATTTTCTAGTCCTATTTGGCTAGGAACTATACTCTCATTCCGGTGTAATAATCAAGGAACTTTGCTGCCGTAACATGGCCGCAGCAGGCGCAGTGATATTACGCAGCGCCTGAAAGTAGTCCCCAGCTAGGTAACTAGTTATAATATAGCTGGGGACTACTTTCAGGCACTACGTAATTAATTCGTAAAATTACGGTGGAGCCACTGATGTCACATGGACTATTTTATTGATGTCCTTGCTACGTTTCTGTGCCTTGATCTTGTTAGGATCCTTGCTGTCTATGGGAGGGTTAGAGACCTCTCAAATTTCATCAAAAATATCTTAATTTGTGTTCCGAAAATGAACGAAGATCTTACAGGTTTGGAACGACATGAGGGTGAGTATTAATGACAGAATTTTAATTTTTGGGTGAACCATCCCTTTAATATACAATTTAAGATTTCATTTTTCCTTTTTTAGATTTTAGATTTTTTATATATCATAGTCTTAAGTACACATTTAATTTCTTTTGACTTAATTCCTTTTTTCACATATGTATTTGAGCACAAATTGTGCACTCCTGATTGTTTAAATAACTCTTTTGTCATTTTACTCGAGAGTTCTTTTTCTTTTTCTTTTTATGTGATATGTTTTCAATTCATTGATATGAGGAATGACTTCAGATGAGTGACTTCTGTTAAAAATGGTCAAAATAAATGGGGTATTATCATCTTAAGTGATAATGTGTACCATAGTAAAATTCTGTGTATAGTAAAATAGCATGATGCTTGAATTCATGTTGCCCAGGGGTCATGTATTGTGCATTATTAATCTTTATGATATGATAGTGCAAGATTCCAGGTCATATTTAATTCCAAATTGTTACATTTCTTCCAGAAGTGTTATATATTGTAGCAATAATTTCCCTAATATCTAATATTTAATAATGTACATTATATATTTCTATCTGTAAGAAAAATGTGCAGTATCTTTGAATACAATTCAGAATGACATTTATGCTCAGTATTGCTGTTCAGGTAATGATTTTATCTCTCGAAATTGGTGATGGTCAGATATGTGTAAAAAAAATCACTCAGATAGGAATGAATGATGTGAATACTTTCCTCACATGTAGACTATGTGTGTATGAATTGCATATCAATCAGTAGGCGTATTTATGATGGTGCTTTTAATTCCTGACTTTATTCCATACAGGTGATTTTGGATAGATTTGTAGCCTTTATACTGCTGCTTAGAAATTTAAAATCGTAACCAGATATATATGGACATTTTTTGTTTAGATAATGAACAAATCTGTAAACACATAGTTCTATAATACAGCACCTAAAATCATCAGTAGTCCTGACTAAGTGTTATGTGCGTAGTCCACCAAGGAGTGCGAGGAAACGATGATTTCAAAGATACTCTTTTAATGAAGATAAATATCCAACATAAGCTCATATAGGAAACAGATTATAGACTAACATCAAATAACTTTAATGAGACTCGACAAAGGAGAGAACCAAACTGAATGCTTATAAAGGAGACAGGGACAAGAGAGCAAACAACATAATCAAACTCAGGTGGGGACAATCAAACGATAATTAACTAATGAGGGCAGGAACTAAACCAAATAAGGAAAACCAGGACTGAGACGGGCAGACATGTAACACTAAGTAGGTTAAAACTAACATGTTTCAGTGGTCCACTTTTACTTTACAGTATGATAACAACTTGGCAGCACATACTGTATATATTTTATGGAGTGTGATGTGCACTGTTTAGCCATCTTGACTTTTATGAAGAAAAGAGTGTTTCAATTGTATTTGTAAGCATTTAAATATATTGTAAAAAGCACAAGAACATGTGACTTAGCTAACATTTAAACAACATTTAAAAAATGCTTCCAAAAAATCTATGTAATCTTTATTGCTCCACAAATATATGTATTTTAGACATGCTACATTTGATTAGATTATCTACAAATGAATGATATAGATTTTAATTTTTGTTTTAATTTGTCATGATGATATATGATATATTTATGTATTTAATTAAGTGAGAATAACAGATAATTGTGTATAGCAGTAATCATTTTTGTATGGCTTGTAGAATTTGAATTTACCGGAATATTAGTTGCTGCATTTGTTGGAAAATAGGCTATATGTTGTCTTAGATTATTTCATTTTAAACTTTGTGTGTGTGTGTGTGTGTGTGTGTTCTTGTTTATGCTACATTGAGGGGACCAAATGTCCCCACAAGGATAGTAAAACCAGTAAATGTTGACCTTATGGGGACATTTTTTAGGTCCCCATGAGGAAACAAGCTTAAAAATCATACAGAGTGAGTTTTTTTTTTGAGAAAGTAAAAATGCAGAAAGTGTCCTGGAAGGGGTAGGTTTAGGTGTAGGGTTGGTGTAGGACAATAGCACATACAGTAAGTACAGTATAAAAACCATTACGCCTATGGAAAGTCCCCACGAGGATAGCAAAACAAACCTGAGTGTGTGTGTGTGTGTGTGTGTGTGTGTGTGTGTGTGTGTGTGTGTGTGTGTGTGTGTGTGCGCGTGTTTGTCACAAATGAGGACATAAATTTGTATAATGACAAGGGTATGACATAGGCATTATGTCACGGGTGCGTGGTCAGACAGGCCGACACGTGACACATTACAAGAAGAAGGTGACTTTTCAGGACATTACCCCACTTTTCAAAACGCTTACAAATCACACAGAATGGAGTGTATTGAAAATCTGAAATAGCACAAAGTTTCCTGTAAGGTGTAGGTTTAGGTGTAGGGCAATAGCACAAACAGTTTATACAGTATAAAAAACATTACGCCCATGGGATGTCCCCACTTTTTACAAAAACAAATGTGTGTGTGTGTGTGTGTGTGTGTGTGTGTGTGTGTGTGTGTGTGTGTGTGTGCGTGCGTGCGTGCTTGCGTGCGTGTGTGTGTGTGTGTGTGTGTGTGTGTGTTAATTCAGATATCTGATGATGTTGCAAACTAATGAGCAAAGTCTTCTAATTAACTAAATCACACACAGTGAAATAAAAAAGAATATATAAAATAAATCAGTCATTTAATTAATAAGTATTTTATTCATTGCACGTCCAGCATACATGCAGTATATACAGTACATACAGTTATATAACACAAATGAAAGAAACTGGCAAAATTAGAAAGTGTTGTTTACATTGTTAAAATAAACTGTTTTAATTTCAAATGCACATTCATGATCACATTTCAGTATTTTATTTGAATGATAATTACAAAAAAACTAACCAACAATTAGTATAATTACTTTATATTTTCAATCTTACAAGACATATTTTCTGCAACAACAGAGTTATTATATAATTTGTAAACATGATCTGAGGTTACTTTTTGCATATTAGGCAAGCTGTGAGACAGAAAGAACACATTTGGTGTCTTCTGCCATCTCATTGAGTCCCATATTAAGCAGGTAGTGCACAGAAGCGATGGCTGTTCCTCCTGCTGGTAGAGCTCCTCCTGGCAGCAGAGCCATTACGGTCCCCAGCGTCTTGGCTATAGCAATCATTGGTTTAGACAGCATATCAATCACAATATCCTCAGTGGCTCCCTCTTTGAAGCGTGATGTCTTAGCAGCTTTTAGCTGCTCCACTGGTTTGTTCACTCGTTCTGATAGTGCCTCTAGAGCCTGATTTGATAAACCGAAGCCTGTGAAGACTTGCTGAAAAAACTTCTTCATGATGCCGTAATCACAGGCCAGTGACAATCCCGGGATGGGAGCTATCGCCCCGACACCGGCCGCAAATGCATTTAGCCAAATCATTTTCTTGTAGTATGTTTTCTTCTTTGTGAGGGCCTCTAGAGAATAAACAGGCAAAGACTGAATGAGAGCAAATTTCTTGTTCTCTGGAAGTTCATCTTCGAGGGTGTTGATCAGCTTCTGAAAGTCATATTTTTCCAAATTAAATAAAGAGACTAGGAATATTTTGGGTATTCCGACTCTCAATAGGTTTGCCTTACAATCCTCTCGGATGTTTTCGAGCAACATCCGCTCATCAAAGTTTCTTTTGTGTGATTCAGCACGAATGTCGTTGTCAATTTTAGTGCGAACGAAATAAAATAGCTTCTTGCTCTTCTTGATGGCTTTGGCCAGCTCGATGTCGTTCTCCTTAAATCTTTCAGAGGTCACTATGAGAAAGAAGTCATACGTGTGGAAATTGACATCTTTCAGATAATTCTTTGCTCTAAATTTTGGAGTACCAATTCCAGGCAGGTCCCAGATCTTCACGTTTGGCATGGAGGGATGTGGGTACATGTTTGGCTTCATGGTAGTCTCAGTTGTTCCTGTGGGAGCTGCGTTCTTATCATCATTAGGAAGGCCTCTGAGAGCATTGACGAAGGAAGACTTCCCTGCCCCTGTCATCCCAGTTATAGCAATGTTAAGTGTGACATTCTCTAACTCCTTCAGTTTACTTTTGAGTTTGTTTGTTTTCTCGGCAGGTGGAGAGTCAATTATTTCCTGTAAGTCTGAGCCAAGAGAGTCTGAATCTTCTGTGTTCGATGTGGCATTAGACAATATGTCTACAAACTCTCTGGAAACCACATAAACATTTTGGTTTTTGTCCTCTTCCTCTTGGTTTTTGATGTCTTTTTCTTTAGGTTCGTCAGGACATTTAGATTGTACATTTTTCTCGGCTATTTCCAGTTTTCGCAGCATATTTCTTGGACTGATTGTTGGATATTTAGAACGTGGTGATTTAGGTTTTTTGTCTTTAGTCTCATCTACGCTGAATGTTTGTGATGTAGCTGATGATGATCCAGATGACTGGCTGGAGCGATCATCTTCATTATAGGGATTTATCAAATCTGTCATGGTAGCTCTATAAAGAAATAGTGAATTAATGAAATCATATTTGATTAATAATAAATTAATAGTGTTAAGCACTGAAAAGCACCTTATATAAGGATTATGCACGTTACACAATTTAAAAAAAAAAAAAAAAGAATATTATTATATATAAATGTATAATATATATATATATATTTTTTTTTTAACCCACCGCTGTGAGTAGCGAATTCTCCTCTCAGCCTCTGGAAGCTTCAGTACTGTCCACTGCAACATATAGTGGGGCTGAATCATACAGACAAACGTCTCACTGATATGGTCATTTCATAACTGATCTGAAAAGCAAAAAAAAAAATCAACATGTTGCATCCATTCCTTACTTGCATAAAAACACAACATAAATTGAAGAGTTCAGATGCAAAGCCTCTAAGTGAAAATTTCTTCTAAAATTTGCATTTTTATCAAGCCTCTATATTTATGTTCAGCTATTTAACTTTAATTGCATAGAAAAGGACCTATACATTGCCTTTAGAGAAAAATTACTGAAGCTAAACATAGCAGCCTGATAAAAATGCTCATTTTAGATTAAAATTTCAGATGACACTTAGAGGCTTTTGCATCTGAACTCTAATCATCAAAATTGAAAGAAATAAACATTGAAGTATATCAGTCTGTGTGTAATGAATGAATATAATATACAAGTTTCACTTTTTGAATGGAATTAGTGAAATAAATCAACTTTTTCATGATATTCTAATTATATGACCAGCACCTGTAGTTTTTAAATATAATGGAACAAATCATATATGAATTGATTGTTTCCAAAACAAGAAATAAATGATTATCAAAATTATTATTGTTATTATTACAAAAGAAAGTATGGAATAAGCTATTTAAGACATAAACAGCTTCTTACCTTTACATAAAAGTTATTTCATCTCAATATTTATGTTAATGTGAGTGTAAAGTTTGTAATATATAATGCAATAGAAAATGATCTTACCTTTGGTAAGTAAGAAATGAGTAAAGAGCTTCATCACAAAACCAAATGAGCTGTGTTAAATGCAGAATGAGAGTTTCATAGACTTCAGGGCGTGTTCTTTATTAAGAACTTCCTCCTGACAGAAATTCCCTGAACACATGAACATGTTCCAGGTTCCATGTTTGTTTATTATTAAGTTACTTAAGAATAGAGTAGAATGTGTGACTTATCACCACACAAACAGGACTAGAGGAATTTCTTTCCATGTGTTTTATGTGATGCCCCCTTAGACCAGAGCAACCAATCAACTGTATACAATTAATGTTTTTTTCCTCTGTCTTTACCCCACATTTAAACACAAAGGCATGAAGGATCTATCAGCATGTTCTCATAATTTGAAGTACCTCAAGGAGGATTGTGCTTTTATTGCAGCTAAGCTTTACCTAAACCCAAACTTGATCTTAAAACAGCTTGTATGCAACCATTGAAACAACAGAAGACCTGAAAGCAGGAAATTGTTTGGATATATTCAGACGCAGAATTACTGGAACAACTGTAAGTAAAACTTTTCTGTCTGACTTGACAGAAGCAGATGTGCGTTCTTGAAGAATTCCAAGTATTTATTAACATATACTGAACTCACAAAGGGTTTTGATTAAGTACAAAACACAAAAATCAACCAAAACAAAAAGTGAACACAATATCTGATCTAAATCTTGAATGCATTGTACATTGCTTCAGATAAAAGTGTTTGCAATATATAATGTCATTTCTTCATGCTACAAATGATTAAAACGCCCCATCTAACTATGCCAAATTATCTCAAAGAGATAACAAGGTGTCCAGGGGGAAGAAGTGTCCACAAAACAGGGGGGATCTGGTGTCCTCGTTGTGCTTCGGGGCTTGTGCAGGAGGGCAGTGTTCCAAAAGGGAAGGGGTCCAGGGAAGGGGCGGAGTCTGGTGGCCGCACACGCTCCCGCGGTCCGGGGCACGAGGGGCGGCGGCTCTTCCTCTTCTGCCTCTTAAGGGCATTGGCGGGATGGACGGCCCGGCATCCTGGCCCGACGGCCGTTATACGGGTGCGGCTTGCACGATGACTCTGGAGGTTCCGCGGCTCACATCCTCGGCGGCGCGATGTCCCTCAACGCACCCTTCCTGGACCCACGAGGACACCAGCGTGCATGCACGGGGGAAGAGACCGGTCTCCCGAGGAGAGGCGCGCTCGGCATTTAACGGCGGCGGTGATGAGGCTGTATTCAGTCCAGCTGTGCCTCATCACACGCCGCCAGCCCACGTTGGTCCCACGCCCCTCCTCTCATCCACCCACTCCAGTCGGGAGCCTGGTGAAGGGCGGCGAATAAGGGACGGGGTGGTGATGATGATGATGAGGGGGAGGGCCACCGATCCGTCACAATATTTCTATATATAAAAATTCAAAATTTCAAAATGCTCACTATTTTGTGACAGAAACATGTTTTTTTTTTTTTTTTTGCCGATGTGAACGAGTTAACATTAATGTTAGCTAACCATCTTTCCATTCGCCGTGTTTCTGAAAATTAGTGTTTTGCTTGAATTGAAGCTCAAGAAACATCCTGTTCAGCTTCAATAAACTAATGCCGATGAGGTAACGTTAATATCTTTTATCCAGTAATGCAGCCTTATGTCTGTCAGATAGCCTTATGTTTTACATACGTGGCTACTAAACTGCAGTGCCTAAGTTACCCTGGCTATAGTTAAGCAACAGCTATGATAACTAAGTTTGAGAGTGCATGGTTTTCAGCTTAAACATTTTTTTTTTGTTGCATTCTCAATCACACTAACATTAGCTGTTATCTTAAATTACATGTTTTCTCTTTAATATCGGGTCACGATTTTGATAAAAGTGCAACATGGAGGGAAGAAGTATATAAAACTGGAAGAAGTTTGTTTCTCAGATTTTCTCAGTACAGGTGAGTTATACAGTATGTTTAGTATTTAGTTAATAAAGATTAAGTAACAGTATTTTTTTGTAACTTCTTTTGTAAATAACATATGTTGATGTTATGGTGTAGTCCAGCAGACGTTTCTGATAGCAAAGAATACATTGAAAGTCGCAGATGACCATTGCATAGAGGTGGATGAGGATGTCTTTCCAGAACTGGCAACAACCGAAGAAATGTGTTTTATCATCCACACTGATGATGCTAGGACATTTAAGAACATTTGTGTTGTTTTATAGATATTTTGAGAGTTTGTATCAATTGACTCTTAGACAAAATGTGTGTATTTCAGAACTCCTATTAGCTGAAACATCCAAGAACTTCTGAATTCTCTGACCTGACCGAGTTTGGTGCCTCCTCAAATTAGACAGAAGATGTTGCGCTCACTGCTTATGGTAAGCAGTTATATGTAATGTGATTATTTTGTCTGACCCTGGGAATATCCACATTGGAACATATGAAAGTTTTGCTGACACAGCTCTTTGATTATATTTACATTTCTATGACATTCAGAGCAACAAAGGCTTTCTTGTATAAAGACAGTTTAACGTAAATTCCACTACAGGTTCTCCCGTAGTGATCATCTGTTGTACTACAAATGTTTCCTCATTTCTCGGATGTCAAAGGACTGGTAAGTATTAAATGAGAATGTGAAGTTTTATATAAAAAAAAATATTATGTTACATTAGATGTCTGAATGGTTGTCTTTCCTTTTTTAATTAGATTTTGAAAGAGTTCTCACTGATGTTTGGAGCAGAGGTTACTTCAAGATTCCTGGAAAAATGGAACACCAGTTTTAAAGAAAAAGCCATCCAGGAAGCCTAGAACCTTAAAGAGACTGCTCTCTTAAAACAGCATCTGAAAGCTGTACTGAATGATGATCCAGGTACAGTCATTATCAAAATAGTAATGTTGTTACTTGAGTCAGTCAATCTTCTTTGTAAAAAATGTTTATAGATTTTTTCCCAAAAGCATTTTTCTCAAAAAATCTGTTAAAAAACACTTAATACACAGTTATTTGTCTATTAATAAAGCTCATTAGTAAATTCATGCTTTGGAAATGCTGTTCATAACTATTTACATAAAAAAACATGATGTGTGTACATGAAGAGTAAAAGTCCCCTTGGCTTTGGGCCTGTACAGTCGGTATGAAATGTAAAAATGTTGTTTTCTCTCCAGCACAACCATAATAACTACCCCATTAATAGTTCATAATTTTAAGATATTATGATGCACAATACAAAGGGATAACTTAGAGGTGCCATAAACAGACTAGTTTGAAATAACTACTGTTATCTTCTGTCTCCAGAATGGGACAGTGACATGGCTTCTCTACTTGTCCTGCTGGATCTTACTCCACAATCAGCTGGAAGAAAGCGGCCCAAGAAGATCAGTGTTGCAGAGGCAACATATCATCTGGTGAAAATTTCATAAGGTTTGTTAAGACAACACTATCCTATTCCAAATATTGTACTTAATGCCTATTTTTAAACAAATTGTTTATAAAGGGACATTTATGCTGTGTTTTAGTCATGCCAAAGTCTTGATGATCATCTCCTGACCACTAAAGGAAACCCTCAACCATATATTCTTGCCTCAGGAACTTCAAAAGCACAGGTCTCCACCTTCTACTTTGTCTTGGACAGAAAAGTTTTGCCTTGTTAGTCATGTACATCCTTGGGTACGTGACGAGCTGTGAATTTTGTTTTCGGTGTGAAGTATCATGATGCTCTGTCCAGCCTGTACACATTTTTGCAGACAACTATGTACAAAATTGATAAAGGTACAACTGAAGAAACTCCAAAAGTCAAAGAACTGAGAGCAAGGCTGTTGAACAGGCAGTAATTGTCTTATTCAACCAAAATGTTATGTTGTTTCCTCTGCACTTTATCCTTTGGTTCAGCTTTGCATTTGTTCAGGCACCTCAAAGCAATTCATGGAATGTGTCCTGGTATCACAAGTTGTTCCTTGTTTCCTCATCTGATGTATAAGTGTCTGCCTCAGGTTACACAATCCTATACTGCACTACTTTTTTTAATAATTTTTTATTTATTTATTTATTTTTTTATAAACCTGCAGGCTTGATTTTATATAATGCAGTGATGTGTTGCTGGTAATGTTTTATACAATTCTATTAAACATTTCTAGTTGGTACTCTGTTAGCTGCTTACATGTATTAAATGTAAATGTTTTGCTGTTCAATTTTACAGTATTTTATGACTGCAATTATTTTCAAAGTGTATCCATGCATGGAATTTCTAAACCTAATCTATGGATTTGCTCAAATAAAAGCAGTAAGTCAAGAGTATGGCATTCAGTGTAGTCATTTTCACATAAAACATTATATTCTGTTAAATAAATGTTAACTCTAAGAAGTGTTAAATTAAATATTTTTTTAAATGTTGAATTTTAACACTGGTAAGGAGTTCATAACTTAAATGTAAATTATTTTATTCCCATTTGATTTTACAGCATAATTTCAATCTGAAGCTACTTTAATGAATAACTATTCATTTTATTGTATTTATTCTTACATAAGCACTGAAACAACAAATAATTCTCATATTGCTTGTTGTTGTTCAGGTTATGATCTGCTGTCAGTAACACAGGGAAATAGAAACAATATATATAAAAACACCACAAAACTTCTATTGACTGCAGTGGCATGATTGATGAATAGCTGTCAAATTTGAATCCCCTTGTTATGAAAGTTTATATAAATAACATATTTTGCAGTTTTGCTCCTCAGAAAGCTCATATGATAGCACCTACATGTATGTGTGAAAGCATCTTGGTTTCTTCATTATAGATTATATGCAATGGTAGATTAACATAGTTGTTGAGAGATGCATAAACATTTTTACTACCCACATTAAAACTTGGTGGATGTTATTTTTAGTCACAGGCTTTGAAAATTCTTTCAACATGGTACTGTTCAGGTTTGTCTTGTGGTTGTGTTTACAGTCAATGGACTGGATCTCTGCTACCGTAAGCCTATTATCAAATCATTCCACCCTACAGGTGTTGTGATCATTACATTTTCAAGCAGATATAGGAATTTCTCCATCTTTTGCCTTCATGCAAGAACTCAGTTATTACTAAGAGTCTTGTCTATTAGATTGAAAAGAAGCCATCTTGACTGAACCTGAAACACTGTAATCCCTATGCATTTTTACCCCAATTGACAGAATAAATGGCATACATAATTGAACACTTTGTCATGTAGACAACCATTTTGACAAACTGTACTTCTGTCTCTCATAGTCCTTTCTAATCTAGCATCTTTCTTGAACATCTACTTCTTAAGTGCCTTTCACACTGTCGCTGTCACACTGTCGCAAGAGAGGCCCTTAAACCACTTATTATAGAAATAATTAAAGCAATAATGACTTTAATAAATGAATGCAATCATCAATGCAGTACTACATCTAACCCCATGACACAATGGGAACTATAGCCTAATTAAATGAGAGATATAGGATGCTGTTCCCGTGTAAGGACTATTGGTAACACCACTGGAAAAGTATGAACTGTGCTTTTCACAGACATCTGAACCGACAAGTCTCAAAAAAGAAAACCTCATAGGGGAATTCAATAAGCATGAATTGCATCTGCTTACATTGCTGTTTAGTATTTGGATGTACCGTGTTTGTTGTTTTAAGGCTTTATTCCCTCATCTTGCGGGTTTGTTCTGAGCACTAGGAACTGGACAATGCAGAAATCTCTCATTTCCGCAAGTGAGATTTGTGAATAAATCAGCTATAATGATGCTAATTTATTGTGCATGCTGTAGAAAGGAGGTGTGTTTGTGCAGAAATGAAAGACATTTACAATAAATACTCGATTAATTAGTGATAACATCATGACCATATATAAATAAAAATGAAGGCAGGCTGGAATCAAGAACAAAAATACAAATTCTCAAAAGTTCACATCGGGTAAATCCAAATATAGCAGCATTTCATTGCTGAAAGAAATACAGGTGCATCTCAATAAATTCGAATGTCATGGAAAAGTTCATTTATTTCAGTAATTCAACTCAAATTGTGAAAGTCGTGTATTAAATAAATTCAATGCACACAGACTGAAGTAGTTTAAGTCTTTGGTTCTTGTAATTGTGATGATTTTGGCTCACATTTAACAAAAACCCACCAATTCACTATCTCAACAAATTAGAATATGGTGACATTCCAATCAGCTAATCAACTCAAAACACCTGCAAAGGTTTCCTGAGCCTTCAAAAAGGTCTCTCAGTTTGGTTCACTAGGCTGCACAATCATGGGGAAGACTGCTGATCTGACAGTTGTCCAGAAGACAATCATTGGCACCCTTCACAAGGAGGGTAAGCCACAAACATTCATTGCCAAAGAAGCTGGCTGTTCACAGAGTGCTGTATCCAAGCATGTTAACAGAAAGTTGAGTGGAAGGAAAAAGTTTGGGTGAACTTCACAAGGAATGGACTGAGGCTGGGGTCAAGGCATCAAGAGCCACCACACACAGACGTGTCAAGGAATTTGGCTACAGTTGTCTTATTCCTCTTGTTAAGCCACTCCTGAACCACAGACAATATCAGAGGCGTCTTACCTGGGCTAAGGAGAAGAAGAACTGGACTGTTGCCCAGTGATCCAAAGTCCTCTTTTCAGATGAGAGCAAGTTTTGTATTTCATTTGGAAACCAAGGTCCTAGAGTCTGGAGGAAGGGTGGAGAAGCTCATAGCCCAAGTTGCTTGAAGTCCAGTGTTAAGTTTCCACAGTCTGTGATGATTTGGGGTGTAATGTCAACACAATGTTGGTCCATTGTGTTTTTTGAAAACCAAAGTCACTGCACCCGTTTACCAAGAAATTTTGGAGCACTTCATGCTTCCTTCTGCTGACCAGCTTTTTAAAGATGCTGATTTCATTTTCCAGCAGGATTTGGCGCCTGCCCACACTGCCAAAAGCACCAAAAGTTGGTTAAATGACCATGGTGTTGGTGTGCTTGACTGGTCAGCAAACTCACCAGACCCGAACCCCATAGAGAATCTATGGCGTATTGTCAAGAGGAAAATGAGAAACGAGACCAGAAAATGCAGATGAGCTGAAGGCCACTGTCAAAGAAACCTGGGCTTCCATACCACCTCAGCAGTGCCACAAACTGATCACCTCCATGCCACGCCGAATTGAGGCAGTAATTAAAGCAAAAGGAGCCCCTACCAAGTATTGAGTACATATGCAGTAAATGAACATACTTTCCAGAAGGCCAACAATTCACTAAATATTTTTTTTATTATTATTGGTCTTATGAAGTATTCTAAATTGTTGAGATAGTGAATTGGGATATTTTTTGTTAAATGTGAGCCAAAATCATCACAATTAAAAGAACCAAAGACTTAAACTACTTCAGTCTGTGTGCATTGAATTTATTTAATACACGAGTTTCACAATTTGGGTTGAATTACTGAAATAAATGAACTTTTCCACGACATTCTAATTTATTGAGATGCACCTGTATCTAGTCCTTCTCGAACGGGGCAGGAAAAACCATTAACTACAAACATCCATTTTTTATTTTTATTTTTTTGCACCAAGAGATTCTGGATCAGGCCGCTGCTACAAACTGATGTAGCCTATAAAAAAATAAATAAAAAAATAAATAAATTCTGCAGGCACATCCTTAAGTTTCATGAAGAGATATACTGACACCTGCTGCGTGTACATTGTACTTGATGCACTGCAATTTTGCGTGTGCATTGCCTTGGCCATGAACTGCTGTGGAAAGTATGACATATATTTTCAAAAACATCCGAACAAACTGGTTTGTGACATCAAAACTTTCCATGGGAAAGTCACAGTAAACGTCACTGTGAGAATCTAGACTTCATTAGCATTTTAAAAGAAATGTGCACTAAAAACACTATATCCCTTTGCTTATGCTGTGGACAGTGAAAACAGCGAATGGATCAAACGACGCAGTTATTGAACAGCTTATTTTACAGTTACAGTTGATTGACATCCATATTATGCCTAATTTTTATTCTTTGTAAATGTTAATAACAGCTCAAGATTAATTTGAGAAACATCTTATATGTCTACACATTGCCCTTTGTCATACAAACAGATTAAGAGCACATTACATTAGTATATAAAACAACTGAAAGTCAATTCTTTCCTCTAAATTTATATTTCAGACTAGTTTAGGTTGAAGAGCATTTGCTCTTTATGAGTATGCTTCTCTAAGAAATAATAAGATCACTTTTGACAAAGTAAAATGTGCACATAACCTACATGTTAGGTTACCTGCTGCCTGAGGTCTAATGGAGAGTCTCATCAGGGAATCTCTATCTGGCAAATAAAAATAGAAAAGCTATTCTGAAGAATGTCCCTGGAAACTAGAGAATGGCAAGTAAAGACTGAAGACTGAATTTTTGGTTCAGTTCTTTATTATTAATGAACTGAATTCTCAATACAAAGCCACTTGTAGGCTACATAAGTAAACACCCCCCAGGTTGTAAAGATAATATAAATATAGAGTTCTTGCCTTTCACACAGAGAATCATTCTGTCCTTGAATCTGTCCTTTGACCAAAAGCAGCATCTGGGTGTTTCCCAGCTTACAGTACACATTTGGATGCACATGTGTGGTAATTGGAAGCCTTGTATACTTTAATAACCCACTAGTCTCCAAAAATGATTTTTAATAAAACACACATGCACATGTGTGTGTACAAAGTTTCCTTTTTAACATATAATTTACTATTAATTCTTGAGTACATTTTGATGCATTCCACTCGGTGACCATTTCAAAAATCTAATAATCGTAACAAATTTAGCTGTGTATTCCTCTGTCATGCTGAGATTTTTGGGTGAGCACAGCACTGTACTGAATGAGGGTTCTATGAGAAAATCATGAGAAAAATAAAATCAGTTAAATGCAAAATCATAAGTCTATTTATTTATGCATTTCTTGTTTTTCTATTTTAATTAATGCTTTTATTTTAATTGATGAATAATAAAAGATACTGCAAAAGTTAACATTTAATTGTTTTTTTTTTCATTTTTAATTTCAGATATTTCTAATTTGTAGTGTAATTTACTACAAATACATTCTAATTGCACATATAATATAATCTATAGCTAATAAGATTTTAGCATTATAAAAAGCACAAAAATAGAAATACTGATTGCATATGATTTAAATATATAAGCTATAATAGGTATCAACAACATGAACAACTTTGTTTAGTAGTGAAATCATTAACAAGACAACTCATGAGTAAATTAAAATTTCACAGACAACAACATCAACAAAAAATTGGCACAAACATCTTTGTTAAGTGGACATATACTATAAATTTAAACTGGATTAGTAAAAATATTACAACCAATCTATTAACTTTGTGTGAGAAACATTAGAAGGAACAATGTTCTGTTTTCTGACTAAATTGTGAAACAGTCAGGGACGAGTACAGACGCAAAACCTGGGTGAGAAGATGGACAGCTGATCAAAACTTCTTTCAGGGTTGGAAACCTGCTGTCAAGGTCACAAAGCCTAAAATATACATATTCAACAGCACAGCTGCTGGATCTCCCTGGTTGTATCAAAATCTGACATGCAGTTTCATCTACACTGTTTAAAAATTTAATTTTGTGCTCTAATTTGTTTCCTATAATATTAATATTATTGTATCGCAGATGGATTTTCACTAGCTGTTAAGGAGGTTTTGGCTTTATATTTTGTGAAAATTATGACAAACATTTTTAAGACTAAAAAAATATATCTTGATATTATATATTTTCTATACACCGGGTGCCAATGCAACCCTACTATACAGTTTTATCTTCATGGAAACACAATGATAGCGTATTCTTTATCAGACTTCAGACAGGTCTTTTGGAGCTGATTGGTGAATGGCGGAGCACTTGGGCGTGTATTAATAGGGTGACAGTCCCATAAATACTGCAAGTGAGGAGCAAGACCTTCATCAAACAGGTTCAATCAGCAGTCATGAGGTCTTTGGTGTTCCTGGTGCTCCTTGGAGCCGCCTGTGAGTTAAAGACTCCATTCACTGATTCACTACTATTATGAATTTTACTTTTTTTTTACAGGTAATTATGGTCAATATACTGACGATACTCTCTCATTTGTGTAGTTGCTCTGGATGATGACAAGATTGTTGGTGGATATGAGTGCGAGCCCTATTCCCAGCCCTGGCAGGCGTCTCTGAACTCTGGCTACCACTTCTGCGGTGGCTCTCTGGTCAGCGAGTACTGGGTTGTGTCTGCTGCTCATTGCTACAAGTCGTAAGTGACGTCCTCATAGAGTAGTTTATGTATCAATCCATTGGTTTCCTCAGTTCTGAATAATATTTGACTTTGTCTTTCAGACGTGTGGAGGTTCGTTTGGGCGAGCACAACATCGTAGTTAATGAGGGATCTGAGCAGTTCATCTCCTCAGAGAAGGTCTTCCGCCACCCCAACTATGACTCCTGGACCATTGACAACGACGTCATGCTGATCAAGCTTAGCAAGCCCGCCACTCTCAATCAGTACGTGCAGCCTGTGGCTCTGCCCAATGGCTGTGCCGCCGATGGTACCATGTGCAGAGTCACTGGCTGGGGAAACACCATGAGTTCCAGTGAGTGTCATTATTCTTGATGCCTCTTCCTTCACACTTCACGTTCATAGCACTTCGGTTAACTTAATCTCTGTTATTCTTTGTAGCTGCTGATTCCAACAAGCTTCAGTGTCTGGAGATCCCCATCCTGTCCAGCCGCGACTGCAACAACTCCTACCCTGGTATGATCACCGATACCATGTTCTGCGCTGGATACCTGGAGGGAGGAAAGGACTCTTGTCAGGTAGAGGATGACAAGATGTACTGTTGTTGCACGAATATTAATAGCATCTTAATAATAACCAGTTGTAACGTTTGTCTTCTTCAGGGTGACTCTGGTGGCCCTGTGGTGTGCAACGGTCAGCTGCAGGGTATTGTGTCCTGGGGTTATGGCTGTGCTGAGAAGAATCATCCTGGTGTCTATGGCAAGGTAATATAGCTGTTGTTGTTTAATAATTGTCACAAAGCAATATGTTTGGTTTAATATGAAGCACTTATATGATTTTTATGAATTCTCTTTTCTTCAAGGTCTGCATGTTCAGCCAATGGATCGCCGAGACCATGAGCAACAACTAAAACTGATTTGACATCACATACAGCCTCCAAATCTGCAATCCATCAGTTTTTATTTGTTTTGTTGATTAAAAACCTGTGAAAATAAAGGCATTTAAAATATTCCGCTTTTTCAAAGTGCTTCATTCATATTTGTCAAGTAACACTGAATATGTTGTTTTAAGCACTTTAACAGGCCTACTTTTAAATGTATGATGCTCTTAACAAAAATTACAAAGTTTTCAATATTTCTAGAAATTAATACAGACAAGCAGTTTATGAAGAAACACAGTTATTCTTTCAAAAAGAAACATGCATTTAGGAACGTCCAACAAAAGAAATGTTGAAGGGGATGTCTATGCTATTTCATGCATTCTGACTTATTCACACTGTTAAAGAGTTGGATTCTAAACATAACCAAAGTCTCAAAAAAACAAGTTGGACCTTTGATGGACAATGTCAACAATGTCACCAAATAAGTGTTTTTAGTCACGAGGAAGATAACCTTGTTCAGCTTCCCAAAGAACAAAAGCTACTTAAAAGCTGTGCATGCTAGTGACTCTTTAGCTCCGCCCACGGACGCCTCCAGGAGCTCGACTGTTTTCACAGAGAAGTCTGATAAAATTATAAACTCTTCAGGGACATGAAGGAGGCAGTAATACTCTATAGGTACTCAAGATTAACATGAGAGAAACTGTGTGTGTTATGTTTCCTTTGACGACAAGCATACAGTAGGCTATATGGTTATTGATATTTTTTAGTGACAAAATCCGTTACACAGTTTAGGTAATAAAATCAGACTACTTTTGGATTACATTTTGGATTACTTTTGACATAACTTGTTTATCACATTGATTTAAAAGGATGATCTTGTGCCACACTGATAGAAAAATACAAAGAGAAATAAGTTGCTTTAAACAACATGGAGTGCATTTAACATTATGCCAAGGTTTTTCAAAATGGGATTCATGAAGGAACTGCAGGGATTAGTGAAGTTTACAAAAAGCTAATAATTCAATTATAAAAAATGTGAAATTAGCATAAATCATTTTAAAATATCGACAATCAAAATAAAACATTTACTTGAAAAAAAAGAAATATTTCTTTTTTAATTAATTTGTTTACCATGTCATGTGACCATTAACCAAGGTCAGAGAACTGTAACAAAAGTTTCTTATTTACTTACCTTAAAATATCAGGGGGTGCTTCAGAGAAACAGATTAGGTTAAAGAAGTTCAGCTGACAAAAAAATAAATAAAAATAGGAAATTCCTGCAATACGTGAAAATAAGAAACATGAATTTGTGCATTTTAATGTGTTTGAAAGACAAAAAGACTTCTAAAGACACAGTAATACATTGCATAAAGCACTGAGCGATAATTAACATAAAAAAGGTGTTTACCAGTAGTTGATGCAATGTTAACATTTTTAGAAAACACTACTTAAAGTTGAAATGTTTTCTGTAAATCCAATGCTGTGTGTCCTTATAATTTTCTGTGTAATCATAGTCACCTGACTAGTAACTTGACTTTGTGTGAATGTATATAAGTGGTAGGCTATTTTAGAAAGGAAATTTGAAAAGATGAAAAAGAATAATTAAGGAGAATCAATAAATTATGAATAATTCAATACTATTGTATAAATAAGTAATTAATGAAAAGTAATCTTGTAATCAATGAATAGTAACTGTAGTCTGATAACATTAAAAACACGGAAATATGAAAAATTCCATCAATGATGGGGAAAGAGTTAAAAAAGAGAAAATTAAGAGAAGCTCTGGGAAGCTCTGCTAAATGAATAAATGTAAATGTAAAAAGTAAATGTAAAAAAAAATTGAATATGTCATTATGTAATTATGCACATGACTTATAGGATTATATTTAAAGCAGGTCAAATTCAGATGGAGATTATATATGTTGATATAAATATGACCCACAACTGGTAAAAAAAAAAAAACACTGCAGTGATAATGGACATTTCACAGATAAAACATTCTCATTTGACCTGTACATTGTCTTTCACTGTATTGCATTATAGTTGGGTCTCTGATGGTAATGAAATAACTTTAAGTGCTTAAAAACAGTAAAGTGTTCCATGCTGTCAATATAAAGTGTTTCTGTAGGAGTTAGACTTTCATCAGACACTCAAGTAAACAACCGTTTAACAGCGGACTGAATGAATCTATTTCTACTCACTGACAGAATAAAAGATCTCCATATTCGTTTAAGACCACTGTGAGGGTTATTAAAATGTACAAATGTTTAAGGAGCTGTTACATGATTTTTTGAACTCCACAGGCCCCTGTATTATCTGAACAAAACTGCTATTATGGAATGGACAATAAAAAGAACATGTCATCATTCATCATCTAATTGAGTCAAACACTCTCTACATACTGTAATAAACAGTGTGTACTACATACAGAAATATGATGGCTGAATGTAAAAACTAAGCATATCCAAAATTACATTGAATACAGAGAAAAGTTCAGATGCAAACCTTGGGTGAGAAGATGGACAGCTGTTGAAAACATGTTTCCTGCTGGAAAAGCTGTCAAGGTTACATTCAGACAGGTCTTTTGGAGCTGATTGGTCAATAGCTGCCCACTTGGGGATGAATCAGTGGGCTGACAGTCCCATAAATACTGCAAGTGAGGAGCAAGACCTTCATCAAACAGGTTCAATCAGCAGTCATGAGGTCTTTGGTGTTCCTGGTGCTCCTTGGAGCCGCCTGTGAGTTAAAGACTCCATTCACTGATTCACTACTATTATGAATTTCACTTTTTTTTACAGGTAATTATGGTCAATATACTGACGATACTCTCTCATTTGTGTAGTTGCTCTGGATGATGACAAGATTGTTGGTGGATATGAGTGCGAGCCCTATTCCCAGCCCTGGCAGGCGTCTCTGAACTCTGGCTACCACTTCTGCGGTGGCTCTCTGGTCAGCGAGTACTGGGTTGTGTCTGCTGCTCACTGCTACATGTCGTAAGTGACGTCCTCATAGAGTAGTTTAAGCACTGGTTCATTGGTTTCCTCAGTTCTGAACAGTATTTGTCTTTCAGACGTCTAGAGGTTCGTTTGGGCGAGCACAACATCGTAGTTAATGAGGGATCTGAGCAGTTCATCTCCTCAGAGAAGGTCATCCGCCACCACAGTTTTGACTCCTGGACCCTTGACAACGACATCATGCTGATCAAGCTTAGCAAGCCCGCCACTCTCAATCAGTACGTGCAGACTGTGGCTCTGCCCAATGGCTGTGCCGCCGATGGCACCATGTGCAGAGTCACTGGCTGGGGAAACACCATGAGTTCCAGTGAGTGTCAGGATTTTTGATGCCTCTTCCTTCACACTTCACGTTCATAGCACTTCGGTTGACTTAATCTCTGTTATTCTTTGTAGCTGCTGATTCCAACAAGCTTCAGTGTCTGGAGATCCCCATCCTGTCCAGCCGCGACTGCAACAACTCCTACCCTGGTATGATCACCGATACCATGTTCTGCGCTGGATACCTGGAGGGAGGAAAGGACTCTTGCCAGGTAGAGGATGACAAGATGTACTGTTGTTGCACAAATATTAATAGCATCTTAATAATAACCAGTTGTAACGTTTGTCTTCTTCAGGGTGACTCTGGTGGCCCTGTGGTGTGCAACGGTCAGCTGCAGGGTATTGTGTCCTGGGGTTATGGCTGTGCTGAGAAGAATCATCCTGGTGTCTATGGGAAGGTAATACAGCTGTTGTCGTTTAATAATTGTTGTAAAACAATATGTTTAGTTTAATATAAAGCACTTATATGATTTTTATGAATTCTCTTTTCTTCAAGGTCTGCATGTTCAGCCAATGGATCGCCGACACCATGAGCAACAACTAAAGCTGATACAAAATCACATACTGTCTCCAAATCTGCAATCCATCAGTTTTTATTTGTTTTGTAGATAAAAACCTGTGAAAATAAAAACATTTAAAAATACTCTGCTTTCTCCAAGTGCTTCATTTATATCTGTTAACAAACACTTTACTTTAACAGGCTTACAGTTAAATGTATCTGTCACGAATCTGGTCTGCACTTCCATTCACCCACCACCAGAGGTCACTCGCTCACCACATGGACTTTCACACTACACTTCACAATGGACTCCAATTCCCATCATCCAACACTGATCACAGCTGTCACCAATCACTCATTACACCAATCACACGCACACCTGATCCCACGTACACACAATCGCACACACAATCACACACACTATTTCAACCTTGGACATTCTCTCCCTCGTTGCCGAGTATTGTTTGCGTTTACTGCTCCCCTAGCTGTAGCAACTCTCAGAGCCCCTGTTAGTTTTCCTAGTGTTCCCCTGCCTGTCTTGGATTGTTTTCCCGTGTTTGATTCTAGCCCATGTTCCCTGGATTATCTCTCTGCCTTGCCCTCTGGATTCTGTTTGCCGATCGTCGACCTTTGCTTGCCCTCGGATTACTCTTTGTCTTGTCTCTGCCATACCTGTTTGCCATTGCTCGACCCTGCCTGTATTTATGACCATGCCTATGAATAAAAGCTTGCAGATGGATCCGCATGACTCACGTCTCGTCAGCCCCGTTACAGAATACTCGGCCACACGAGGATCCAGCAGCTTTTCTAGGGAACCCTGGCCAGGTATGGACCCTGTCGACCAGCTACTAGGTCTACGGCAAGGAGATCGATCTATTGAGGATTATGTTCAGCAGTTCTGTGAGGTAATCTATCAAGTTCCTCTATATGACGAAACATTGTTTAAAGATTTATTCGGTTTTGGACTCAACGAACCAGTTAAATCATGGTTACCCGGAGCGGAAGTTAATGTCCGATAGATTATGCTTTGCTATGTGCTGATTCGTTGTTTACTGTGGGTGTCGCGGAAGAGGAACGCGACGGCGTGTCTGTGACTGAAATGGCAGACGTACCAGCGTGCGCTCACGAAATGGCAGTGACACCGGAGCCCGTTCACAAAATGGCGGCCACAACAACACCCCGTTATGTCATTGCTGCCATTCACGAATCAAGTCAAGTCACTGCTGATCGTCACGAATCAACCCAAGACACAGCTGATCTTCATGAGCTAAGTCAAATCATAGTTAATGTCAAAGAGTCAAGCCAAGTCACAGTTGATCTTCATGAGTCAAACCAAGCCGCAGCTGATCTTCACGAATCAAGCCAAGTCAAAGCTGATCTTCACGAATCAAGTCAAAGTTGATCTTAAAGAACCAAGCCAAGTCACAGTTGATGTCAGAGAGTCAAGCCAAGTCACAGTTGGTCGTCATCAATCGAGTCACATCTCAGCTGATCTCCTAAAGTCACGTCACAGCTGCCCGTCCAAAGTCACAGCAGCACGTCACAGCAGCACGTCACAGCTGCTCATCCAGAGTCACAGCAGCACGTCTCCACTGACCGTCCAGAGCCAGGTCACGTCTCCGCTGACCGTCCAGAGCCACAGCCCGTCACGGCTGACACACCCAGATCATCAAGGTCAGTCTTCCATTTTACCGGTTTGAGGGATGTACCGCTGGTGTCTGCACGCACAGCTGGTAGCCCCAAACCAACTCGCTCTAACCCTCCTGTTCTTCTGCATATTCCCCTGTCTGACGCACTTCCCCTGATGGGATTCACTTTGTGTTGCGTTTGGGCTGCGTACACCACCGCAGAACTGCCCAAGGTGGTGGCGCCCAGCAATGAACTATCCCTGTGTCCTGAGTTTACCACTGCAGAACCTCCAGAGGTAGCGACAACCACTGCAGAGGCTCCAGAGGTGTCAGCGGTATCAGTCAATGAACTCTCATTCTGTTGTGTTGCGGTCAAAGAGACCATTACTGAACTCTCTCTGTGTCCTGTGTTTACCACTGTAGAACCTCCAGAGGTGGCGGCAACCGCCGCAGAACCTCCAGAGGTGTCAGCGGTATCTGTCAATGAACTCCCGTTCTGTCCTGTCACGACTATGGAGGTCGTCAAAGAACTCCCGTTCTGTCCTGTCACGGCTATGGAGGCCATCAAGGAACTCTCGTTCTGTCCTGTCACGGCTATGGAGGCCGTCAAAGAACTCCCGTTCTGTCCTGTCACGGCTTCTTCACGGATCTTCAGTCCTGTCTGCTCCGCCCTGGTGGGCTCCAGTCCCGCCGGCTCCGCCCTGGTGGACTCCAGTCCCGCTGGCTCCGCTCCACCTCCCTCCTGGATTATAGACTGTGTGGAGCATCTGGAAGCCGCTCTTTGGGAGGGGGCTCTGTCACGAATCTGGTCTGCACTTCCATTCACCCACCACCAGAGGTCACTCGCTCACCTCATGGACTTTCACACTACACTTCACAATGGACTCCAATTCCCATCCTCCAACACTGATCACAGCTGTCACCAATCACTCATTACACCAATCACACGCACACCTGATCCCACGCACACACAATCACACACACTATTTCAACCCTGGACATTCTCTCCCTCGTTGCTGAGTATTGTTTGCGTTTACTGCTCCCCTAGCTGTAGCAACTCTCAGAGCCCCTGTTAGTTTTCCTAGTGTTCCCCTGCCTGTCTTGGATTGTTTTCCCGTGTTTGATTCTAGCCCATGTTCCCTGGATTATCTCTCTGCCTTGCCCTCTGGATTCTGTTTGCCGATCGTCGACCTTTGCTTGCCCTAGGATTACTCTTTGTCTTGTCTCTGCCATACCTGTTTGCCATTGCTCAACCCTGCCTGTATTTATGACCATGCCTATGAATAAAAGCTTGCAGATGGATCCGCATGACTCACGTCTCGTCAGCCCCGTTACAGTATCATGCTTGTAACAAAACACAACAAAGTGCCTATACTGTATGTTAGCAATTCAGCAGAAGGCTAAAGATACAAGTTGATTCTAATTTTTTAATCAATATAATTAATTAAAAATAAATGACTTAATAAACACAATAAATATAAATCATGTAGATACAGTTATTTCATCAAATACACATTGGAAAAGAATTTCTAGGAATTTCTGATAAAGGACTGTTCAAGACAAGCGGCTATATTGATTATTGTTAAATTGTCAATTGTCTTCATAAAACAGATTCAACATGCTTCTGTAACAATTGTATCAAAACTATTCATTAAACTATTTATGAGGTTTAATCTGAATAACAGAAAGAAATGCTGTCTTCAGATTTGACATTTTGCTGTGTTTACAAATGCAATATAGTCTGATGACATGAGTTAGTATAGGCTAACGTTACACATATGTAAGGGAAACAGGTCAATTTAGCTCAAAGGGAATTATTTCTTTATTTTATAGGGAATTTGGACAGAATCACTGTTTTATGGCTGATCACTGAGTCGGCCAGCGATTCATTGAACGAGCCGTATAAGATCAACCCTGCAGTGGATATTAAAGTCCAAAATAGTTACACATATATACATGTAAAGGCTACGAACAGCGTTCTGTGAACGTGAGGACCTGTTCTGTGAAGCACAAAGAGGTTAAACGGCCTCATAAGGAATCTCAGTCTGGTGTTTGTCGGCTAGGTAGGGGAAGTCAATCCGAGGAAGTCTTTAGCTCATGGATTTACATGTGATTGTCATGCTGTGCATTAATCTTGGATTATATAGATATGATTGAATTATTATTTAAAATATTTTAAAATATCAAGATGACAGGGACCAGAACATGATAGGATGGACACATAAAACAGAACACACAAAGCATGACAAACAATATGATAATGAAACATTTATTCAACTTCGTAAAAAATAATATAATAATAATAATAATAAATATAATTACATCCTCAATCACATTGATATACTCCCCTCCCCCATTTATTTGAGATTTTTAGCAGTATTAACTACAAATGAATGCTATGTCCACCCTGTCATGTGTATGTCCAACTTATCGAGTCTAGGTGGCCAACAGGTGGACATTTTGGAACAATGACAGGGTGGACATTTTGAGCTTCAATTAGCATATTAGCTTACAACAAATTGTGACTAGCTGAATAGTTAGGTTGCATATTTTATGCCGACAGGGTGGACATGTTAAGCTTTGGCAAAGCAAGTAAGCAAACTCATACGAAGAAAATTTGTCAACTGAAGTCACCAATTCACCTCGGCAGTTGAAATTCCCACCACTGAAGAAAAAAAAAAAAAAAAATCTGTTGTCCTGATGTCACTAAAGGGGATGACCTTTTCTTAAAGGGGTGCATTCCCCAAATATGACAGGGTGGACAACCATTCAAGGGACATGTACAAACTCTTCTTTTTTATTAAATAAAAATATTGTTTTTATTACCAAATGATCAATACACTCAAATTGAGTAATCTCTTTTTTAACAAAATATTATTAGGAGAATTTTTTATTTTTTATTTTATGATTTGACTATATTCTACTCTCATTCAAATTTAATGAGCAGTGCATGGGACATAGCAAAATAACATGCATCCTCTTATACAAAACAAAACAAACAAAAAAAATCTAGAAAATGTATATAAAGAGCCAAATTTTTTATGAATATATAAACTTAGCATAATATAACAAACCCTTTCATAGTCATTTTTATGTTACGTTATCATGGCAAATGAGTTATTTATGTACAGGACACCAAAAGGCACCCTACAGTGATATCGACCCATATAATATAAATAACAGGCTCACATTAGACTCATTTACTCAGACCTTTGTCTACTTCCAGTTACAGTCTAATTCCAGTATTGTATCCAACTTGATTATACATATATAAGCCACAGCCATATCACCCTGCAGCCCAAGACTGCATGCCCACTGAAGTTAAGCAGAGTTGAGCCTGGTCAGTTCCTGGATGGGAGACCTCCTGGGAAAACTAGATTTCTGCTGGAAGAGGTGTTAGTGAGGCCAGCAGGGGGTGCTCACCCTGTAATCTGTGTGGGTCCTAATGCACCAGTATAGTGACGGGGACACTATATACTGTCAAAAAGCACCGTCTTTTGGATGAGACATTAAACCGAGGTCCTGACTCTCTGTGGTCATTAAAAAAAAAAAATCCCATGGCACTTCTCATAAAGAGTAGGGGTGTAACCCTGGTGTCCTGGCCAAATTCCCTTCCCTGCTGAAAAAACCAATAGAACCCTGCCCAAAACACAATAGAAAATGTAATGGTTATAATGGGAATTGTATTTGTTTTAATGGAAACTATAATGGTGTCTACTGGTATGTGATGGATTCTATTGGTGGGATGTTAAATCCTATTGGAAAAATGGCCAAAACACACTACAAAAAAAAAATTTGTAATGGTTTTACTGGAAAAAGCTAATGGTTTATAATGGAATTTTAATGGAAACCATTGGAATTTCTGTGATGGTTTCTATTGGGCTTCTATTGTTTTTGTTTTTTTTAGTAGGGTTGACAATCATGGCCTCCTAATAATCCACATCCACTGAATTGGCTCCATCACTCTCTCTCCTGTCCACCTGTAGCTGGTGTGTGGTGAGCACACTGGCGCTGTTGTCCTGTGGATGCTGCACACTGGTGGTGGTTGAGGAGAGATTGTAAAGCGCTTTGGGTGTACGGCAATACACAATAAAGCTCTATATAATGCATCATCATCATATCTCATGACTACAGTGGCCCAGTATAGTGCACAACACAACGAAATCGCCACAACACAACACATAGGACTAATTTAGCTGTGTTGCGGCTGGTTTACATTATTGTGCTAATTTCATTGTGTTGCGGCTTGTTTCTGTTGAGCAGTAGGCCTACTGGGCCACCATAGATGGCTGCTCACAAAGGCTGAGAACTTTTACGCTTAGACCACATACAGCAGGCTAAACATTTTCTGAATAAATGACAATAAAATTTAATTATTCAGGATGTACTTAAAATTTGATCAATAAAACTAATTTTAGGAGGTAAACATCAGCATGACCATGTAGCCACTTTTGACAATACTTATATGCGGAACCTTACTCAAGTCTTGTTTTTCATTCCGGACTCCTGAGACCGACGCACCATCACACATGCACTTCTGTGCTTCAGCTGTCATCTGAACGCATAGCCTGATACTCTGGGTGAAATAAATGCGTCTGTTGTTCTCCAGTGGATGTAATCGCTGATCACAGTAGTGCTCGTCTGAGTTTTATTTCTTTTTCCAGTATCTTTAACGTTGTGTAAGAGAGAGGTTTTATTTTCTGGAGGAGTGTCCTTCACCGCCTCTCGTAATGCGACTCACCCTGCGGGCGTTGATTTCTCATGGCCGGGTGGCCCGTCGGATAGGACTCGGACCCGAGTCTAGAATCAACATTCTTCGGAACATACTCACAGGTCTGGTTCGACACGAGAGAATAGAGACTACAAGAGCCAAAGCCGACGAGGTTCGCTTCTACGCGGAAAAGGCAAGTACAAAACCCCGCTTCAAGATTCAGTATCTTGCTCTTCCTATATCTAGAAGTCTATTACATAAATATTATTTATGTAAAAACAATAAGATTAATGATAATTCTGATCCCTAAACTGTTACTCTGCTCCTCTGTATGCTGCATTTGTTTTCCAGTAGAATTAATTACGATTATAAGTAAATATCCTTGGGATTTTAGACAAAACTATATGATGTTGATAGAAAATATTTTTTGAAATATTGAGGTTACATTAAAATTGGGTAACTGTGACATTTTAAAATTTTAGGAAAAAGCTATTAGAAATGCTATAATAAGTTAAGTTTAAATCTTAATGTACTCTTTAAAACTAGAATGCTTATCTTGTTCCTGTTTTGACTTTCTATTTTCTTTTTTAGTTGATTGATTATGCAAAAAAGGGAGATACTAATGAAAAGTCAATGAAAATGGCTGATTTCTGGCTCACGGTAAGATATAAATCTTTGTTCACACTAGAATTATATACATATACAAAATGTGTGTGTGTGTGTGTATATATATATATATATATATATATATATATATATATATATATATATGTATGTATGTCACATTTATAACATTTACATTTTTATATTTCTCCATTCAGGAAAAAGATTTGATCCCCAAACTTTTTAAAGTTCTGGCAGTAAGATTTGAGAATCAGACAGCTGGATATACACGCATGGCCCGCATTCCTAACAGGGAGAATCTGGACCGCGCGTCTATGGCTGTGCTGGAGTATAAAGGCAACCCTTTTCCGCGACTGTTTCCCATGAAACGTGTCAGTGAACTGAACTTGTTAAACCAACTTCTGAAAGCATACAGAGAAGAAAAAGCTCAAATGGTGTCTGACAAGAAGGACTTATAATCTTTAATCACTGTATTTGTACATTATATTTCATGTAATAAACCAGTATACATTTAATTTCCAAATTTATATGACTGAATGAGATTATTGCTAATCAAACTGCAAAATAAAACACACAAACAAGCCATTGTTGTAAAACAGACCATTTTAATTTGGCAAAAAGGGTATGCACTGCCAAGTCATTTGACACTATTAAAATGCATTCAGTATGAACAGTGCAACAGAAATGTGCTTAACTGAATCTTTCTGTGCTCCCCAATGTGATGTGCTAATATATCTATCATACATTCAAAAAGTGTGCTCTCTCATCTCTGCTAGGTGTGCACACTCACTGAAGAGATGGAAAAATCATGGCAAAGCCTTTTAAAATCACCTTTTCTGATGGCTTCCAGTCAGAACAATTTCAGTGTTTATTAAAGAAATGGCTAAAGGCCCAAGCACATCCATTAATACAATCAAACCACGGGAACCTAGATTTAATGATTCTTCAAGTATGGTTCTTCTCTTTAAAAAAAATCAAATATAAATATGTCATTATTATGTACATAACTTCTAGGATTATATGTAAAGCAGGTCAATTTCAGATGGAGATTATATAGGATATGTTGATATATAACATAAATATGACCCACAACTGGTTGTTTGTTAAATAAATTAAAAAAAACAGCAGTGATAAAGGACAAAACCTTCACATTTTACCTGTACATTTGTCTTTCACTGTATTGCATTATGGTTGCATTTTCACGGGTCTCTGATGGTAATGAAATAAGTGTTTCAAAACAGTAAAGTGCTCCATGCTGTCAATACAAAGTGTTTCTGTAGGAGTAGAGCTATATTTTCATCAGACACTCATGTAAACAAACCTTAAGATAACCCCAGCGGACTGAATTAATTTACTTTCTGCTCACTGACAGAATAAAAGATCTCCATATCCGCTGAAGACCGCAGTGAGAGTTATTAAATGTACAAATGCGTAACGAAGTTTGCAGAAATTGAATCTGAACTCAGGACTGTTCAAAGAGTTTTTGAACTCCACACACCCCTGCACAGAACTGACAAAACAGAAAGACTGAGATAAAGATGAACTAGTCATCATTCATCATCCGCTTGCGATAAATATTCTCTACATACTGTAACTATAAACAAGTGTGTACTGCATACAAAATCAAGACCGCTAGTTGTGAAAACTAGGCACACCCAAAATTACGTTGAATATATTAGAATGTAGACAAAGCACAAACATGCATGGTTTACAAATACTGCCTAGTTGTTCCACAGTTAACTTGCCATTGCAGTTTAACATCAGTTTGCAAAGTCTCTAGCTGTACTCACTTTTATTCAATGTGAATAAAAATATATAAACCCTAAATTATCTCAACTTTATAGACAAAATGTGTACATAAATTCTCAAAACATGTAAAAAATGTAGAGACAGAAATGAATACTTGGTTCTGTTGCATTAAAATGGCATGGAAATACAAATATTAGCGGCACCACTTGAAATGAATGAAGCATTAAAAAATGTCAAGAGCTCACTGTACTGTTACTGTACACATCGCTATCCTACTGTCACATTAAGCTTGAAATATCTATACTCTAGATTCACCGTTGTCTCCTGTCACTATTGCACTGCCTGTATATTATCTCTCTCCAGTGACTCTCAGTCATCTCACTGAAATATTTATTGCTTCTTATTTTTTAGGGGCTATGTGAGCAGGTTATGCCCCACTCTCTCTTGACGTTCTGCAGCTTGCGTTTCTCTTTACAAATTCAAAGATATGGATGTTTGGTAACTTTTTTGAAAATGGCTTTGCTTTTTTCACGCTTGCCTTAACCTAATCTATTGAAATATTGAACTCTTTTCCACCTCATAGATGTTTGAAAGTAGTTTCCGCATGGCCCACTCTAGGCATTGGAGCCCATCCCCGTGGCCCCTTGCATACTAAAATACTCTGTGAAGTGGGACGTTAATCTAGGAGGAGGGGGAGAGTGTGCGGAGCTGCGTGGTGGTATGGGAGGAGGAAGAGGGGAGAATGTAGACGACAGGTCCGCCGTTGTGGTGATGATCTTGTGCTCACTGTTCCTTGGTACTTCCTGTCCCTTCCGAGCCACTGTCTCGTCTATCGTCTTCACAGGGTCCTCAATAGGGAAACATTATGTGGACTACATGAAATAACACTATATGAAAGTACACTCTTAAACGAACGGTTCACCCAAAAATGAACATTTGCAGAATTTACTCACTCTCAGGCCATCCAGTTGGTTTCTTCATCATAACTGATTTGGAGAAATGTAGCATCACTTGCTCACCAATCAATCCTCTGCAGTGAATGGGTGCCGTCAAAATAAGAGTCCAAACAGCTGGCAAAATCATCACAAACTGGAGTCCAACAGTTAATGTTGTGTTTGTAGTAAATCTATTATTATAACATTTTAAATTTAAACCATTGCCTCTGGCCAAAATAACACTTCACTTCACCTCCAGTGAAAAAGACCATCCCCTGGTATCCTTTCACATCAAAATCCACAAACATTCTCTATTTGTTTAGTTTTGGACAGTTTTCACTTGTAAATGGTACTTGATCTGTGCATTTTTCTCTTTTGATTCAGATGAGATAACAATGTTATGGATTAGAGCATTTTGGCCAATTTTGGTATTTTAGTCAGAAGCAGTGGTTTGAAATGAAAAATGTCCTAAAGATTGGTTTGTTTATTGCAAAAATGCAGCTTTCCTCTTAACAAGACATTAATTGGTGGACTGGAGTTTACTGGATTACTTATGGATTATTGTGGTGTTTTTATCAGCTTTGTGAACTCTCATTCTGACGGCACCCATTTACTGCACAGGATCCAGTGGTGAGCAAGTGATGTAATGTAAATTCTGAATTTCTACATTTCTTCAAATCCATTCCAGTGAAGCAATAAACTCATCCAAATTTTCATTTTTAGGTGAACTTTCCCTTAAAAATAAAGGTTCTTTATTGGCATCTATGTTTCACGAAGAACCTTTAACATCCATGGAACCTTTCCATTGCACAGGTTTTTTAAAGTGGAAAAGGTTTTAGATTTCTTTTAAATGTTCAACACAATCAGGAAAATGGTTCTTTTAACCAAAAAAGGTTCTTCAATGGAACCTTTATTCAAAAAGCTGCCCAGCTTAATTATATTATCATCAAAATAAGTTCACTTATATTCAGATCAGTTTTTTCATTCCCATTACAACATCTAATACTCACCGAGTGGATGGAGAAGAGCTCTGTGAAGTTTGGCTGAGAGTCTCCCAGGAAGGAGCTATTCCCATAGGCATGATGAGGGAAGCTTTCCGTCCCCATGCCTTTAGGACTGGAGAGAAGGATTCCTATCTGTGACGTCCGCACGTGGTATGGAAAGTTCTTATTGGCTGCTGACGGACGTGTGATGGCCTAGAATGACAGGATTAGTCATGCAGGGTGTTTTATTATAATATTAGCCTAAATAAATGAAGTAACAAACAACAGCGACAAAAAAAAAAAAAAAATTCATACCAGGAAGACAATATGGGCATAGAGATGGATGCCGAGTTGGATGCCGTTCACAATCTTTTCCCTGGCCCAGCGAGAGATGCCAAAGTTGGCAATCAGAGCCATGACTGGCACAGCAAAAAACCTATGGGTGAAAAAGTAATGGATGAAAAGAGGAACATAAGCTTTATACTGTCAATCTTCTTTACAGATTGACAAAGGCTGTGGAGAGCTTTGAGTCACAGTAGAGACAAACAGTTTCAGTCTAGTCTCATAAAAAGACTTATGTGAAAAGTTAAGTTTAAAAATTGTTTTACTTTGAGTTCACAGTTCCAATGATTCAAACCCATGCCTTTGATATTAGGAGTGTCACCTTACGTGAGATGTTGAACAAAAAGTTTAACCTGGAAAAGTTCTTGCCAAAGCTAAATATTGTACTTTTAATACATTTGACTATTTTGTATGATGAAAACATATTGTACACTAAGTGGTGTTTACGGCACTATTAAAGTAGCGTCACATCTTTTGTTTCCATATTGTGACGTATCCAAAAAATGTAGGACAGGGAATTAATTTTATTCTTTGGTTGACGTTTCGATTATAAGCAAGTATAAAATCTGGCAAACAATCACAGAAAGATTGACTTGACAACATTTTGAATTAAAAAGTACCAAAAAATAAATGAATGAATAAACTTAAACATGCACAGATTAGTCAGTAAAATAAATAACACGCATTTAGAATACATATATTTTTATCTCATGCTGAATGAAATGGGAGTAAAAGTGTTGATGTTGCATGTGAAAACAGTTACTGTTTCAAATAAGTAGGTTTGTATCAATTTATGTTCCCTCTTGCACATTCATGTTTTTTCATTAAATGAATTAAAGCAATGGAAAGATATTATAATAATATAAGCTTCTGGTTTTGTATTACAGCAGAACTCACCACAGAGTGTACGCAGTGAAGAAGGGGATGTAGAAAGGTTGTTTTTCAGGGTAGTGTTTGAGGGACACTAGCACAGCGTAGCAGAACCATACGTAGGCAAGCAGCTGCAGACCCATTAGACCGTACCCTGCAGGGCTGTCATAAGCATACAGCACCTCGCCTGGATCAAAGAACTACAAACACACACGCAGTGGGAGTGGGAACAGGGAAATCACCGCCCTTGGCAACTCATCTCTATGACTGATGGTTTTAAACCCGACCATGGCACAATCTGTTAGGCTGCATAAGTGGAAACTGGCGGAACATTCCTTAAATCCAAACATCTAAAGCTGCATTAGAGCAAAGGATGACATTGACACAAGATGCAACAGGAGCTCTTCAATGATACTGCAAGAGCTTATCTGGGTCATTCTCTCTACCTGTCTTTCTCTCTCTCTATCTATCTGTCTATCTGCCGGGTTCCATTACAGCACACTACAGCAGCACGACATGCTCATGCAGAGTAACTTCATCTCGCAGCCTTACATTATGTATAGAGTGGAGTAGCTCTCGGGTGCAGCATGAGAAACTGCAGCTGATGGTGCTCAAAGATGATGAGTCCTCAGACTTTTTATGCATTAAGTAATATGGAAATGAATAGACATTTGAAGACGTCTGGTATGGAATGATCATTTTTTTGTGGTTATCTTTGAGCCTTTCTGTGGTGCTTATCTGTGGTATATTATTTGCCTGCATCCATAATTTCAACTGAAGTAATTTTTTCCACATTTTATTTGGTAACACTTTACTTAAAGCCTTTATGTACGGTGGACGCTGCAACTTCAGAAAACACATGCAAATAGAAAAAGCACCAGCAAATCAAGATAACATCTTCATCAATTTGACAGCATGTGCTGCAAATGCTCACAACACAAACAAATAAAGAAACACGCTGCAAATGCTCACATCACAACCAAATAAAGAATTTGTGTTTCTTTATTTGGTTGTGCTGTGAGCAATTGGAGTGCATCTCTTTATTTGGTAATGTTGAGAGCATTTGCAGCACGTGTGTTGTAAAATTGACGAAATTGTTTTCTTAATTTGCAGGTGTTCTTTCTATTTGCAGCACGCTGAGCTCTCTCGGGCCACCGTATTTATGTATAATACATGATAAAGGGTTAATTATGGATACAATGCATTATAATTATTCATAATGTGCATTGTAATATATGATATCTTGTCGTAAATAATTATTATCCGAATTTAAAATGCATAGTGCAACAATGAATTGAAGTGTTATAATGTATTACCTGTTTATATTACATTTATTCGTAAGATTGTACAATGCATTATAAGGTGCATTACAACATAAAAGCTTTTTATGTATATTATGCATTATACATAAAAGCTTTAAGTAAAGTGTTACCTTTTATTTCAATAAATGAACAAAATGATAAATTATTTTGTGTTAATTAAATTTACAGTGTATATTGCCTACAAAATCATGAGAAATACACAAAGTTTAGGGTCGGTAAGATTTTAAAATGTTTCTTGAATTTTTTTAAGCTAATTTATTTAAACAAAAAATTTTATTATTACAACTGTATTCTATTTTAATTCATTTAAAAAGTGATTTATTCCTGTGATGGCAAAGCTGAATTTTTAGCAGTCATTACTACAGTCACAAGATCCTTATGAAATCATTCTAATATGCTGATTTAGTGCTCAAGAAACATTTCTTATTTTTACCAATGTTGAAAACAGTTGTGCTGCTTATTTTTTATTTTTATTTTTTTTTAAACTGTGATATTTATTGATTTTTTTCAGGATTCTTTGATAAAGTAAACAACAAAAAAAGCAAAAAACAAAACAGCATTTATTTGAAATAGAAACAGGAAATTTATAAAATCATTTTAAAAATGTAAAAAAAAAAACCTTATTGACCTCAGACTCTTGAACAGTAGTGAATGTTATGAATATTCAGCTTATTGTCAGCCTAAAAGAAAAAGGTTAATCAGATCTTACCTCTGCTTCGTATATGAAGAGGATGATGTACGTGATGGTGTATACTGTCATATAAATGGATAGTTTTACAGAGCCACTGTGACTTATTCTTGCCCTGGAAATCAAAAAAAGAGATAAACATTATCACTACGTCATCTTCTTTGAAAACATTGGTCAAAAGACATGTAGGATCACCTGCATACCCAAAGAACATCAGCATCAAAAGTAAGTTCATTCTTGAATTCAGCACATACTCGAATTTGGATACAGATTTGTCTTGACATCTGGGTCACATTAGCATGATTAGCCTTGTAAGTCATTACCCACATTGTGTGAGAAGTAAGGCCTCCTACCTGGTGA
This sequence comes from Acrossocheilus fasciatus, assembly GCA_036784905.1. Taxonomy (NCBI): domain Eukaryota; kingdom Metazoa; phylum Chordata; class Actinopteri; order Cypriniformes; family Cyprinidae; genus Acrossocheilus; species Acrossocheilus fasciatus. The sequence continues at coordinate 20,662,840 of CM071953.1, forward strand.
CTGTGAATCCCTTCCCCAGGAGAATCAGCATGAGCAAGAAAATCAGGAAGCTCACAGAAAAGAGTAATTTCCCTGGTGATAGGAAGAGAGCCGCAGAGAGTTACACAGGTGACCACAAGTAGGTTACCAATCAGGTCAGTATTTAAGAATGAATCCAGTCACAAGCACGCTAAAGCCGAGTACGTTTAGATACTGCATTGTAATACTGTTTAGCACAATATTATAATACAATATTTGTGGTTTCAACAGATATGTTTTACAAAACCCTTTTCCTTAAAATAGGGGAAGATGTGTACATTTTTTGTAAAATAACAAAAAATAACCCTTCAGAATGATATAAGATCACCCAATCAGGGTTTATTTTCCAATAATGAGTATCTGACTCATTCATAAAATGTTTTTCTTACCTAATATCTTGAGGCTGCCATTCCCAACGCCATCTCTGGCATAAAGGCCCCAGTAAATGCAAAAGAAAAGCAGACTTAAGACTGAAGGAAAGGAATCAGAAAGTAAAGGATGCCAGAGATAAGAGAGAAGAGAGAGATAAGTCACAGTAGCAGCCGTGAGAGCACAGAGGAAGAGGTTGAATGTGGGGAGGAGATAAGGATGAAAGAAAGGAGGGATGACACAAGAGATATTGTTATGCATCCAGCGTCGCAAAGTCTAGTGTCATAAAAATGTGTGTGCTTGTTTTTATCTATATGAGTGTGTGCAGTGGCCTTTCTCACCCTCCACTCCAGCCGCAGTCATAAACATCTTATAGGTCGTATGGAGCAGCTGTCTTCCCTTTAAATTATCTTAAAGAATTACACAAAAGAAAAAAGATTGAGGAGAAATTAATAACTAATGCAGATAGACTCATAATATCTGTAGGTCTGTTTATCTGGAGGAGATGGCTAAAAATATCTTTTAATTTAACACTGAATAATAAGACTTGCAAATTATGCCACATAGACTAACACATCTAAGGTCTTTTATACCTCCAGGACATGGAAACTCACAAGCAAAATAACAAGACAGTATAAACACAGTGGCGAATATAACCAAGAACGTGATGTCTGTCTCCAGGATGCCTGAAACACATAAACAGAACAAAACAAGAACAGAATTCAGTCACGATATAAGCATGATAAATGTCTTGAAAAATTGTTCACCCAAGAATTCTCATCATTTACTCACTCTCGTTCCAAAACCATGCTGTGTACACCTTTCTAAGAATGTGAAATTTAGCAGAATGTTCACACAGTTCTTTTCCACTACATTTCCATTACAGTAAATGTTAACCAGGGGACAAAATGTATATTTATATTTATATATATTTATTAGTAAGGTAGAGTGGGGGGAAATGCCCCCCTTAAGGATTATGTCTTTTTTCCCCCCGGTGAAACAAATGTTAAATGTGTCCGATAAAGTTATAAACTATAAACCACTATAAACTTGGTTTATAAATTCTAAACCAAGTATGAAAAATGTCTGGAGTTTTTAAGTTATTAGATTTTTCAATTTGTACCAAAGGGGGTGTTTTACCCCACCCATGGGGCAAAAATGCCCCCCAGTCTGACAAAGCAATTTGCTTTAAACATTTACAGCAAAATCAGAGTACAGGTAGCTTTAGCTTAAAATTTAAAAGAATATAAATCAATAATTATGAATTACAAAATTATAATAGCCTATTTAAAACATTTTGTTAGCTGATGCTAACTGGCTAGCTAATTAGCTACCTGATGCTAATTTGAGGTAATTTTTAAATATAAAATCCAAATATTTTTTATTCAACCAACTAGTTAGAATACATTTGATGGGAAAACAAAGGATTTGATGTTCAGAACAGAATAACTTCAGTAATTCCTCATTGACTATGTTTGAGACAAAAATGATGTCATTCTGAGAATATAGGCTAATTATATTTTTCTTAAATAACACGTACTCCCTATCTACAGGCCCTACTGTTCTCATATCATATAGAACTGTGATTTTTCACAAAACAACAAGCTTCTTTTTTTTTTCTTTTTTTTTTTTACTGTAGAAAATGAGATAATTTACTGTGCAATCCGTTTTCTCTCTGGTACGTCACCAGTGTAAGCTTCATGGTGTAAGCTTCATCTTGATTTTATCTTGTGGTTATTTGGGGAAAAATAGTAGGGGGACGTTTCCCCCCACTCTACCCTATTATTATTTAACTCACATATTAAATATAATAGTGAACATGGCAAAATTACTATTAGAACTAAAAGACAAATCAATTCCTTTCTTTCTTTCCATTTTGTTTACATTAAATATGGCACATAAAGACAATAACATGCCAGATTTGCTGTCAAAGATGTCAAAAATTGGTCTTGATTCACATTTTACATATGAGATTTGAGAGCTGTGATGGACTGGAATATTGGAATATTTTCACTTTCATTTTAGATTTCATTTTAAATTATACAGATTCGAAAAACATCAAGGCTGAGTATATGATTTTTATTTTTTTTTATCCTGAAAAAAAAAAATGTATCATGGTTTTCACAATAATATCAAGCAGTTTATTTAACAGTGATAATAATAAGAAATGTGTGAGCACCTAATCATCATATTAGAAACTATTATCAAGAGAATAAATTACAATTTAAAACATATTAAACAGTTATTTTAAATTGCAATAATATTTCACAATATTACAGTTTTTACTGTATTTTATATAAATAAACGTATCGTTGGTGAGCATAAAAGACTTCTTTTAAAAACATTAAATTATTGTACTGACCCCACATTTTTGAAGGGTAGTATATAAATAATGTATACATTTTGCCATGCTTTCACATAATACAAAATAAATTCCTCCCACTTTCAGTCATGTCTTACCGAATTCATCTGCAGAGAAATGCTGGGTCCAGAAGGACTGTCCATTGGTTAATGTCATTTCATATTCCAGCTGCAGCCCATCTCCCTGTGTTGCATGGTGAAAGAGAAAAAGAGGGAATTCAGAGGGAGGTGTAAAACAGAGAGAAAAAAAAGTGAGTTGGGAGCTTCAGAGACCATACAAACACAGAGTGCACAAACAGATCTTTGGGCTATAAAAGACTTCAAAGCAGCACAGTTTCTAGCTGTTGAGAGGATTTTGGCCCAGCTTAATAAAAGAGAAACACTTTGATTTCACTTGGCAGGAAAAACCCATTCCCTCACCCGCACTCCAAAAAGGTGAGGTGCATGAAGCATGCCCTATCACCAAATCAATGTGGCCAGAGATGGAGAGGTAAGAGAGAGAGAGAGTGGGACAAAGGTATAGAGCTGGAGAGGGACAGAGAAAAGGCCGTTAGATACAAACAGAATGAGCATGAAAGGCTGAAGTGAGTAATCAAGTGACTGGAACAGAAGTTACAAGATATAGAGGTATAAGACTGGCTAATGAGAAAGGAAGTATGAGAGAGAGGAGAAGAGAAATTGGCAGCAGACGCAGAGAGGCTCCCTTAGGGACGGTGCTCAGAGACTGTTCTTTACTTCAGTCCAGCAGGATTTAGCCCTGCGTCCATCAGTCTGCCTCCATCCACGAAACAACCCTTTACATTTTGCCCCCATTTATCTGGCTAAAACCCTTTCACATCGTGTACCTCTCCAACACTACATGTGCATCACTTTAAGCGGCTACAACAAGAATCACTCACTGCCTCCTGAAGATGGCCCAATGAAGAACTGAGCCTCTTCATCTTTAATAAAAAAATCCCTTTAATAACATTCCTTACAATCAGGCCAAACGAACACTTGCCATGTTTCCTACATGCTACATATGCAAACTTCAGTGCATTTTGGATTGTACAGTAAAGTCAGTCATAATAAAAGGAGGAAGCTGTCAAAAAAAGCATATATTTTAGATGTATCATACAATGTCTTTTTTAAACAAATATTTTATTATCATGGGACTATGTAAACTATTATCTATCTATCTATCTATCTATCTATCTATCTATCTATCTATCTATCTATATATATATATATATCAGTTCAATGTCAAAATGATCGGTTTATGTATCTGTATTCATATTCAGAAATAAATGTGGGTGAGGCTTCAACTGGAAGTGCATCAAAATGTAATGAAAAGCATATCTAGACTGTAATCTGTTTAGCAAATATGCCTTAATTCATAATATTTTTATACTGTAACTGTTTAAGTGTTTTTTTAAAATATATATATACAGGTGCTGGTCATATAATTAGAATATCATCAAAAAGTTGATTTATTTCACTAATTCCATTCAAAAAGTGAAACTTGTATATTATATTCATTCATTACACACAGACTGATATATTTCAAATGTTTATTTCTTTCAATTTTGATGATTAGAGCTTACAGCTCATGAAAGTCAAAAATCAGTATCTCAAAATATTAGAATATTTACATTTCAGTTTGAATAAATGACCATCCCTACAGTACAAATTCCGGGTATCTCTTGTTCTTTGAAACCACAATCATGGGGAAGACTGCTGACTTGGCAATGATCCAGAAGACGAACATTGACACCCTCCACAAAGAGGGTAAGTCACAGAGGGTCATTACTGAAAGGTGTGGCTGTTTACAGAGTGCTGTATCAATGCATATTAAATGCAAAGTTGACTGGAAGGAAGAACTTGGGTAGGAAAAGGTGCACAAGCAACAGGGATGACTGCAAGCTTGAGAATACTGTCAAGCAAAGCTGATTCAAACACTTGTGAGAGCTTCACAAGGAGAGAACTGAAGCTGGAGTCAGTGCATCAAGAGTCAGCACGCTCAGACGTCTTCAGGAAAAGGGCTACCAAGCCACTTCTGAACCAGAGACAACGTCAGAGGCGTCTTACCTGGGCTGTGGAGAAAAAGAACTGGACTGTTGCTCAGTGGTCCAAAGTCCTCTTTTCAGATGAAAGTAAATTTTACATTTCATTTGGAAATCAAGGTCCCAGAGTCTGAAGGAAGAGTGGAGAGGCACAGAATCCATGTTGCTTGAAGTCCAGTGTGAAGTTTCCACAGTCTGTGATGATTTGGGGTGCCATGTCATCTGCTGGTGTTGGTCCACTGTGTTTTCTGATGTCCACAGTCAACGCAGTCATCTACCAGGAAATTTTAGAGCACTTCATGCTTCCTTCTGCTGACAAGCTTTATGGAGATGCTGATTTCATTTTCCAGCAGGACTTGGCACCTGCACACACTGCCAAAGGTACCAAAAGCTGGTTCAATGACCATGGTGTTACTGTGCTTGACTGGCCAGCAAACTCGCCTGACCATAGGGTATTGTCAAGAGGAAGATGAGAGACACCAGACCCAACAATGCAGAAGAGCTGAATGCCACTATCAGAGCAACCTGGGCTCTCATAACACCTGAGCAGTGCCACAGACTGATCGACTCCATGCCACGCCGCATTGCTGCAGTAATTCAGGCAAAAGGAGCCCCAACTAAGTACTGAATGCTGTACATGCTCATACTTTTCATTTTCATACTTTTCAGTTGGCCAAGATTTCTAAAAATCCTTTCTTTGTATTGGTCTTAAGTAATATTCTAATATTTTGAGATATTGATTTTTGACTTTCATGAGCTGTAAGCTCTAATCATCAAAATGAAAAGAAATAAACATTTGAAATATATCAGTCTGTGTGTAATGAATGAATATAATATACAAGTTTCACTTTTTGAATGGAATTAGTGAAATAAATCACCTTTTTGATGATATTCTAATTATATGACCAGCACCTGTATATATTTAGACTTAGATTACATTTCTAATTTTTGTTTAGGTTTTTCATATAATATTTACATATTTTTCATCAATTTTACATTTTCAATCAATGAAAACACTTTTTATTAGATTTAGTCAACAAATACCAACACTGCTCAGTATGTTTAAAATATTACCATAAGCATTTTAAAATATAAAAATGATATAGTATGATAATGATATAATATGATATTTTCTCAGAAGCTCACAGTAAAAGGAAACGGCAACACGGGCAACCGATTTGAATTTCACACAGCTCTCATTTTCATTCACAAGATACAACTTTAATCATATGCTTCACAGACTAACCATTATGTTGTTAGATATGTTCATTAAAAAATTTGTTTTACTCTTGTACTTCTGTATAATTTGGTACAATTATTTATTCATTCTGTGGTCATTAATCATGCCTTTCTGAATACGGTACTCTGCTTCAGGCACATTCCTAGTTCCCCATATATTTACTGTATATATACACCACTCACCCCACACTTGCTGAGCGCAATATACCACCATCTCTCTCTGACAGAACGAAAACTTCGACCTCCTACACAACTCAGCATCTCTTCATTACCTTCGCCTTCCACCTGACAAAGGCAGACACAAAGACATAAGATTGTAGCATTGTGCAGTTGTTCATCACTGATTCAACAGAGAACAGTTCAAATTTATTGTTGATGTGTGTAATTTCGTTCCATCTTCTATCCCAGTTTAATATGCAGAGACAGGAGTGAGCCATTAATCAAAATATGTAAATACAGTGGCATGTTTAATTATGTTTGTTTGATTTAGCTCAACCAATGGCAGACAGAGGGTGTGTAAGGGAAACCAGTTTGAAAACAATTATTTTTGGCTGTGCCAATGGTGCAGAACAGCAATTTAACTGTTATACTGTAACCATACTACTTCAAGCCAAAAGGACACAAACACACACACACACATACACACACACACACACACACACACACACACACACACACACACACAATCACACAGACTATATATTAATAGCTTTTTTCTTACCATACAGCCAGACCAGGTGTAGCGGGTGGTCAGGTTGATGACCTGGTTATTTTCAGGCCTCAATACTGACTCTTTTTGGTAGCAATCCTGTAGAGCACATAAACCCTCCATTAACAAACATGCTCTCCATGGGATTTCAAACACCCTGTAACAATAACAAGAGCTGAAGTACTAAGTAGCAGATTAGTACTAGAGGAGTGTGATGAAGAGCAGGGGCTTCCTACAAGCACTTTTTCATAGAGTCCCGCAATGCAGATCCTGCCATGGGTAGGGAGAAAATGTGATGGATTTAAATACGCACATGCACTGACACTCATGTCTTTTTGGAGACTGGATTTGGACTTTTAATCCACAGAACACCGCTGACATTTCTCCTTTAATCCTCACACTTTCTACTGACGCGGAACGCACGCATTCATGCTCGTGCTCTCTGTTTGTTCTCACACACACACACGCAGTCTGTCAGTACACTCAATATTTTCACACACACAAACACAAAGTCTGACAGTGTGTGTCTCACCTTGTCCGGACTCTTGTACACAGCTGGCCACTGAGAGCTTTCATCAAAGTAGAGCAATATGTTCTGACAGCATCGGGACTTTCAGTGAAAAACAGGCATAGAGGGAGGAAGAGAAAGACAGAATAGATGGATAGATAGATAGAGAGGGGGAGAGATTAATACCTGAACTGTCTATGCCATCTAGAACATAAAAGATATATTGGATATATATAGAGAATGACTGACAGAGAAAGAAAAATGAAAGGCACAGTCTAACAACATAATTTAATGATCCAATTTTGTAGAACTTTTTTTTTTTTTAGTTTTTGTTACCCAAACATTTGGTATTTGTAATGAAAACAACTAAACCAAATTAAGATTTTAGATAAATATTATATTTATCTTGTGAAGG